>CM038144.1:108714044-109366475 GCA_021437245.1 Aegilops speltoides | reverse complement strand
GAACTCCGACGGATGTATCCTGCCGTCGTACTTCTCGAACGCGTCGGCTTGAAGTTCTTGGTATGGAGCCCTGGACTGCCGCGCTCCGCGGGTGAGCAGGGCGACCTACGCGTCGGCAAATCGCTGGTTCCCCTGGCGCATGCATATCGACATGGGCCTAAGCGCTGGTCGATTGACGCCGCGTCTCTCTTCTGCGCTCGGCAATCTGGCGTCTTTGTGTCGTCGTTCTTGGAGAACTTGGCGTTGATCGCGGCGAGCTCGCATGGGTCCGACGGCAGCGGTGGAATCGGTGTCGAGGTTGGCTCAGCGAGTGGCGATCTTAACCTTTGAGGCGGGGAGCGCGGTGGTGGCACCCCTGATGGTCTTGTCGGCATCGGCTTGCGCTGGCGTCTTCCGGGAACTTCGATGTGCTTTCGGTTGCGGGGCTTGTCACCGTTAAGCGAAGCCAATGAGGCTCTGAATGGTGATCCTCGATCGTCGATCTTATGCGGCGGAGGGTAATCTAAGCGGCTGGCTCGGGCGATGCTTCCTCTGAGTCTTAGGCGGCGGTGGCGGCGGCGAGTGCGGATATGCTCAAACTTCTAACGGTGTTAGAAGGAGCAACATCTCGCCCGAGCGACCATCTTTTCGTGCCAGGCGTCTTTGGCGTGCATGTTGGCCTTGAGCGTCCCGCGATCCGCCCGGCTTGGCCTTGTTCCAGCGTGAGCACGGTGCTAGGAGCACCGTGGCGTTGTCGATCTGCACCTCACGGGAGGTGCGGTGGATGTCTGAGCGCAGAAGGTTGTGGGGCCTTGTCCTTGGGCGGTGACGGCGTGAGTCCCACCGTCGGCGCCCGCTCCTCGCCGGCGTCTACCCCATCGCCCGTTTGCTCGGCGGCGGTGGAATCGGCGTGAAGCGGGCGGCCACCTCCAAGTCTTCTTCTTCGGTGGCATGTCGATGAAGATGTTGATGTAGCGCCAAGCGAGACCGGATCAGGTTCGCACAACCTCGGCGCCCCTACAGCGCGCCAAGGATGTCGTGGGGAACGAGCACCTATGGGGCGGGGCCCTTTCGGTCGGCGAGGAGGTCGCCTGAAGAGCAGATCGAGTCGAGCGCGAGGGATTTTACCCAGCTTTGGAGCTCTCCGGAGAGATAAAACTCCTACTGCTGCTTTGTGTTTGTATTTGTTCTTGCTTGAGAGCGTGGGTATGCTGTGGTTTCAAATGAGTGAAACCCCTTCTACGTGCGCATGGGCCTCCTTTTTATAGTCTAAAGGGGTCACCGACAGGTGGCAACGTAGAAAGAGGGGTGAAAAGGTAAAAACGCGGGTTGGTCCAACCACTATCAACAGTGCCCCCTACCTAACTCTGACGGCAGGGGACAAGGTTATTTAATGCCCGTCCGGTCGCCCCAACAGTGCAGGAAGCGACCGTTAGGGGCGCCACCGATCGCCATGATGGCCTCCTTGTCAGCTCCATGCGCCACCTCGCACCGCTAGGCTGCACAGCCGCCCGACACGTACACCAGGAGCGATCCTGCGGTGACACGTCGTCGGGTGAGCTGGAGCGTGGGCGCAGAGTGGTGGCTTTGCTGCGGCAAGTGCCTTGCCGCGGTCTCTCTTATCGCTTTTGCAAGCTTGCGCTCGTCGGGTCTTGCCGGGGCCTTGATCGTCCGCGGCAAGTTTTCTGAAGTGCCTTGGTTGGCCTTCCCGGCAAGCTCGCCTTGCCGGGGTCTTGTCCTTCCCGGCAAGCTTCTCTTGCCGGGGCCTTGTCTTCTCGGTTAACACTTTGTTCTTGAATGGCAGTGATATGAATAGGCAAGGGTCTTGGCGGACGCCCGGTAAGCCTTGCCGCGGGGCACTGCGACTGCCCGTGCCCAAGTTCGGGGTACTAAGGTACCCCTAATTTAGTACACTGACAGTTGTAGAGAACTTGACACTTGACTTAATTAAAATGCATCAACCGCGTGTGTAGCCGTGATGGTCTCTTTTCGGCGAAGTCCGGGAAGTGAACACGGTCTTGGTGTTATGATTGTGCGTAAGCAGTTTTAGGATCACTTCTTGATCACTTCTAGCTTCAGGACCGCTCTGTTGCTTCTCTTCTCGCTCTTATTTGCGTATGTTAGCCACCATATTTGCTTATTGCTTGCTGCAACTCCACCTCATTACCACTTCCTACCCATAAGCTTAAATAGTCTTGATCTCGCGGGTTTGAGATTGCTGAGCCCTCGTGACTCACCAGATACTACCAATAGTTGCAGGTGCCGATGATACCAGTGCAGGTGTTGCAACCGAGCTCAGATGGGAGCTCAACGAAGATCTTGGTCGTTGGTATGTTTCGTTTCATGTTGATCAGTAGTGGAGCCCAGTTGGGACGATCGGGGATCTAGCGATTAAGTTATCTTCTTTTCTTTGGCTTCGTCCGTAGTCGGACTATGTGTGTACTCTGAATGATGTATGAATTATATGTTCATTGTGTTAAGTGGAGATTGTAAGCCAACTCTTTATCCCATTCTTGTTCATTACATGGGATTGTGTGAAGATGACCCTTCTTGCAACAAAACCACAATGCGGTTATGCCTCTAAGTCGTGCTTCGACACGTGGGAGATATAGCCGCATCGTGGGTGTTACAAGTTGGTAATCAGAGCCATCCGCGACTTAGAAGCCCCCTGCTTGATCGAATCGCTGGCGTTGTTGAGTCTAGAACAAAATGTTTTGAGTCTTAGGATTATATATATCGGAGAGTAGGATTCTTTTTACTCCTCGGTCCCTTCGTCGCTCTGGTGAGGTCTCCTGACATAGATGTTTTGACTTTCCTCTCCTCAAATTTCACTATTTTTTTAGGATCACGCGGGTATCTTGGGATCATTCCGATATTCTTATGACGAGAACATTGTTCTCGGTGCCTCCTGACATTTAGGGGTTGTGGCAGTGTCCCGGGGAGTTGAGCTCCGAGGTGTTGTCATCATAATTTTATCGTTTCAGTTCTGGAATACCTGAGTTTGGCCGACATTGAAAATCTCTTTTATGTAGTTGTTGGTGAGATAATCTCGACGCCACCCAGTACTGGGGAGTTCAGGTGTATTGCCATAGCTTGTCTAACAGATGCTTTTCAAAGGTTGAGGTACACGATTTCTGAAGGTTTCTTTGTTATGTGTTGACGGATGGATACAGCTTGGATGTAGGGATTGTTAGTTTTAGTCGAGATATATATTGCTTACCCTGTATCCCCAACACCATATTGCATAACCAAAAAGTTTCGGGAGTTTTATAGGTGGGAATTCAAGTAGCTCTAGCTTTTTTTTCTTTCTGACAGATGCATGATATGAGATTGGGGTTTGACGTCTAGTGGTCCGCCTATCCACGGTCATTTTTACAGTGGTCTCGTTGTGTCTTAAAGAACCCTTGGCTATGCTGGTTCGGGGATGCTTCGTATGTCATGTGCACTGCCTTGTACATGATGGTGTTGTACGATTGAGCCCGTGTGGGCCCCACCACGAAAACTTCGGACGAAATCTCTATCATATGTTTGTTTCCAGCTTATTCTGCAAGCCAAATCCTTTGTTTTGTTTTATTTGTGGTATTCAAGTGGCTTCGAAGTCAAATGTTGAATCCATACCTTTCATAAACGGTGTTCTCATATTGCTATGTGAATACTTATCCTTCTTGATCATCAAGGTTGTCATGTTAATTCTTTTCCTACCGGCGTGCTTCTCTTCAAGTGGATCCGAACATTCTCCCCATCCGCAAGATCATCTCTAAGTTTTCTCAATGGTGTTTGTTTCATCCGTCCCATGTTGCCTTTGTTTTCCCGCCCTCCCACCCATTTCTTCAAGGACTCATATATTTTAACCAAGTATCCTTTTATTAATGAGAAGTCTCTACATTCTTTTCTGTCAATGTTTTTATCCGGTGATTCTCAGGAAGATGCTAAGGACTACAAGTTCATCATTCTTCGTTCTCTTTTCTTCTTCGGTGGATTCAGTTCAAGCTTTCAGTGTTGATCATATTCCGTTCCTCGTGTCAATTGCTTTGTCATGTTTGGTGCACCTCTTAATTATTCACCTCCCTCTATTTCTTCTCCGGAGTGCTTAAGATTATCTCAGAAGATTTAACTTTCTATTCTTAATCCTTTCTAGCTATTTCGAGGTTGTTATCTCATTCAAGCCATTTAATTAAACCGGTGCAATCTCCCTTTCAAGTAATCTTTTCAACGGTGTTTCTTTTGAGTGGGACCTAACCCACAGGTATTTTTCCCAGGATCATACCTGACTCTTCTAATTTATCCGGAGCGATTCTGAAATTCTTTTCAAAGTGTGACATAAGAACTGATTCCATCAGTCATATGCCTTTGTCCAAGATCTTCCAAATTCTTTCATCATTGATTCAACCTTTCTATTCTTCATTATTCCGGAGTGCCTTAATAACTCATGGTGGTTCTCATCATCATTCTCAACATTTGAAGACCGAAGAAGGATTTCTCCTAAATCTTGGTCCATTCTCTTGAAGATTCATAGTGCTAGCTTAAGCCATCCTCTCATAATTGTTTTCAATTGTGAGAATTCTTTTCACCCATCCAATGCATTTCAGGAGTTGCTTCCTTTCTTGATCATCCGAAGGCCATCGTTTCTGAATGTTACTCATTCTCAGCTTTCAGCTCTCGTTCTCCATATTCTTCGGGTGCATCGTTCAAGTATTCTCTAGTCCGCCCATGATCTCATTGATCTCACGTATCTAAATCCCCTCAAGTATCTTCATTCGTTTTCCAACTCTTCCCGGTGAATTGTGCCTTTGCTAATTTCGTTTTCAATTCTTATGGTGGTTCGTTAAAGAGTTCTCTTCCTTGGTTATCATATCAATTCATTCGTTCTTTCCAATCCTACCGGCGGTTCATTGAAGACCTTCTCAAGTTTACGCTATATCTCTCTTAGTCCTTCTATGGGAATAAGTAGTATGCCAAATCCATTGCTTGTCATCAATTTAATTTGATGAAGGATAAGCATACAATAAATCTTATTCTTATTTCCTTGAGGTGATACAATTCTTTTCTTCCGGAGATTGTTCATGATGAAGTAATTCTCGCTTCTAGTGTTTCATCTTTTCTTTTCCGGAGTTCCAAGTTTTCCGCATTATATCATCGCGAAGCTCCATCTAAATCATTGCAAGGCTTCACCTTGTGTTTTCAACTTCTCTTTCTTTTTATCATCCTCTTATTATCGGAGTTTTTCTTGGAGGATCTACATGGTGGTTCGTCAAGGACTCTTTTCATTCTTCAATTGTTCTTCAACATTTCTCTCGAAGTTATGATCCTTCAAGCTATATTCAAAAATAAACATGGTGCCCAACACATGTTTTTTTCCTGAGGAGTTCAAGTATTCTTCTTGCATCCGAAGTGCAAATCTCCTACCTTTTCTTTTGAGATGGTGTTATATCATTCTTGACAATTTTCATTCATGTTTCGCGATTCACATGTTGTCAAGAATGAGGTAGTTTAAATCCATTAATCTCTTCGTTGGAGTTATCATGGGTTATATTTCACCTAAAGCCTTCCATTGAGAATGTTGCTATTTGTGGTGTTTATTAATGATCCAAGCTTTCTCCATATCCTTCTCGGTGAAAGAGGTTTTTTCATCTCTTCGTGGATCTCAAGCAAGCAATTATTTCTTTTAGTGGCCGGTTGTCACCTCATAATTTTGAGATGTTTTCCATAAGCCCACTACAAGCTTACTCGTTTCGTTGTTGGTTTTCCAATAACTCCGTTATAACCTTCTCGGAAGGGTGCTTTCCAAGCTCATTTGTGACAGAAGTTGGCATATTCTTCTCCATTCTGGTATTCCAATGATCTATCTTCTATTCTTTCTTCCGGAGGCATTGTGATGTTGCTCTCGTTGACTCATCATCTCGAATTGTGAGGATCATGTTCTTTTCGTGCTTATCCATTTAACCAAAGTGTTGTGTCATCTCTTCAAGTTCTTTTCATCTTATCAAGTCTTGCATCTCTTTTCAACCGCAGTGTTGTCCGAATTTGATCTTCCTTGTTCCTTGTTTATCTCGTTTCAACCAGAGTGGTTCCAATTCTTTCTTGTCCATTGTACTCGTCATTGATAGCTTTGCAGCCTCCAAGGTTCACATGGTGCTCCTTCTTTCTATTCTCTACCGCGGTGCTCTCAATTGTGTTCAACTTTGTTGTGTTCTCTCTTTCAACTTTTCAACCTCTCAAGGTTCTTTGGTTTCACTCACTGGTCGAAGAAGCAACTTTGTCTTACCTCTTTATCTTCCGCTTCTCTCTGGTGCCATCCTAGATCTCGGGACGAGATCCTCTTGTAGTGGTGGAGTGTTGTAATGCCCCGAGACCGACCCTTCAGATGCCTTCCATGTTTTGTGTGGCCGCCGTTTGTTTCATTTGTATGTTGCATTTCATCATAGCATCATCTGTATTGCATCGGCATTGTTTTCTTAAAACTTGCAACCGCGTGTGTAGTTGCCGCGTTCCCCCTTGCCTTCGTTAACCGTTCCAAGACCAACCGAAGTTTTCGAGTCCCTCTTGTCTGACCACCTAATCTCTCTGCACAGCCATGGACCCCCTCGCGCATGTCCGAAACTTCCCCGAACCTGACCCGCTCAGTCGTCACCATTGTATTTGGATGATCCCCAAACATCCATGTAATATCTTTGGTTTATTATTTGATCTCTCTTAACCTTTGTATCTCGACCGTCCGATGCAAATCAGAGGGTGCAAACCTAGACTCACTTTGCTATATATAGTTCACCCCTAGTCTATTTTGACCAAACCCTAAAATCTAGGAGGTTTGTCCTCCCCCGCCGCCACCCACCTACCTTTCTTCATCGGCATCCCTCATTCCACCGATCCAATCCCACCAACCAGAACCAGACCCGAAGCTTCCCCTCTATCCCGCCGCCTCCTTGCTCGGGAGAGCAAAGGCTCGACCCCGAGCAGCACCAGCGCCTCGTGCCTCCTCCTTCCTTGGTCCTGGACGCGTCCGGCCGCCCGCAGCCATCGTCGTCCGCGCCCGCAGGAGCCAGCAGCTGCAGCCCCGAGCCCGTGCTTCTTTCCCACCGGCATCCGAGGCCGCAGCCTCCTCGTCCACGACCACCTCACCTCGCTGGAGCACAACACCCTCGGAGCCCCATGTCCCGTGCCCTTCGTCGCCTCCCGAGCTCGTCCTCCTGGGATCCCCGCGATCCCCTGCCTTGCCGCGTCTGCCTCCCGCTCCAACCTCGTCCTCCAGCAGCTCCGAACCCCGCAGATGAGCCCCGTGCCTTCCCTTTCTTCCTATCCCGTTTCTCACTTCTCTCTTTCTCAATGCTCTCTCTCTCTCTATTGCAACAGGGAACCAAGCCGCCATGTTCGTCGCCCTTGTTTTCCCCCGCCAGGAGACCAACTGCAGCCTCCTTGACCCGGATCCACGTCGTCGCGTTGCTCCGCCCTCGCCGTCGTCCTGCTGCACTCGGATTCACACCTCCCTTCGTTCTCTGCACCGCCGCGTCACCAGAGCAGGAGCTCGATCCGCCGCTGCACCCTGCATCGCCTGAAGCCGCCCCGCGTCTCGCCTCCTCTGTCTGCTTCCTCTGCATCAAGCGAGGCCAGGCAACCACGCCGCGTTGACCGCATCATCAACCTGCCCGAGCGGGTCGACCTCCTCTCCAGCCGCGCGCCAAGGCCCAACTCACCTCTGCCTCGCCCACGAGCCTCTTCCTCGTTCGGCCTAGCCAGATCTGGCCGCTAAGTGAGTAGACCCTAGCCCCTCCAGATGCGGCCTGGATCATGTCTTTTTTCGTCTGTGATTTTGTCCATTATCCGGTGAATTACTGTTTTACAGAAAAGTCCCTATAGATCATGCATTTAATAACTCACAAACCGTGCATCGGATTAAAATGATTCAAACATGTAAAATGCTTAGTTTTTCATCTAGTTTCATAATCTGCTACTTTCATCCATGTTTAAAATGTTTAAATTGCTGTTTGCATTTATTTTGTTAAGTGCCATGTTAAAATGATTTATTTCATATCTAAATAACCATAGCTCCAATTTTAATAAACTTTATATGTATATTGTCTAGAAAATGCATAGATTAACATGGTGCACTTTGTTTTACTATTTAACAACATTAAAATATGGTTTAGGGAATGTCGCGGCCGATGGGTGGCGCGGCACCTATGGGGCCGGGGCCCCTTCGTGTGTTGATGCACGGGCGGAGGCTGCGGGAGAGCGGATCGAGCGATGCACGAGGGATTTTACCCAGCCGGGCGCGATGGTCGCGTAAAACCCTACTGCTGCATTGTGTTGTATTAGATCTTGCTCAAGAATGCGAGCAAACGGTGGAGTGGTGTGTGAAACCGGCCGAATCCAAGGCGCTAGAGTTGCCAGGGGTTCGAACCTTCACGCGAGAGTGGCGAATGATCCCTCGCCAGAGTAGCCAGTCGTGGAACCCCCTCTACGTTGTGCATGGGCCTCCTTTTATAGGGCAAGGGTCACCGACAGTGTCAGCGTGAGGTAGAGGGGTAAAACGTAAAAGAGGTGGTAGTTGGAGCAGTCTTGAGGGAGCAGTGCAGCTCTGATGCTTTCTACCTACTTTTGTGAGAGGGGACAAGAGCATTAAATGCCCGTCGCCGTCGCCCCAAAAGCTCCGCCATTGCGTCTCCTTCGCCCGCGGCGGCCACCACCGTGGAGTGCCACCGCATTCCTCATGCAGCCTGACCATCCGCCACGCGTCTCTGGAGAAGGCTGGAGGCGGCGTGGGCGAATGAGCTGGAGTCGAGGCACGTGCATAGCTCTCCCGACAAGCGCCTTGCCGGTCTTGATCTTGCCGGGCCGGGAGCTTGTCGGGCTCTGTGACTTGCCGCTCCCGGGTCCTCGCCCGGAAGCGTGGCAGCCGAGGCGTGTCTTCGTGATATGATCTTCTAGTCCTCCCGGCGAGCTCCTCTCGCCGGGATCTGTGGGAGTGATGTAGCCTTGAGCACGGAATGGCCTTCCGGCAAGCTCCTCTTGCCGGGGTCTTGAGCTTCTATCTTATATACTTTGTTCTTGAATGGCTTGGTGTGGGGCGGAGATGGTCTCCGGCAAGCATTTGGTGGATCTGGCTGTGGGGAACTGGGACTGCCCGTGCACAAGTTGGGGTACTGAGGTACCCCTACCTTAGTACACCGACAGGGAAGAATAGTACCAAACTCAAAATATGCACATGGGGATTGTCCGGAATTGTTGTTTGTTGTTCCGGCCTCATTTAAACTTGCCTAAATAGTTAGTTTAATTATGCTTCACCTCTTGCCATGTTTAACAACATTTAATATTGTTGTGTACCTAAACAAGAAAGAACTAAATGTTTGAATTTGGTGTTTCGGCAATATGCAACTCGTTGCATATTGAGCTCCACTTAACTTGTAGTATTGTTTGTTGGACTTTGCCATGCCATGCCTCATTAAACCAGACATGCATCATACTTGGTTGTGCATCGTGCTATATTTATGTGATGGTTGTTTACTATGTTGTTTGCTTCTTTCCGGTTGCACTTCTCCTTGATAGTTCCGGCTACGTTGCAATTGTGAGGATTCGTTCGACTTCGTCCGTTTGTCTTCTCCACGGACTCGTTCTTCTTCCTTGCTGGATCTCAGGTAAGATGACCATTACCCTCGATATCACTTCTATCTTTGCTTGCTAGTTGCTTCGTTCTATTGCTATGCTGCGCTACCTACCACTTGTTTACCACGCCTCCCATATTTCCATGTCAGCCTCTAACTTTTTCACCCTTCCTAGCAAACTGTTGTTTGGCTATTTTACCGCTTTTGGCCTAGCCCCTCTTATAGCGTTGCTAGTTGCAGGTGAAGTTGAAGATTGCTCCATGATGGACAGGATTATGTTGGGATATCACAATATCTCTTATTTAATTAATTCATCTATATACTTGGTAAAGGGTGGAAGGCTCGGCCTTATGCCTGGTGTTTTGTTCCACTCTTGCCGCCCTAGTTTCCGTCATACCGGTGTTATGTTCCTTGATTTTGCGTTCCTTACGCGGTTGGGTGATTTATGGGACCCACTGGACAGTTCGCTTTGAATAAAACTCCTCCAGCAAGGCCCAACCTTCGTTTTAACATTTGCCACCTAAGCCTTTTTCCCTTGGGTTCTGCAGACTCAAGGGTCATCTTTATTTACCCCCCGGGCCAGTGCTCCTCTAGGTGCTGGTCCAAACCGAGCGATGTCCGATGCCCCCTGGGCAACCAGGGTCTATGCCAACCCGACGTCTGGCTCATCCGGTGTGCCCTGAGAACGAGATACGTGCGACTCCTATTGGGATTTGTCGGCACATCGGGCGGCTTTGCTAGTCTTATTTTACCATTGTCGAAATGTCTTGTAAGTCGGGATTCCGAGACTGATCGGGTCTTCCCGGGAGCAGGAATATCCTTTGTTGACCGTGAGAGCTTGTGATAGGCTAAGTTGGGACACCCCTGTAGGGTATAAACTTTCGAGAGCCGTGCCCGTGGTTGTGTGGCAGATGGAAATTTTTTAATACCTGGTTGTAGAGAACTTGACACTTGACTTAATTAAAATGCCTCAACCGCGTGTGTATCCGTGATGGTCTCTTTTCAGCGGAGTCCGGGAAGTGAACACGGCCTTGGTGTTATGATTGTGCGTAAGCAGTTTCTGGATCACTTATTGATCACTTCTAGCTTCACGACCATTCCGTTGCTTCTCTTCTCGCTCTTATTTGCGTATGTTAGCCACCATATTTGCTTAGTTCTTGCTGCAACTCCACCTCATTACCACTTCCTATCCATAAGCTTAAATAGTCTTGATCTCGCGGGTTTGAGATTGCTGAGTCCTCGTGACTCACCAGATACTACCAACAATTGCAGGTGCCAATGATACCAGTGTAGGTGTTGCAACCAAGCTCAGATGGGAGCTCAACAAAGATCTTGGTCATTGCTATGTTTCGTTTCATGTTGATCAGTAGTGGAGCCCAGATGGGACGATCGGGGATCTAGCTGTTGGGTTATCTTCTTTTCTTTTGGCTTCGTCCGTAGTCGGACTATGTGTGTACTCTGAATGATGTATGAATTACATGTTCATTGTGTGAAGTGGCGATTGTAAGCAAACTCTTTATCACATTCTTGTTCATTACATGGGATTATGTGAAGATGACCCTTCTGGCGACAAAACCACAATGCGGTTATGCCTCTAAGTCGTGCTTCGACATGTGGGAGATATAGCCGCATCGTGGGTGTTACAGAGGGGCCTGGAGCCAGGCCCCTCCCCGCAGTGCACGGAGCAAGGCATTTCCCAGAGGTAGGCCCTCTGCTGGGGAGGTGCTGCAAAGCCTGCCCCCGGCAAAGGACCCGTGATCACCGAGGGTACCGCTGGCGTCCCCTTTGCCCCATTGGCGTCGTCCTTGGTCTCTGGCCGCCGTCAATGGTGGTCGAGGGTGGCGCAAGGCGGGGCCCTCATCTGGCGATATGAAGCAGGGCCCGCTGCCTGTGAAGAAGGCCCACTGCCTGTGAAGCTTGACGCCCGTGACACTCTCACATAATAATAAGTTGGGGCTGTACACGCCCCGGAGTCTTTGGAGAGCCGCCCTCGGGCCTCGGGGGCTCCCTCCCACGCCCAGTGGAAGCACTTAGCTCCACGCTAGTGAAAAGACGTCGAAGACTAGACTAGGTGCCGGACACGACCTTTTGCTTTTTGCCTCCCTTTCTGTGGTCGAGCTTCCTTGCTTTGGAGTTAAGTTGAAATCAAATTTGCATTTGCGTATGCGGGGGGGGGTGTCTTGTCTCGTTCGTGGGATTTCTCGTGTTCTGGTTTCTGTGCAGTTTGGAGTTTGCACTAGCTGCCTCTCATGGGCGGGGCTGGGCCAGGCGCACGCGCGCATGCCGTCCCATGGCCGGCGCTCCCTCTTGCGAGGACCTCACCACTTGGTCAGCAGGTCCCTCAGAGGACCCTCGGAGGCTCACGGCCTGACAGGCCTATTCAGGACTTGTCCTGGCTAAAGGTAAACTACATCAACTAACTCATCACAGGGCCCGTGATATCATGTAGGCGCACGTTCAACATTGTTCCTAAAAGCATGTGGACGACAATCCTTTTCATGAGGGGCTTCCCCTCCCAAAATGCTCTTACAACCTTTAGGGCCACGCCCGAGCTTTTGTGTACAAGATAAGCAGCAGGGGAACGCGGGATCAGTCAGACATATCGCTCACTGCGCCCTCCTGGTTGTCTCCCAAGGCGTCGCTGGCGCTGCTGTCGTTGTCGCTGGCGTCACCATCACCGTCATTGGTGCTGCCGTCGCTGCCATTGACCATGTCGGCACCATCCGTCGCGACTATCACCCCGTCGTTGTCAGAAGCGAAGGCCCTAATAAGCGCATCCACGTTGTCCTCCACCCACCGTGCCAGGTTGCCCCTGATGGCCTCGGGCACTGGGGTGAAGACGGTGTCGGAGTCGAAGTGGGGATCAACATTCTGAAGATGGCTGAAGATGCGGCAGAATGCATGCCCGAGCAGGCTGCAGCTCCTCTCCTTGACAAGTTGGCGAGCTCTCACGGAGCGGTTCTCCAGGTGCGTCATCACATCAGTGAAGAAGCGGAGATGACCGACATAGTTGGTCACGTGAGGATGCGGGGTGTCCTCACCACAGATGTTGCCCAGGGCCATGTTGGCCCTATTCCTGAGTTGCTGGAGCATGGGGCCGTGCTTGTGCTCCAGCGTCTGCCGTTGAAGAATTTCTTCTCTGTTCTGATGTGCAATGGACTCTGCGTCGGTGACCCGCTGCCGAAGAGGAAGCAACTCGGCGCAGGTGGAGGCCAGCTCAGCCTACGCCGAGAACAGGGCAGCTGTGGCGGCCTCCACACGCTGC
This sequence comes from Aegilops speltoides, assembly GCA_021437245.1. Classification (NCBI taxonomy): domain Eukaryota; kingdom Viridiplantae; phylum Streptophyta; class Magnoliopsida; order Poales; family Poaceae; genus Aegilops; species Aegilops speltoides. The sequence continues at coordinate 109,353,632 of CM038144.1, read as the reverse complement.
TCCGTTTCAGTCAGCTTGGACCTGAGAGTAGCGGTCCTGCCCGCAGCCTCGACTTCAATCAGCTCCAGCCTCTGGTCATACCTGCGTGCAAGATCTGCATGAGCTTACGCCACACCGCGGTCGACCTCCTCCTGGATTCGGCCTCGCACGCGCCAAGCTCGTCCTCCGCCTGGGCAACCTGGCGCTCCCTCGTCTCCAACCACTCAAGGTCAAGATTGCGCTCGGCGGCCTCCAGCGTCAGCGCTTCCCCGCGCCTCCGGAGCTCCTCCTCCTCGACAGGCGTCCCCTTCAGTGATGCAAGGGTGGCCTGATGCAACGCCACTTGCTGCTCCATGGAAGCGCTCCAGGCTTGGAGCTCCCACGCGTGCTTCTCCGCGATCTCGCGACGATGATCTGCTTCTCGAGCCTCCTCCAAAGCTCGGGAGCAGGCCTTTCGTGAGGTAGCAAGGGATGCCTCGGCCTTCATGTTGTCAAGCTCGCGCTGGTAGCACGTGAGGTTGACTGGCATCTTCAGCTTGCATCGCTCCTCAATCAGCCGCAGGCCCTCAGGTTCAAGACACGCATCCACATCTGCAAGCTCTCCACCGAGCTGGCCCATCGCATCCATCGCCTTCCGGAGGAACTCTCGGGGAATGACGCTTCGCTCTCGCGCATGCCTGAGCACGTTGTCAATGTCGTACTCCATCGCTGGCACTGTCGGCGGGCCCTGAAGTGGTTGGCCCCCTCTCGGCAGGGGGCTGGGGGCTGGCGCCCCCACCATCTCTGGCCGGGCTCCCCATGGGACCCGCACCGGCGCAGGTCCATCCCCCGAAGAAGAGCCAAGGACCGACACCAACCACTCGCCGTACACGATCAGAAGTGGAGCCCTGGGTAGGCTGGTTGCACCCCAGGTGAGGTCGCGAAGGAAAGGTGGCAAAACACGAGCTCAAGACACCTATGAGCAGGCTTGCTTCTCCGGTGACCCAGCGTCGAGGCAGCATCTGAGCTCGGGATGCTCAAGGCCAACGATGAAGGCGAGGCCAGAGGAAGTTGCTTCTTGGGAGACTCTGCAGGCTTGGCAGGAGGGATCCTAAAAAGCCACAGTCAGGAAAGGGAGCAGCGATTGAGGAGTTACAAGAATGAGGTACTTACTCATCTATGGCGACATACTTCCTATGCTTCAACGGTCGGAAGGGGCGTCCACTGCAACTCGAAGACTCCTTCCTCTTGCGGAGGGCGGCAAATTCCATGTGAGGACCAGCGCGCAGCGCAGATGGAGAAGCACCCAGGCGGCCAACCTTAGGGGCGCCGAGCTGGGTGGAGTGATCAGGCACCACCTCATGACGGCCTGCCGAGGCCTCGGGGGCTCCGGCCTCGGGAACCGCGGGTTGCACCCCCCATTGACGACCGCCTCAGGGTGGGCTCCACAAGCTCCGGAGGATGACACTTCGGGAACCCCATGCGGCGTCAGCGCCACGACACCCGAGGCTCCAGCCTCGAGCGATGCTTGCCTCCCTACACCTGCTCCTGGGGCAAGATCGGTGCTGGCAGCGAGGAAGGGAGCCACGGCGACAGGATTCTCGTGAGGCTCCGCAAGACCAGCTGGACGCAATCCTCATTTGTCGAAGATAGGCATCTGTCTCGTGAACTCAGCCCTGTTTGAGCAGAGATACATGAGGCTACCCCTGTGTCATATATCGCCCGGCGAGGGGTCGCCAGTCAAGACCTCAAGCACCTTCTTCAGTGTTTTGGGTGCTAGTTCTGTCTCCTGAAGCCTCATGCGGTCCTGGTCGCCCGCCTGGGCCCACATCGGTCGGGAGTGGCGCTGAAGAGGAGCAATGCGACACCGGAGAACTCCTTCACCACCCGGGGCGCAGTCACGCCGAGATCTCTCAACCTCCTCAGTCGGTACCAGACGAAGGAGAGCTAGGGGCTCACGAGTCTCTCATGGCCCCAGCCAGGGTTGGGGACAGCAAGCAACGATGGGGGCGATAGCAGAGGAATGAGCACTCCGACATCCACATACAGCCACCGCGTCCGGAACCCACTTGTAGAAGGCGGGAAGTTGAGATTGATTCCCGAGGCGGCTGTCTCTGCCACGGCATGGAAGCTCATGCACCCCGAGCACTCCAAGGGGTTGGTCAGGCGCAACGAGAAGAAGTGGCACAAGAGGGTGACAGAAGGAGCAATGCCCACCATGGCTTCGCAAACAAAGGCGAAGATGGCAAGAAGGGTAACAGATTAGGATCAAGATGCATCATATGGATTTGATAGTGAGAAAGCACTGCATTGAAGAAAGCGGAGAAAGGGGGAACCAGGCCAGCCCATAGGGCGTGAACGAATAATCGAACCTCAGTGACTGTCATGTGAATGGAGGCGTGGGACGCAGGCCAAGCGATCATCCTCTCGCACTCGTAGAAGCTGGAGGCGAGCGCAGGGCAGACCTTGCCCAGGGCCTCCAGGTTGAGCACCAGCGACCGGCCGACGGCGGGCTCGATTGTAGGGGACGAACTAATTGAGGACATGGGCTTCTGCCCTTTCTCCTTGCTAGTTGGCGCCATGGCAATGGTGGGAGCAGAGCTCAAGTCAGATTGGGAGCGGAAGTGGAGATTCGAGGAAGAAGGGGGAGTAGGAAGCACGCTGCCAGCGAGGGTGAAATAACTGTGTAAGGCACCGTGGCCGCCTAGCCAGGCGGATATTGGGGCACATGGGGAAGCGAAGACGCCCACGTCCAATTAGTCGCCACGCGTCGACCAAGGCCGCAAGTTGTGGGAGCCCGCAGCGTTCCGCACTTGCCCTTTGGCTTCCCTGCCAAGCCAAGTACGAGCACGCCTTGGGCCCGGGGGCTACTGTCAGCGTTCTGGGAACGGGGGTCCCCAGACTTGCCTGCCTGCGGCCTGCAGCGTGGCTCAACCAGTGGCCCAATACGGCCCGTCTTCATCAACCCAAGCACAAGACCCTGCGGGGCGGATGACACAAGGCCTCCTCAGGGGCGGCCTCACCAGGCAGGATCGCGAGGAGGCGGAGAGGTCAAGGCGAGGGGTACCTCGCGAGGTGCTCATGACGCAAGACATGACGATCAAAACCAGGCGGGCACCAGGCGGGTGCCAGCCTACGCAGTGTCCTCGTTTCCTCTTTGGTGCAAAGGGGGCAAGTGCAGGCGTGGAGTACCGAGGCATCAGTCAAAGGTTTCCTTATCGGTGCAACGAGACCAAGACCAGCAGAGCGGTAGGACGGAGGTCACCGTGGAGCCCAAGACGGCATCATCACTAGCACCTTTGGCAGTCGAAGACCACCTTTAGTCAAGATAGCTTGTACTAGCTGTCCCCTTTCGAAATGGCCGTTATTGGCTCCCTTCCCACTCAATATTTGGGAAGAGGACCAGGGCCTCTATAAATAGGGCTAGCCACCACAGTAGAAGGCATCTGATCTAGAGCCAACAGAGACGGATAGACTCCTCTCCGAACACACCACCACAAGAACACCTCTCCTCGCGAGGCTGTTCATCCCCCTGTACTGTTCATCATCAGCCCAAGAGGCAATCCACCACACCACACACTGGATTAGGGTATTACACCACAACGATGGCCTGAACCAGTATAAACCTCGTGTTTCTTGTGTTTCTCATCGATCTAGCTTAGAATCGCAACGAGGCTAAGGGCGTGTTTCGGTAGGGAGTGATATTCGCGCGCACCCTAGAGTTTGAACCTTAAGGGTTTTGCCGGAACCCGATATCCTACAGCCATCGATGAGGGTCCTGGTGACTTGCACGTTGCTGATGACTTGGGAACAAAGCATCAGGAGGACACCAGTAGTAGCTGCACACTTGAGTTGATCCGCCGAGCTGAAGGTAATGGCGCACTTGGACCACCTGAGCGGGCACGTGGCCTCGAGCTTGGGGAGGACTGCGTTTACCTCGCGAGCAAACTGCTTGAAGATGTGCTGAGAGGCTGGGGCCTGAGCTCCGCCTAAGATGCAGGTGATAGCACGTGGTTCCTGGAAGCCCCCAGCCCCCTCGTCATGGTGATGGTCATCATTCCTTCTTGGTGGCGGCGGCAAAGGAGGAAGGCCTGCGTTGCCCTACGGGCGGTGCTCGCGAGGCTAATCCCTCCAGACATCCTCGCGAGGCTGATCCTACCAACGATCCTCATGAGGTCGGTCACGCCACTCCTGGCGAGGGCCGCAGTCGTCCCATCGTCGTCCACCACGTCCTCCTCCTCGGCCGTAGCCCCGGTCGTTGCGCTCGGGGCATCGACCGAAGCGTCCTTCTCGAACGGCCCTGAGCTCCTGGCATTCGTTGGTGTTTTGGGCGTGGAGGTTGTGGTAGGCGCAGAACGGTTGGCTGCCCTTGGACGACTCCGGCTGGTCCCTTCCGTGCTTCGTGTCCGGTTCTGCTGCAAGCACGGCTGCTCCTTTACGCTTCATGTCCTTGGCCTTGGCCTTCTTTTCTTTTGGGTCAGCAGCTGGAAGCTCGAGGAGGGAGAGGCATCCTTCCTCAGCTCTTGCGCACTTGGTTGCCAGGTTGAACAGCTCCAGAGACGTGCACAACTCCTCATGGATGGCGATCTCCTCCTTCATCTTGATGTCGCGGATGCCATCAGAGAACGCTGAGATGATGGCCTCGTTCGTCAGCTTGGGGATCTTGAGATGGGCGATGTTGAAGCGCTGGACGTATTTCTGCAGGGTCTCCCCAGACTGTTGCTTGATGCGGCGCATGTCACCCGCGGCCGGGGGGCGGTTGCGAGTGCCCTGGAAGTTGGCGAGGAAGCGGTTGCGCATCTCGTCCCAGGAGGATATCGAGCTGGGAGGCAGCTTCAGGAGCCAGGTGCGGGCACCATCCTTGAGCGCCATGGGAAACCAGTTTGCCATGACCTTCTCATCTCTGTTGGCCGCCTCGGTGCCCAGCTCGTAAAGCTGCAAGAACTTCACGGGGTTGGCGGTGCCGTCATAGCAAGGAGGTAGGTCCGGCTTGAACTTGCCCGGCCAGGCGACACTACACAGCTCGGTGGTGAAGGCACAACAACCTGCCATGGTCACCGGAGCACTTTGCTAACGCGGGGCTTGCTCTTGGTGGTACCCGCGTACTGCCGCTAGGGGCAACACGGGTCTTAGTGCACGGTGCAGGATCTGATCTTGTCGTCTGGTGCGAGGAAGCAGGGCGCCTTCTTGAGTCGGCGATTTCTTGGCAACTTCTTTACGGTCGTCTTGGTATTTGGATGCGGTGGGTCACGTCCGAGGCCATCGCCTTGGAGCAGGCGCTGTCTTGAGGAGAGGTGGTGGGCGCCCACAGGCCCGTCGCCCATGCCTGACGGAGGGTGAGGTAGCGAGAGGGACGGCGCGGGAGAGCCCCCTGCGGCGCCGACGAGCTCGGTGATGCGAGCCATTCTTCGTAGAGGTTGTCAATTGGGCGATAATGCATGAGGTCATGTGCCAGGAGCAATGTGGCCTACGCGTCCGTGGGGGCCCAACGAGCGTGAGATGACGAACCAGCTGGGGTCAGCGAGGGAGTGGCGGTGCGGCCTTCCCGCCGCATCGAGGGGTGCGGCGAAGATGCTTGCTGCTCGTTCCCTACCAGGCCAGTGGTGGCGTTGGCGGTAGGCGACGGAGAACGATGAGGAGGCCTGCCGACAGGAGCCGTCTGGGCGACGTGAGCGGCGAGAGCAGCCCGGCACTCAGCGCGGGCTCGGCGAGCGTCCGCCATGGATACGACGAAGCGATGGGACGCAGATCAGTGGAAGGAAGATTCCGGCGCACCCCTACCTGGCGTGCCAAATGTCAGATATCGGGTTCTAGCAAAACCCTTAAGGTTCGAACTCTAGGGTGCGCACGAAGATCTCCTCCTACCGAATCTCACTCTCAGCCTCGCCGTGATCCCTAAGTTAGATCGATGAACAACACAAGAGACACAAGATTTATACAGGTTCGGGCCACTGTTGTGGTGTAATACCCTACTCCTGTGTGTTGTGGTAGATTGCCTCTTGGGCTGATGATGAACAGTATAGAGGAAGTATAGCCTCGCAAGCAGAGGTGTTCTTATGCTTGGTGGTGTGCTTGGGGAGGAATCGATCCATCCTCTCTATGGTGGTGGCTAGCCCTATTTATAGAGGCCCTGGTCCTCTTCCCAAATATTGAGCAGGAAGGGATCCAACAACGACCATTTTTGAAAGGGGACAACTAGTACAAGCTATCCTGACTAAAGGTGGTCTTCGCCTGCCAAAGTTGCTGGTGATGACGCTGTCTTGGGCTCCATGGTGACCTCCGTCTTGCCGTCTTGCTAGTCTTGGTCTTGTTGCACCGATATGGAAACCTTTGCCTGATGCCTTGGTACTCTGCGCCTGCGCTTGCCCCCTTTGAACCAAAGAGGAGACGAGGACAATACACGGGCTGGCGCCCACCTGGTCTTGATCGTCACGGCTTGCATCACGGGGACCTCGTGAGGTACCCTTGCCTTGATCTCTCTGCCTCCTCGCGAGCCTTCCTGGTGAGGCCACTCCTGAGGATGCCTTGCGTCGTCCGCCCCACGAGGCTTGGCCCCTCGCGAGGGTCTTGAGTGTTGGTTGATGAAGATGGGCCGTACTGGGCCACTGGTTGAGCGACACTGCAGGCCGCAGGCAAGCAAGTCTGGGGACCCCCGTTCCTAGAACGCCAACAAAGAGAACTAGCGGTCCGCTGCTAGAGCCGGTGCCCTTACGGCTTTAAGTCCGGCTAAGGCATGGCAGTCAGAATTATACCCGGCTAAGCTAGCCACTTGCTGCCCTAGTTTCAAAGAAGACGGGTCTGCTTTTGACAAGAAAGACTTTGCCGCCTGTGTAAAAGCGGTGTGTCCTCTGGCGAGTCTACTTGCTGAAGAAACGGATCTGTCCAAATACTCAGCAGCTTATACCACAGAAAATCAAAAGATGCCCGTGCTAGCTTATAATGTTGCAGATCTTATTCCTCCAATCCGTAAGCATACCTTCGCTCCGGACATTGATCCGTCTGAGCTTATCGATGATGATGCTGAATTTCAAACTTCGACTGGTATCGATTGGTCATCGCCTGACTTCCAAACGGTGGAGGAAGAAGAAGAGCCGATGTAGGATAACCCGGAAGCTTCAAACTGCCAAGGCCAGGAGAACTGATCCGTTGGGCGGTCATTGATTTGCACATTCCGGGAACTTTGAAAAACAATTTATCCACTTGGGCTTGCTGATCCATGTAATAGGCTAGTTAAACACTAATCTGCCGTGCCATCGTGCATGTTTTGTTTTGCATAACACTGCTGATCCATCCCTTATGCTTAATGGTATGATCAATTATGCCTATCTGACTTGTCGTTTTTCCTATATAAACAGACAACAAGTGTCCTGGTGGTTTACCCCAGGGTGGGTCATAACACCCATATATATATAAAACCATTGAGGACTAATCATCCCATATCAGGGCCGGTTTATAAAAAACCTTATGCAAGAAAATAAACATCATACCTTTGATATTTGTTCCTCCTGCCGACTTATCATAAGTCATGTGTAAAGCAATAGCCCATAGAAACATAATGTCCTATTCCATATATGTACACTGCCAGTTTATAGTATCGCATGCAGCAAGGGGTAATATCCTGAAACTTGTGCGGAAAGCTCGAAGCATATGATGATTGTTTCCTGGCGACTTATAGTCCACAACTAGGTCGGGTTAATAAAACTCCAGATACATGCACCATCAGGCAACATGGCCTTATTTGGTTTTTTAACCATGTATTGATATGTAACAAGAAGCAAAAAACTTCAACAAAATGGTCAAACAAAAGAAAAACCAGAAACCAAGGCTTTCATAGGCCGCCAAGCCTAAAACCCGAGTTCTTTCATGGGCCGCACAACCACTGAGTTAAACTTTAATTCAAAACCTTGTAAGCCGGGCCTCACATGACCAATCACCGTTTAAACATTGACAAGTTCAGTGTCTATGTAAGAATAGTTTTCAAGAGTTCAGTGGGTCTTTCCAGGATTACCTGGGAGGAGTGGCAGACTTACAGGGGTAAGCTAACCCGGATTTTTTGGTCAATACACCTAGGCGTCCAAGCCTAAAGGGTCATAGCTGTGCTAGTGAGCCCCCTAGTTTTACTTCAGGTTGATAAACCGGAAGCCTCCAAGTGCCTTCCATCATTGCATATAAGCCGAATCATGAGGGTAGTAACGCTATGTTCTCTTTGGTGAATACACCTATGCTTGAACAGGAAGCTCCCAAATGATATATAATGAGCCTCCGGGCTGGATACCTATGTATGAACTGCACAGTACAACAAGTTCTCTTTGGTAATCCTTTAATTTGGACAAGAAGCCCCTAAGTGATTTTGTAATAAGGCATATAAGCTGGATCAACAGGGTAAGCACAGCTATGCTCATTGAGCAGGAAGCCCCCAAGTGATCATATGAAGTGAAAATAAAGGCTCATATTCTTAGAAATGAAACGACAGAGGCCCTGAATTATCAGGGATGCTGGATTTATTATATTCATGATAATATATACATCAATATCATATGTACATCACAAGAGCCGGTGGCCGAGGGGTAATAAGGCCGAAGATGAGCAATATTTCACAGCTGGCGGGTTTCCTCCTCCGACGTGCGTTAGTCCTTATGGTCTCGAACATCGATAAGAGAGTATTATCCATTGTTCAGATTCTTACTGACCACAAAGGGTCCTTCCCAAGGTGGGGATAGCTTGTGCATGTCAGTTTGATCCTGTATGAGCCGGAGCACCAAGTCACCTTCTTGAAAAGTTCTGGTTTTAACCCGGCGGCTGTGATAACGCCATAGATCTTGTTGGTTAATCGCCGAACAAGACACCGCAAGGTCACGCTCCTCATCTAGCAGGTCCATAGCATCTTGACGTGCCTTCTCATTGTCAGCTTCAATGTAAGCCGCCACACGAGGCGAATCGTGACATATGTCACTGGGGAGAACCGCCTCAGCTCCATAAACCATAAAGAAAGGCGTATAACCCGTAGATCTGTTCGGGGTGGTATTAATACTCCAAAGTACTGAAGGCAACTCTTCCACCCAACAACCCAGTGTTCTCTACAAAGTAACCATAAGCCGGGGCTTGATACCTCTCAAGATTTCCTGATTTGCTTGTTCAGCTTGGCCATTAGACTAGGGGTGAGCCACTAAAGACACATCAAGCCAGCTATGCTCTTGTTCACAGAATTCTTTCATTGCTCCCTTAGACAGATTAGTACCATTATCAGTGATTATACTATGGGGGTACCCAAAATGAAAGATCACCTTTTTAATGAATTGAAACGCCGTGGTTGCATCAGATTTGCGACCGGCTCAGCCTCAACCCATTTTGTAAACTTGTCAATCGCCACCAAGAGGTGTGTATTTTTGTCCTTGGAACTTTTCAAAGGCCCAACCATATCCAGGCCCCAGACTGCAAACGGCCAAGTAATTGGAATCATCCTCAACTCTTGAGCAGGCACATGAGCACGTCCTGAGAATTTCTGACAACCATCACATTTACTGACCAGATCCTCTGCATCAACATGAGCCGTCAGCCAATAAAAACCATGACGAAAGGCTTTAGCAATGAGAGATTTAGAGCTGGCATGATGACCGCAATCTCATTCATGAATCTCCCTTAGAATTGCACGACCCTCCTTAGGAGAAACGCATCACTGAAACACCCCCGTAACACTGCATCTGTGAAGCTCACCTTTGACAATAGTCATTGACTTAGACTGCTGGGTTATCTACCTGGCCAGAGTTTCATCTTCAGGTAACTCAACCCGGGTCATGTAAGCCAAACATGGAACAGTCCAATCAGGTATAGCACAAAGAGCCGCCACCAACTGTGTCTCCCAGTCAGGAACTGCCAAGTCTTCCTATGTAGGCAATTTCACTGATGGGCTATGCAAAACATCGAGGAAAATATTAGGGGGGATCGGCTTACGCTGGGATCCTAGCCGGCTTAATGCATCGGCTACTTCATTTTTCCTTCGATCAACATGCTCCACCTGATATTCTTTGAAGTGACCAGCAATACTATCCACCTCTCGACCATAAGCCGCCATGAATGGATCCTTGGAATCCCAGGTCTCTGATACTTGCTGAGCCACCAGATCTGAATCGCCAAAACATCTTACCCGGCTTAAATTCATCTCTTTAGCGATCCAAAGACCATGAAGTAAGGATTCATACTCAGCTACATTGTTAGTACAAGGGAACATCAACCTTAATACATAACAAAATTTATCACCTCATGGGGAATTCAATATAACTCTAGCCTTCGAGCCTTCCAACTGCATGGATCCATCAAAATGAATAGTCCAATATGTATGATCCGGTTTATCCTCAGGCATCTGCAACTCTGTCCAATCATTGATGAAATCCACAAGTGCTTGAGATTTTATCACCGTCCGGGGCACATACTTAAGACCATGGGGACCAAGCTCAATGGCCCACTTAGCTACCCGACATGTGGCCTCCCTATTTTGAATGATATCCCCCAAAGGGGAAGAGCTAACCACAATGATGGGATGACCAATAAAATATTGCTTCAATTGACGACTAGACATGAACACACCATACACTAGCTTCTGCCGATGTGGGTATCTTTGCTTAGACTCAATGAGCACCTCACTGACATAATAAACCGGCCTTTGAACCGGATGCTCCTTGCCTAACTCCTTCCTTTCAACCACAATGGCTACTGACTGCCCGGTTGTTTGCAGCCACATATAATAGCAAAGGCTCCTTCTCTATAGGATCTACAAGAACCGGCGGCTGAGCTAGTTGCTTCTTAAGTGCCTCGAACGCTTCATTGGCAGCATAGCACTAGACAAAATCGTTTGTCTTATTCATCATCTGATACAGAGGAATGGCTTTCTCTCCCAGGCAACGTATAAACTGGCTCAGGGCCGCAATACGACCCGCCAGACGCTAGACATCATTGATACACGTCGCCTTAGCCAAAGAGGTGATAGCCTTAATCTTCTCTGGGTTAGACTCAATGCCTCTCTCGGATACTAAGAAACACAATAACTTGCCTGCTGGCACACCAGAAACACACTTGGCCGGGTTAAGCATCATCTTGTAGATCCGGAGGTTGTCAAAGGTTTCCTTCAGATCATCAATCAATGTCTCCAACTTCCTGGATTGCACAACAATATCATCCACATAAGCATGAACATTACGCCCAATTTGGCCATGAAGGCAATTCTGACACACCGCTGGTAGGTTGCCTAGGCACTCTTGAGCCCAAAAGGCATAGATACATAGAAGAAGGATCCAAAGGGAGTAATGAAGGCTATCTTCTCCTGGTCCTTAACTGCCATCTTGATCTGAAGATAACCAGAATATGCATCCAAAAAACTCAAGCGCTCACAACCCACCGTAGCATCAATAATCCGATCAATACGAGGGAGAGAAAAGGGATCAGCCAGAGGCCTTGTTGAGGTCTGTATAATCCACACACATATGCCAAGTGCCATTTTTCTTAAGAACTAGCACCGAGTTAGCCAACCATTCAAGATGAAAAACTTCAACGATGACCCTGCTGCCAAGAGCTAGGCCACCTCTTCACCAATTGTCTTGCGCCTTTCCTCATTGAACCGGCGAAGAAACTGTTTGACCAGTTTAAACTTGGGATCCACATTAAGAGTGTGCTCAGCGAGTTCCCTCAGTACACCTGGCATATCAGAAGGTTTCCATGCAAAGATGTCCCAGTTCTCATGGATGAACTCGATGAGCGCGCTTTCCTATTTGAGATCCATATTCGCACTGATGCTGAACTGCTTTGAAGAATCGCCAGGGACAAAATCAACCAACTTAGTATCATCTGCCGACTTAAACTTCATTAAGGGCTCATTCTCGGTCATTGGATTCTTCAAAGGTGTCATATCTGCCGGGTCAACATTGTCCTTATGAAACTTCAATTCTTTCGTTGCGCAAGCTGACTCAGGATAAGCAGCATCACCCTCTTCACAACCCAGAGCAATCTTTCTATTGCGATGCACCGTGATGGTACCTGTTGGTGTCAAAACCGGCGGATCTCGGGTAGGGGGTCCTGAACTGTGCGTCTAGGCGGATGGTAACAGGAGACAAGGGACATGATGTTTTTACCCAGGTTCGGGCCCTCTCGATGGAGGTAAACCATACTCCTGCTTGATTGATATTGATGGTATGGGTAGTACAAGAGTGGATCTACCACGAGATCAAGGAGGCTAAACCCTAGAAGCTAACCTATGGTATGATTGTTGTTGTGATTGTTGTCCTACGGACTAAAACCCACCGGTTTATATGGACACCGGAGAGGGCTAGGGTTACAGAGAGTTGGTTACAATGGTAGGAGATCTACATATCCGTATTGCCAAGCTTGCCTTCCACGCCAAAGAAAGTCCAATCCGGACACGGGACTAAGTCTTCAATCTTGTATCTTCATAGTCTTGGAGTCCGGCCGATGATGATAGTTCGGCTATCCGGACACCCCCCAGTCCAGGACTCCCTCAGTAGCCCCTGAACTAGGCTTCAATGATGACGAGTTCGGCGCGCATATTGTCTTCGGCATTGCAAGGCGGGTTCCTCCTCCGAATAATTCATAGAAGATTGTGAACACCAGGATAGTGTCCGGCTCTGCAAAATAAATTCCACATACCACCGTAGAGAGAATAATATTTACACAAGTTCAATCTGCTGACGCATTTTGTGGCGTGACGTCACACCACTACCAAGCATTTTTATTATACCACCTCAGCGCATTTAGCGAAGCGGTTTCCTTGGCACGTCTTGTCAAAGTAGAGATCGTGTTCCCCTTATTCCGGGATTCCCATCAATACGGACGTGGGTAACCCAACCGCACCATTGATTGCGGCGCTTGGGAGATAAGCGAGTTTTACCAGGCTAGTAGGGACGCATAGTTTCATCCGCCCATATATATGGGGACAAAGGATCCACCTCCTTTACCTATGCCTTCTTCCTCCTTTGCTTATCCATCTCCGTGCACTCAAGCTCCAGCGCCCAAGTCCGCACATCTCACCTCGACCTTCTCTAGCCATGTCCGGAGCGGGAGGCAAGTGGATGGCCTCCTCCGTTACGGAGGGGCACATCGAGAAGCTGCGCAGCGCCGGATACCTGTCCAGCGACATCGCGCACCGGCTGCCCGACGAGGCAGCTCATCCCACCCCTGGCCCCATGAGAGGTCGTATTCCTTCCCACTTCCTCCATGGACTGGGCTTCCCACTCCACCCCTTCGTCCGGGGCTCATGTACTACTACGGCCTGGATTTCCACGATATGGCCCAAAATTTCATCCTCAATATCTCGGCGTTTACCGTGGGTAATGCGAAACCTTCCTCTACATCCAGCCCCACTTGACTTGTGGCTAAAGACCTTCAATGTCAAGCGAAGGTTGTGAAGGGCAGCCAAGCGGAGTCTTGAGGCGCCATGGTGGGCAAAATGCCCAACGTCACTTGGCTTGAGGTGCCTTCATGGAATCCATCAAAGGGTGGCAATCGGGTGGTTCTACATCACCGAGCAGCGTGACCCTAAATGGGCAGAGGCCCCGAATTCAGATCTGGCATCCCCATGCAGCTCACCTCCGGAAAGAGAAGGGCTTGCTATGGTGTAGTTCGAAGAGCCGACGGACTCGATCTGTCTCTAGACCACAGTGAACAAGCTTAAGCTTGTCAGCGTGATCCAGTCATTCTCGTCCGCAGGATTCTCCCCTGCCAACAGAACGGGCCTTCAATTTGTGGGAGTTTGATCCGCACAGCACCGGACCTTGGCGGGCTCTTCGACATGACGTCTTGAAGCTGCACGGAGGAGTGCTGTTCAAGGGCGCCGAAGCTCCCGCATCCGCAACCGAAGATCGCGGATTCAGCACGCAGCGCCCGGCCGGCGAGGTAAGCTATGTTATCCTTTATGGGACACTCATTTTTTTTCATAGTTTGACTCTATGTGGGATCTAAACTCCCAATGCCTTTAACAGGACTGGCAGAAGACGTCCGGACAGGTTAACTGTCCGACCCCCCTCCCAGAAGACCAAGCGGACACCCGTTTGATGGGGCTGCTGGTCCCGGCACTTTACGTGGTGCCGGAGAAGAAGGCCAAGAAGAAGTCCACGGGAACCCGAAGGAGTTCCCGGCGTCAGGTGGTATCAGACTCAACGTCCGATGACTCCAAGGCGGACTCCTCCCACGAATACGAGGAGGAGAAGAAAGAGGCCTCTCCCCCAGCGGGGGGAGAGAAGAAGAGGAAGGCCTCCCCAACGAGGGAGGCGAAGGGTCAGAAGGAAGGACCCTTCCCCGGACTGCTCGCCAACATCGGCGACGGCGACGAGGAGTGGCCCTCAAGGGCCAAGGCCACAACAAGATCGTAAGTATCCGGACTCTGGATGATTTATAATTTTCTTTTAGCCACACGGTGTCTTTCTAATGCCGCATACAACACGTAGTCCGGCCAGGGCGATCTTCCCGCTTCGTCGGCGGGTCCTTGGGTACGTCGGATATGGATTCTCTTCGACCGCCTCAACCCCGTGACAGCGACGCGTCGAGGTGGGATCCGGGAAGGACCCGCCAGAGGAGGAGGCCCCGAGGTGCCGCAAGGCAACCTCTGGACTCTGCCGGACTCGCACCGGAACTGCGATGGTTCCGAGTCCGCGAGCGGCCCTTCGTAAGAAGGGCAAGATCTATGACACCGGCGGCCTCTGTCCAACCCGAGGCGCCGGATAAGTCTTGGAGGTGCTCAGCGGCGCTTCCATCGAAGAAGAATACCACACCTTGTCATGAGTGCGGTGACTCGAAGGTTCAGCTCGCCAAGAGCGGGCTGACCAAACTTCTGCAGCAGCCTTCTAACGAGCTTTGAGGTAAGAATTTTAAGATATGTAATATAATACCACATAGACAGTAGCCCCGATGCTCGGAAACAAAAGCGGACCGAGGATCTAAAAGATATCTGCAGGAGTCTGAAAAAATATGTCAATATGGGATTGCAGGCTGCTTGCCGACCTCTGCCAAGACCGATTGCGAGGTCAATACCTTGAAGCAGAGCCTCGAGCGGTCCGAGAGCGAGCTCGGTCGTGCCAAGAAGCAGCTCGAGGACAAGGAAGGTGAGTAACACCGTATTAAATTTGTACCTTACAGAAAAGGATTTGGTTGCAAGAGAAATAACAAGGATAACGTGGGTACTCCAGGGGCCACGAACGAGGTGGCAACCCTGAAGGAGGCGGTGTCTGCGGCTGAACGCAATGCGACCGCGGAGCGAGCCGAGCAAGAGAAGTAGGAAGCGCGGGTGGCGGAGGTGCAGCAAGAGCTCCAGGCTCTCATGGAAAAACATGAGAGTTTGGAGCGTGACTCGAAGACTCGAGAGTCCGAGCTTGCATCGGCTCTTGAGAGTGCCAAAGCCGCTAAGGCCGAAGCCCACAAGGCCCTCTAGGAAATCGAGGCGTTGAAGAAGATAGCGGCGGGTAAGGCATTTTTCATGCAAAGCAAGCATGTGAATGTGAATTACCTATTACTTACCCGAATTCGGAGCTCTCCAGGAGCGTTCGCAAATCTGCCCCGCAGCGTGTCCGATGCTGCCGCATTCTATTGGGCCGAGGAGGGGAGCTCGACGGAGAAGGTCTTCTAGTCTCAGTATGCTGAGGCCGGACATCCGGTGCCCCTTAGCGACCAGCTAAAGCAGCTGGTCGAGCTCCACAAGGTGGTCAAATAGGCCATGAGGGGCCTCATAGTTCGGCTGTGGCCCAAGGAGGCCATGCCTGGGAGCTACTTCGGCCTGGTGCGGCGGCTGGTGGATGCATGTCCCTGGGTTGAAGTCGTCAAGCACTCACTTTGCATTGAAGGTGCCTGTCGGGCCTTGCCCGTGCAAAGGTGCATCTTGGGGCAGGATGGACGCCGAGAGGCTTGACGGATCTTGCCGGCGGGCAAGGAGTATCGCACGCCCGAAATGTATTATAAGAGTGTCCTGAAGGGTGCCCACATGATTGCGGGTGAGTGCTCCAAAGATGTAATATTTGAGTAGACTCGCATTTTGTTATCTTGTGCGCTGAAAACTTTGTTCATATGCGCTAAGCAATGCTTGTTAATTTAAAATATTACCTTTAGTGCAGCCGTTTATCAAATCTGAGAGATGGCAAGTCGTCGGCTTCAGCCCCCATGCCGCAAGTGCAGGGGTGTTCGGGATAAACTTGAGGGCTCTTGTTCCCATTTTTGGGTCCATCTAGGGAGGCGTTCAACACAACGAACGAGGCAACCAGACTTATAATGCTTGAATACTCTCACTTAGCCATAGAATTCTATAATTTTAAATTTCGTGAAGCCCCTAGTGTTCGAAGACCGAGTTCGGGCGCTATCACGCTGGGCGGACAAAGCCGGCTCCTCGCTCTAAGTGGCATAAGTCTTTAGGGACTCGAAAAACCTCTCGAACAGCGACCAGCTCTCGCCTTATCATGACGGTCAGTTTAGCTTTCTCCGAGGTGCTCGCCCAGCTCAGCAGGCGCTATCGCGATGGTTCTCCAGTGCTACCTTAGCGATACAGCGGAACGTAAGGTACCAAAACATGGGAGCCGGGCAAACCCAACTATTGACCCAAGACATGATTCGGAGCCGATGCATATAATGCTATAAGTTCGGGGTGCCGCACTTGGGAAAGTGTTTGGACTTATCACACCATAATGTGGGGAACTTAAGCCCCTTGTGTATTTAGCCGTACCAAAGTGTACGGATGCAACATGTCATAAATGAACATATATAAGAAAGAAATGCAGTTATAAGCAAAAAGTGATGCATTGTTTATTCAGGAAATACTGCCATGAATGCAGAACGATACAAATAATGCGGTAAGCAAGGGATAGGACTATTAAACATGTCCCCCTCCAGGGGTAGGCTGCGGAATGGTGTATAAAACGGATTTAATGCTCATAATGGAGACCACACGGATACTGTCCGTAGCCTTTCTCCTCCCCGGCTGTTGCATCGTGAGTTCAAGCAGTCTCTTCACGGACGGGGCCTCCGTGAGCGGAGTCCTGTGGGTAAGAAAAAGAAAAAAGAGTGACACACTTGGGAGCCCCCGGTGTGGTTGAGCCGCATTCTGGGCTGTCGTGGTCGTGCCCTCCCCTATGCCCATGGTATCTCCAGAGCGTAATGATGTATCACGAAGGACCGTCTTGCAATTTTGCAAGGGCAGGGGTTGGGGCGCATTGCTACGTGCTCGGGCGTGCTGTGGTCTTGTTGTAGGTTACTCGGCGCATTTAGCCGTGTCCGTCGCTAACAGCCAGACTCGAGAATTGCCTTAAGAGGCTGCTCTGTACTTATGCCGCGAGAGCCGTTGTATGTTCCTCGGTTCGGAGGGAGCGTTGATGTTCCGTTGACCGTGATGACTCCTCGAAGCCTGGCATCTTGAGCTTGAGGTATCGTAGTGCATCACGCGTTGAACTTTACAAACGCGTCCATCCGGCGCGAGCGTGATAGCCGCCATGAGCGGAACTATGTCGGAGATTAACTCCTCGCCGGAAGTTATCCGGGGATCCGAAGACCACTTTCGATTAATCGAGCTCGTGCAATTGGCCTCTACACCGGTATGATGCCCTTGAAGGTCGTATTTGTTGGTTTAATCCTTGAGGGGTCTATTCCCATCTTGCGCACTGTATCGTGATAAAGCAGGTTCAGGCTGCTGCCGCCGTCCATCAGGACTCTGGTGAGGTGAAATCCATCGATGATTGGGTCTAAAACCAATGCGGCGAATCTGCCGTTACGGATACTGGTGGGGTGGTCCCTTCGATCAAAAGTGATCGGGCAGGAGGACCATGGGTTGAACTTCGGGGCGACTGGCTCCATCGCATATACGTCCCTGAGTGCACGCTTCCGCTCCCTCTTTGGTATGTGGGTTGCGTATATCATGTTTACCGTCCGCACTTGTAGGGGGAAACCCTTCTGTCCTCTATTGTTCGGCGGCCGGGTCTCCTCCTCGTCATCGCTATGCAGCCCCTTGTCATTGTTTTCGGCAATTAACTTGCTGCTCGCTTGAATACCCAACAATCCTGTTGGTGTGATTAGCTGGCTTTTGAAGTGCCATGTATCCGCAAGAGCGGTCGAGTATTCGCTCCAAATTGGACGGATCCGGAGTAGTTCTTTTGAATGGCTTTTTCCGCTGACCGGGTTTAGAGCCTCTGAATCCGGCGTTGACTGCCGTATCCTCAGTGTTATCGCCGTTGACGCGACGTTTGTTTTTGTTGTGACGCGACCTGCCATTGCGGTCCTTGGTATCCGGACTGCCAGATTTTTTGCTGAGGTTGTTACTGCGGGCTAGCCAGCTGTCCTCTCCCGCGCAGAAGCGGGTCATAAGTGATGTGAGGGCTGCCATGGATTTCGGCTTTTCCTGTCCAAGGTGCCGGACAAGCCACTCGTCGCGGATGTTATGTTTGAAGGCTGCAAGGGCCTCTGCATCCGGACGGTCGGCGATTTGATTTTCTTTGTTAGAACCGTGTCGAACTATCGCCAATTAAATCTGGCTGCTGAATTATGTGGCTTAGGTCATCGGCGTCTGGTGGTCGCACATATGTGCCCTAGAAGTTGTCAAGGAATGCGGCTTCCAGGTCTTCCCAACACCCAATTGATTCTGCTGGCAAGCTGTTAAGCCAATGCCGAGCTGGTGCTTTAAGCTTGAGTGGGAGATATTTGATGGCATGAAGATCATCACCGCGGGCCATGTGGATATGAAGGAGATAGTCTTTGATCCAAACCGCGGGGTTTGTTGTGCCATCGTAGGATTCAATGTTCACGGGTTTAAACCCTTCGGGGATTTGATGATCCATTACTTCATCTGTGAAGCATAGTGGGTGTGCGGCGCCTCTATATTGGGCTATATCACGACATAGCTCAAGTGAGCTTTGTCTACTGTGTTCGGCCCGGATGGAGTTGCTGTATCCTGCGCGACGGTCGTCGTCGCGTGTCGTGGGGCGCCCACGCGATCCGTAGATCGATCTTGACTGTCTTGCCTTATCCTCCAATATGTCTCGCAAGTCCGGCGCATTCCCCCGAGGCTTTGTAGTTTTCAAGCAGTGCCGGGGTACGGTTCTGGTGGAGGGCCTAGAGGCCTCTCTGTTGCGGCCACGAGGTGGTCGGTCAGCCGTATTGTGCGCTGGTGATGCAGGTTTATATGCCTCCTCCTCTAATCGGGGGAGCAACTTGCGTTTGGGGTAGCTTTTGGAGGGGCGTTCAAGTTTGTACTCTTCGGCCGCAAGGACTTCAGTCCATCTGTCGGCTAGCAGGTCTTGATAAGCTCTAAGCTGTTGCTGCTTTTTCTTTAGGCTATTCGTTGTGGCCATTAGCCTGCATTTGAAACGCTCTTGTTCGACGGGATCCTCGGGCACGACGAATTCGTCGTTGTTGAGGCTTGCCTCGTCTCCGGAGGGAGGCATGTAATTATCATCCTCTACCTCTTCGTCTGTCGCTCTCTCATAAGGACTGGCTTCTCCGTCCTCTGTCTTTGAATCTTCTTTGGAGGGGCTGTCTTGACACTCTCTGGGGTGTTATTATCTCCGGTGCCGGAATCTCCATTCTTGTTGTGGCGGGATTTAGAGCGGCGCCGCTGACGCCGGCGCTTGGGCTGTTTCTTGGAGGGGTCTTCCTCCGCTGCTTCCTTGCCATTCCCATCCTTCAGGATGTCCACCATGTATATGTCATATGACGAGGTGGTCTTCCAGTGCCCCATAGGCGCTGGTTCTTGGTCGTCTCTGGCATCATCGTCCATACCCGTCGATGTCTTCGGAGTCGTAGTCTAGCACGTCGGTTAGATCGTCGACAGTGGCTACAAAGCGGGTGGTGGGTGGGCTTTGAATTTCTTCGTCGTCCGCATCCTAACCGTCCTGACCGCAGTCCGGCCAGGGCTCTCCTGATAACGAGAGGTACTTTAGCGGGTTCAAGATGTCGCCAAAAGGTGAGTGTTTAAAGATGTCCGCAGCGGTGAACTCCATGATCGGCGCCCAATCGGATTCGATTGGAGGGGGCACAGGAGGTTCGGAGTCCGGCGAGGAGTCCGGCACCTCGGAGTCACGAGCGTCATAAGATACAAGGTCAGTATTCGGCTCCATCGCCGTAGGGGTAGCAGCCCCCGAGGTGGTGTCTAGCCACCTGTCCTCGATCTGGGTAGCCGGCTCCGAATTGAGGATCGGAGCGGACTCGTGTGCGGCCTCCAGGGCACTGTCCGGCAGCAGAGCTAAATCATGCCCATCGTGACAGTGCGGCATGCTCGGTTGTGGCTCGAATCCGTCGAAGATCAAGTCTCCGCGGATGTCAGCCGTGAAGTTCAGGCTTCCAAATCTTACCTGATGGCCAGGGGCATAGCTTTCGATCTACTCCAGATGGCCAAGCGAATTGGCCTGCAGTGCAAAGCCGCCGAATACGAAGATCTGTCTGAGGAGAAAAGTCTCACCCTGGACTGCGCCGTTGTTGATGATCAAAGGAGCCATCAAGCCTATCGGTGACAACACAGAGGAACTCTCAATGAAAGCACCAATGTCCGTGTCAAAACCGGCGGATCTCGGGTAGAGGGTCCCGAACTGTGCGTCTAGGCGGATGGTAACAGGAGACAAGGGACACGATGTTTTTACCCAGGTTCGGGCCCTCTCGATGGAGGTAAAACCCTACTCCTGCTTGATTGATATTGATGGTGTGGGTAGTACAAGAGTGGATCTACCACGAGATCAAGGAGGCTAAACCCTAGAAGATAGCCTATGCTATGATTGTTTTTGTGATTGTTGTCCTACGGATTAAAACCCTCCGGTTTATATAGACACCGGAGAGGGCTAGGGTTACACAGAGTCGGTTACAATGGTAGGAGATCCACATATCTGTATTGCCAAGCTTGCCTTCCACGCCAACGAAAGTCCCATCCGGACACGGGATGAAGTCTTCAATCTTGTATCTTCATAGTCTTGGAGTCCAGCCGATGATGATAGTTCGGCTATCTGGACACCCCCCAGTCCAGGACTCCCTCAGTACCCTTGTGACCCAACATTTTAAGCTGCAAATAAACGTAACATGACCGTGCCATGAACTAGGCGTAACCCGACCGTCCAAACAGAGCATGGTATGGGCTCTTGATTTTCACCACCTCAAAGGTTAACTTCTCATCTCTGGAATCATTGTCGTCTCCAAAAGCCACTTCTATTGTTATCCTACCCACCGGGTACGCCGACTTACCAGGCACCGCCCCATGAAAAACAGTAGAGGACGGCCTAAGATCCTTGTCAGTCAAGTTCACATGACAAAAGGTCTCATAATAAAGAATATTGATACTGCTACCTCCATCCATGAGCACTTCCATGAGTTTATATCCTCCTACCTGTGCAGCAACCACCAAATCCAGCTGACCCGGATTATCAATCCGAGGCGGGTGATCTTCCCTGCTCCATGTAATAGACTACTCAGACCACTTCAAATATCGAGGCACCACCGGTTCAACAGAGTTCACTGCCCGCTTATGGATTTTCTGATCTCTCTTGCACAGACTCATAGTGAACACATGATAGTGACCACTGTTCAGTTGCTTCGGATTACTCTAATGACCAGATTGCTGTTGCTTGTTTCCTTGGTTGGACCGCTGATTAAAACCACCTTGATTGCCTTGACCCTGAAAGACAGAGCTTGAACTGCCACCATCGGAGCCAGGTCCGTGAGAACCGGATCCTGAGCCACCATGCGAGCCATGATTAGAAAAACTGGCATTCCTAAACTCCTTCATGATGTAACAATCCCTCCACATATGACCAGATGGCCTGTCACGTGATCCGTGCTTTGGACAAGGTTGATTCAACATTGCTTCAAGGTTGAGTCTTGACCCTTGGGGCAGCTTTCCCTTGCGATGTTGATTATTATTCTGCGCATTGGTGTTAGCTACAAAATCAAAACTACCATCTGCCTTACGCTTACCGTTGCCAGCTTGAATCGCCGAATTATGCTATGGCCCTTTTGCATTGACGCTCTTCTTTCCCTTCCCCGGCTTATCATCATCAGACTCGGGATCCTTGGTACTGTCAGAGTCGGCGTATTTGACGACAGCCTCCATTAACTCCCCCATATCATTGCAGTGACGCTTAAGCCACCCTAACTTCTGTTTAAGAGGGAGGAAGCGACAATTATTCTCCAACATCAAGACTGCAGTACCGGTGTTGATACTATCTGATGAATGTATAATCGACGAAACCTGGCAAACCCAATGGGTTGTTGACTCTCCTTCTCCCTGAACACAAGAATCCAAATCTATAATTGACATGGGCTGCTTGCATGTGTCCTTGAAATGTTGAATGAAACACCTCTTTAACTCTGCCCATGACTCAATAGAATTAGCGGGTAGTGTTTTCAACCACGTACGAGTTGGCCCATGCAAGATCATGGTGAAGTACTTAGCACACGCAGCATCACCAACATCCAGCATCTCCATGGCCATCTCATAGCTTTCGACCCAAGCCTCGGGGGTTGATCCGCCGTGTAATTGGGCACCTTACGTGGGCCCTTGAAATCCTAGGGCAAGTGCTCATTGCGTAGAGCCGGCACTAAACATGGCACACCCAAAGTTCTAGAGGTTGCCCTTGCCTCTATGGACACTGAAGGATAAACCAGAGATTGCTGTTGAGCCGCTAGCCGAGCCGTCAGTTGAGCCGCCAGCTCCGCCTCACACTGTGCTCTGCCCTGGTCTACCAAAATCTGAGCATCTGTGCCGACACATGGCGGGTTTGGCCTACGAGGCTGGTTGTGGTGCTGCTTGCTGCTTGACACGACCGGTTCATCAATGTGCCTGCTATAACTCCTGCTCGGACGAGGTGTTGAGTGGATACGATCACGAATGTACGAATAAGCCGCCTGCTGGGCAACAGCCGTTTGAAGAAGCTCTCTGGCTCTCCGTACTTCCATCGCTGTCGGTGACTCATCCTGAGCTAGGAGGGCCGCCAGCCGTGTTGCTGTGGCTATCATGTTATCCAAGGGGTTAGAAAAATGCCCCGGAGGCATGGGAACATGCTGAGGAGGGGTCATGTTCAAACGCAGCTGAACTGGTTCTCTGACCGCTGGTCTCTCAGCGGTCCGGTTCGCACCGGGCGGGTTATTGGGTCCTGCCCCAGGCGTGTTAAAAAGATTCCTCGCATCATAAGTCGGGGGCAGCCGGCTTACATGCCTTCCATTGAAAACAGCGTTTGACGCGTCCATGTCCAAACTTAAATGCAAGCTCTCCGCCCGATGCCATTCCGCTTCCCGCTGCAAAGTGGTCCGCTCCGTTGCCATCTGGGTGTTTTCTGCATTTAACTCCTTGGCTTGTGCTATCTCATCACGCAAGTTTGCAACCTCCGCACTATGCTGAGCTCGATTCACCGGGCTAACCTCCGCCGTTAACAATGTTGTCAGAGCATCCAATAGATCAGACAAAACTTGAGCCGGCGGGTGCGCAGGCCTTGCTCCAGAAGCCGTTGCTGCTGCTGACCCGAAGATCATTGCTGCTGCAGTCGTGCTGGCTATGTACCAGCCATGAAGACTGTGACCTGGTGTTGTGGCTCGTAGGGGTCTGAAATACTGTCGCCATCAGAACAGCCCCCAAGCCCACCATCCTGAACATGGTAGATGGAGTTTGTCTCATCAGCGGAAGACTCGTCGCCTGAGTAAATAACCGTCTCACCACCAGATTCAGCTCCTCCTTCTAGTTCCGCTCCATGAACAAAACCGGCGAAAACATGCTTTGGGGCGGCTTTAGCCTTGGCGGGTCGCGCGCGTCGAGCCGACTCGACGATGTCGGTGCAGTTGTCCGGTGATACGTGTCCAATGTATCTATAATTTTTGATTGTTCCATGCTATTATATTACCCGTTTTGGATGTTTCTGGGCTTTACTTTCACTTTTATATCATTTTTGGGACTAACCTACTAACCGGAGGCCCAACTCAAATTGCTGTTTTTTTGCCTATTTCAGTGTTTCGAAGAAAAGAAATATCAAACGGAGTCCAAATGGAATGAAACCTTCGGGAGCGGTCTTTTTGGAACAAACGTGATCCAGAGGACTTGGAGTGGAAGTCAAGAAACAAGCGAGGCGGCCACGAGGGTGCCCGGCACGCCCCCCACCCTCGTGGGCCCCTCGAGCGTCCAGCAACCTACTTCTTCCTCATATATATACCCATGTACCCCAAAAACATGAGAAGCGACCACGAAAAACAATTTCCACCGCTGTAACCTTCTGTATCCGCGAGATCCCATCTTGGAGCCTTTGCCGGCGCTCCGCCGGAGGGGGAATCGACCATGGAGGGCTTCTACATCAACACCATATCCTCTCTGACGAGTTGTGAGTAGTTTACCACAGACCATCGGGTCCATAGTTATTATCTAGATGTTTTCTTCTCTCTCTTTGAATCTCAATACAAACTTCTCCTCGATCTTCTTGGAGATCTATTTGATGTAACACTTTTTGCTGTGTGTTTGTCGAGATCCGATGAATTGTGGGTTTGTGATCAAGTTTATCTTTGACAAATATTTGAATCTCCTATGAATTCTTTTATGTGTGATTAAGTTATCTTTGCAAGTCTCTTCGAATTATCAGTTTGGTTTGGCCTACTAGATTGATCTTTCTTGCAATGGGAGAAGTGCTTAGCTTTGGGTTCAATCTTACGGTGTCCTTTCCCAGTGACAGTAGGGGCAGCAAGGCACGTATTGTATTGTTGCCATCGAGGATAAAAACATGGGGTTTATATGATATTGCATGAGTTTATCCCTCTACATCATGTCATCTTTCTTAATGCGTTACTCTGTTCTTTATGAACTTAATACTCTAGATGCATGCTGGATAGCGGTCGATGTGTGGAGTAATAGTAGTAGATGCAGGCAGGAGTCGATCTACTTGTCACAGACGTGATGCCTATATACATGACCATGCCTAGATAATCTCATAATTATTCGCTTTTCTATCAATTGCTTGACAGTAATTTGTTCACCCACCGTAATACTTATGCTATCTTGAGAGAAGCCACTAGTGAAACCTATGGCCCCCGGGTCTATCTCTTATCATATAAGCTTTCAATCTAATTTTATTTGCATCTTTAGTTTTCCAATCTATATCATAAAATACCAAAAATATATTTATCTTATCATATTATCTCTATCAGATCTCACTTTCGCAAGTGGCCTTGAAGGGATTGACAACCCCTTTATTGCGTTGGTTGCGAGGTCTTGTTTGATTGTGTAGGTGCGTGGGACTTTTCAGGAGCCTCCTACTGGATTGATACCTTGGTTCTCAAAAACTGAGGGAAATACTTATGCTACAATTGCTGCATCACCCTTTACTCTTCAAGGAAAGCCAACGCGAGCTCAAGACGTAGCAAGAAGGATTTCTGGCACCGTTGGCGGGGAGGTCTTCGCTCCAGTCAAGACATACCAAGTATCCATCACAAACTCATCTCCCTCGCACTTACATTATTTGCCATTTGCCTCTCGTTTTCCTCTCCCCCACTTCACCCTTGCCGTTTTATTCGCCCTCTCTTTCCCAATCTCCTCTCTCTTTTCCGTTTGCCTTCCCGTTGCCATGGCCGAATCAAAAAGAACTAAGGATCCTTTCTAGGGTTTTAGTACCTTGGATAGTCCCTCTATCCTCTCTAAGCTCATAAATAATGATGCTATGGAAAGACCCACCGGGGTCACCAATGAGAGCTTGAATAATTTTGATGAAGATGACTCCGGAATTTTTTGCTATTTACTTGATGAATCTTTAAAAGATGCTTGGGATAGGTTATTAAGGATTCGGGCTAGCTATGTGCCACAATATCAAATTGAAGTTTACCTAAAAAGTTTCTATATTAGCTTACCCGCTTCTTTCAAGCAAGTTCTAGATTGAATTTTTGAAGAAGGTTTCCTTAAGGCGGATGCTATACACCTATGAAAAAATGAAAACTATATTTGGGCACCCTATGAATGATAAGGTTGAATCTACCACTCCCTTATGCTTTTACCAAAATGAAATTATCAAAGAGATGAAGGCTAGCTTAGATGCAAATTTCCGTAATGTGCTTAATCTCACTTAATCCATTAATGGAAATGTGCTTTCCCTAAATAGAAGAATAAATGCCATAGAAAGGAAATCCTCTCTTCCCTTTCCGAGTGCCAAAGATGGTACTACTTAGATCTATCCTTGCTTTTATGCCTAGCTAGGGGCGTTAAACGATAGCGCTAGTTGGGAGGCAACCCAATTTTATTTTTGTTTTTTGCTTTTTATTCTATTTAGTAATAAATTTTGCATCTACCTTCTATTTAGATCTGTTTTTATGTTTTAATTAGTGTTTGTGCCAAGTAGAACCTCTAGGATAACCAGTGGTGATAGTTAATTTGATTCTGCTGACAAACAGAAACTTTGCGAGCACGAAATAATTTTAGTAATTCACAGAAACATGCTTTTGCATTGATTATTTTTTTCTGTAGATCAATAGCAAATTTCCCAGGACTTCCTATTTTGGTAGGATTTTTAGAGTTCCAGAAGTATTCGAGAGTTACAGATTGCTACAGACTGTTCTATTTTTGACAGATTCTGTTTTTCGTGTGTTGTTTGCTTATTTTGATTCATCTATGGCTAGTATGTAGGGGTATGAACCATAGAGAAGTTGGAATACAGTAGGTTTAACACCAATATAAATAAAGAATGAGTTCATTACAGTACCTTATGTGGTGGTTTTTCTTTCTTACACTAACGGAGCTTATGAGATTTCCTGTTGAGTTTTGTGTTGTGAAGTTTTCAAGTTTTGGGTCAAGATTTGATGGACTATGGAATAAGGAGTGGCAAGAGACTAATCTTGGGGATGCCCATGGCACCCCAAGATATTCAAGAATAACCAAACGCCTAAGTTTGGGGATGCTCCGGAAGGCATCCCCTCTTTTGTCTTCATCTATCGGTAACTTTACTTGGAGCTGTATTTTTATTCGCCACATGATATGTGTTTTGCTTGGAGCGTCTTGTATGATATTAGTCTTTGCTTTTTAGTTTGCCACAATCATTCTTTCTGTACACACCTTTTGGGAGAAGCCCACTTGATTAGAATTTATTAGAATACTCCATGTGGTTCACTTATAGCTTTTAAGCTAGATAGTTTTTGCTCTAGTGCTTCACTTATATCTTTTAGAGCACGAGGGTGGCTTAATTTTGAAGAAATTGTTGATCTCGCATGCTTCACTTATATTATATTGGGAGTCTCTTAGAACATCATGGTATTTGCTATGGTTATAAAATTGGTCCTAGAATGATGGGCATCTAAGTTGGGTATAATAAAAATTATCATAGAAAGTGAATTGGATGCTATGATCAATTTGATACTTGATAATTGTTTGGAGATATTAGAGGTGGTGATATTAAAGTCATGCTAGTTGGGTAATTATGAATTTAAATAATACTTGTGTTGAAGTTTGCGATTCCCGTAGCATGCACGTATGGTGAAACGCTTTGTAATGAAGTTGGAGCACAATTTTTTTTATTGATTGTCTTCCTTATGAGTGGCGGTCGGGGACGAGCGGTGGTCTTTTCTACCAATCTATCCCCCTAGGAGCATGCGAGTAGTACTTTGTTTTTGATGACTTGTAGATTTTTGCAATAAGTATATGAGTTCTTCATGACTAATGTTGAGCCCATGGATTATACGCACCCTCACCTTCCACTATTGCTAGCCTCTCTTGTGCCATGCAACTTTCACCGGTACCATACACCCACCATATACCTTCCTCAAAACAGCCACCATACCTACCTATTATGGCATTTCCATAGCCATTCGGAGATATATTGCCATGCAACTTTCCATCGTTCCGTTTACATGACAAGTATCATCATTGACATATTGCTTTTGCATGATCATGTAGTTGACATCGTATTTGTGGAAAGGCCACCTTCATAATTTTCATACCTGTCACTCTTGATTCATTCCATATCCCGGTACACCGCCGGAGGCATTCATATAGAGTCATATCTTGTTCGAAGTATTGAGTTGTAATCTTGAGTTGTAAGTAAATAAAAGTGTGATGATCTTCATTATTAGAGCATTGTCCCAGTGAGGAAAGGATGATGGTGAAGGAAATATGCCCTAGAGGCAATAATAAAGTTATCATTTATTTCCTCATATCATGATAAATGTTTATTATTCATGCTAGAATTGTATTACCCGGAAACATAATACATGTGTGAATACATAGACAAACATAATGTCACTAGTATGCCTCTACTTGACTAGCTTGTGAATCAAAGATGGTTAAGTTTCCTAACCATAGACATGAGTTGTCATTTGATTAACAGGATCACATCATTAGGAGAATGATGTGATTGACTTGACCCATTCCGTTAGCTTAGCACTTGATCGTTTAGTATGTTGCTATTGCTTTCCTCGTGACTTATACATGTTCCTATGACTATGAGAAAATGTAACTCCCGCTTACCGGAGGAACACTTTGTGTGCTACCAAACGTCACAACATAACTGGGTGATTATAAAACTGCTCTATAGGTGTCTCCAAAGGTACTTGTTGAGTTGACGTATTTTGAGATTAGGATTTGTCACTCCGATTGTCGGAGACGTATCTCTGGGCCCTCTCGGTAATGCACATCATTATAAGCCTTACAAGCAATGTAGCTAATGAGTTAGTTACGGGATGATGCATTACATAACGAGTAAGCAGACTTGCCGGTAACGAGATTGAACTAGGTATTGAGATACCGACGATCAAAGGGAACAATGTATGTTGTTATGCAGTTTGACCGATAAAGATCTTCGTAGAATACGTGGGGGCCAATATGAGCATCCAGGTTCCGCTATTGGTTATTGACCGGAGACACGTCTCGGTCATGTCTACATAGTTCTCGAACCTGTAGGGTCCGCACGCTTTAAGTTAGATAACAGTTATATTATGAGTTTAAGTGTTTTGATGTAATGAAGGTTGTTCGGAGTCCCGGATGTGATCACGGACATGACGAGAAGTCTCAAAATGGTCGAGACATGAAAATCGATATATTGGACGACTCTATTTGGTCACCGGAAAGGTTCCGGGTGAGATTGGGACAATACCGGAGCTCCGGGAAGTTATCGGAACCCCCCGGGAGGTATATGGGCCTTAATGGGCCTTAGTGGAAAGGAGGGGAAAGGAGCAAGGGAGGGGCGCCCCCCAAGCCCAATCCGATTTGGGAGGGGGGCTGGCCCCCCTTTCCTTCCTCCCTCCTTCCTCTTCCTTCCCTCTCCCTCTCCAAATAAGAAAGGGGGGAATCCTAATTCCGGTGGGAGTTGGACTCCCCCCTAGGGCGCGCCTCTCCCCTTGGTCGGCCCCCTCCTCCACTCCTTTATATACGGGGGAGGGGGCACCCCATAGAGACAACAATTGATCTTTGATCTCTTAGCCGTGTGCGGTGCCCCCTCCACCATAGTCCTCCTCGATAATATCGTAGCGGTGCATAGGCGAAGCCCTGCGATGGTAGAACATCATCATCGTCACCACGCCGTCGTGCTGACAGAACTCTCCCTCGACACTCGGCTAGATCGGAGTTCGAGGGACGTCATCGAGCTGAACGTGTGCAAGAACTCGGAGGTACCGTGCTTTCGGTGCTTGATCGGTCGGGCCGTGAAGACGTACGACTACATCAACCGCGTTGTGCTAACGCTTCCGCTTTCAGTCTACGAGGGTACATAGACACACTCTCCCCTCTCGTTGCTATGCATCACCATGATCTTGCGTGTGCGTAGGAATTTTTTTGAAATTACTACATTACCCAACAATAGGTTTTATGCGTAGATGTTATATGCACAAGTAGAACACAAGTGAGTTGTGGGCGATACAAGTCATACTGCTTACCAGCATGTCATACTTTGGTTCGGCGGTATTGTTGGATGAAGCGGCCGGATGACATTATCGTGACGCTTCGCGAGACTAGTTCTACCAACGTGCTTTGCACACAGGTGGCTGGCGGGTGTCAGTTTCTCCAACTTTAGTTGAACCGAGTGTGGCTACGCCCGGTTCTTGAGAAGGTTAAAACAGCTCTAACTTGATGAACTACCGTTGCGGTTTTGATGCGTAGGTAAAAACGGTTCTTCCTCAGCCCGTAGCAGCCACGTAAAAACTTGCAACAACAAAGTAGAGGACATCTAACTTGTTTTTGCAGGGCATGTTGTGATGTGATATGGTCAAGACGTGATGCTATATTTTATTGTATGAGATGATCATGTTTTGTAACCGAGTTATCGGCAACTGGCAGGAGCCATATGGTTGTCGCTTTATTGTATGCAATGCAATCACCCTGTAATTGCTTTACTTTATCACTAAGCGGTAGCGATAGTCGTAGAAGCAATAGTTGTCGAGACGACAACGATGCTACGATGGAGATCACGGTGTCGTGCCGGTGACGACGGTGATCATGACGGTGCTTCAGAGATGGAGATCACAAGCACAAGATGATGATGGCATATCATATCACTTATATTGATTGCATGTGATGTTTATCCTTTATGCATCTTATCTTGCTTTGTTTGACAGTAGCATTATAAGATGATCTCTCACTAAATTTCAAGATAAAAGTGTTCTCCCTGAGTATGCACCGTTGCCAAAGTTCGTCGTGCTCAGACACCACGTGATGATCGGGTGTGATAAAGCTCTACGTCCATCTACAACGGGTGCAAGCCAGTTTTGCACACGCAGAATACTCAGGTTAAACTTGACGAGCCAAGCATATGCAGATATGGCCTCGGAACACTGAGAACGAAAGGTCGAGCGCGAATCATATAGTAGATATGATCAACATAGTGATGTTCACCATTGAAAACTACTCCATTTCACGTGATGATCGGTTATGGTTTAGTTCATTTGGATCACGTGATCACTTAGATGATTAGAGGGATGTCTATCTAAGTGGGAGTTCTTAAGTAATATGATTAATTGAACTTAAATTTATCATGAACTTAGTACCTGATAGTATTTTGCTTGTCTATGTTTGTAGATAGATGGCTTGTGCCGTTGTTCCATTGAATTTTAATGCGTTCCTTGAGAAAGCAAAGTTGAAAGATGATGGTAGCAATTACACGGACTGGGTCCGTAACTTTAGGATTGTCCTCATTGCTGCAGAGAAGAATTACATCCTAGAAGCACTGCTAGGTGCCAAACCTGCTGCAGGAGCAACACCAGATGTTATGAACGTCTGGCAGAGCAAAGCTGATGACTACTCGATAGTTCAGTGTGCCATGCTTTACGGCTTAGAACGAGGACTTCAACGAGGTTTTGAACGTGATGGAGCATATGAGATGTTCCAGGAGTTGAAGTTAATATTTCAAGCAAATGCCCGGATTGAGAGATATGAAGTCTCCAATAAGTTCTACAGCTGCAAGATGGAGGAGAATAGTTCGTCGGTGAGCTTATACTCGTAATGTCCGGGTATAACAATCACTTGATTCAACTGGGAGTTAATCTTCCGGATGATAGCGTCATTGACAGAATTCTTCAATCACTGCCACCAAGCTACAAGAGCTTTGTGACGAACTATAATATGCAAGCGATGGATAAGACAATTCCTGAGCTCTTCGCAATGCTAAAGGCTGCGGAGGTAGAAATCAAGAAGGAGCATCAAGTGTTGATGGTCAATAAGACCACCAGTTTCAAGAAAAAGGGCAAAGGGAAAAAGAAGGGGAACTTCAAGAAGAACAGCAAACAAGTTGTTGCTCAAGAGAAGAAACCCAAGTCTGGACCTAAGCACGAGGCGAGTGCTTCTCTTGCAAGCGGTAGTCCTTTGGAAGTGGAATTGCCCCAAGTATTTGGCGGATAAGAAGGATGGCAAGGTGAACAAAGGTATATGTGATATACATGTTATTGATGTGTACCTTACCAGAGCTCGCAGTAGCACCCGGGTATTTGATACTGGTTCTGTTGCTAATATTTGCAACTCGAAATAGGGACTACGGATTAAGCGGACACTGGGTAAGGACGAGGTGACGATGTGCGTGGAAAATGGTTCCAAAGTCAATGTGATCGCCGTCGGCACGCTACCTCTACATCTACCTTCGGGATTAGTTTTAGACCTAAATAATTGTTATTTGGTGCCAGCATTGAGCATGGACATTATATCTGGATCTTGTTTGATGTGAGACGGTTATTCATTTAAATCTGAGAATAATGGTTGTTCTATTTATATGAGTAATATCTTTTATGGTCATGCACCTTTAAAGAGTGGTCTATTTTTGATGAATCTCGATAGTAGTGATACACATATTCATAATGTTGAAGCCAAAAGATGCAGAGTTGATAATGATAGTGCAACTTATTTGTGGCACTACCGTTTAGGTCATATTGGTGTAAAGCACATGAAGAAACTCCATACCGATGGACTTCTGGAATCACTTGATTATGAATCACTTGTTACTTGTGAACCATGCCTCATGGGCAAGATGACTAAAACAACGTTCTTCGAAACTATGGAGCGAGCAACTGATTTGTTGGAAATCATACATACTGATGTATGTGGTCTAATGAATATTGAGGCTCGTGGCGGGTATCATTATTTTCTCACCTTCACAGATGATTTGAGCAGATATGGGTATATCTACTTAATGAAACATAAGTCTGAAACAGTTGAAAAGTTCAAAGAATTTCAGAGTGAAGTTGAAAATCATCTTAACAAGAAAATAAAGTTTCTACGATCTGATCGTGGAGGAGAATATTTGAGTTACGAGATTGGTTTACATTTGAAGCAATGCGGAATAGTTTCGCAACTCACGCCACCCGGAACACCACAGCGTAATGGTGTGTCCAAACGTCGCAATCGTACTTTACTAGATATGGTGCGATCTATGATGTCTCTTACTGATGTACCGCTGTCGTTTTGGGGTTATGCTTTAGAGACGGCCGCATTCATGTTAAATAGGGCACCATCAAAATCCGTTGAGACGACGCCTTATGCACTGTGGTTTGGCAAGAAACCAAAGTTGTCGTTTCTTAAAGTTTGGGGCTGCGATGCTTATGTGAAAAAGCTTCAACCCGATAAGCTTGAACCCAAATCGGAGAAATGTGTTTTCGTAGGATACCCAAAGGAAACTATTGGGTACACCTTCTATCATAGATCCAAAGGCAAGACATTTGTTGCCAAGAATGGATCCTTTCTAGAGAAGGAGTTTCTCTCGAAAGAAGTGAGTGGGAGGAAATTAGAACTTGATGAGGTAACTGTACCTGCTCCCTTATTGGAAAGTAGTTCATCACAGAAACCGGTTCCTGTGACAACTACACCAATTAGTGAGGAAACTAATGATATTGATCATGAAACTTTAGATCAAGTTACTACCAAACCTCGTAGGTCAACCGGAGTAAGATCCGCACCAGAGTGGTACTGTAATCCTATTCTGGAGGTCATGTTACTTGACCATGGCGAACCTACGAACTATGAGGAAGCGATGATGAGCCCAGATTTCACAAAATGGCTTGAGGCCATGAAATCTGAGATGGGATCCATGTATGAGAACAAAGTGTGGACTTTGGTTGCCTTGCCCGATGATCAGCAAGCCATCAAGAATAAATGGTTCTTCAAGAAGAAGACTGACGCTGATGGTAATATTACTGTCTATAAAGGTCAACTTGTTGCGAAAGTTTTTCTACAAGTTCAAGGGGTTGACTACGATGAGACTTTCTCACCCGTAGCGATGCTTAAGTCTGTCCGAATCATGTTAGCGCCGCATTTTATGATTATGAAATTTTGCAAATGGATGTCAAAACTGCATTCCTGAATGGATTTCTGGAAGAAGAGTTGCATATGATGCAACCAGAAGGTTTTGTCGATCCAAAGGATGCTAACAAAGTGTGCAAGCTCCAGCGATCCATTTATCGACTTGTGCAAGCTTTTCGGTGTTGGAATAAACGTTTTGATCGTGTGATCAAAGCATATGGTTTTATACAAACTTTTGCAGAAGCCTGTATTTACAAGAAAGTGAGTGGGAGCTCTATAGCATTTCTAATATTATATGTGGATGACATATTATTGATTGGAAATGATATAGAATTTCTGGATAGCATAAAAGGATACTTGAATAAAAGTTTTTCACTGAAAGACCTTGGTGAAGCTGCTTACATATTGGGCATCAAGATCTATAGAGATAGATCAAGAAGGTTAATTGGACTTTCACAAAGTACATACCTTGATAAAGTTTTGAAAAAGTTCAAAATGGATCAAGCAAAGAAAGGGTTCTTGCCTGTAATACAAGGTATGAAATTGAGTCAGACTCAATGCCCGACCATTGTAGAAGATAGAGAGAAAATGAAAGAAGTTCCCTATGCTTCAGCCATAGGCTCTATCATGTATGCAATGTTGTGTACCAAACCTAATGTGTGCCTTGCTATTACTTTGGCAGGGAGGTACCAAAGTAATATAGGAGTGGATCACTGGATAGCGGTCAAGAACATCCTAAAATACCTGAAAAGGACTAAGGATATGTTTCTCGTTTATGGAGGTGACAAAGAGCTAGTCATAAATGGTTATGTCGATGCAAGCTTTGACACTGATACGGACGATTCTAAATCACAAACCGGATGCGTGTTTATATTGAATGGTGGAGCTGTCAGTTGGTGCAGTTCTAAACAAAGCGTCATAGAGGAATCTTCATGTGAAGCGGAGTACATAGCTGCTTCAGAAGCAGCAAATGAAGGAGTCTGGATGAAGGAGTTCATATCCGATCTAGGTGTCATACCTAGTGCATCGGGTCCAATGAAAATCTTTTGCGACAATACTCGTGCAATTGCCTTGGCAAAGGAATCCAGATTTCACAAGAGAACCAAGCACATCAAGAGACCCTTCAATTCCATCCGGGACCAAGTCCAGGCATGAGACATAGAGATTTGCAAGATACATACGGATCTGAATGTTGCAGACCCGTTGACTAAGCCTCTTCGACGAGCAAAACATGATTAGCACCAAGGCTCCATGGGTGTTAGAATCATTACTGTGTAATCTAGATTATTGACTCTAGTGCAAGTGGGAGACTGAAGGAAATATGCCCTAGAGGCAATAATAAAGTTATTATTTATTTCCTCATATCATGATAAATGTTTATTATTCATGCCAGAATTGTATTACCCGGAAACATAATACACGTGTGAATACATAGACAAACATAATATCACTAGTATGCCTCTACTTGACTAGCTCGTGACTCAAAGATGGTTAAGTTTCTTAACCATAGACATGAGTTGTCATTTAATTAACGGGATCACATCATTAGGAGAATGATGTGATTGACATGACCCATTCCGTTAGCTTAGCACTTGATTGTTTAGTATGTTGCTATTGCTTTCTTCATGACTTATATATGTTCCTATGACTATGAGATTATGTAACTCCCGCTTACCGGAGGAACACTTTGTGTGCTACCAAATGTCACAACGTAACTGGGTGATTATAAAGGTGCTCTACAGGTGTCTCCAAAGGTACTTGTTGAGTTGACGTATTTCGAGATCAGGATTTGTCACTCCGATTGTCGGAGATGTACCTCTGGGCCCTCTCGGTAATGCACATCACTATAAGCCTTGCAAGCAATGTAGCTAATGAGTTAGTTACGGGATGATGCATTACGTAACAAGTAAAGAGACTTGCCGGTAATGATATTGAACTAGGTATTGAGATACCGACGATCGAATCTCGGGCAAGTAACATACCGATGACGAAGGGAACAACGTATGTTGTTATGCAGTTTGACCGATAAAGATCTTCATAGAATATGTGGGAGCCAATATGAGCATCCAGGTTCCGCTATTGGTTATTGACCGGAGACGTGTCTCGGTCATGTCTACATAGTTCTCGAACCCGTAGGGTCCGCACGCTTAAAGTTAGATGACAGTTATATTATGAGTTTATGTGTTTTGATGTACCAAAGGTTGTTCGGAGTCCCGGATGTGATCACGTACATGACGAGGAGTCTCGAAATGGTCGAGACATGAAGATTGATATGTTGGACGACTATATTTGGACACCGGAAAGGTTCCGGGTGAGATTGGGACAATACCGGAGCTCCGGGAGGTTATTGGACCCCCCCGGGAGGTATATGGGCCTTACTGGAAAGGAGGGGAAAGGAGCAAGGGAGGGGGCGCGCCCCCTCAAGCCCAATCCGAATTGGGAGGGCGGCCGGCGCCCCCTTTCCTTCCTCCCTCCTTCCTCTTCCTTCCGTCTCCCTCTCCAAATAGGAAAGGGGGGATCCTAATCCCGGTGGGAGTTGGACTCCCCCCTAGGGCGCGCCTCTCCTCTTGGCCGGCCCCCTCCCCCACTCCTTTATATACGGGGGAGGGGGGAACCGCATAGACACAACAATTGATCTTTGATCTCTTAGCCGTGTGCGGTGCCCCCCTCCACCATAGTCCTCCTCGATAATATCGTAGCGGTGCATAGGTGAAGCCCTGCGATGGTAGAACATCATCATCGTCACCACGCTGTCGTGCTGACGGAACTCTCCCTCGACACTCGGCTGGATCGGAGTTCGAGGGACGTCATCGAGCTGAACGGTGCAAGAACTCGGAGGTACCGTGCTTTCGGTGCTTAATCGGTCGGGCCATGAAGACGTACGACTACATCAACCGCGCTGTGCTAACGCTTCTGCTTTCGGTCTACGAGGGTACGTAGACACACTCTCCCCTGTCGTTGCTATGCATCAGCATGATCTTGCGTGTGCGTAGGAATTTGTTTGAAATTACTACGTTACCCAACAGATGGAGACTATGATTCCCCCACAAGTCCGGATGAGACTTCAGACTTTATTAAAAAAAGAAAAAAAAGAGAAAGGCCAAATAATAAAAGAGGAAAGGCCCAAAAAGAAAAAAAAGAAAAAAGAAAAAAAGTAAAAAGAAAAAAAATAAAAATGAGAGAAAAAGAGAGAAGGGACAATGCTACTACCCTTTTACGACACTTGTGCTTCAAAGTAGCACCATGATCTTCATGATAGAGAGTCTCCTATGTTGTCACTTTCATATACTAGTGGGAATTTTTCATTATAGAACTTTGCTTGTATATTCCATTGATGGGCTTCCTCAAAATGACCTATTTCTTCATGAGCAATCGAGTTGGATGCACATCCACTTAGTTTCTTTTGTTGAACTTTCAAACATTTATAGCTCTAGTGCATCCGTTGCATGGCAATCCCTACTCACTCACATTGATATCTATTAATGGGCATCTCCATAGC
Source organism: Aegilops speltoides (assembly GCA_021437245.1). NCBI lineage: Eukaryota > Viridiplantae > Streptophyta > Magnoliopsida > Poales > Poaceae > Aegilops > Aegilops speltoides. The sequence goes on along the minus strand of CM038144.1, from coordinate 109,316,496 downwards.
CCATTGATATGCCTAGTTGATGTGAGACTATCTTCTCCTTTTTTGTCTTCTCCACAACCACCATTCTATTCCACATATAGTGCTATGTCCATGCCTCACGCTCATGTATTGCGTGAAAGTTGAAAAAGTTTAAGATTACTAAATGAAACAATTGCTTGGCTTGTCATCGTGGTTGTGCATGATTAAATACTTTGTGTGATGAAGATAGAGCAACAGCCAGACTATATGATTTTGTAGGGATAACTTTCCTTAGCCAGATATTTTGAGAAGACATGATTGCTTGATTAGTATGCTTGAAGCATTACTATTTCTTATGTCAATATGAACTTTTATTTTGAATCATTTGGATCTGAACATTCATGCCACAATAAAAAAATTACATTTATAATTATGCTTGGTAGCATTCCACATCAAAAATTCTGTTTTTATCATTTACCTACTCGAGGACGAACAGGAATTAAGCTTGGGGATGATTGATACGTCTCCAACGTATCTATAATAATTTATTGTTCTGTGCTATTATATTACCCGTTTTGGATGTTTATGGTCTTTACTTTACACTTATATATCATTTTTGGGACTAACCTACTAACAGGAGGCCCAGCCCGAATTGTTGTTTTTTTTGCCTATTTCAGTGTTTCGAAGAAAAGGAATATCAAGCGGAGTCCAAACGGAATGAAACCTTCGGGAGCAATCTTTTTGGAACAAACGCGATCCAGAGGACTTGGAGTGGAAGTCAAGAAACAAGTGAGGCAGCCACGAGGGTGCCCGGCGCGCCCCCACCCTTGTGGGCGGAGTGGAAGTCAAGAAACAAGTGAGGCAGCCACGAGGGTGCCCGGCGCGCCCCCACCCTTGTGGGCCCCGCGAGTGTCCACCGACCTACTTCTTCCTCCTATATATATCCATGTACCCCGAAAACATCAAAAGCAACCACGAAAAACTATTTCCACCGCTGTAACCTTCTGTATCCGCGAGATCCCATCTTGGAGCCTTCACCGACGCTCCACCGAAGGGGGAATCGACCACGGATGGCTTCTACATCAACACCATAGCCTCTGGGATGAGTTGTGAGTAGTTTACCACAAACCTTCGGGTCCATAGTTATTAGCTAGATGGCTTCTTCTCTCTCTCTCTCTCTCTGAATCTCAATACAAAGTTCTCCTCGATCTTCTTGGAGATCTATTTGATGTAACTCTTTTTGTGGTGTGTTTGTCGAGATCTGATGAATTGTGGGTTTATGATGAAGTTTATCTATGAGAAACATTCGAATCTCCTCTGAATTCTTTTATGTATGATTAAGTTATCTTTGCAAGTCTCTTCGAATTATCAGTTTGGTTTGGCCTACTGGATTGATCTTTCTTGCAATAGGAGAAGTGCTTAACTTTGGGTTCAGTCTTGCAGTGTCCTTTCCCGGTGACAGCAGGGGCAGCAAGACACGTATTGTATTGTTGCCATCGAGGATAAAAAGATGGGGTTTATATCATATTGCGTGAGTTTATCCCTCTACATCATGTCATCTTTCTTAATGCGTTACTCTGTTCTTTATGAACTTAATACTCTAGATGCATGCTGGATAGCGGTCGATGTGTGGAGTATTAGTAGTAGATGCAAGCCGGAGACGGTATACTTGTCACGGACGTGATGACTATATACATGGTCATGCCTAGATAATCTCGTAATTATTTGCTTTTCTATCAATTGCTCGACAGTAATTTGTTCACCCACCGTAATACTTACGCTATCTTGAGAGAAGCCACTAGTGAAACCTATGACCCCCGGGTCTATCTCTTATCATATAAGCTTTCAATCTACTTTTATTTGCATCTTTACTTTTGTTGGAAATATGCCCTAGAGGAAATAATAAATTAGTTATTATTATATTTCCTTGTTCATATTAATAGTTTATTATCCATGCTATAATTGTATTGATAGGAAACTCAGATACATGTGTGGGTACATAGACAACACGATGTCCCTAGTAAGCCTCTAGTTGACTAGCTCGTTGATCAATAGATGGTTACAGTTTCCTGACCATGGACATTGGATGTCGTTGATAACGGGATCACATCATTAGCAGAATGATGTGATGGACAAGACCCAATCCTAAGCCTAGCACAAAGATCGTAGTTCGTATGCTAAAGCTTTTCTAATGTCAAGTATCTTTTCCTTAGACCATGAGCTTGTGCAGCTCCCAGATACCGTAGGAATGCTTTGGGTGTACCAAACGTCACAACATAACTGGGTGGCTATAAAGGTGCACTACAGGTATCTCCGAAAGTGTCTATTGGGTTGGCACGAATCGAGACTGGGATTTGTCACTCCGTGTGACAGAGAGGTATCTCTGGGCCCACTCGGTAGGACATCATCATAATGTGCACAATGTGACCAAGGGGTTGATCGTGGGATGATGTGTTACGGAACGAGTAAAGAGACTTGCCGGTAACGAGATTGAACAAGGTATCGGTATACCGACGATCGAATCTCGGGCAAGTATAATACCGCTAGACAAAGGGAATTGTATACGGGATTGATTGAGTCCTTGACATCGTGGTTCATCCGATGAGATCATTGTGGAACATGTGGGAGCCAACATGGGTATCCAGATCCCGCTGTTGGTTATTGACTGGAGAACGTCTCGGTCATGTCTGCATGGTTCCCGAACCCGTAGGGTCTACACACTTAAGGTTCGATGACGCTAGGGTTATAAAGGAAGTTTGTATGTGGTTGCCGAATGTTGTTCGGAGTCCCGAATGAGATCCCGGACATCACGAGGAGTTCCGGAATGGTCCAGAGGTAAAGATTTATATATGGAAAGTTGTTGTTCGGGTTCCGGAAAAAATTCGGGTTTTTTCGGTATTGTACCGGGAAGCTTCCAGAAGGTTCCGGAGGATTCCGGAGGGGTCCGGAGGTCCGGAAATTGTTCCACCACGTCCAATACAGTAGCATGGGCTATAGGGGGCGCCCTAGCCTTTATGGGCCAGGGGCACCAGCCCCCCCAAGGCCCATGCGCATGGGAGAGGGAAAACCATAAAGGGGGAGGGCCTCCACTTGACTTGGGAGGCACTCCTCCCCCCCTTGGCCGCCGCCCCCTCCTCAGATTGGATCTGAGGGGGCCGGCCCCCCCTCTCCCTTGCCCCTATATATATGTGGGGGGTGGGAGGGCAGCCGCACCCAAGTTCTGGTGCAGCCCTCCCCCTCTCCCAAGTACTCCTCTTCTCCCATGGTGCTTGCGAAGCCCTGCAGGATTGCCACGCTCCTCCACCACCACCATGCCGTCGTGCTGCTGCTGGATGGAGTCTTCCTCAACCACTCCCTCTCTCCTTGCTGGATCAAGGCATGGGAGACGTCACCGGGCTGTACGTGTGTTGAACGCAGAGGTGCCGTCCGTTCGGCACTAGGATCTCCGGTGATTTGGATCACGACGAGTACGACTCCTTCAACCCCGTTCTCTTGAACGCTTCTGCTTAGTGTTCTACAAGGGTATGTAGATGCACTCTCCTTCCCCTCGTTGCTGGTTTCTCCATAGATAGATCTTGGTGACACCTAGGAAAAATTTGAATTTTTGCTAAGTTCCCCAACAGTAGCATCATGAGCTAGGTCTATTGCGTAGATTCTTTGCACGAGTAGAACACAAAGTAGTTGTGGGCGTTGATGTTGTTCAATATGCTTACCGTTACTAGTCCAATCTTGATTCGGCGGCATCGTGGGATGAAGCGGCCGGACCGACCTTACGTACATTTACGTGAGACGAGTTCCACCGATTGACATGCACTTGTTGCATAAGGTGGCTAGCGGTGCCGCTCTCCCACTTTAGTCGGATCGGATTCGATGAAAAGGGTCCTTATGAAGGGTAAATAGCAATTGGCATATCGCGTTGTGGCTTTTTATGTAGGTAAGAAACGTTCTTGCTAGAAACCCATAGCAGCCACGTAAAACATGCAAACAACAATTAGAGGACGCCTAACTTGTTTTTGCAGGGTATGCTATGTGATGTGATATGGCCAAGAAGAATGTGATGAATGATATGTGATGTATGAGATTGATCATGTTCTTGTAATAGGAATCACAACTTGCATGTCGATGAGTATGACAACCGGCAGGAGCCATAGGAGTTGTCTTAATTTATTGTATGACCTTCGTGTCATTGAACAACGCCATGTAATTACTTTACTTTATTTCTAACCGGTAGCCATAGTAGTAGAAGTAATGAGGTGGCGAGACAACTTCATGAAGGCACGATGATGGAGATCATGATGATGAAGATCATGGTGTCATGCCGGTGACGATGATGATCATGGAGCCCCGAAGATGGAGATCAAAAAGGAGCAATGTGATATTGGCCATATCATGTCACTATTTGATTGCATGTGATGTTTATCATGTTTATACATCTTATTTGCTTAGAACGACGGTAGTAAATAAGATGATCCCTCATTAAAATTTCAAGAAAGTGTTCCCCCTAACTGTGCACCGTTGCGAAAGTTAAATTCGCTGCTTTGAAGCACCATGTGATGCTCGGGTGTGATAGATTCTTACGTTCACATACAACGGGTGTAAGCCAGATTTACACACGCGAAACACTTAGGTTAACTTGACGAGCCTAGCATGTACAGACATGGCCTCGGAACACAAGAGACCAAAAGGTCGAGCATGAGTCGTATGGAGGATACGATCGACATGAAGATGTTCACCGATGATGACTAGTCCGTCTCACGTGATGATCGGACACGGCCTAGTTGACTCGGATCATGTAATCACTTAGATGACTAGAGGGATGTCTATCTGAGTGGGAGTTCATAAGATGAACTTAATTATCCTGAACATAGTCAAAAGATCTTTGCAAATTATGTCGTACGCTCGCGCTTTAGTTCCACTGTTTAGATATGTTCCTAGAGAAAATATAGTTGAAAGTTGACAGTAGCGATTATGCGACAGTAGAAAGCTTATGTCCTTATTGCACCGCTCAGTGTGCTGAACCCCAAACGTCGTTTGTGGATGTTGCGAACATAGGACATACACGTTTTGATAACTACGTGATAGTTCAGTCAAACGGTTTAGAGTTGAGGCGCCAAAGATGTTTTTCGAAACGTTGCGGAACATATGAAATGTTTTGAGGGCTGAAATTGGGATTTCAGGCTCGTGCCCATGTCAAAAGGTATGAGACCTCCGACGATTTTCTTAGCCTGCAAACTAAGGGAGAAAAGCTCAATCGTTGAGCTTGTGCTCAGATTGTCTGAGTACAACAATCACTTGAATCAAGTGGGAGTTGATCTTCCAGATGAGATAGTGATGTTTCTCCAAAGTCATTGCCACCAAGCTGCTAGAGCTTCATGATTGTCGGGGGCGGACGCGTGAGGGGACGCCACCATGCTGGCACCTATGGGGCGGGAGCCTTCGTGTGTTGATGCGAGGCGGAGGAGGCACTGAGAGCAGATCGAGGCGATGCACGCGGCGGGTTTTTACCCAGCTTCGGGCCGCGATGGTCGCGTAAAACCCTACTGCTGCTTTGTGTTGTATTGTGCTCGGGAGCTTGGAGAGCTACAGTAGCAGCTACACCGAGCGTGGGAGTTGCGAATGGTTCGAACCCCCTCTACGTTGTGCATGGGCCTCCTTTTATAGGGCAAGGGGTCACCGACAGGTGTCAACGTAGGAGAGAGGGGTAAAAATGTAAAAGAGGTGGTAGTTGGAGCAGTCGCGGAACAAAGGCAGCTACGATGCTCGAACAGTGGATTCTACCTACTTTTGACAGAGGGGGACAAGGGCATTTAATGCCCGTCGCCGTCGCCCCAAAAGCTCCCGCCCGTGCGTCTCTGTCTGCCACGGCGATGAATCCACCGCCGTGGAGTGCCACCGCACCCTTCATGCGGCACAGCCGTCCGCCACGCGTCTCTGTAGAGAGCTGAAGGCGACGCGTGGGCAGATGAGCTGGAGTGCGGGCACGCAGCGTAGCTCTCCCGGCAAGTACCTTGCCGGGGTCTTGATCTTGCCGGACCCGGAAGCTTGTCGGGCCCTGTAACTTGCCGCTCCCCGGGCCCTCGCCGGGACGCGTAGGGCGCCGAGGCGTGTCTTATCTGACGTAATCTTCTAGTCTCCCCGGCGAGCTCCTCTCGCCAGGGCTTTGCGTGAGTGATGTAATCTTGAGCTCGAGCGGCCTTCCGGCAAGCTCCTCTTGCCGGGTCTTGACCTTCTCGTCTTGTACACTTTGTTCTTGAATGGCTTGATATGGAGCAGAATGGTCTCCGCAAGCGTGTAGTAGATCCACCACGGGGGCTGTAATGCCCGTGCACAAGTTGGGGTAATGAGGTACCCTACCTTAGTACACCGACAGAGCCCCGGCTGGGCCACACACGGTGCCGAGCTGTTGGGCGAGCCCAAAAGCGATGGCACGGCACACGAGGCCCACGGCGTGCCGAATCTGCTCCTGCATCCACCGCCTCCCCCAGAACGGCACGCGTCGATTGCGGCGTCGTGGGAGACGTGGGCGGCGCATGCAGTCTTTAAGGCATCCACCCCGTCTTCAAGCTCTGCCTCCGACGCCTTCGTCTCCGCCAAGCTCCTGGCCGGCCCCCGGGGTGTTCTCTTGGTGTCTTCTGGCGCCCGTAGCTCTCCGGGGGAGATGCGTTCCCCATGCCCGTCACCTTGCGCAGCTCCTGGGGCACGGCGGCGCCACCGCCACGCTCTCCTAGGCGCCTTCGCCCTCCCGGCAAGCTTCTCTTGCGGGGCTCCTTGACCTACCTCCCAACTCCCGAACAGAGAAACAGGAGAAGGATCACGGCACCTTATCTTTTTAATTTGTAAGCCCTCGGGCCTTAGCTGCATTTAAGAACTTGTAATCCTCTCTATCATGTTTTTCATCCTCTATGGACTTGTATCAAACTAGGATGTTTTTAATGAAAAGAGGGAAAGCTTGCGGATGAGTCTTTTACTTGACTTCGTGCCTTGTGTGTTCTTACGCTATCGGGAGCTTGCCGGGCGGACACGCTTGCGAAAAGGGACAGCCAGTGGCGGTGTTGCTTCCGCAAGCAACCTCGTCGGGCGATTCTGGCACGCTTAACTTGGCGAGCAGGCTCGAAAGCAAGATAAGGGTGCAGCAGCACACTTGTGTTTGTTGAGCGGACTCGGAAACAAAACAAATGCGCAATCTGGCCACGACTGGCTCCTCCACGTCGGGTTTTACAAGACACGTTCGTTCAAAGACGCAGTCCGCTCTTCCGGTCCATGAGAGGATGCATGACGAGGATGAAAAACTTATCGATGTCGCAACCCCAAAGAACTCTAGCTTGCGGGGAAGAATCTTAGCGCCGCAGCAGCCCAGTGAGGTGGCTTGCCGGGGAAGAACCTTGGTACTCGCAGCCCCCGGCGACCCTGGCTTGCCGGGCCCCAGGTGCTGGTGTGATCTTTCGGTTCCTCCTTGTTGCTGCAATTTCAGCCATGAGAACAGCTGAGATAGATCTGCAACATCTTAATTATTTTCATGTATATGCACGTAAGTCTTGATTACGCAATACAATGCCGCACTCTGCCCTTCGTATGTCTGTACTCTACGCCTTCGGGGAGCTTGTCGGTCGCGAACACGCTTGCCGAGCGCGGGACAGCCCGCCGGCGGTGTTGCTTCCGGCAAGCAACCTTGCGGGCGGGCTCTGACGCTTAACTTGGCGGAGCAGGCTCGAAAGCAAGATAAGGGTGCAGCAGCACACTTGTGTTTGTTGGCGGACTCGAAACAAACCAAGTACAATAACCGGGCACGACTTGGCTCCTCCCGCGCTCAAGTCTCTCATACGAAGGACATCTTCACGGCAAGGCTTGCGCGTTATACTCTCCGCTTACGCCCTTTGTGCGTTTTACCCTCGCTTTTAGGGAACTTGCGGTGTTTAACACACTTGCTGAGTGGAACATCAGCAGCCCGCCGGCTGGTGTCGCTCCGCAAGCAACCTCGCCGAGTCGGTCGCGGACGCGCTTATCCCGCCGGCGGACTCGAAACTAAACAAGGGAGCGGCTGGTCGCGCTCACTTTTAACTTTCGTTGAGTGTGCTCGAAGCAAGATAAGGGTGCGGCTATTCACAGCGAGCTCCTCCGCGTCACGAGCTTTATGCGTACAAGGACTAACGCGAGGATATAACCAATAAAAGCATGGAATTAAGGAGTGCTCTGCACAAAAGCTCGAGCGACTTAGCTTTTCTTTTCTTGTTTCCTCGCACTTGCTGGTGGAGCTCGATGGCGCGTCGTCGGCGGCAGCGCAAGACTCGAGGTGTCGTTCGCGGAGCGAGCACCGAGCTGTCCTCGCCGGGCTTATAAGCGCTCCGAGGCGGCGCTTGTTGGAGTGAACACGAGCTGTCTGGCGGACTTGGAGCTCGATGGCGGGTCCTCGGCGACAGCGTTGCGCTCGAGGAGATGCACTTGCCGGCTTGGAGGGGAGCGGAGCGAGCAGCGCGAGTCTGGTAACATGCTCGGACTCCTAGTAGCGATAGGAGGAGCAGAGTCCTCCCGGCGCTTCGCTTTGCTCTTGCATGGACAGCAGTCCGGAGCATCCCGCGAGCCTCCGGCTTATTCTTGCCCAAAGAAAGCGGATACCACCTCTCGTGGTATGGCGCTGCTGGTCGCCCATCTTGCTGAGATGGGCGTGGATCTGCGGAGACCGAGGCGCGTCATCCGTCTGTCCTCGATTCGTGGCGCCGCGAGTGCCCTCGCCGGTGTCCACCCTTCCGCTGGCGTCCCCTCCGCCCACCGCTGGCTCGGTGGCGGCGGGTGAGATCTGAGCGGTTCTGCGACCTTTGAAGCCCTCGTCTTGAGGCCATGGCGCGCTTGTCGATGAAGTTCTTGTGGCCGGAGAGGTTGATGAAGAACGCGTCGAACACCGGATCAGGTCCGCACAACCTCGACGCCCCTACCGGGCGCGCTAAAGATGTCGGGGCGGGCGCGCGTGAGGGCACGCGCCCGCCAAGGCACCTATGGGGCGAGGAGCCCTTCGTGTGTTGATGCGAGGCGGAGGAGGCACTGAGAGCAGATCGAGGCGATGCACGCGGCGGGTTTTTACCCGGCCGGGCGCGATGGTCGCGTAAACCCTCTTGCTGCTTTGTGTTGTATTGTGCTCGGGAGCTTGAGAGCTACAGATGGCAGCTACACCGCGTGGGAGTTGCAAATGGTTGAACCCCCCACGTTGTGCATGGGCCTCCTTTTATAGGGCAAGGGTCACCGGCAGTGTCAACGTGGGAGAGAGGGTAAAATGTAAAAGAGGTGGTAGTTGGAGCAGTCGGGAACAAAGTCAGCTCAAAGGTTCTCGAGCAAAGGATTCTACCTACTTTTGACAGAGGGGACAAGGGCATTTAATGCCCGTCGCCGTCGCCCAAAAGCTCCCGCCCGTCGTCTCCGTCGCCACGGCGATGAATCCACCGCCGTGGAGTGCCACCGCACCCTTCATGCGGCATGACCGTCCGCCACGCGCGTCTCAGAGAGCTGAAGGCGCGTCGTGGGCGGATGAGCTGGAGTCGGAACGCAGCGTAGCTCTCCGGCAAGTACCTTGCGGGGTCTTGATCTTGCGGACCCGGAAGCTTGTCGGGCCAGTAACTTGCCGCTCCCCGGGCCCTCGCCGGGACGCGTAGGGCGCCGAGGCGTGTCTTATCTGACGTAATCTTCTAGTCTCCCCGGCGAGCTCCTCTCGCCAGGGCTTTGCGTGAGTGATGTAATCTTGAGCCTGGAATGGCCTTCCCGGCAAGCTCCTCTTGCCGGGGTCTTGACCTTCTGTGTTGTACACTTTGTTCTTGAATGGCTTGATATGGAGCAGGAATGGTCTCCGGCAAGCGTGTAGTAGATCCAGCCGCGGGGTAGAATCGCCGTGCACAAGTTGGGGTAATGAGGTACCCCTACCTTAGTACACCGACAATGATGAACTATAACATATCAGGGATAGATATGATGATCCTTAAGGTGTTCACGATGTTTGACACTGCGAACGTAGAAATCAAGAAGGAGCATCAATTGTTGATGGTTGGTGAAACCACTAGTTTCAAGAAGGGCAAGGGCAAGAAGGGATACTTCATGAAACGGCAAATCAGTTGCTGCTCTAGTGAAGAAACCCAAGGTTGAACCCAAACCCGAGACTAAGTGCTTCTGTAATAAGGGGAACAACCACTGGAGCAGAATTACCCTAGATACTTGGTAGATGAGAAGGCTGGCAAGGTCGATAGAAGTATATTAGATATACATTATGTTAATGTGTACTTTACTAGCACTCCTAGTAGCACCAGGGCATTAAGATACCGGTTCGGTTGCTAAGTGTTAGTAACTCGAAATAAAAGAGCTACGGAATAAACGGAGACTAGCTAAAGGTGAGCTGACGATATGTGTTGGAAGTATTTCCAAGTTTGATGTGATCAAACATCGCACGCTCCCTCTACCATCAAGATTAGTATTAAATCTGAATAATTGTCATTTGGTGTTTGCGTTGAGCATAGACATGATTGGATTATGTCTATTGCAATACGGTTATTCATTTAAGGAGAATAATGGTTACTCTATTTATTTGAATAATAACTTGAATGGTCTTGCACCTGAAACGAATGGTTTATTGAATCTCGATCGTAGTGATACACATTTTCATGCCAAAAGATATAAGATAGTAATGATAGTACCACTTACTTGTGGCACTGCCATGCAAGTCATATTGGTATAAAACGCATGAAGAAGCTCCATGTTGATGAATCTTTGGACTCACTCATTTTTGAAAAGTTTGAGACATGCAAACCATGTCTATTGGTGTATATGCATGAAGAAACTCCATGCAGATGGATCGTTTTGACTCACTTGATTTTGAATCACTTGAAATATGCAAATCATACCACATGGGCAAGATGACTGAAAAGCCACGGTTTCAGTAAGATGGAACAAGATAGCAACTTGTTGGAAGTAACACATTTTGATGTGTGCAGTCCAATGAGTCTTTGAGGCATCTGATGAATATCGTTATGTTCTTACTTCACAGATGATTCAAGTAGATGTTGAGTATATTTACTTGATGAAACAAAAGTCTGAATTATTGAATGGTTCAAGTAATTTCAGAGTGAAGTTGAAGATCATCATGACAAGAGGATAAAATGTCTATGATATGATCATAGAGATGAGTATCTGAGTTACGAGCTTTGGTATGCAATTAAGACATTGTGGAAATTGTTTCACAATTAATACCGCCTGGAACACCATAGTGTGATGGTGTGTCCGAACATCATAGTTGCACCCTATTGGATATGGTGCGTACCATAATGCCTCTTATCGAATTACCACTATCGTTCATGGGTTAGGCATTAGAGACAACCACACTCACTTTAATGGGGCACCATGTAATTCCGTTGAGACGACACCGTTTGAACTGTGGTTTGGAGAAACCTAAGATGTCGTTTCTTAAAAGCTCGGGGCTGCAACGCTTATGTGAAAAAGTTTTAGGTTGATAAGCTCGAACCCAAAGCGGATAAAATGCATCTTCATAGGACACCCAAAACAGTTGGGTATACCTCCTAATTCAGATCCGAAAGCAATAGGGATTGTTTCTTGAATCGGGTCCTTTCTCGAGGAAAAGTTTGTCTCGAAAAGTTGAGTGGGAGGATGGTGGAGACTTGATATGGTTATTGAACCGTCACTACAACTAGTGTGTAGCAGGGCACAGGAAGTTGTTCATGTGGCACCTACACCAATTGAAGTAGAAGCTTATGATAGTGATCATGAAACTTCGGATCAAGTCACTACCATACCTCATAGGGTGACAAGGATGCGTACTGCTTCAGAGTGGTACAGTAATCCTGTCTTGAAGGTCATGTTGCTAGACAACAATGAACCTACGAGCTATGGAGAAGCAATGGTGGGCCCAAATTCCGACAAATGGTTAGAAGCCATGAAATCCGAGATAGAATCCATGTATCAGAACAAAGCATGGACTTTGGTGGACTTGCCCGATGATCGGCAAGCCATTGAGATAAATGGATCTTTAAGAAGAAGACGGACGTGGACGGTGATATCAGCGTCTATGAAGCTCGACTTGTGACGAAGAGTTCTTCACAAGTTCAAGGAGTTGACTACGATGAGTTTTTCTCATCCGTAACGATGCTTGAAGTCTGTCGGAATCATGTTAGCATTAGCTGCATTTATGAAATCTGGCTGATGGATGTCAAAACAAGTTTCCTTACCAGTTTTCGTAAGGAAAGGTTGTATGTGACACAATCAGAAAGGTTTTGTCGATCCTAAGGATGCTAAAAGGTATGCTAGCTCCAGCGGTCCTTCCATGGACTGGAGTAAGCATCTCGGAGTTGGATTATACACTTTGATAAGATGATCAGAGATTTTGGGTTTATACAAAGTTTATGAGAAACTTGTATTTCCAAAGAAGTGAGTGGGATCACTATAGAATTTCTGATAAGTATATGTTTTAAACATATTGTTGATCAGAAATGATGTAGAATTTCTAGAAAGCATATAGGGTTGTTTGAAAAGTGTTTTTCAATAGAAAACCTGGATTAAGCTGCTTGAACATTGAGCATCGAGATCTATAAGGATAGATCAAAATGCTTAATAATACTTTCAAATGAGCACGTACCTTGACATGATCTTGAAGGTGTTCAAGATGGATCAGTCAAAGAAGGAGTTCTTGCCTGAGTTGTAAGGTATGAAGTTAAGACTTAAAGCTCGACCACGGCGAGAAGAGAGAAAGGACGAAGGTCGTCCCTATGCTTTAGACGTAGGCTCTACAAAGATGCTATCTTGTGTACCGCACCGAAGTGTGCCTTGCCATGAGTCAGTCAAGGGGTACAAGAATGATCCAGGAATGGATCATTGGACAGCGGTAAAAAAATTGTCCTTGGAGTAAATAAGGACATGTTTCTTGATTATGGAAGTGATAAAGAGTTCGGCGTAAAGGGTTACGTCGATGCAAGCATTAACACCTATCCGAGTGACTCTGAGTAGCAAACCGGATACGTATAGTGGAGCGACCATTTGGAATAGCTCCAAGTGGAGCGTGGAAGCAGCATTTGCAATATGACCTAGAGATTTGCAAAGTACATACGGATCTGAATGTTGCAGACCCATTGACTAAAACCTCTCTCACAAGCAAAACATGATCAAACCCCAGGACTCATTGAGTCTTAACCACATGATGATGTGAACTAGTTTATTGACACTAGTAAACTCTTTGGATGTTGGTCACATGGCGATGTGACCTGTGAGTGTTAATCACATGGCGATGTGAACTAGATTATTGACTCTAGTGCAAGTGGGAGACTGTTGGAAATATGCCCTATAGGCAATAACAAATTAGTTATTATTATATTTCCTTGTTCATGATAATCATTTATTATCCATGCTATAATTGTATTGATAGGAAACTCAGATACATGTGTGGGTACATAGACAACACCATGTCCCTAGTAAGCCTCTAGTTGACTAGCTCGTTGATCAATAGATGGTTACGCTTTCGACCATGGACATTGGATGTCGTTGATAACGGGATCACATCATTAGCAGAATGATGTGATGGACAAGACCCAATCCTAAGCCTAGCACAAAGATCGTAGTTCGTATGCTAAAGCTTTTCTAATGTCAAGTATCTTTTCCTTAGACCATGAGATTGTGCAACTCCCGGATACCGTAGGAATGCTTTGGGTGTAGCAAACGTCACAACATAACTGGGTGGCTATAAAGGTGCACTACAGGTATCTCCGAAAGTGTCTGTTGGGTTGGCACGAATCAAGACTGGGATTTGTCACTCCGTGTGACGGGGAGGTATCTCTGGGCCCACTCGGTAGGATATCATCATAATGTGCACAATGTGACCAAGGGGTTGATCACGGGATGATGTGTTACGGAACGAGTAAAGAGACTTGCCGGTAACGAGATTGAACAAGGTATCGGTATACCGACGATCGAATCTCGGGCAAGTATAATACCGCTAGACAAAGGGAATTGTATACGGGATTGATTGAGTCCTTAACATCGTGGTTCATCCGATGAGATCATCATGGAACATGTGGGAGCCAACATGGGTATCCAGATCCCACTGTTGGTTATTGACTGGAGAACGTCTCGGTCATGTCTGCATGGTTCCCGAACCCGTAGGGTCTACACACTTAAGGTTCGATGACGCTAGGGTTATAAAGGAAGTTTGTATGTGGTTACCGAATGTTGTTCGGAGTCCTGAATGAGATCCCGGACGTCACAAGGAGTTCCGGAATGGTCCAGAGGTAATGATTTATATATGGAAAGTTGTTGTTCGGGTTTCGGAAAAAGTTCGGGTTTTTTTGGTATTGTACCGGGAAGCTTCCAAAAGGTTCCGGAGGGGTCCGGAGGTCCGAAAATTGTTCCACCACGTCCAATACAGTAGCATGGGCTGTAGGGGGCGCCCTAGCCTTTATGGGCCAGGGGCACCAGCCCCCCCAAGGCCCATGCGCATGGGAGAGGGAAAACTCTAAAGGGGGAGGGCCTCCACTTGACTTGGGAGGCACTCCTCCCCCCCCCCTTGGCCGCCGCCCCCTCCTCAGATTGGATCTGAGTGGGCCGGCCCCCTCTCCCTTGCCCCTATATATATGTGGGGGGTGGGAGGGCAGCCGCACCCATGTTCTGGCGCAGCCCTCCCCCTCTCCCAAGTACTCCTCTTCTCCCATGGTGCTTGGCGAAGCCCTGCAGGATTGCCACGCTCCTCCACCACCACCACGCCGTTGTGCTGCTGCTGGATGGAGTCTTCCTCAACCTCTCCCTCTCTCCTTGCTGGACCAAGGCATGGGAGACATCACCGGGCTATACGTGTGTTGAACGCGGAGGTGCCGTCCGTTCGACACTAGGATCTCCGGCGATTTGGATCTGGCAGTCGACTCCTTCAACCCGTTCTCTTGAACACTTCCGCTTAGCGATCTACAAGGGTATGTCGATGCACTCTCCTTCCCCTCGTTGCTGGTTTCTCCATAGATAGATCTTGGTGACACGTAGGAAAATTTTGAATTTCTGCTACATTCCCCAACAACTTTTCCAATCTATATCATAAAATACCAAAAATATATTTATCTTATCATATTATATCTATCAGATCTCACTTTCGAAAGTGGCCTTGAAGGGATTGACAACCCCTTTATTGCATTGGTTGCGAGTTCTTGTTTGTTTGTGTAGGTGCGTGGGACTTTTGAGGAGCCTCCTACTGGATTGATACCTTGGTTCTCAAAAACCGAGGGAAATACTTATGCTACTATTGCTGCATCACCCTTTCCTCTTCAAGGAAAACAAAAGCAAGCTCAAGACGTAGCATCCGGCTCAGCTTCCAACTCACCTATCTTGCCGATGAAGATGTGAATTCCGCCAAAGGAGACCCGGTACTCATACTCGATTGAGTCGGCCTTGGGGCCCTAGCCCTCGTCGTTGATGTAGAGCTTGCCGCGATGACTTTTGGTCATCCGGCCCATGACGTACCCCTTGAGCCATTTGAAGCTGCTCTTCAAGAACTCGAAACCACCGTGCGCAGGCCCCATGGTGGGCGCCAACTGTCGTGGAATTATCACGTAAGATGTCCTAGCGTAAGGACTTAGGTGTGGAGCCATCACAATGTAGTTAGCTTGAAGGGGTTAAATGGGACAAGGGACACAAAGAGTTTATACTGGTTCAGCCCCTCATGGTGGAGGTAACATCCTAATTCAGTGTAGGGTGGTTATTGCTTGGGCTTCGATTACCAGGGAGTGAATCTGCTTGACCTAGTTCTCGATCTCTTTCTTTCTTGCCCTAACTCGTCGTCAGGTCGTCCCTTTATATACACAGGTTAACGCCCGGCGGCTTACAAAGTCCCGGCCGGCTCATAGACAACGTGTCCGTCTTGGTGACTAACTACGCCTGCCAAACAATACAAGCTTATCCTCATGGCGGTTCAACCTTATGACCCGCCCCCTTCATGTGTTATCGCTAGCTGTATGACCCGGCCCCTCCTGGGCGGTTCATACCTGGTAGTTATATCCCCAATAGTGCTAAAGAAGGAATATGTTGATGCTGCTTCTACCAAGCCAGGTCAGCACAAGAAAGCACCTTCCAGGAGAGTTCCAATGTCTAAGGCAAGGGAATAAACTCAAGAGACTATGGTATTTACACTTGAGCTAAGAAAAGGTGATGAGGGCAAGAAGAGGGTCAGAAAACTACTGCTAGAGTGCTTGGAAATCCATCTATGAGAAGAGATTCTGCTAGTGAGGAAGAAGAGGAAGAAGAGGATGTTGCACCAGTACCTCCTACTAAATCACAAAAGCTGATGGGGGATGCCATCAAGTCTGGGGCTGCTCCTTCAAAGCCCAAGACAGCCCCCAAAGCTCCAGCTCTAGTCTCCAAGACTGCACCTAAGAGAAGCACCAGGAACATCCTTGCTGCAGAAAAGAACAAGGCCCTAGTGCCTGAAGTTGAGGAAGAAGATGCTGAAGCCCAAGTGCTTAGGAAACTCAAGCCAAAAATTCCAGACCATGATGACAATCATCCTGTGGCTGAGAATATGAAAGAAAGGAAAGACTGAGGTCTTAGATTGTGGAGACAAGCTGATCCATATGTAGTGAGGAGAAGGATAGTTGTGGACTATAGACTCCACACCATAGAACAGCAAGATTTTTATGAAAGTGATGCTTGACAAGAAGCCCATTGTCAGTGATATGAAGTGGGTTGATTGGTAGTATATTGATGAGAATGAAGACCATTTTCTAGCAATGAATGAGAGTTTCAAGCTTAATGGTGTTGACAAGTTTGTGGGTCAAAAGCTGACCAAATGGAATGATGAGCTCATTATGTAGTTTTATTCTACAACTCATTTTTATCCAGATGGAAATATTGTGTGGATGACTGAAGGTACAAGGTACCAGTCCACTGTTGATGAGTGGGCAAAACTCATAAAAGCACCCAAGGAGCATGAGAAAGACATTGATGTCTATGTTGAGAAAAAGAAAGACCACAACTCCATGGCAAATATGTACAAGGAAATACCTGACAAAGCTTTCACTACAAAAAATATACTTCTGTGATGATACATGTTTGTCACACTAGGTCGCGTTTTTTGTCATGCATGTACATCCATGACGATTTTATGACAGAATCAAGATAGTCATACCTGTGTTGTCGTAGAAGTGTTCCATGACATTACCAAAATTATCATCACGGAAGTGTCCACTTCCATGACGATAAATCACGCGTCACAGAAGTGCTTTCATCAAGGGTGACCGACACGTGGCATCCACCGTAACGGAACGCCGTTAAGCTATCGGGTCGGGTTTTGGATCCGGTAACCCGTTAACAGCCCCGACCAATGGGGATTTTCCATGTGTAAAATCATCATTGTCTGGAGGAAACACGTGTCGGCTCATTGATGGGACAGAAGTCATCCACTCATTGGACAGAAGGCGCCTATGATACGTCGACACGTGGCACGGCCCAACAGAGGCCCATTCCTGTGAAAAGGCCGGCCCGTTTGACTTGGTCAAAAGGTGGTGGGCCGGCCCATGGGAAGCCTGTTAACGGCCTGTTCGCATATAGCCCATTTATAGCCCGCTAACCCAAGGCCCATTACGCCCTATCCGAATTAGGCCTAGTACCGTCATCTAGGCCATCCAATATGATTCCAGCCCGTTTTCACTTCTGGCCCATGTATGGCCCATGACGTCTTTCGGCCCATATGAGGCCCTTTGTAACTCTTGGCCTATTAACGGCCCGTGGTGAAACTGGCCCGTAATGAATAGTGTATCACTTTACACCCATTAACGGCCCGTGGTGAAACTGGCCCGTAATGAACAGTGTATCCCTTTATACCCATTAACGGCCCTTTATTCCGTTGGGCCATTTCCAGCCCATGTTATGTTTCAGCCTTCTCAGGGCCCATTTATTCTTGGGCTCATTTCCAGCATTCGTTTACTTACGACCCGTTACTGTCATTTTCTGCTTGTGGGCCAAATTCAGCCCGTGGTTACAGTCGGCCCGTTTGTGGTCCGTTAATACATTGGGACGTTTTCATAGCGTCATCAAATATGGCCTATTAAGGATGGCCCGTTATGGTCGGCCCATGAACGGACGATTCCAACTCTAGCCCGTTTACGGTCAAAATGCGGTCTGTTTGGCCCATGTTTGGCCAGTTGATCATACGGCCCGTATAAGGCCCATTGATGATACGACCCGTATAAGGCCCATTGTTTCTATGGCCCATAGAAGGCCCATTGTTTCTACGGCCCGTAGAAGGCCCACTGTTTCTACGACCCATAGAAGGCCCACTATTTCTAAGGCCCGTAGGAGGCCCAGTGTCACTACAGTAAATATTAGCCCATGGTTATTGTGGCCTAGTTTTAGAAAATAGGTTATTGCAGCCAGTAACAAACCGCAGAAAAAGAACTGCACTGACTACAAGCAAACAAATAAACAAGACAACAAGGAAATAAATAAGCAAGCAACTTATGCTAGGCTATCACGACTATTACACATATTACATACACTGAGCATCAAAGTTCGCCACCAGTGGAAATATAGGGAACAAAGCAGCATATAAATGCCGCAGCAAAACAAGAACAAAACTGAAACCACTTCAGAAGAGTTCAAGAAACAATATCCTGGGTACCCATAATGCTGGCAAGATGCTTAGCAAGCTTATTAACTTTATATTGTTTGGCGCTTAAATCCTCCAGTGCTTGCTATTGCACAAGAAAGTATGCATCTGAATTCTGCAGGGACTTCCTCAGTCCTTCGGCTTCTTCCCATAGCACAGCTGACTGAAGCTTTTCAGCTTGTATCTAAGACTGAAGAAGCCAAAGTGATTCTGGCAGCGAGTTCGACTGTGGGGTTCTCTCACTGTCTACAAGATCGTTCTTATCACCTTTCTTGGAGACCAACAGGGTTGTCTCAGTATCTTGAACCTTATCTGCATTACTTTCTCTACAAATGCATACTGGGGTGCTCTTCTCCAATATTCTGTTTGCATACTACAAGAGAAACAAGCAGACACATCACATGTTTAGCTTGTAGTATACGAAACTCATTTTGGTAAACCGGTTCAGTAGTAAGGTGGACAGGATAAGAGCAAGAAACAAACATATATCTATGTACTATGGTCACTTTATTGTCCAATAATTCTAGTTTATGTTCCCTAATCAAGATAGAGACACAGTTCAACTCATATATTTTTAAGAAACAATAGCATAGACAGAATATAAGTGTGAGAAACTACACTGCATTGGCAGCATTTGTAATGTGCATCACATGAGAACATAACTGTTTATACAACTTAAACTGAAATCAACATAGAGCAAGAAGTTAGAATAGCAATCCAGTTAAAGAAATAGGTGTAAAACATACATGTTGTGCCATTGGAGTTTCAATTGGATCCTTCAAATTTGAAAGTAGTTGGTATGATTAAATACAGTGATGCAACGGCAAAGGAGTATGGACCATAGCTACGGAATCTGACTTGAGAACAGTTGTTCTTCTACTTTAAACGTGGAGTTTGGGTTAGCTGTGGTGGTCTTCGTGCTTTGGGCACTGCAGTAGCTTTACAAACTGCTCGTGTGGGGGTACTCTGTGGTGGACATGGTCCTTTGTCAACTAGAAGTGGGTTACTATCCGCTAGGGTTGCGGTTAGATGGGTTGTAGCTGGTTCTTTGCCCAATGGTGTAAGTGTGCAATCTAGAAGAGTCTCGATTATGTGTGGTGGGGCTAGTTTGTGGGCCAGTACAACCATGGTTCTATCTGCATCGACAGGTAGCACTGTCTTTTGTGAAGAACGGGTTTTTGCTCCCTTAGATACTGCCATCACCCCTTCGATTTCAAATGGCTGATAAACAAGAAAAGAAATTGAACGTACAGACATTGTATGATAGACAGATGTGGTAATTCACATATATGTTGTCTAACCAAATAGGACATCATGACACAATTTCACATATATGATGCCTAACTAAACAGGATAGCATGACACAGTTTCACATATATGATGGACAACTTCACAGGATATAATGGCATAATTCAACATATGATGAGTACCTAAACAGGATGACATGACAAAACTATATGATGTCTGTCTAAAATAGGTTGGGATGAAATAATTCACATACATGTTGTCTAAGTATATAGGATGGCATGATATAATTGACATATATGATTCATATACTAAGCAGCTGGCACTCGCATGTATGATCTCTAAACTAAGCAGATGGAATTCAATATTGTGCATATGATTTCTAAATTAAGCAATGCAAGACACCATATGCATCATATGAGAAATATAAACATTGCAACTTAGAGCATACACCTCAGGTGGGATATAGGACTGGTCATCTATCTCTGAATCCTCCTCTGAGGAGCTCCCTGTAACCATTGAGATATATGCTTCAACAGGTACCATTGCCTACTCTGAAGACCTTGTTTTCACTCCAGATTTTTCCATAACCGGCTCAAATGGCTGATACACATGAAGATTAGTTCAATATACACAGATTGTCGACAAATGGAATACGTAATGAAAAAAGATGGCATGAGATGATTCACATATATGATGCCTGGCTCCATGGCGGTGCACAATTCACATATATGATAACTGGCTGAAAAACATGGCATTGCATAATTCACATATCTGATATAGAAAGCAAATAGGAGGCATTCACACAAAGCATGTCTAATCTAAGCAGATGGCATGGCAATGCAAGACACCATATGCATGATATGAGCAATATAACCCAACCAAGTTAGAGCATGCACCTCGGGGGGGGGGGGGATACGATTGTTCATCTGTCTCTGAATCCTCCTCTAAGGAGCTATTTGTAACCAACAAGAAATCTGCATGGACAGGTAGCACTGACTGCTCAGAAGACCTTGTTTTCACTCCAGATTTTCCCATGACCGACTCAAATGGCTGATGCATAGGAAGAGTAGATTAATGTATACACATTGTTGACAAATGGAATACATTATGGAAAAAATATGACACGATGCAGTTCATGTATGGCTAAACAAGATGGCATTGCATGATTCATGTATATGATGCCTGGCTAAAGAAGATGGCATTGCATAATTCCCATATACTCCCTCCGTTCCTAAATATTTGTCTTTTTAGAGATTTCAAATGGATTACCACATACAGATGTATATAGACATATTTTAGAGTGTAGATTCACTCATTTTGTACCGTATAGTCACTTGTTGAAATCTCTAAAAATACAAATATTTAGGAATGGTGGGAGTATGATATTAAAACGAAACAGGTGGCATTCACACAAAGCAAATCTAAACTAAGCTGATGACATATAAGTTGTATAATGTAAGCAATGCAAGGTGCCATATGCATGATATGACCAACATCAGCATGCCAGGTTAGAGCAAACACCCCAGGTGGTAAACAGGCATGGTTGGCTCCTTCTGAATCTCCATCTGAACAGTTATCTTCCTCTGGAATACAATCTGGAAATGCAGGAGGGGGGCCCCACTTCGCCCACCATGGAGCGGCGTCTGCATGTTCAGTACGATTGTGTACGATTGTGTACAATATCTGACGCAACGATCTTCTCTTTTTCTCTACATGTTCAGTACGATTGTGTACAATATCTGACATGCATAATAAAAAAATTGTTAGATTTTGTAAGGCCTAAGGGGTGCATGCAAATATCAAGACTGATGGTAGCAAACGAGCGGATGGATCCAAAACTAATGATAGCCTGTAGATTATAGCTTCAGTTTAAAAAGATAGACAATGGATCATCTATTGTTTGTTGACCACCCAACATGGACGACATAGAAGACCACAGATGAACCAGATAGTAGACATACACTATTTGTTCCTGGCTCGATATGAGACCCATGGGAATTTCAAAACTCAAGTTTGAACAATAAAGTAGCAGGTAATAATAACCGGTGTATAACATAAGCATACACGAAAGACTGCGACCTCTCTTCCAGAACTGTGTTGTCCTCAGGTTCATCTGCTCAGCCGATGATGGTAATGCAGTTGGCGTGGCTGCCGGCAACGGGGAAGATGATCTGAGGCGGCGAAAGAAAGTCTGCGGGGGATCTCTGCTGCGATGAGCAACTTCATCGATGGTGCACCTCAGGTGGGGTGGATGACGGCACGGCAGGAGCAGGACATAACACACAGAGTTTTCTTTGACGCCTATCTAAAAATGAAGTAAATCTGCAAGGGCTCCCTAAAATTGGAGGATTCTATAAACGCAGGGACAGGAAAAACACAGGAATAGGATAGGAATGCACATGCAAAATAGAGCATTTGGAAACACATGATTTCAGTCAACCTGGGTGTTTCGTTCACATGAATTGGAAGAACACAGGAATGGAGAAACGTGGTCAAATTAAAGTCAAACCACGTGAAAATGAAAAAAATAAGAATCTTATTATGCCAGTCATGCAATTAGTTCTGTTCTTCATGCATATTAATTTGAAAAGGACGTCCAAGTGAATAAAATTCCTACGTTTTTTCTTTGAAAGAGACACCAGAGGAAAAATTCCTCCAGTTTTGCTTTGCTCCACTCCTTCTAACAGATTTTCACGAATAGTAGTTCCATAGCAAAGGATCCCTGAGGGATCGACATGAATGCAGAGTAACAAAGTGATGCGACGAGTGTACAACCTCTTTGGCATAGCCTTGTGGACCTCAGCATCATTGGGTTGGACATGGAGGATGGTGATGATGCTGGTGTGACTATCGGAGGCAGGGAAGAAGATCCGAGGCCTCTGGAAATGGTGCCGAGGGTACTGCTCCGCTGTGATGGACGGTTCCGTCGTTGGAGCAGCTCCACTAAGGTGTACGGCGATGAGGCTGAAGCGGGACAAGACATACAACGTTAATCTGAAGTGGGACCCTAGTATCATCTGCAATAGATGATGTAATATACATCACCAAAAAGTGCTAGATGTAAAATGCATCAGCCGAGCCACGGCCGCCCGACAGATGTTGTAAGTACTGTTCACTCTGAACATAACTGAAGAAAATGAACTTTACAGTCGAAACTGAATTTTACTGTCGAAACAGATTGAACCAGTAGTAGAGCATTGCAATAGATGTTTAGGGCGTTCGAGCACTAGTAGCAGAGAAGAAGTGATCTCAGCAGACGCTCTAGCAGTGTCGGGGGTTGGGTGCGACATATGCCAAAGGATGGATTATCATGGTGGGAGCGAGTAGAACGTCCCTGGTGCCCGGAAGCGGGATGAGGCGTAGACACGAACGCCGGCGTACTTTACCTAGGTTTGGGGCTCTCCTAGGAGATAACACCCCTAGTCCTGCTCTACGGGGTCTCCGCATGATCACTAAAGGCACAAGTGATACAAAGTTGCTCCTTGAGCTGTATGCTGGAGGTAGGAGAAGGCAAGGCTAGCTCTCTCCTGCTCTAGAAATGTGGCTAGGTCTAATGGGGTGGGAACCCGTTGCATGGGTGCCCTGGGGGTTTATATAGGCCTAACCCCCAGGGGTACAATGGTAATCTGGCCGGCTGTTGGGCCCTGGCTGTTAGCGTCTTCGGCCTCTGTAATCGTGCTGCTAATGACGCTAGCTTGGTCAGCTCAGTGTGGCTACAGTCACGCCACCTAGTGGGAGATCACTGTAGCCACACCTGGTCTTATCATGTATATGGCGCGCTTGCTTTGAGGGAGGGGACGGCAGCCTGCTGGAGGCCGGCCCTCTCCTGGTCCGATTGGTTCGGTGTGCGCCATCTTCTGGGATGTCACTGCCCGGTAGGGCGAGCAGCCTGCAGGCCATACCGATAGGTCGTCGTGGGGAGCAGGGCTCCGCCTGCCCAGAGTGACGTCAAGGGAGGGTGGCAACAGTGCCACGCTGTGCGGAGATCTCCGCCTGTGTGGGACACTGTGGCCACGCCAATCCCAAGATTCGGGGGTGAGGGCTTTACTATAGCCACGCCCCATCTCGTCCTCTTGACGGGGACACAAACTCTGAGGGAGCGCGGTGGCTGCCTGCCCGATGCCGTATTCCCTAGAGGCCGGGTAGCTGGAGCCGGCCGCTCCTGATGCCGTCTGCTGGTGGTTGGCCACCCTCTGGTGGCCGTCCATTGAGCTAGCCAGCCCCCAGAGGGCAGAGCTTCAGTTTAGGGCGCAGCAAGGCGAAGCTGGCCCAAAGTCTTGATAAATCCAAGGACTCGGGTGAGGCTACTCGTGGCCCATTACTCCGACAATAGTTCCTGAAGCCGGTGAGGCGTTGTGGTCGAGGGGCCGTGAAGTCTCAGCGGCTTCCCCCTCACCGAGCTCCGGGGGAGCGTTGATCCGCCTTGTAGTTGGCCGACTGCTGAAGCCGGCTTCGTCTAGGCGGGGCTGTCGGTCGATTTTTAACTCCAAGGCGGGAAAACAGGTGGCGTGCCTGCTAAGCTTCCCGGGCCGCCGACCGCTGCAGACACGCCACGCGGCGCACGCCAGCCCGATCGGCCTGCCACCCCACGCCCCTGATAGGACGTGACAGTGGGCCGGGCCCGCCACTACCGCGCCTCGGCACCCAGTGCCGATCTGCTGTGCTGAGGGGGTGGTTGCAATTCCCACGACCGCTCGAGGCGTGGTGAATGCGCGCGGTAAATGATGGGTCGTGGGGTCATGGGCGCAGTTAATCGCACGACCCAAGCCCTGCCCCCTCGGCTTTGTAGCCCAAGGGCTATAAGTAAGGGGGAGGAAGGGGTGCGGCAAAGCTTGCGCGCCCCCTCCCACTCTCTCTTCTTCCTCTGCTCTCTCCTCCATAGCTGACGCTGCTGCTCCGTTCATCGCCGACGCACCCCTCCTCTTCACGCGGCCCACCTGAAGCCATGGCGCGCGAGAAGGGAGGCGATTGGGACGGATCGACAGTGATCGAGGATCACATCTCCTTCCTCCGCGACACGCGTCGGATGCCCAACATGGCATTCGTCAAGGCGCGGGTGCCACCGGAGGAGGAGATCTCGCCGGCGCCGAGGGGGAACGAGCGGGTCGTCTTCCGCTCGCACTTCCTCCGCGGCTTCTGCCTTCCGGTTAGCAGCTTCCTCTGCTCCTTTCTCGACTTCAACAACCTCCAACCTCATCATCTTATGCCCAACACCGTGACCTTGCTTTCCGCCTTCGTCATGGTGTGCGAGGGCTACATCGGCATCCTCCTCACACTCGAGCTGTGGGGAGCGTTCTTCTACGGGTAGCTCGGCACCTCCGCCAAGG
This sequence comes from Aegilops speltoides, assembly GCA_021437245.1. Classification (NCBI taxonomy): domain Eukaryota; kingdom Viridiplantae; phylum Streptophyta; class Magnoliopsida; order Poales; family Poaceae; genus Aegilops; species Aegilops speltoides. The sequence goes on along the minus strand of CM038144.1, from coordinate 109,291,344 downwards.
ATCTGGCGAAGCGAAGTGCGGCGAGTTAAATGCGCCGTGTGCGGCGGTGAAGCGGAACGCCTTCCCCGTCATCAAGCTGGCACAGTCTATGAAGATGTGGCAGCAGTCCTACTTCTATGTCAAGAACGTCGACCCGGCTGTCGACTTCATCAACCTGCCGGCCTCCCACTGGGGCTCGGCCCAACTGGGGCTACAAACCGAAGCCGGTGTCGCCGGATGCAGCCGCCGCCATCTGGCGACTCCGGGTGCTCTAGGAGTCGGAGGGCCTCGTGGCCTCTGACCTCCTCATCGCCTTCGTCGAGCGCCGGGTTTTCCCGCTCCAGGGCCGCCCTCATCCAATCTTCCGGATGAGTGGGCAACACGACCCCAACCGGCTATGCACGAAGGAGATGCCGACTGCCGAGGTCGCGTGGATGGTGAATGAGATCTCTGACCTCAAGGTGTCGGAGGCAGAGTGGCGGTACGGAAAGCGACCATACTCGTGCGATGATCTGCCGCTTGCCGTAAGTTTCTTCATCTCTTCCTTCCGCTTTGTTTTTTCAGTCTTGTTCTCCTCGTGATGCGACTCCCTTCTGGAGTGCAGATTTATATGTCCGAGGCGACGGCCGCCACCGTGGGGCCGGGTGGTGACTACCTGCCAGACAGGGCGGTGAGCGACTTGGACGACCCCAACTTGGGGGAAGCCACCCTGGCGGACGATGCAACAGGCGGCGGCGGAGTAGGCGGCTCCGAGGAGGGCGGCGGCGTGGAGACTTGGCCCGACGATGACGACGATCAAGATGAGCCGCGCCCCGCCTGCAGCACTACCAACACCGGCGCAGGCCCCTCTACTAGGCCGCCCGCCCATGGCGGAAAACACAAGCGGAGATAGGGCGCTGCCCTGTTTGGCAGCGCCCCGAAGAAACCCAAGAACCCGGCCGTGGCGACCAGGTGGAAAGAAGCCGCGGCCAAGGTGGCCAAGTATCAAAGGCAGCCGAAGGTGCCAGTCATGGTGTCTGCGTAAGTATTCTTTTCATGTTTTCTGTCTTTTCACCAATCTAGCCTAAAAGCTTTTCTGACTTGTCTTTTTATTTCAGGGCCCCGCTGACTCTCAAGAAGTCGGGCGCCGCCTCGGTCATCAGTTCAGCGGCGACCTCCTCCACCAGCCGACGAATTGACCCGGCCGTCGACCTCCATGAGGTGACAGAGCGGAACGCGTGGGAGGTGTGTGAGGACGAAGCTGACTGTCTGGCGAAGGCGGAGGCAGACAGGGCTGCTGCAGCCGCGGAGAGGAAGCTGGTGCAGGCGGAGGCCGAGGCCGCAGAGAAGGAGCGGATCGCGGAAGCCGCACACCGCGAAGGGCCGCTGCTCGTGACACCCCTGAACACCGCTCCAGCTTCGCCTGAGTTTGAGGCGACAACCGGGGAGCCGGCGACAAGCATCTGATCCGAGAGCGGGAGGGCAGCGATGTGGCCATGACGGACGTCATTTTGCCGCCGCCACCGCCGCCGGCTAGCGGGACGCAGGACGAACAGCCGGCCGCACCGCCGGTGCCACCAGTCAGGGACATGGTGGTCATGGACCTGATTCCTGAGGTCCGCACACCCGCACGCCGTCGCTTTGCAAAGGTGGCCTCGCGACACGGCCGCTAGAAGCCGGTGTCACGAGCTCGTCGATCCCCGACACCGAAGCGACCATCGCCGTGCCGGCCGGCTGGGTACCTGGGGGAGGGACGGACGCCCTGGCCCGGGCTACCCTTGACGTCCAGGACAAGCTCCAGGCTGAAGCCGAAGCCCTCAAGCGCTGCAACGAAGCCTTCCTGGAGTCGCGGGTAGCCATCCATGTAAGTTTCTTTGCTTTTCTTTTTTCCTTGATGTTCTTACCTTCTTCGTGGGGGCGCTCTAGCGCGCCCACTGGGTGTAGTCCCCAAGTTTCGGGCCGGCTGCTGAGCAGGCGGTCCAGAACTTTAACTTGTATGTGTCAAATGTTGACTTGTCTGATATCCCTTCTGCAAGACTACCACAATCTTCGCGCTGTCACCTTCATTTCCAGGGTCCGGGAGCTGGAGATGCAGACCGCCCATCTGTCCGAGAGCCGGAGTAAGCTCCGACTTCCTTTCTTCGCGGGGGCGCGCTAGCGCACCTGCGGTCTGTAGTCCCCGAGGTTCGAGCCGACTGCTGAGCAGCTGGGCCGAATCTCCTTACTGGCTCTACTTTTGTTAACTACTTCTTCTCTGCAAGGCGCGAGCAGACCATGGCTGTAGTCCCGAGATTACAGCCGATGGCGGCGGTCGGCCGGATCTCCCCGGCAACTACATCCCTCTTTGTCTTTTTTGACTGATGTTCTTTCTTCTTTTCCCTTTTTTCAGAGGCCAACACCACCTTGCTGCACTTGCTGGGCGAAGCCAACACCACTCTGCGCGGCAAGGAGGCGGAGTGCAGCAAGATGACCGAGGAGCGAGACCGGCTGGTCGCCAAGCTTGCCGATCAGACCGAGGCTCTCAAGATGGCCCAGCAGGAGGCAAAGGCAAAGGAGGCCGATATCCTCGCCGAGTTTGAAACCGAGCGCGCCGCCTGGGCCGACAAGGAGGCGCGGACGACGGCCTGCTTCAGCAACATCAAGGACTTGGTCGATGGTGAGTTTTATTCTTCTTGTTCATTGTCTTGAGCTGCGGTCTTTGTCTAAGATGGCTGCTAGTTTCTGACTTTGTTTTTTCCTTGCCTTCTGCCCAAGCAAATTTCTTCCCGGGTCACTCCGTCGCTGTGAGCCAAGTCATTGAGGCCCAGCGCAAGGAGCGGAGGGCAGAAGGCACGCAGATTTCTGCTGACGCCCCCCAGACCCTCAATGAGTAGATCCTCAGCATCCATGCCCGTCTTCGGCCCGCCCATCAAGTGCTGTGCCATCTTTAGCGCATCAGGGCCCAGGTGATTTCCGCCCTCTGGCCAGGCTTGCCGGCTCCATGCACTCCAAGCCGGACCGCCGACTGGCTGGAGGTGGCGGCCGGCCGCCTGGAGGCCTGGAAGAGCTCTGCAGCCCGGGCAGGAGCGCACCGCGCCCTTGAGTTCGTCAAGGCGTGGTATCCTGGGCTAGACTTAGCCCAGTTGGCCACGTTCCGGCTCGTGGCGCAGGAGGAGCTGGCGGCGGTGGAGGCCGAGCTTATCAACATGGTGGCAGCGATCGCCAACTTCACCGACACCAGCATCTTCGTTCCGGAGGTGGTCGAGGAAGGCGCTGAAGCGCCGCAGGAGTGGCTTGGGCTGAACCCAGAGGACAGAGAGGACTCGGCCGAAGTCATCGACTCTAGTGATGAAGGGGAGGAGGGGGAGGAGGAGGAGGATGAGGAGGAGGAGGAGGAGGAGTATAGCGACGTCGACATGCCAGAGGCTGGTGCGGATGATCAGCCCGACCCCGGCTGGGCCTCAAGCAATGACCCGTGCTCCAAAGCACCGACTGCTACTGGGGGCGGCCAGGTGGTGACCGACCAACCGCCCAATCCTCCGACAGACGCCACCGACTCCATCATACAGCCCTCCGCCGTCCCGACTGGCGCTGCTGGCTCCAGCGCCCAGCCGGAGCTGTCTGCCGCGCCAACCGGCACATCTGACTCCATCATCCAGCCAGAGCCGCCTGCTGCACCAACTGGCACTGCCGACCCTAGCATACAGCTGGGACCAGCTGCCACGGTAATCGGCGCAGCTGACACCGTCATCCAGCCGAAGCCGCCTGCTGCACCAACTGGCACCGCCGACCCCAGCGTCCAGCTAGAGCCGTCAGTTGCACCAACTAGCGCCGTCGACCCCAGCGCCCAGCAGGAATCCTCCACAGCTCCCTAGGGTGTTTATCTTTTTCTTTTCCTGCTTGCTTGGTCTGGACATCTTTATTAGATTCGCACAATTCCACCCAGGGGGTGTATATCAAACTTTGCTGAATGCCGGCCGATGGGCCTTTATCTATGTAAATATTCTATCGCAACTTTATGCTTTGTTTTGCCGATTTCTAGCTTTCCTTGCCTATACTCCTAGCTTTTTTCCTTTGCCGCCCTCCCTTAGCTATCCTCTTGCCAGCCAAGCAGCCGCTCTGTGGACTGCGGCTGGTTTGAGTACTTTGCTCTTTACGGGAGGGCAAGTGCTGCTGTTTGGAGGTTTTGGCAAGGAGGTAAAGCCCGACAGCATTCTTTCGGCGGTGGCGAGCAGGTATCTGATGCCGACCTCGACTATATGTGCTTTTTCCTTAACCATTTTTCATGCGGGCACTGTTTTTCCACCCCTGTCCGCCATTCAGTCGCTCTGCAAGCTGTGGCTTCTGACAGGAGAAGTTTTAGGTGCGAACACATTACTTGTCCGGCTGCAGGAGGTGGCATATAGTAGAAGGCGGCAAATCTCTGGGCCGACTGTTCGACCCGGTGCCAGGCGGAAATAATAAAACAGAAGCACACTCACGGGCATAACATTTATCATATAGATAAAAGGAGGGCAGTCCCCGAGTTCGTGTCGGGGGGCCCGGAGTCTTTGTACGTAATACAAAAGGTAGCGTGATACATACTGCTTTCAACTGTAAAATCTCTGGAGGAGGTTTGCATTCCACGGCCTCTCTGTCTCCTTGCCTGAATCATCTCTTTTGCGCGCTCTGGGCTTCTGAGCATCGATCAGATAGTAGGAGTCATTGCCCAGCACCTTGCATATGATGAAGAGGCGTTCCAAGGCGCCGAGAGCTTGTGCTGGCAGGCTGTTCGCTGGATCAGCCGGAGCACAAGGTCGCCCTCTTGGAAGGATCTTGGCTTCAGCTTGCAGTTGTAGTATCGGTGCAGACTCTGCTGGTAGATGGCAGACCGGCTGAGCGCCAATAGCCGGCCCTCTTCCAGCAGGTCGACGCCGCCTCGGTGTACATGGTGACTCGCAGGGAGTCGAACTCTATATCCGTCGGGATGACGGCTTCAGCACCATAGACAAGGAAGAAGAGCGTGAAGCCGGTCGACTTGTTCGGAGTTGCGCGCAGGCTCCACAGGACGGCCGGCAGCTCATCGAGCCATCAGCCGACCAAACTCTCTAAAGGCTCGAGCAGTCGGGGCTTGATGCCGAAAAAGATAAGGCCGTTTGCTCGCTCAACCTGGCCGTTTGACTGCGGGTGGGCAACGAACGCTGAGTCCAGTCGGATGCCCTGCGTCGCGCAGAAACGAGCCAAGGCTCCTTTGGCAAAGTTTGTGCCACTGTCGGTGATGATACTATGCGGTATGCCGTACCGAGGGGCGATGTCGGCGACGAAGTCACGACAGTCGGCCCATTCAGTTTCTTGATTGGCCTGGCCTCTATACACTTGGTGAACTTGTCCACAGTGACAAGCAGATGAGTCATGCCGCCACGGGCTGTCTTGAATGGCTCCACCATGTCCAAACCCCAAACAGCAAAAGGCCAAGCAATGGGAATAGTCTTGAGTGCAGAAGCTGGCAAATGAGGCGTGGATCGGAATCTCTGGCACCCTTGGCACTTGTGGACCAACTCTTTGGACTCTTCAAGAGTAGTCAGCCAGAAGAAACCATGGCAAAAAGCTTTGGCCACGAGTGCTCTTGAGGATTGCTTGGCCCTAGTCCGGCTCCACACAGCGCTGGTACACACCAGTGACACTACGCCGAACCAGCTCTTTGTTGACTATGTCATATGCTGCCGCCCGCCGCTTCACTTGTCGGGCCAGGATCTCGTCGGCTGACAGCTCTTTGTTTACTAGGAATTTGAGGATGGCTTGAGCCCATGATGGTGCTGCTATCTCTTCGACTGCTACGACAGCAACTTATACGAGGGCGGTTGGGCTGGGAGGTGGCGGGTTGGAGTCGGCTGCCGCTTTGTCTTGAAGAGTCCCAGACCAATGCTGCAGACCGGGCAGGTTACAGAATTCCCGCGCCGGGTGCGATGGCTGCAGTCCCAGGGCCACCTGCCAAAGTCCCCGCGCCAGCTTCTGGTATCCTCAAGTCGGATCCGACTGCTTCAGGAGGGGCTGGCACGAAGATGGAGTTGGACCCTGGATATGGCTTGACAGACGGCTTGAGGAGGCGCAGCAAGGCGACGCCGGCTGGTATGGCCTGTCGGGTGGAGTGGATCCGTGCCAAGGCATCTGCTTGCTCATTATCATTTCTTGGCACGTGGAGGAACTCGCACCCATCAAAGTATCCACTGAGTTGCTGTACGAGGAAGCGGTAGCTTGCCATATTCGCGTCTTTAGCGTCGTAGTCGCCTGACGATTGTTGGGCCACCAAGTCGGAGTCAGCATAGCACAGGATCCGGCGAATGCCGAGTTCCTTGGCAAGCCGGAGTCCGTGTATGAGTGCCTCATATTCTGCTACGTTGTTGGAGGCGGTAAAATGGACTTGCAGCACATATTTGAGCTTATCGCCTTTGGGAGAGGTGAGGACGATGCCGGCTCCCAATCTGGTGCGCATTTTTGAACCATCAAAATGCATCCGCCAATGGGTGGAGTCTGGTGCTGGTGGTAAGTACTGGGTCTCGTCCCAGTCGACGAGGAAGTCGGCCAAAACTTGTGACTTAATGGCGGTGCGGGGCTGATAGTAGATGGTGTAAGGTGCTAGATCAATAGCCCACTTGGCCACTCGGCCAGAAGCATCTCGGCTTCCAATGATCTCAACGAGCGGGGCCGTACACCGGTTATTGAGTGCTCTTGAAAGTAAGGTTTCAGCTTCTTGGCGGCAAAGTGCACACCATAGCACATCTTCTGATAATGTGGGTAGTTTTCCTTGGAGGCGGACAGTACTTCACTCAAGTAATATACCGGTCTCTGCACCGGCAATGCTGTGCCTTCCTCCTTGCGCTCTACCACAATGACTGTGCTGACAACTCGACTGGTGGCAGCGATGTAGAGGAGCATGGGCTCCTTCTCAGTCGGAGCTGCCAGGATAGGCGGAGTTGCCAACATCTTCTTGAGCTGGGAAAAGGCTTCGTCCGCCTTGTCATTCCACTCGAAAAAAGTGGTTTTCTTCATAAGCTGGTACAAGGGAAGGGCCTTCTCGCCCAGCCGACTGATGAAACAGCTAATTGATGCTAGGCAGGCGGTGAATTTTTGCACGTCCAGCAGTCGGGTGGGCACCTCCATCTTCTCATTGGCCTTGATCTTCACCGGGTTGCACACTATGCTGCGCTCTGAGACCAGAAAACCGAGAAGCTGGCCGGGTGGTACTCCAAAGACACATTTCTCCGGGTTGAGCTTGATCTGGAATTAGTGCAAGTTCTCAAAAGTTTCCTTGAGATCTTCTAGCAGCGTGCCATGCTTCTCCGTCTTCACCACCACATCATCCACATAGACATGGGCATTTCTACCGAGTTGCTTGCAGAGGCACTTTTGCATGCAACACTGAAATGTGGCATGATGAAGGTGGTCTTCAGCCTGTCGGCCGGATTCAGCTTTATCTGATGGTACCCTGAGTATGCATCCAAGAAACTCAACAGGTTGCATCCGGCTGTGGAGTCTATCACTTGGTCAATTCATGGTAGAGCAAAGTGATCTTTGGGGCAAGCTTTGTTGAGGCTAGTATAGTCAATACACATGCGCCACTACTTATTCTTCTTCAATACCAGGACTGGGTTGGCCAGCCACTCTGGAAAGAACACTTCCATGATGAATCCGGGTGCTAGAAGTCGGGCTATCTTCTCCGACAACTCTCCTCTTCTCTTCCGACAGGCGGCGCAAGGGCTGCCCGACCGGCTTGGCGTTAGGTCGGACATATAACTTGTGCTCGGCGAAATCCATCGGAACACCCTGCATGTCTTTGGGAGACCATGCGAAGATGTCCTAATTCTCACGGAGGAAATCAACGAGCTCGCTTTCCTATTTGCTGTCAAGGTTTGCACCTATGACAACATGCCTCTCCGGGTGCTCCGGGTCCAAGGGTATCTTCTTTGTTTCCTTGGCCGGCTTGATAGAGCCCTCAACCTCCGACTCCTTGGGGATTGGTGACATTTTCGGCTTCTTGCCTGCCAACGCCACCACCCGGTCAAGGAGTCACTTCTCAGCTGCAATCACGAGGGACTCGGCAAGCCGGCTGCTATCTATGGTGCAAGCGACCGACTTCTTGTAGTCTCCGACTACAGTCAGGATCCCCTTGGTACTCGGCATCTTCATCTTGAGGTAAGCATAGTGGGGGACTGCCATGAACTTGACCTGAGCTGGTCGGCCAAGCAATGCATGGTAGGGCCTTTCGAGGTCCACCACTTCAAACCAAACTGGCTCACGGTGGAAATGATTCTTGTCTCGAAAGAGAACATCAATCTGAGTCTTGCCGATTGGTGAGAAGGAAAGGCCAGGAACTATGCCATGGAATATAGTCCGACTGGGGATGAGCTGCTTCTGCTTGATTCCCAACTTCTCCATTGTGTCTCGGTACAGGATGTTTATTGCCTCCATCTATCAAGACTCTGGAGAAACGCGCTGCCCGCCTCTCTATTGCAAAGGTAGCATCTAGGACCAGGGCGTATGAACCTGGGGAAGGCATCACTTCCGGGTGGTCGGCCCTGCTCCAACTGATAGGCTTCTCAGACCAATGCATGAATTCTGGAGTACTTGTGGCCACCGCTTGCACTTCTTGCTGTTGCTGCCATCTGCTGCGTCTGTCATCGGCCACACTGGTGAATACAACATAAGCTCCCTGTTCCTCGGGGTACTCGTCTTGTATGGCGCCGACTGGCCGGGCCGCCGGCTGCTGGGGTTGAGGAGGCGGCGGTCCGGCAGGTGGAGGGGGCAGGAGTCCATCTCCCTTGGCGATTCTGGCGAGCCAATGAAACTTCCGAGTGGTGTGGTTGGACGGTTTTGCGCCGCTATGGAACTTGCAGGGTGCATCTAAGGGCTGCTCATAAGAGAAGGCGGGCAACCAATTGGACTTGCCGCCCATACGTAAACAGGTGCGGCTACCCTTCCATTCTTGATCCTCGAGTGTCGCCACTTGCCGGCTGGTGGAAGCCGGCTGAGAGGCCTTCCGCTTGTTGTCACTCAGCTTTTGCCGCCGTCTGGTCTCACCAGCCGGAGTCCGAGGGGCCTGAGGTGCCACCTTGCTGGATGCATCCACTAGGATTTCTGCCTTCATGGAGGAGTCGGCCGTGGTGTGCTTGTCGGCGATGATCAGCAATTCGTCAAGCGTGGCAGGCTTGTCGCAGAGGAGTCGATGCTTGAGGAGGGTGCCCTCTCGGCACCCGGCGGTGAAGTACTCGATTGTCTACACCTCGTGTACGCCTTCGCAGGAGTTGCGCAGCTCGGCCCAGCGCGTGAGATAGTCGCAAGTCGATTCGCTGGGCCCTTGGATGCACAAGGAGAGCTGTCGGGGCTTGGGAGGCCGCTTGTAGGTGCTGGTGAAGTTGCGGATGAAGGCCTCGGTGAAATCAACCCAACTGTTGATGCTGCGGGGCTTCAGGCTGTTGAGCCATGTCCAGGCGATGCCCTGAAGCATGAATGGGACGTACTTCACGGCAACGCGCATGTTGCCATTTGCTATGCTGACGGTTGTCGAGTAGTCGACTAGCCAATCCTCCGGCTTCACGGAGCCGGTGTACTTGGGCGTATCTCGCGGGAGGGTGAACCCTTTGGGAAAAGGTTCATCTCGGATTCATGGGCCGAAATAGGGCGGGCCCAGCGCGTCTTCTTCTTCCAGCGCCAGGGACCGGTTGAGGTGGTTAATCCGATGGCGGGCGTCGTTCTCTCGGACTCCCTCTCGGCGGCCAAGGCGGTCGCCGAGTGTCGGCTGTGTGACAGGTGGCGGAGTAGGATGTCTTGCTCCGTGAAGCGGAGGAGGTGGAGGATCGCCTCGGCGCTCCACCGCTCGAGGGCGGCCGTCTTCGTCACGCTCGATGGAAAGGCGAGTCCAGCTTCGGCTAGCTGCCGGCTCCTTGCCTCGTCTTCCGTGGGCGCCGCCAGTCGGCGTCCGGGATGTCGTGCCGTGATCTTTGCGAAGGGGCGGCTCTTCATTCCGCGGGGCGGGCTCTTCAGCGCGGCAAATGGCTTCATGCAACGCGGCATCCGCATCTAGGAGCTGCTCGACTCGCTCCGTCACGTGGCGATGCTCGTCGCCCTCGTACTTTTCTTGTTCGTCCGTCACCGCCTGGGCGGCCAGGATGTTCTCTGCAGGTGTGGCGTAGACGGGGCGCTCTACCCTAAACATGCTGGCGATGGTCCCGCCATGCTGCCGGATAGGGCCAATGCGGCTAGGCCCCCAGGGGCCGGCGTGCCGCTGACAGCTCTGTCCATCTCGCGCCGATAGGCGTCCGAGAGGCGCCGCATGCTGGCCAGTCAGCCAGCACTCTCGAGGAGCTGGACGCGGCATGCCTCCAGCATCTCAGCATCCGCGTCTTCTGGGATGGGTGCCGTCAGGTCTCGCAGCGCCGCATTGAGTGGGTCTCGAGCATCTCCAGCCAAGCGCTCGCCACTGTTGATGACAAGCACCTCCGTGATGGTGCTCCCACCGATGTGCTCGCAGGGAGGCAGCTCGTCGTAGATCACCACATTGGTGGGTAATGCGTCAAGCGACGCCGTGTCGGAGTCGACGATCATCGGGTCGGTGGAGCCAACAGACTCCAGGTCCACTGCAGTCTCGCTGGTGACGTGAAGCTGGTCGAGGAGGCTGACGAGGCGGCTCTCGGGGCAGCTGGTGCCTGCATCGGAGGCCGCCTCGTCGGAGAGGTGAACCTCACCAATGAGGTCGGCGAGGCAGCTCGCCGCACAGGCGATCTCCGCGCCATGCAGGGCGTCAAGGCTGACGCCGTCAGGTGTGCTGGGCTGGCTTCTCTCACCAGGAAGGAACAGGGTTCCCGTCTAGAGCAGATCTCTGGGAGACGGTGCACCTGGCCCCACGGTGGGTGCCAAATGTCGGCGGTTGGGTGCGACATATGCCAAAGGATGGCTTATCATGGTGGGAGCGAGTAAAACGTCCCCGGTGCCCAGAAGCGGGATGAGGCGTAGACACGAACGCCGACGTACTTTACCCAGGTTCGGGGCTCTCCTAGGAGATAACACCCCTACTCCTGCTCTGCGGGGTCTACGCATGATCACTAAAGGCACAAGTGATACAAAGTTGCTCCTTGAGCTGTATGCTAGAGGTAGGAGAAGGCAAGGCTAGCTCTCTCCCGCTCTAGAAATGTGGCTAGGTCTAATGGGGTGGGAACCCTTTGCATGGGTGCCCTGGGGCTTTATATAGGCCTACCCCGAGTACAATAGTGTCAGACATTCTTGGGCCCGGCTGTCAGCGTCTCCGGCCTCCGGCTTCTCCACCGACTAATTGGGCCCGTTGCCTGGTGGGCCCCGCCGACCGATCTGGTATGGAGCCAACAGGCCACTCCCGCCGCTGGCGGGTCTGGTTTGTGCCTGCTCATTGTAGCCATGCTGCTAATGACGCTGGCTTGGTCAGCTCATTGTGGCTATAGTCCTGCCGCCTGGTGGGAGATCACTAGAGCCACACCTGGTCATATCAGGTTAATGGCACGCTTGCTTGAGGAAGGGCGGCTGCCTCACAGGCCGCCCTCTCTGGTCTGATGGTTCGGTGTCGCCGTCTTACGGGATATCCTTTGCCGGTGAATCGCAGCCTGCGGGCCATACCGACAGGCCGTCGTGGGGAGCAGGGCTCCGCCTGCCCAGAGTGACGTCAAGGGAGGATGGCAACAGTGGCACGCCATGCGGAGATCTCCACCTGTACGGGACACTGTGTCCATGCCAATCCCAAGATTCGGGGGTGAGGGCTTTACTGTAGCCATGCCCCATCTCGTCCTCTTGATGGGGGCACAAACTCTAAGGGTGCGCGCTGGCCGCCTGCCCTATGCCGTCTTCCCTAGAGGCCAGCTGGCTGGAGCCGGCCGCTCGTGATGCCGTCTGCTAGTGGTTGCCCGCCCTTTGGTGGCCGGCCATTGAGCTAGCCGTTCCCTAGAGGGCGGAGCTTCAGTTTAGGGTGCAGCAAGGCGAAGCTGGCCCGAAGTCTTGATAAATCCAGGGACTCGGGTGAGGCTACCCGTGGCCCATTACTCCGACAAGCAGGGAACGCACTCGCAAAGAGCAAGTCATGCAGTAGCACTGCAAGCGAGTGCTAAAGCAGCAACTCTTGTAGCTTCCAGAGGTCGTGCAGCAGTAGCAGCACAAGCGAGAGAAAGAGCAGAGCAGCAACACGAACGAAAGCAAGAGCAGTGCAGCAGCGTGACCGACAGCAAGAACAGAGCCGCAGCGCGAGCGAAAGCCGGAGCACCTGCAGCTAGTGCCATTGTGGAAGTCGCCGCTGAGGAAGCAACGACATGGGGGAGAGACGCCGTGGATGATGTGGCCGGCGACGGCGCCGTCGATGGAGACCCGCCATGTCTACTCGGTATCGAGCACCGACAGCCCCGTGAGATCAAATAAAAGATAAAATGCAGCGGTGAGTGCAGAACCTCCTTGGTGGCGCCGAGTTGTTCTCGGCTTCATCGGAGTAATTGGTGAGGGTGCTGCGGTTCCGGTGGGGCAGGTCAAGACGGCACTGTGGGGATTGAGGTGGCGCGATAGACGAGGGAAACATCGGGGCAGCTCCTTGGAGGTGGAGGACGGGGCGACTGATCTGGCGGGATGACGAGATCAACAACGGATCCTCATCCGGTGCAGTGGATGAGGGACGGCGAGATGTTGCGGTGGACGACGTAGTCCGGGAAGAGTCTCCGGCTGGGCAGCGACAGGGAGGCCGACGGAGGAGCATGGGGTTTTGTGGGTTTTGGCAGCCTCGGTGTACGAATGGGGGGCGAAGGGGGAGGGGGGAGCCAAGCTTAGGGACGCGCTTGTCCGAAATGTAGGGTAAGTTACCAGTGTACCCCCACCAGTTTTGACACCACGACGTGGAGCTTCATTACCGGCTGAGGGGTAGAAGGGGGATTTCGTGTGTCTGGGCTGCGGGACCGATTTCGGATGAGGAGGGATTTCTCGCGCGCGTCGAAATTTCAGGATAACAAGGCGCGAGGCGGGTTGAAGAGGCGGGAGTTTCAAAGCAGGTGAGACAAAAGATACTGGCGCTTGAAAATTTCAGGATAACAAGGTGCGGATTCCTTGTTCGGCAGAACAAACTTAACGTGTAAGAAAACAATTCATACAAGACACAAGAGAGCCATGTCCCCTTTTACTATATTGCTATAGATGCCATTGAAAAAACTACAAGAAAAACGTGAAAAAAATGGGAGAACAAGATTACCCTGCACAATACCAAATCGATTCGCACTTCCCTCAACAACAACAAAAAACAAATCAATTCCCACGAAAAGAAAGAGTAATGTCCCTTTTTATATGATTACAAATGCCAGGATCTCGGATTTCAATTTTGGAATCCACATTATGTTGAATTCGAATATATCGTTAGGTGACCTTGCAGTTTATAATTGATGTAGTCGTACATTTTGATCTTCCATCATATATGAACATTTTACTCCACCATGTGAACATATATATTGTCGTCTACCATATGGACTAAATTTGAATCAATTTTCCTTATTTGAATACGATTGTTTTCAGGTTATACAATAATTTAAATATTATCTTGAGAACAAAAAACATCCATATAGCAGTAATCATATTTCACTATGAACTACATGTACCATACGCTCTCCTATTCAAATATTTGTATCCATTTTATGTTGAATTCAAATCATAGTACATTATTGGTCTAGGTAGTGAGATGTTCGGGATAATCTAAACCCTGTTTTCATATGTATAATTTTTGGCTGAATTGGGACAAGTTCTGGTATAAGCTTCTTGCAAAACCGGAGATTCTCTCAACAAGCCTCGTGGTTCGAGAGGAGCGTGTCACCTTTATGTGAAACGATATACACTACCTCCCCTGATTTTCTTTCTGAGAGGCAACATAGAACTATATGAGTGCCCTGTTAAATTTTGGAATTATTTCGGGTTCGTTTGGCCTTTTTATACATTAATTGAGTTTCTGGACTTTTAATGTGCATAATCTAAATATGAACTGCATGCACATGCTCCGGTGCACCAAAGTTGGTTGAAAAATCACATGTGTGTCCTTGGTTGAATTTCTAGGTCCCATGGAAGAAATGAGAATGAAATTCAAACATCTGGGCGTCATGACTCGACCGAGAACATCGAGAAACTTCGATTTTAAATTCATGTAAATCCAAAACTCGCCTGGAAATCATGAAACTTGGCATGGTGTCATGTCATGGCACTAACATGTTGTGGTAAAAAAATTGGGCCGATTTGGAAGCGCGTGGTTCTAAGAGGGAACGTGCCACCTTTGAGTGTGAAACGATATATGCTGTCCCCCCCCTTGAGTTTCTTAACAAAGGCAACATAGAACTACATGAGTGCCCTGTTAAATTTTGGAATTATTCTGGGTTCGTTTGTCATTTTTTATACATTAAGTGAGTTTCTCGTCATTTAATGTGCATAAGTCAAATTTGAACTACAAGCACATGCTCTCGTGCACCAAAGTTGGTTGAAAAATCACATTTGTGTCCTTGGGTGTAATTCTAGTCCCATGCAAGAAATGAGAATAAAATTAAACATCAGGGCATCGTGGCTCGACCGAGAACATTGAGAAACTTGGTTTTAAAATTCTTGTAAATCCAAAACACGTCTGAAAATCATGAAACTTGGAATGGGTGTCATGTCATGGTACTACCATGCCGTGGTAAAAAAATTGGCCGAATAGGAACATATTTTGGTATAAGCTTCTTGCAAACCAAAGCTTTTCTCTAGAAGGCTCGTGGTTCTGAGAGGGAACGTGCCACCTTCGAGTGTGAAACGATATACGCTGTCCCCCTTGAGTATATTTACAAAGGCAACATAGAACTACATGAGTGCCCTGTTAAATTTTGGAATTATTCTGGCTTCGTTTGGCCTTATTTACACATTAATTGAGTTTTTGGTCATTTAATGTGCATAATTAAAATTTGAACTACAAGCACATGCTCCCGTGCACCTAAGTTGGTTGAAAAATCACATTTGTGTCCTCGGGTGAATTTCTACGTCCCATGCAAAAATGAGAATAAAATTCAAACATCTGGGCATGGTGGCTCGGTCGAGAACATTGAGAAACTTGGTTTTAAAATCATGAAACTTGGCATGGTGTCATGTCATGGTAGTACCATGCCGTGGTAAAAAAAATAGGCCGAATAGGAACAAATTTTCGTACAAGCTTCTTGCAAATCGGAGCTTCTCTCAAGAAGGCTCGTGGTTCTGGGAGGGAACGTGTCACCTTTTTGTGCATAATTCAAATTTGAAATACAAGCACATGTTCCAGTGCACCAAAGTTGGTTGAAAAATCACATGTGTGTCCTCGGGTAAATTTCTAGGTTCCATGCAAGAAATGGGAATAAAATTCAAAATTCTGGGCGTCGTGGCTGGGTTGGAAACATTGAGATACTTAGTTTTTTAATTCCTATATATCCAAAACACGCATGAAAATAATGAACTTGGCTTGGTACCACGACATGGCACCAACATGCTGTGGCAATTTTGTAGTCCGATTTGCGAAGGCGCACACATTAACAATCAACAAAGTCATTTTGGAACAAGTGCTGTCACGTTACAATCGGAAACACAAGTATTATTGAAACCGTGGGCGTTATATTTACTAGTACCATTTACGTGCCGCCACGCATCCCCATTTTTTATTAGCTAGGAGGGGCCGTGCAGGGTAGCTATTTGAGTACGAGAGGCGTGCGATCAAACCCCTGCGCGTGCTTATCAGGAGGAGAGCCCTTTGACCTCCATCTGCCGTCCACCTCTCTCCCAAGGTCTCCATTAATTGCGCCCGAGCCTCTGTTTAATGGCGTGGCTCTGTCTCACTCGACTGAGATTTAAGAGAGAAAAAGGAAAATCTGAAAGCACGGATCTTGATGTAAGATCCGACGGACCTATATAGCATCTACTGCGACTTATAGCAAGACTGATGAATATATAAGGACGATTAATTGTCTTACATAATTAGAAAGATAATTAAAAAAGCCACATGCGGCTACGCCCGAAATACACGAGGGCAAAAGAAGAAGGAAGACTAGGATCTGGCTCGATGATCTCTACTTTCTTGATGCATTGCTGCAGGCCGCGGGAACTACTCTCCGCGGCGAGCGGCGATGAGCTCTTTCGTGTCCTCAAGACGCTTCTTGCGAACATCCATGGATTCCTCCACTAGCCTTTGGCGATCATTGCCGAGCATGTCATTTTCGTCCATAAGTTTCTTGACGATGACGCCCGTGCTCTTCAACAAGGCACTGGTCTCCTCCTGCTGGTCTGCACTTCGGACGATCTTCACCCTCAGCAGGTGGCGCTCGGCCCGGAGCCTCTCATTGCCCTCCCTTAGTTGCCGGATAACGCCGGTAGCCTGTTCAAACGAGGCTTTCATGTCGTCTTGCAACCTCGCCCAGCCGGAGATCTAATCCATCTGGCTGTGGACGATCGCATGCATGCACATGTAACAGTCGTCGCCTGCCGAAATTTTCCCGAGCCGCCCGGCGTGAGACATCTCTTTGCATTCATGCGCGTGGCGGGACATCTCTACTGCTTCCGCGGCCCGGCCGGACCAGTCTGCTGCATCGACAGCGTGGCGGGACCTCCATGCTGCTTCAGCGGCGCGGCGGGACCTCTGTGCTGCTACTTCCGCACGACGGGACATGTCGGCTGCTTTCGCAGCGAGGTGGGACATCTCTCATGCTTCCGCTTCCATGCTCGCCGCTCCCTGGTGGCAATTTCTCGACCCAGAACTCACGCTGGCCATGGCAGACGCAAGGGAAGGATGTTGAATGACTTGTTTGTTTTGTGGATGAGGAGTTGAGGAGGAATGTGTATTCATCTTGGCATACTAGTATTTATAACCGAGTACTAATACACTCCTATGTGGGAAACCATCTAGGTTTTGATCGGTGTGAACAGGTTTGCAATTCAATATAGCGTGGTACTAATACGCTCCTAAGTGGGAAACCGTTTAGGTTGTGATCGGTGTGAACAGGTTTGCAATTCAATATAGCATGGAGTAATTTGGAATGCGACGAGACGCAAGCTCAAAATTTATTGACGGTTCTAGTTTCAAACTGCGGCACTATTCCCGGCTGGAGTAGTTCTTTTTCTACTGCTGTGTACGTGCAATAACTGGCACTGTCATATACATATCTCACGGTTAATGGGGCGTTCGACAGGAATAGCCGCGTGGCGAGCTCTAGGCTAGTCTTTTTTCAGACGCATTAAACCTATCTCTCGGGACTTCTCGCACGCACCATCGTGCCACCCACAAAAACTTGTACTCTGAGTTTAGTATGTTATACAGGAAGAGAAGAGGTGCACGCACGCACTCGTCCTCAGACACACGTGTCTGTTTTTTCTCGAAAAGGAGGATGATGACCCCTGGCCTCTGCATCTGTGAGCCACACACGCATCTGTAGCTACGAATTGTAGTGTTCTCAACCATCCGATTGGCTCTATCATGGATATACCTATATACTAAAACATGTCTAGATACATCTATATTTTGACAAATGAAAGGCATGTATTCTGGAACGGAGGGAGTGCTTGTCATCAAAATGGATAAAATGGGACGTATCTAGAACTAAAATACGTCTATATACATCTCCTTTTATCCATTTTGATGACAACTAGTACTTCTTACCCAAAGGAACTTTATATCCAACAGACACAAAATATCCGTTCGACAGTTGGAAATTACTGATCTGATGTCGAAGTAATTGCTGCATCGCCACCAAAACCCACCATTTCTGAAGCTAAAGTAGACCGAGGTAATCCCTATATTAGCTTATTATAAGATAAACAGAAGGCACTGTAGAAACATTTAGGACATGAGCTTGTCAATCTGTATGTGGAGGGACACCAGCTTAGCCCCGGCCAGCAGCTTGGGCGGAACTGTGAAGAAGGTCAGCTCCTGCACGTCGATGTCGCCGGGATCCTTGCTGCTTGTCACCTCCATTTCCACCTTGACGACGTCGGTAATGCCTTTGGGCTCCCTCGGCGGGCCGTTCGCCCACAGCTTGGCCACGTAGTGCGGCAGTGGGGACGCCCCCGCTCTGATGCAGACGACCGACACGGTGATAGGCGCACCAATGTCGAGCACGCCACCGACCAAGAAAAATGTGCGGCCGTCCTCCTCCGTGAACAGCAAGAGTCGTGGCTCTGACAGTGGCACTTGCAGTTGGAGCACCTTGTCGTACTAGATCCTGTGCACGGGCATGGGATGCGCGATGCTGATGTGGTGGTAGAGCATCGGCGGCGGGCCTTCATAGCCGTAGACAGGCACTGGGCATTTGTAGGGCGCGAGCGGACACAAGCTCTGTTGATCGGCGAGCTTGTGGTAAGTGATGTAGAGCCCACAGCCTTCATGCGGGCACTCCACCCTCACCGACGAAAGGACGAAGTCCACCCCCGTGTTCCGCACGTCGAAGCCACCGCCGCGCTCACACTTCTGGCACTGCCGCTGGTTCCCGGGGCGCTCGACGCGGCAGTCCGCGCAGGCCAGGTGCCCTCCCTTGCACTACAGAAATCAATCGAACAACACATCAATCAAGAAACCTGCACCTTGCTCAATCAGCCGAACGGACGAGGTATATTAGAACCTCATACACTAGAGGCATCAAGGGGCTGAGGCACAAGGGGCAGTGGAGCACAGTGAGGTCCATCCATACCTTAGAGAGCTCCATCGTGGGTCCTGTTCGGTCTGCATGATCTTGCCCTCCTCGTGCACAACCATCTCTCGACTTGGGCTGGGGCATTACAAAGCTTTACTGTCACATATTTTATACTACTTCAAGGTGTATTAAATCAACACATGCAAGTATCAAAAGGAGAGTCACGACATGCATGCATGCGTTGTAATTAATGCATCGGTAAATGCAAATTATTGATATATCGAGTGCAATGCTTTGATGTGTCGCATCAACTCGTACATCAATGAGAAGTTTGATTATCCTCTCCCTCGCGGACTTAACTGCACCTGCCTTTGGCTGTATGACAGGTTGGCCACCCACCTGTCGGGCCCACCTGTCATAGACGCAAAGGCAGGAGCGTCCCTCCCTCACCCATGAGCGTGGTGGGTGGCAAGACTAGGAGAAGCTTTTGCTACACGCAGTCCCCCCCCCCCCGCACGCGGTGGACATGCAGCAGTTCAATCGGTGTCAGATGGCCAGAAGCGTACTGTAGTACTCCTCCAGTGCAGTAGTACTCCACCATTGTTCGACTTCCCAAAGAGGCAAAGAGCCAAGCGCAGCCCAGATGCTCGTGTGGCAGTTTCATGTGTAGAGTAGTCTAGGATAGCGTGTACCGTGCCTGAAAGCTTAAAATCGTTGGGGTCGGCTCCATGCTATGTGGCCGTCTCGAAGTTTTTAAAAAAAAGTTAAAATAGTCTTGTGGCCCTACCTGTCACCCTGGTGATTGTAGTTTGCACGCTCATCTGGTCAAGACAGTAATATATATTTTAATTTGTTTTTTAGATAAGGGGGGACTCCCCGGCCTCTACATCAGAAAGATGCATACGGCCACATATATTTTAATTTGTGGTGGGTAAATGTTAGAGGTTGCAGCAAATATATTGTACACTGTGGGTCTTTCAGCCAAGTTTAGAGGCAAGCATGTGGGGCCAGTGTTATAATGTGTCGCGTCAACTCGTACAACAAGGAGAAGCTTGATTTTACTACTACACGCCTTCTCCCTCGCCCATGCGCGCGATTGCACGCAAACGAGGACATGTTTTTGCTTAATAGTACTTCTACAACAAGCTATCCGTCCCGCTCGCGGTGGACGGACCTGCAGCAGTGGATTCGACACTAGAAGCAGTAGTAGTAACATCATTGTTCGTCTTCTCAAAGAGGCAAAGAGCCAAGCGCAAATCGAACGTTGCAGTTGTGAACATTGGAGCACAAATATAGCTAGGCTCTTGCATGAGACAAAATTGCTATGTGAGCCCACTATTGTACTAGTACGTACAACTACTTGCTAGTATAGCCCTGTAAACCAGAAAGGAGTATTTGCCCTTCTAGAGATTGCAACAAGTAACTAGACTACACCGAGACGGAGTACATATGGAGCAAAATGAGCTAATCTGCACCGTAAATAAATACATACTAGTTCTATCTTTTTTGACACGCATTTATGTTTTTTTGTCACAGTATAGACGCAAGCGCTCATATACATGCGCATACACTCACCCCTATGAACGCACACACGCACGACACTATCATCTTGAAATTTACAAAGTCACCATAGGCACCTCGTCGTCGACGCGTCCATAGGTGCTTGAATGCCAAGGAGGGAGAGGGTAGTGGTTCCCGAGACGTTGAATGGTCGACTTCCCTGGTGACGAACTCTTTCAAGCCCTGGTGGCCCTGTAGGTGCCGGAGGTCGCCACAAAGTATGTGCACCTCGAGGCCGCGCTCGCCGCGCAGCGCCTTGCCATGCAAGAAACCGTCGACCTGCACATCCACATCTACGTGGAAATCGTCTACATAGGCCACTACAAAGCAAGCGATGAAAGAAAGACGCTGGCCTTCTTCTAGCGCCTGGAATCTTTGGACGCCATTGTTCAGAAGCACGTCGACCTGGCCACGAAAGCCGCTGCTACTTAGGCACCGTTCGGTGGGCCAGCGCCTTGAGTCGAGGAGGTGGACGTCGTCGATGGATGCATCTCTTCTTTTTGCCTCCTATAACCAGCACTGCATCGCCTCGTGGCCTTAATGTTTTATTAGTATAGTACTCCCTCCGTTCCCAAATATAAGTCTTTCTAAAGATTCCAGCAAGTGACTACTACATACAGAGCAAAATGGGTGAATCTACACTCTAAACTATGTCTACATACATCTGTATAATGTATTCCATTTGAAATAGTATCTAAAAAGGCTTATATTTAGGAATGGAGGGAGTATATGGCATTTTTATTCCAGTCGTAACGTTTTCACTGTGAGGTGGGGCCACAGCTGAGCAAACCCACCGCGCCCACTGGGCGTCGGCCGAGTTTAGAATTAGAAGAGAGAAACGAGGGAGGAGAGCTAGCTGTAGCACGGGCGTTGTTGTCAGATGGGACTCGTGTTTATAGAATAGGAGTACTGAGCACTCGTGCCTCTATTTTTTGAGGGAAAAATTAGTCGTAAGTCTAGTAACACTAGTTGGGTGCGTGCGACCTATAGCTGTCATCACTTTAGGTCTCCTTTTCGAACCGCATCTACGCTTCACAGTACATCTTTTTTCACGCATTTATCCTCCTATGTGTACTCCTAGGCTATTTCCACGTGCTCCCATTCGCTGACATGTGGGACATAGAGCATCTGGGTCGTAGTGCATGCACGACTCGGAGCATATGCCGGGGTACTTTACATTTCAGACATCACGAATTACATGCAAACCCCCCGTAGAAGAATAAATAAATGAATGAATTACTACATGAAACCGGATTATTTTCATAGAAACCGGAGCATGTTCATTAAATTTTGGACATAACATGTTTATAAAAAATGACTGGACCTAAACCAGTCTAAGGGCCTCTTTGATTTTTCCCGCAAAAAAAGGGCCTTTTTGATTCACAGGATACTGAAAACACAGGAATTGGGAAAGTATGATGGCGATGAACGGAGATGAGGATAACTCTAACTCAGTTAGAGGTTAGAGTTAGATTCTAACCCTGAACTAACTCTAAACCAAAGAGTTGTATGGATGGAAGGGTTAGATTGACAATAAATGCTCTTTCTCAATCATTTGACTACTTTGGACCCTATTTCCTATTGGATTTGGTGTGGCCAGCTCTTCTATGGCCTCCTCCCGCTCACAATTGACATAAACGAACCATCTTCACAAATCAAGCATGCAAAACATGATAATTTTTACTTTGTCCATACAAATCAGATATCCCACTTAAACATACAAGTTGTCAATCAAGCTTCACAAAAAAAACACCTCATGAAACAAAGCATGAGCTAACTCATCACGGAAGTCATTCACGATAGGGAGGGAGACCGGAGCCCCTCATGCACCGAGGGAGGAGCTCGCTGAGGGAGTCCTGGACTAGGGGGTGTCCGGATAGGCGGACTATCATCATCGGACGGACTCCAAGACTATGAAGATACAAGATTGAAGACTTCATCCCGTGTCTGGATGGGACTTTCCTTGGCATGGAAGGCAAGCTTGGCAATACGGATATGTAGATCTCCTACCATTGTAACCGACTCTGTGTAACCCTAGCCCTCTCCGGTGTCTATATAAACCAGAGGGTTTTAGTCCATAGGACGAACAATCACAACAACAATCATACCATAGGCTAGCTTCTAGGGTTTATCCTCCTTGATCTCGTGGTAGATCCACTCTTGTACTACCCATATCATCAATATCAATCAAGCAGGAGTAGGGTTTTACCTCCATCGAGAGAGCCCAAACCTTGGTAAAAACATCGTGTCCCTTGTCTCCTGTTACCATCCGCCTAGGCGCCTGATTCGGGACCCCCTACCGAGATCCGCCGGTTTGACACCGACATTGGTGCTTTCATTGAGAGTTCCTCTGTGTCGTCACCAATAGGCTTGATGGCTCCTTTGATCATCGACAACGACGCAGTCCAGGGTGAGACTTTTCTCCCCGGACAACTCTTCATGTTCGGGCGGCTCGCTGCGGGCAATTAAGCAGCCATCTGGAGCAGATCGAAAGCTACGCCCCTGTCCATCAGGTCAGATTTGGAAGCTTAAACTTCACGGCTGACATCCGCGGAGACTTGATCTTCGATGGAATCGAGCCACAACCGAGCACGCCGCACTGTCTCGATGGGCATGATTTAGCTCTGCTGCCGGACGGTGCCACAGAAGCCACATGAGTCGCTCGATTCTTAATTGAGCCGACCCGCGTCGTCGAGGATGGGTGGCTAGACACCGCCTCGGGGGCTGCAACCTCTACGGCGATGGAGCCGAATACTGACCTTGTCCCTTGCGACGCTCGTGACTCTGAGGTGCCGGACTCCTCGCTGGACTCCAAACCCCCTACTCCCCCTCCAATTGAATCCGATTGGGCGCCAATCATGGAGTTCACCGCCGCGAACATCTTTCAACACTCGCCTTTTGGCGACATCCTGAATTCGCTAAAGTATCTCTCGCTATCAGGAGAGCCCTGGCCGAATTGCGGTCAGGATGGTTGGGAGGCGGACGAGGAAGAAATTC
Source organism: Aegilops speltoides (assembly GCA_021437245.1). Taxonomy (NCBI): domain Eukaryota; kingdom Viridiplantae; phylum Streptophyta; class Magnoliopsida; order Poales; family Poaceae; genus Aegilops; species Aegilops speltoides. The sequence continues at coordinate 109,268,224 of CM038144.1, read as the reverse complement.
AAAGCCCACCCACGACCCACTTTGTTGTGACTGTCGACGATCTAACCGACATGCTAGACTACGACTCCGAAGACATTGACGGTATGGGCGGCGATGCGAGGAGACGACCAGAACCAGCGCCTACGGGGCCTTTGGAAGACCACCTCGTCATCGACATATACATGGTGGACATACCAAAGGATGGGAATGGCGAAGAAGCGGCGAGGCAGATTCCTCCAAGAAACAAGCGCCCGGCGTCAGCGGCGCCGCTCTAAATCCGCCACAGCAAGAATGGAGATTCGGCACGGGGATAATAACACCCGGAGAGTGCCGAAGGCAACCCCCTCCAGCAAGATTCAGCACAGGAGGACGGAGAAGCCAACTCTCATGAGAGAGCGGCAGACGAAGAGGTCGAGGATGATAATTACATGCCTCCCTCCGAAGACGAGGCAAGCCTCGACGACAACGAATTTGTCGTGCCCGAGGATCCCATCAAACAAGAGCGTTTCAAACGCAGGCTTATGGCCATGGCGAACAGCCTAAAGAAAAAGCAGCAACAGCTTAGAGCTGATCAAGACCTGCTAGCCGACAGATGGACTGAAGTCCTTGCGGCCGAAGAGCATGAACTCGAACGCCCCTCCAAAAGTTACCCCAAACGCAAGTTGCTCCCCCGACTAGAGGAGGAGGCATATAAACCTGCATCACCAGAGCACAATACGGCTGACCGACCACCTCGTGGCCGCGACAGAGAGGCCTTTAGGCCCTCCATCATAACTGTACCCCGGCATCGCTCGAAAAGCACAAGGCCCGAGGGAGCGCTCGGACTTCGCGAGATATATTGGAGGATAAGGCAAGACAATCAAGATCGATCTACGGATCGTGCGCCTACGCCCGACGCGATGACAACCGTCGCGCCGGACACGATAAGTCGGCGGGCCAAACACTGATGAACAAAGCTTGTTTGAGCTACGTCGTGATATATGCCCATCTGAGGCACCGCACACCCATATGCTTCACAGATGAAGTAATGGAGCATCAAATCCCTGAAGGGTTTAAACCCGTGAATATTGAATCCTCTGACGGCTGCAGACCCCGCGGTTGGGATCGAAGACTATCTCCTTCATATCCACATGGCCCGCGGTGACGATCTTCACGCCATCAAATATCTCCCACTCAAGCTTAAAGGACCAGCTCGGCATTGGCTTAACAACCTGCCAGCAGAATCAATTGGGTGTTGGGAAGACCTGGAAGCCGCATCCTTGACAACTTCCAGGGCACATATGTGTGACCACCAGACGCCGATGACCTAAGCCACATAATCCAGCAGCCAGACGAATCGGCCAGACAGTTCTGGACACGGTTCTTAACAAAGAAAAATCAAATCGTCATTGTCCGGATCACGAGGCCCTCGCAGCCTTCAAACATAACATCATGACGAGTGGCTGGCCCGGCACCTAGGGCAGGAAAAGCCGAAATCCATGGCAGCCCTCACATCACTTATGACCCGCCTGGCGGGAGAGGACAGCTAGCTAGCCCGGTAACAATCTCAGCAAAACTTACGGCAGTCCGGATACCAAGGACCGCAATGGCAGGTCGCGTCGAAACAAAACAAAGCGCTGCGTGCGGTGATAACACCGAGGATCTGACGATCAGCGCCCGGATTCAGAGGCTCAAACCGGTCGTGGAAAAAGCCATTCAAAAGAACTACTCCGGGTCCGTCCAATTTGGACCGAATACTCGACCGGTCTTGCCAGATACACGTCACCCCCGAAAAGCCAGCTAATCACAGCAACAGGGATTGTTGGGTATTTAAGCAGGCAGGCAAGTTAATTGCCGAAAACAATGACAATGGGCTGCATAGCGATGACCAGGAAGAGACCCGGCCACCGAACAATAGAGGACAGAAAGGTTTCCCCCCACAAGTGCGGACGGTGAACATGATATACGCAACTCACATACCCAAGAGGGAGCGGAAGCGTGCACTCGAGGGGCGTATCTGTGATGGAGCGATCGCCCCAAAGTTCAACCCATGGTCGTCCTGCCCGATCACTTTTGATCAAATGGACCACCCAACCAGTATCCGCCATGGCGGATTCGACACATTGGTTTTAGACCCAATCATCGATGGATTTCACCTCACTAGAGTCGATGGGCGGCGGCAACTGAACTTGCTTTATCGGGATACGATCGCCAATATGGGCATAGACCCTCAAGGATTAAACCCACAAAGACGACCTTCAAAGGCGTCATACCAGGTGTAGAGGCCAATTGTACAGGCTCGGTTACACTGGAAGTGATCTTCGGATCCCCGGATAACTTCCGAAGCGAGGAGTTAATCATCGATATAGTCCCGTTCTGCAGCGGCTATCATGCTCTACTCGGACGAACCGCGTTTGCAAAGTTCAACGCGTGCCGCACTATGCATACCTCAAGCTCAAAATGCCAGGCCCTCGAGTCATCACGGTCAGCGGAAACATGAATGCTCCCTCGAGCGGAGGAACACACAGCAGCTCTCATGGCGAAATCTGAGCAGCCTCTTAAGGCAATTTTCGAGTCCGGCCGTTAAGGGACGGACACGGCCAAATGTGCCGGAGTAACCTACAACAAGACCACTGGCATGTTCGAAAGCAGCGTAGCAATGCGGCTAACCCCAGCCCTTGCATAATTGCAAGACTAGTCGCCGTGTACATCATTAAGCTCTGGAGAAACCATGGGCATAGGGGAGGCACGACCACGACGAGCCCAGTGCGGATCAACCGCACTGGGGCTCCCAAGTGTGTTGCTCTTTTTCTTTTCTTTTTCTTACCCACGGACTCAGTTCACGGAGGCCTTTCCGGCGATAGACTGCCGAACTCACGATCAACAGCCGGGGAAGGAGAAAGGCTACGGCGAACACTCGGTGGTCTCCATTACGAGCATTAAATCTGTTTAATACACCATTCCGCAGCCTACCCCTGGAGGGGGACATGTTTAATAGTCCAATCCCTTGCTTACCGCACCATTTGTATCGTTCCGCATACATGGCAGTATTTCTGGAATAAACAATGCATCACTTTTTGCTTATAATTGCATTTCTTTCTTATATATGTTCATTTATGACATGTTACATCCGTACACTTCGGTGCGGCTAAATACACCAGGGGCTTAAGTTCCCCACATTATGTTGTGATAAGTCTGAACACTTTCACAAGTGCGGCACCCTGAACTTATAGCATTATATGCATCGGCTCCAAGTCATGTCTTGGGTTAATAGTTGGGTTTGCCCGGCTCCCATGTTTTGGTACCTTACGTTCCGTTGTATCGGCTAAGGTAGCACTGGGAGAACCACTGCGATTGCGCCCCGGTTGAGCTGGGCGGCGCCTCGATGGAAAAGCTAAAACTGACCGTCATGATAAGGCGAGAGTTGGTCGCTGTTCGAGAGGTTTTTCGAGTCCCTAAAGACTTATGCCGCTTAGGCGAGGAACCGTCGTCCAGCCAGGCGTGGATGGCGCCCGAACTTCGGTCTTCCGAATACTAGGGAGCTTCGCCGAAATTTAAAATTATAGAATTCTATGGCTAAGTGAGAGTGTTCAAGCATTATAAGTCCAGTTGCCTCGTTCGTTGTGTTGAGCGCCTCCCTAGATGGACCCAAACATGGGAACAAGAGCGCTCAAGTTTATCGAACAACCCAGCACTAGTGGCATGGGGGCTGAAGCCAACGACTTGCCATCTCTCAGATTTGATAAGCGGCCGCCTGAAGGTAATATTTTAAATTAACAAGCGTTGCTTAGCGCATATGAACAAAGTTTTCAGCGCACAGGATAACAAAATGCGTGTCTACTCAAATATTACATCTTTGGAGCACTCACCCGCAATCATGCGGGCACCCTTCAGGACACTCTTATAATACATATCGGGCGTGCGATACTCCTTCCCCGCAGGCGGTGCGTCCGTCAGCAGCTTCTCAGTGTCCATCCTGCCCCAGTGCACTTTTGCATGGGCAAGGGCCCGACGGGCACCTTCAATGCAAAGGAGTGCTTGCGACCTCAACCCAGGACACGCGTCCACCGGCCGCGCCAGGCAAGTAGCTCCGGGCATGGCCCCATTGGGCCACACCGAACTATGAGGCCCTTCATGGCCTATTCGGCTACCTTGTAGAGCTCAACCAGCTGCTTCACCTGGTCGCTAAAGGCACGGATGTCGGCCTCGGCATCTTGAGACCGAAGACCTTCTCCGTCGAGCTCCCTCCTCGGCCCGGTGAAAGCGGCAGATCATCGACCTGCGCTGGGGCAGATCATGACAGCTCTGGAGAGCTCCAAATTCGGGTAAGTAATAGGTAATTCACATTCACATGCTTGCTTTGCATGAAAAATGCCTTACCCGCTGCTATTTTCTTCAAATCCTTGATCTTCAGGAGGGCCTTGTGGGCTTCGGCCTTAGCTGCTTTGGCGCTCTCAAGAGCCGATGCAAGCTCAGACTCTCGAGTCTTTGATTCGCGTCCAAACTCTCATGTTTTTCCATGAGAGCCTGGAGCTCTTGCTGCACCTCCGCCACCCGCGCCTCCTGCTTCTCCCGCTCGGCTCGCTCTACGGCCACATTGCGTTCGGCCGTAGACACCGCCTCCTTCAGGGTCGCCACCTCGTTCGTGGCCCCTGTAGTACCCATTTTATCCTTGTTATTCCTCTTGCAACCAAATCCTTTTTTGTAAGGTACAAATTTAATACGGTGTTACACGCCTTCCTTGTCCTCGAGCTGCTTCTTGGCATGGCCAAGCTCGCTCTCGGACCGCTCAATACTCTGCTTCAAAGCATCGACCTCCGAAGTCAGTGCGGCAGAGGTCAGCAGCGCAGCCTGCAATCCCATATTGACATATTTTTTATAACTCCTGCGTATATCTTTTTAGATCCTCAGTCTGTCTTTTCTATCCGAACACCAAACCAAGCATCAGGGGCTACTATCTATGCGGTATTATATTACATATCTTAAAATTCTCACCTCAAAGCCTGTTAGAAGGCTGCTGCAGGCTTCGGTCAACCCGCCCTTGTCAAGCTGAACCTTTTGAATCACCGCACTCATGATAGTGTGGTGTTCTTCTTTGATGGAAGCGCCATTGAGCGCCTCCAGCAAGTTATCCGACGCCTCTGGTTGGACAGAGGCCGCCGATGTCACAGTCTTGCCCTTCTTACGAAGGGGCCGCTCGCCGGACTCCAGAACCACTGCAGGTTCCGATGCGGAGTCCGGTGCATAGTCCGGGATGTTGCCTTGCGGCACCTCCCGGGCCTCCTCCTCCTGGCGGGTCCCTTCCCGGGATCCCACCTTGGCGTCGTCAGCGTCACGGGGAGTTGAGGCACTCGGAAGGGAATCCATATCCGACGTGTCTAAGGACCCGCTGGACGAAGCGGGAAGATTGTCCTTGGTCGGACTACAGGTTGTATGCGGCATTAGAAAGACACCGTGTGGCAAAGTGAAAAATTATAAACTATCTAGGAGTCCGGATACTTACGATCTTGCCAGGGGCTTGGCCCTTGGAGGCCACTCCTCGTTGCCGTCGCCAACATTGGCGGAACAGTCCGGGGGAAGGGTCCTTCCCTTCTTGGACCCTTCGGCCTCCCTCGCTAGGGAGGCCTTCCTCTTCTTCTCTCCCCCGCTGGGGGAGAGGCTTCTTTCTTCTCCTCCTCCTCATCCTCAGGAGAGGAGTCCGCCTCGGAGTCATCGGACGATGAGTCCGATACCACCTGACGTCGGGAACTCCTTCGGGTTCCCGTGGCCTTCTTCTAGGCCTTCTTCTCCGGCACCACGTAAAGTGCCGGGACCAGCAGCCCCGTCAAACGGGTGTCCGCTGGGTCTTCTGGAAGGGGAGCCGGACAGTTAACTTGTCCGGACGTCTTCTGCCAGTCCTGTTAAAGACATTGGGAGTTTAGATCCCACATAGAGTCAAACTATGAAAGAAATGAGTGTCCCATAAAGGATGACATAACTTACCTCGTCGGCCGGGCGCTGCGTGCTGAATCCGCGATCTTTAGTTGCGGATGCGGGGCTTCTCCGCCCTTGAACAACACCCTCCAGGCAGCTTCGTACGTCGTGTCGAAGAGCCCGCTCAGGGTCTTGTGCTGTGCCGGATCAAACTCCCACAAATTGAAGGCCCGTTGCTAGCAGGGGAGAACCCGGCGGACGAGCATGACCTGGATAACATTGACAAGCTTAAGCTTCTTGTTCACGAGTGCGGAGATGGGGCCCAGGCGGTTAGCTCCTCCGAACTACCCCATAGCAAGCCCTTCTCTTTCCAGGAGGTGAGCTGCATGGGGATACCAGATCTGAATTCGGGAGCCGCTGCCCATTTAGGGTCACGCGGCTCGGTGATGTAGAACCACCCCGATTGCCACCCTTTGATGGATTCCACGAAGGCACCCTCAAGCCAAGTAACGTTGGGCATTTTTCCCACCATGGCGCCTCCGCACTCCACTTGGATGCCCTTTACAACCTTCGGCTTAACATTGAAGGTCTTTAGCCACAAGCCGAAGTGGGGATGGATGCAGAGGAAGGCCTCACACACGATGATAAACGCCGAGATGTTGAGGATGAAGTTTGGCGCCAGATCATGGAAGTCTAGGCCGTAGTAGTACATGAGCCCCCGGACGAAGGGGTGAAGTGGGAAGCCCAGTCCTCGGAGGAAGTGGGGAAGAAATACAACCCTCTCATGGGGCCTGGGGGTGGGGATGAGCTGCCCCTCGTCAGGGCGGCCGGTCTTGTGATGTCGCTGGGCGGTATCCGCGCCCGCAGCTTCTCGATGTGCCCTCTGTAGCGGAGGCCATCCACTTGCCTCCGCTCCGGACATGGCGGAGAAGGTTGAGTGAGATGTGTGGACTTAGGCGCTAGAGCTCGAGTGCGCGGAGATGGATAAGCAAAGGAGGAAGAAGGCGTAGGTAAAGAGGTGGATCCTTATCCCCTTATATATGGGCGGACGAAGACTATACGTCCCCACCGGCCTGGTAAAACTCGCTTATCTCCCAAGCGCCACAATCAATGGCGCGTTGGGTTACTACGCCCGTATTGATGGGAATCCGGAATAAGGGAAGGCGATCTCTGCCGACAAGATGTGCCAAGAAACCGCTTAAGCTAAGCGCTACCGAGGTGGTATAATAAAAGCGATTCAAGTAAAGGCTTGGTCGTGGTGTGACGTCACGCCACGAAATACGTCAGCAGATTGAACTTGTGTAAATATTATTCTCTCTACGGTGGTATGTGGAATTTATTTTACAGAGCCGGACACTATCCTGGTGTACACAATCTTCTATGAGTTATTCGGAGGAGGAACCCGCCTTGCAATGTTGAAGACAATACGCGCGCCGGACTCGTCGTCATTGAAGCCTGGTTCAGGGGCTACTGAGTGAGTCCTGGACTAGGGGGTGTCCAGATTGCCGGACTATCATCATCGGCCGGACTCCAAGACTATGAAGATACAAGATTGAAGACTTCATCCCGTGTCCGGATGGGACTTTCCTTGGCATGGAAGGCAAGCTTGGCAATACGGATATGTAGATCTCCTACCAATTTAACCGACTCTGTGTAACCCTAGCCCTCTCCGGTGTCTATATAAACCGGAGGGTTTTAGTCCATAGGACGAACAATCACAACAACAATCATACCATAGGCTAGCTTCTAGGGTTTAGCCTCCTTGATCTCGTGGTAGATCCACTCTTGTACTACCCATATCATCAATATCAATCAAGCAGGAGTAGGGTTTTACCTCCATCGAGAGGGCCCGAACCTGGTAAAACATCGTGTCCCTTGTCTCCTGTTACCATCCGCCTAGACGCACAGTTCGGGACCCCCTACCCGAGATCCGCCGGTTTTGACACAGACACTCGCCATCGTCGCTCTGGAGGAAGGCTCCATAGAGCCCAAGCCCAGGGAACCCCTCCGACGCCGGCCCTTGCGAGTTGGGGTCGACACCGGCATGGGTAGCACGGCCACTTGCCGCCAACTGGGAACTTAATCTTTGGGCCTCTAGAAATAATGCAAGCCTGAAACTGAAATACCTAGAAAGGTGAACTAAATCTTTGGGCCTCTAGAAATAATGCAAGCCTGAAATTGAAATACCTAGAAAGGTGAACTGAATCTTTGGGCCTCTAGAAAGATTTATTACCTCCTCAAGCAACATCAAACAATTCCATGCGTGCACCACAAATCTATACCATGTTTGATCAGGATCTACTTTTCCAAATCAGAATTAGCGATAGAGCGAGCAACATCAATGATATGGCCGTGAGACAGAGAAGGAACGAATAAACTCACCCCTCTCGCGACCTCCCTGGTAGATGCGCCGCTGCTGCGCACGATGGAGGGAGAAAAACGACCGGTGAAGGGGGTGCGAGGAGACCTTCAAAGGCCGGAGGGAGAGGGCGGCCGGTGTAGGGCGGCGGAGGCTGGAAGAGCCGGAGGAGAGAGAGGGCGAGCGGCGCTTGGGCGGGCGGCCCTATGGGGAACAGAGAGGAGTCGTACGCGGGGGAGCGATCTGGTGCGGGCAGGGGAGATTTTTTAGTTCTCTTTTAGTGGGCCCGAGGATAACTAACCCAATTAGAACCTCTCCACTGGGCTATTTTTTTTGCTGGGTTAGAGAAAACTAGCTCAAACTAACCCCTCTCGTTTCGATAATTTGAGGCTATTTCAACCCAAACTAGCTCCAACTTAGGGATCCAAACAAAGAGGAGTGTTACTGTACATGCTACAATGTGGACCATAGCACATTGTTTTTATGGCCATATCACCACATTGTTTTCTACTGCTGGTTCACTGGGCTACCGTGGTTCGCACTGCTGGTTCACTGGGCTGCGGTGGTTCGCACTATTGGTTCACTGGGCTGCCGTGGTTCGCACCTCTCCGACCTGAGTAGTAGTACTAGTATATACCGCATCATTCGTTGCTCCTTCTTACTACTCCGACATGTGGGAGAGCCAGCATCCGAGTCGACGTGTCATGCACCAGATTAGAGCGCAGAACGGAAGGGGGGCATCACCCCGGTCGAAGCACCAGTAATTCATGACTATAGTGAGTGGTAACGCACCATCAAATCACACAGCCCGACCTTTCCAGCAGTATGTTTGAGAATCGGCCACTCGTTCACCCTCCTCACCTCTCTGTCAAACCGCCTACCCGAAAACTACCGCATGTACTGCCCGGGGAAAGCCCCGCCTTCAACTTTTAACTACGCGAAAATAGTTCGAGCTTGTTCGTTCTATATAAATATAGTACTTACTGTATGTTTATTCACCCGTGGGGTTTTTCAATGAAGGGAGGGGCGGGGAGCACTAGTGAACAATACTAGTTCTACTAGTAGTAAGTAGGAGTCATACAATAGTCACCTTAAATAGAGTTTCTTTTCTTTAATGCCACGTACACAAATTGAAATGCTTGTTGTGGAGAGAAAAAAGATAGTCACTCCACTATATATGTACGCAGGGGCCTGAGCGCTTGCTTTACTAGGGTTGCTCTCTTCATTCTCTCATCCTCTCCAGATATAAACAAGACAGCCGTAGCGACATTTTCTCTCTGCTCACCACTGGTCACTGATCCGGCCGGATCTCTTCGGCCGGTGTGTGTAGAGGACTAAAAGGTGCATCGTTCACGCGGTCATTGCCGCCGAGGGAGGAAACCTACAGCTGCCGGAGGGGCCCGATCCTCTACCCGTGCCGTTCTCTCTGACACAGTGCCGGCTTGGGAGGTCCTCCGACCCTTCTTCCTTCCTGTCGTATTGTCCACAGATCCAACCTGCCGCCACCGACATCCCGACGACCCTCGGGTATAAGTTCTTCGAAAGCGTCCTTGCTCTACTGCCCCAGCTCCCCACGTGTCTGCATGTGCATCTTTTTCTACTTCCATCAGCTCTTCCAAAGCCACATAAATGTTTAGTATTATTAGAGGTAAAGCTACTTCATGCATTCGAATCTAGGGCTTTATTCAAACAATGAAGAAAGGGGGGAAAAGTTGTAGCATGAATCTAGGACTTGATTCAAAGAGGAAATAATATGGTGAAAGTAGTAGAGAACGAATACCCAACCGGTCTCTTGGTTGAAAAGGGAAATAATGGGAAAGCAGCGATACAAAGCTGGATAAGAACAGATCTATTATTGGTTGAAAAAAGGATAGAAAGTGGCGGCTGGTGGACAAGTCAACAGAGTATGTCCAGGATTAGATATGCTGCCATCACATAGTAAAAGGTCTCTAAGATTAGATTTGCTGCCCTCACACAGAAAAAGGTCTCAGGATTAGATTTGCTGCCATCACATAGTAAAAGGTCTCAAGGATTAGATTTGCTTCCCTCACATAGTAAAAGGTCTCCAGGATTAGATTTGCTGCCCTCGCATAGTAAAAGGTCTCCAGGATTAGATTTGCTGCCCTCACATAGTACAAGGTCTCCAGGATTAGGTTTTCTGCCCTCACATAGCATGAACAAACTCGGCATCGCCACTTTATGCCTCCTTGTAGGTACATTGTGCTGATGCATCCACTGTTGCATGTCCTTGTACCAACCTTTTGTTGTTGTTAATGTAAGGGCGCATGTAAAATGAAGCAATCACACTGTTACCTTAGGGACACGTCTAACCAATGTTATTGTTAATCTAATGCCTCTAGCGATAAGATGCAATTAAACTGTGTTATAAATGGCACTCCTATTATTTTCCCCAGTACGATAAGTAAGTTGCTCCTTTATGCCGCTGAGTGTCCTGGTGTCCCCACGGTCCCATGCCCTTAAACCAACTCTTTAGCTGCTTTGTTGATTTCTTTGTATGCAGTAAACAAGCAATGCCACCATTAAAGTAATCCCATATTTGAGGAATCTCATTGTTGATCGTAATGCTTCTGGTAACATGAAGCATTGCTGACGTTTTAAAATTTCTATTGTCCTTGCATGATTGCCATGAACATAATTAAGATGCTTCTTTTCATTTTGTATATGTTTTGTATATTCTTATTGACCAGCAACTGTTTACTTTCTATCTTTTTGTGCAGATAGGGATATCCATTTCACCTTGTTGCTATTGTGATCTTTTGGTGAACTGCACAAAACACTTTTTTTGGAATGAGTGTCTTGTGCAGTTCAACTAAAATGTCATGTGGGCAACATCTCTCAATTTTGGTGGAACTGCACAAAATGGTGATTGGATTTTCCAAAATCTCCGTCAAGTTCTGCTGGTAATCTCGTGCAGCATTTTATTAGCCTTTGCAAGATGGAGCCGTCACTGTCACCACAATGGCACTTTATTTTAGTGGAACTCCACAAAAGGATAAGAAAATCATAGTTGCACCTTACATGAGCCGGATAGCCAACCTTAATGTTCCTCAATTTTAGTGCTACTACTAAAGAAGAACCTGCTAGCTCACGAGAGCAAGTACTTCTTGCTAGCTGAATGATGCAATCTTTGCTTCATTTCAGGTGAACTGCAGAAAAAGGCGCATGAATTGAATCATGGGACTCCAGGCAGACCTCATCCTAGTGGAGCTGCAGGTTGAGTTCAAGGAGGCCACTATTAAAGGGAAATCATGCTCTCCTTGTTTGTGCTGTGCAAACAGGAATACTCAACTACAGATGTTATGACGGTCAAGAGCATTTGCCAAGTTCTTTGATTGTATGACGTGGCTAGCCAAGATGGATTTAATCCCGATATTCACTTTATCAAAAGGCTCTAATGGCACTACAAAAAAATACACTTCCGTGATGATACGTGTTTGTCATAGTAGGTCGCGTTTTTTGTCATGCATGTACATCCATCACAAATTTATGACAGAATCAAGATAGTCATACTTGTGCTATCGTAGAAATGTTCGATGACATTACCAAAATTATCATCACGGAAGTGTCCACTTCCATGACGATAAATTGCGCGTCACAGAAGTGCTTTCGTCAAGGGTGACCGACATGTGGCATCCACCGTAACGGAACGCCGTTAAGCTATCAGGTCAGGTTTTGGATCCAATAACCCGTTAACAGCCCCGACCAATGGGGATTTTCCACGTGTAAAATCATCATTGGCTGCAGGAAACACGTGTCGGCTCATCGTTGGGACAGATGTCATCCACTCATTGGACAGAAGGTGCCTATGATACGTCGACACGTGGCACGGCCAATCAAGTTTAAATGCGCCGGCCCAACTAATGGCCCACAAGATTTTGCTGCCCATAATGGGCCGGCCCAGTTAAAGGCCCACGAGATTTTGCGGACTATAATGGGCTGGCCCAGCTAAAGGCCCACAAGATTTCGCGGGCCATAATAGGCCGGCCCAGGTAAAGGCCCACAAGAGTTTTTGTGTGCCATAATGGGCCGGCCCAGGTAAAGGCCCACAAAATTCTTGCGGATCATAATGGGCCGGCCCAGCTAAAGCCCACGAGATTTCGCTGACATTAATGGGCTGGCCCAGCTGTAGGCCCAGAAGATTTTGAGGACCCTAGTAGGCCGGCCCATTAACTGGCTGCCATGTTTTGGGGCAAATGTCGGCCCATAATTGATCCGGTCCATTAATGGCCTGCCACGTTCCGGGCCTAGTTATGGCCCATATAAGATCCGACCCATTAAAAGCCTCCCACTTTCTAGGCCAAATCACGGCCCAGATCAGGTCCGGCCCTTAAAGAGGCTTTGGGCTCAATTATGGCCCATATCAAATTCGGTCCGTTGACTGGACACTATTCTTTTGGGCCCACTTGCTAAAGGTCCATTTAGTAATTCGGCCTGATATTAGTTTTGGCCTGTTAAGGGCCCATTTAACATTTCGGCCCTATATTAATTTCGGCCTGTTAAAAGCCCATCATATAGTTGGGCCTAACTACGGCCCGGTTTGCATCCGGCCTGCTCGCAGCCGATATCTGATTGGGCCAAACAAGGATCGAGACAACTTTGGCCTCTTAAAAGCCTGTGAATTGATTTGCACAATCATGGGCCGGGGTCCATTTCGGGCTGCCGCAGGCCCGTGAGCTATTCGTCATGTTTCAGGCCTAGCCTACTTCTCAGCCTCCTAAAAGCCCATTGAATTTTCTTGCGAAAAGAGGGCCGGGGGTTACTCGGCCTATTAAAGGCCCGAATCTACTAGTGGGCTAGTTTGACGGGGCCCATGATGCTGATCATACATCGTGATTGCATGACGGCCCGATTATGTACCGTAATTTTACGGTTTGGCCGGTTTACTGCGAAGACAGGATATATATACAGTAAAATAACTGCAGCATCGTGAATAAGAAAAAACCTAGACTATACAATAAAGAAATTACGGTATATTACATCCACTGGGCATCAAAGTTTGCCACTATGATAATAAAGCACAAGCATACAACAGATTACATACACTTGGCATCGAAGATCGCCACCAGTGCAAATAAAAACGCCGACAAAATAATATACAAAACCGACAGCACGTCAATAGAGTTCAAGAAAGGTTAGCCCTGCTGGGGAGCTGCAGCGCAAGCAGCTGAGAAAGATGATGAGACTGCGCTTGTTCAACACTTATATCTTCCTCACTCTAAAAGATAAACAAGCAGACAGATGACAGGTTTTGCACATAAAAGTATCAGTGCTGACAATTCATCACATTTCCTACCGACGAATAAAGTGACACAGTTTAAAATTGCATTAACACAATATGGTATTGTTCAGGTCAAGACATGGCAGGAATTGACATTGTGAAGGAGTTAGTAGCTTCACGACACCACTGGATTACAGATCAAGAACTTATAAGTATCAATGGTTAGTGTGCTGTCAATTTATCCCATTTCAGATTGGCAAATAAAGAGGCGGTTTAAGTAATAGTAGAATGATATGACATTGTTCATAGTTAAGACATGTGCTGTAGTGGGTAGGTTCACCACACCACTGGATCACGGATGAAGAACAGAAGCATACATGAAGTGCAAAAGAAGATCACTTGCTCTGTATAGTTTAATTTACATTGTATGAAGAAGGAACTTGGTTGTACAACTGAAAACTTAAATTGAGAAGGACAAACTTTTGTTTACGAACTACATAATAAACTTTAAACATGCAATTTGATGCAAACACCAAAAATAAACAGCTGTTGCAGTCATGCCTAACCAAATATACACAACAAAGTTTGAAGGCTTGAGAAGGACAAACTTACATTACTGGTGAAGACAGGCTCTATAAAGCCCTTGTCCATGCTGATGGGGGGGCAATTCAAGAAGTTTAGCACAGAATGTTCTTCATAAGCATTGCCTTTATTCTACATTTTGTTAAGAGTAAATATAGATGTGATAATATACGAAAAAATGGAGAATATTTAAGATAAGATGAAGAGTGATGTTACATAACCAAGTAGCTATAAATGTATGTGCAGCGATACAGGCAAAAGGTACAGCCAAGAGCAATGCACAGCTAAACTTCTTCAGTACCGACCTTATGGTAAGAGTAAATATAGATTTGATGTGTAGAAAATGGAGGGCAAAGGAAAATAAGCTGCAGAGTGATGGTACATGAACAACTACCTGTCAATATAAGTACACTGATAAAGGACAGCATGTACTTACAAGAATAATGCAGAGCTAAAAAAATTCATTGGCATTGGATATATTCTACACTAATGTAACCATTCATATAGATCAGATAATTTGGAGCGAACAATTGATAAGCAAGCTATCATGCATACTGCTGTCACATAATGAACCAGGTATGTATGCAAGTACAGTGATACAGGACAACAAGTACTAACAAGAGCAAAGAAGCGGGCAACATATTTGCAATATCCTGTCGTTCTTTTCAAACCAGAATTCTTCTTCGAGCTGATTTCATCCAAAAAAGATCCGTAAGGCACATGCGGAAAAGTAGAAGTTCAAATTGTCATGTGATTTCATAGACAGTACCTCATCCTGGGAACGAGACCAGTGCATAACAAGGTTTTCCATTCAATGTCTTCTAAATTTAGCACAGGAGACTTCACCGGAAATTCGTTTATAGACTTGCCATCAAAGTGTGATTTCCTCTGGTAACACCGATACTGCTACAATGCTTCCTTGAAAAGCACAAGCAAGCTTTGCTCGTCATGACTATCCAGATTGACCCTCACCTAGTTACAACCATGAATAATAGCACTTACACGTAAGTTGGACAGGAACATGTGAAAATGGTGTTTGTCTTCACTATAATCTTCCCATGAAGGGAATATATGCACGTAGTCCCTAACAACATTGAAAGGATTGTATTTTAAACTGGGAATAAATGGAATGGGGTTCCAATATGCAGGAATTGGCCGTCTCTGCAGTTGGGATAGGTCTTTGGCCGGTGGACTTGCTGTACTTTTTGCTGGAGTGGGATTTTTCTGTGGTATGGCCGGTGCTATGGCAAATGAAATCGGTATACCTTTTGCTGGAGTGCAGGTCCTGTGGGGTGGGGCTAGTGGTGTGGCCAATGAAGTATGGGTACAGTCTGCTGGAGTCGGTCCTATGTTTTGTGTCACTGATTGTACAACCAATATAAGTGGGGCGCTGTCTAATTTCTCCGGCACCACCACGTTTTTCAAGGACTTTGCTTGTGCTCCTTCAGGTTCGTCAATCACCCTCGTCCTTTTTGATGTCTGATGCACAAGAACAACATTTGAGTGGAAATACATGGTATGACGACAGATGGAATAATTGATAATGGATGGGCATAGCATCTCGAGTTATATGATGAGTAAACTAAGCAAATGGTGGTGCAACAAAGTAGAAGAAATGCAAGACAACATATGCAAGATACGCGCAATCAATAAAACTTTGCCAAATTAGAACAGGCACCTTGATAGGTGAACAGGACAGGCCATCTACCTTTGACTCCTCGAGGTTAGAATAGTCATTAGAATGATATTCTGGACAAGAATCAACAGGTGGGGAGCGTACGAGTTTCATTGCTTCTAGAATGGCACTCAATGCCTTGGTGCCAATTTTGTAAGTCATTGCAGTGTTCCACAATATTCTTCGATCTGCGGGATTACGATATTCTCTGTAATTGCATATAATATCTGAGAACCATGAAAACATAAATAGTTGTGAGATTATCTTTGTAATGCAGATGATATTCTAATATAGGGGTGCCCCTGTAAACACTTATGTGCTATCACTGGATTCTGATGAGAGAGCTCATGTGTGCTGTAATATCGTGCGTGCATTTATATAATCTGGCACAAGTACACAAAAAATAGGCTCGAGTAAGGATAGCTGGCGGATGATAGGTTCATAATATCTTTGTATAGATAGTTTATTGCCAAACCATGATAACAACAGCACACAGAACTAGGTAGATCATAGTGTACATAACAGGTACACCATAACCAGGATATATAAATCGGGAAAGTGGGCGGCTTGAAAATACGGTGTTGTATTGCCGCTAGTAATTAAAAGCCTATCGATCACGTACAGGCCAGCACTATCAAACATGGTAAAGAAGAACAAGCAGATTTTGGATAATAAAATGTTGGTTGCGCAGTGCCCACACATGATGAACCAGAGCGCAATAAGAATGCAACTCCCAGCTGTCTCTCGACTAATTCAGGCGGTTGGATGAAGATCCTACATCACCTAACCCTTCTTCTTCCTCGTCTCTAATTCTTCCCATACAGAACACCGCACGGGCCGCCGGCCGGACCACCGGCCCCCACCGTCTGTGTTCCTCCGCCACCGCCACCCCCCACCCGCTTCGAGTTTTCTTCGTTCGGCAAGGCCCCACAACCACCCGAGCCCATTGGATCGCACCGGCAAACTCCGACGAGCTCTGAAAATCGACTGACCCAATTTTGGAAATTTAGTCTATTGTGATTTAACTAGTGTGGAATATAAAAGGGGAAAACCATAAGCATTGGGAGTATAGTGTTGAGCGTGCCATGGCGGATCTGAAGGTGCAAACTGGACAAAGGCAACTTCGCAACCAAGACAAGAAATCAGACTAAAGTAGTGGCGATGTATTGCGAGTATAGTGTAAAGCAGTGTTGAGCAGATACGAAAGAGTACCGCCTCTGGTGCGGCGCCGTGTACGCATCTGGTAAGAATTTGACGGTGTTGCGGTAGCGATGGTTGTCGGCGGCATGGAAGCAGATCTAGGAGGGTAGACGGTGGCGGCAGGACACGATGGACGAGACGGTCGTAGGAGCGGCGTCGGCAAGGTGGACGACGGCGGGGATGATCTCAGATTCATAAGGTTTTATCCATCAATTTGGATTTTCAAATATTTGAAACCACTTTATGTTGAAATCCAATGTATGCATTCCTCGCTAACTATCTCCAATTAATGTGTGTTTCATGCGGTTTTTTTAACTTCTCAAACATGTATAATGTGCTTCATACGCAACATATAGTGTAATCCCGTTTAGACATTAATAGCATATAAACCGTGCATTGTTTGTAATTGAAGAATCTATGGATCACCAATATTGATAAAGTATATAACATTACACGTGTGCCCAAATTCAAATGAATATGCATGTTTGATACACCAATTTGCGTTATGATATTATCGATGTCGTGATCTCCAGTTTAAATATTTGAATCCCCTTTAATCCAGATATTCGTCTCATATAGCTATCACTCATGCTTATATAGGACTATCTCTCTAGACCTATACGCGTTCATCGTCTCTCAGGCATCTCTCGTGCTACCTTTATGTCGACAATGATCTTTTATCTTCGTAACAAACTGACGGTACTCTCTCCATCGACCTTCATCACTCTATCTCTCTCTAAGTATATCTCGCTCCCTGCTATGTGTCTCTAGCTATGATTCTCCATGTGGAATCTCTTTCTCTCACACAAACACAAAACTTTGTCTCCCGGGGTCTCATTTCTCTAAACTATTCCCATGTGTGCCACTCGCACACCCCTCATACAGAGATGTCTTTCGCTCCTTAGATATGAGAACCTACGACTCTTCCTCTTCAATATCTCTTTCTCACACAAAAACACAAACTCTGTCTCCCAGGGTCTCATATTTCTCCATTGTTCTCTTGTACGTCGCTCAAACACACCCTCTCTCCCTAGAGTATCTTGCGTTCTTCTCATGCACCCTCTCTCTTTCTCTCTCACACCCACACACATAACCCAGCCTTCTGACCCACTCGACTCCTATCTCTAGCGCACACTAGCTAGCATCTTTATCTTTCTATTTATTTGTTTCTCCAACAACCTTCTTTCTTGCCCTCACTCTTGATTCCTATCACACACACTACATATGTTTATCTCTACATGCATGCAGTCAAGTGCCCTCTCACACACATATATAATTTCACCCTTTGAACCACCCGACGGTTATCTCCGACACGCAAGCTAACGGATGTCTCTCTAGCTAGCATCTCCATCTCTATATCTATCGGTAGTTTCTCCATCAACATTTCTTTCTCGGACGGAGTCTTACTTCCTATCACCCACACTATATATGTCTCTCCATACATATGCATTTATAGGTTGATCTCTTTTGCACAGTCGTTGCACCTCACCCCCTCTGCTTGCCATAGATGCATGCTCCAGCCCACGCCACTTTCTCTTAAAGACAAAAACACATGCTCAATTGTCAGGCCTTCTTCCCTGCATTCTCACATGCATGCATATTGTCATACCGATCCGTCTCTCCCATGTCATTGATCTTAGGACTTATGTCTTCTTTCTTTTATCTCGATCATGCGCGCGCACACACACACACATCCCACGTATACATGTATACCTCTCACACATGCACGTTCAAGGTCTCTATTTCTCCATACGTAGTTAATTACCCTCAATCCTAACGCCACATCGAATCATTCTCCTCTTTTGTGCACATAACTTACGCCTGGATGACCAAAACACACACTCACACTTAACAATCTCCTTCTAGTTACCCCCCCCCACCCCGCGCGCCTCTCACTCTTCCCCTATATCCCCAACACCAATAAGACCATCCCTTTGTTTAATTCCCGCCTACATGCACCATCGATATATAGTAGTCTTCTATG
Organism: Aegilops speltoides; assembly: GCA_021437245.1. NCBI lineage: Eukaryota > Viridiplantae > Streptophyta > Magnoliopsida > Poales > Poaceae > Aegilops > Aegilops speltoides. Next base: position 109,249,314 of record CM038144.1, on the reverse strand, counting down.
GTATCTCTCCAACAAACACGTTCTCTCGATGTCGACTCCTCTCACGCGCATGCACCTTCTCTTCCCTCCTACGGGCATTTTCTCTCTCGCACCTCATCGTTGGTGGCCTCTGCCATACACATGACCTCTCTACGATGAAGCCATGCACACTTAAATTACATCCGCCACAGAGGACCCCGGGACACACACACACACGCACACACACACACACACACACGCACGCACCCCCCCCACACACACACTAAGACTCCATCTCTCTCTCTCACACACACACACAAACACACACACACGCACCCCCCCACACACACACTTAGACTCCATATCTCTCTCTCTCTCTCACACACACACAAACTAAGACTCCATCTCTCTCTCTCTCCTCTCTATCTCTCTCACTCTCTCTCTCTCTTTCTCTCACACACACACACACACACCACACACACTAAGACTCCATCTCACACACACATGCTCTAGGCGGAGCATTTGTTCCTACCACCCTTCATCCAACCTTACCCGTATGATAAACAATCACCTTTATTTACTTGCATAACATGGACAGATTCCACTTTACATTAGTAGTCAGCAAACTTATCATCTGTATACCCTTATAAAAAATGAGTTGGCGATGATGGTGTGCCTGCCATCTTGTAATACAGACCGTATGATCTATATCTGACGGATAGGAAGCAAACTATGATAATTTTACAAAAGATACTGGCACCTCTCTCCACATCATTATCTCCCACAACCTCATTGCTCAGCAATTAAAAAAGGACTAAGTCTCTGGAACAATCTAGCATGCATGGTGGCCGCTGCTGCCTGCCGGCGCTGTCCATCCCCATGCCTCCGCCCATTCTGACCACCAGTCACCACCAAGCTCCACTCCTCCTCGCCTTATCTCTCATCTTTCATTTTTTCGATGATGTTCTCGAGATACCAGTTTTCTGATAAAATTCTCGAGATATCATTAGTTTTTACACATGGGATTACTCCTGCATGGGTCAATCACAACAGGTTTTTTGTAAAAAAAATGCATATTGATGTTCCGTGCAATGCACGAGAATCTTGCTTGTAATTATATAACACAAATCACGAGCAGGAAGTGACATTTTTTTGACACACCCACGTTAACATGGCCACGTAAATCACGAGCAGGAAGGAGAAGGGAAGCGGGCTGTGGAGTAACGTTTTTATCACAATTTCTTAGAAAACTGAGTGCAATAATTGAGTAGTTTTGCAAACTACCATTACTACTACACCTGAAACAGTTCAAAACCTATACTCCCTTGCCAGCGCGCGCTTCCCGCGTGAAACGGTAAGCGTCGCCTAGAGCATCGGTGCCGCATTAATGCCCGGCCAGAGCGGAGGCGACCTCTCACTGGCGCTGGCTTTGAAGTGGCATGACGGCCGAGAGAGCGCCGCTTCCCGGTGCACGCGACTTCTCCGCGTCGAGACTGGCCATAGGCCCTGTTTGGATCCATGGGTTAGAGTTAGTTTGAGCTAGTTGGGGCTCAAATAGCCCTAAAGTATCCAAGCATGAGGGTATAAATTGGATCAAGTTGCACCGAACCCACCAAAAAAACTATCCCACCCAAGAGGTGCTAACTAGAGATAGTTCTCATTGGGACCACTGAAAAATCACTTTTCTCTCTCCATGAGCTGCATTTATTGTCAATCTAACCCTGTCACCCAAACACCTCTTTGGCTACAGTTAGTTCAGGGTTAGACATGAGTTAGTCTAACCTCTAGCTAAGTTAGAGTATCAAGCAGGGCAGCGTATAGGACATGCAAGTTGCTCAAAGCATACGAGCAAATTAAATGCGTGAAAGGATTTTTTTTCTTTTTGAAAACGGAACGTGAAAGGAATTTTTTTTAGAATGCTCTTGGCATGTCGCTAACATGTGATAGTTAACCGACCTCAATAGACGGCAGAAACGCCAGCCCACCGCACTTTGATAGAGACGAGGAGGGAGAAGCGATACATGCTGCAGGATTACTAGAGATAGGTGTCGCACGAAAGCCAAGAAATATGGTGATAGCGTGGGTTAGCCATGTACTAGTATGATGTAACTACACTGGGCCACCTTGTTTCGTACTCTTCCAGTCCACTTTGGAGATGATTGGTTAATTTTATATCGCTGAATAATATTAAATATTATGAGTGCAGACGCTCCACCACGAGGTTCCTTGCTCCTTCTCGATCGTCCGGAATCTATGTTATTCCACTCTATTATTTTTAAGTGAGCTTTGTTCATCCTTTTGCCAACACGCGAGACATCTAGCATCAAGGTGCACGTGTTATGCAACGTTCGTTCCATCTATATGAAGAACACGTGGCACTGGAACTACGAGACGGACATGTACCCAGGATTGGACATACGAACCTGAGTAATGTAGCGTAGTAAGTGAAGTAGAAAGGCACAAATGGTATGAACATGCGTGGCACAGGGTGTGTTTGGTTGCGTTCTCATCTCAGCATAGTTGTTCCCTCTTCATGCATGCTCAACTCAACACCCCTCTTCATGCATGCTCTCTTCATGCATGCTTCTAGTGTATTTGTGCTAAACTAGTGTGGACTCATGCACCCTCCATACACTCTACCAAACACCCAAAAGTAGGTCGAGAAGGGAACACTTGGGCGGCATTTGTCTCTTACTATGTACTACCACTAAATGTTGTACGTGCAATGCACGGTGATGTTATGGAGTACGTGTCTAAGTACTCTACTACTACTATATTAGTTGGAGGCACATATTAACTTTTATATTTGTTTACGTGTATGCCCCGAGACCTTCCAACTAGACGTGTCTTTCTCTCCAGGTTGCACTTTGCATCGTTCATACAGCTAAGTACTACTACGTGTGGTCTCCGACCCAGAAGTGGAAGAAGTGGAGACGCTCTACCACGCTATTTTTTATGCTGGGCTCTACCACGCTGTTCATGTCCCACTCCTTTCGCTGACGTGTGGGACATCCAGCACGTGCCGTGTTTGGCACCCTTCATCGTAAGAGTTGAAACGCTAGCATTCATCAGAAATAAAAAATAATTATAAATCGGCAGTGATACTATTTTTTTCTGCGAACCAATCAGCAGCGATACTATACCATGCGGTTTCCTTGCTCCTCAATATCGGAAAGAATACTTCCGTTCGCCAACATGTGGGACGTCGACCATCCTGGTCCACTTGCCATGCACGCAGAACTCCAAGGGAGAGTCACCCAGGTCATCGCGCCGCAGTAACAACGACTAATGAGCCGTCAAATCACAGGCCCAGTTCCCACTTTGAAGTTGCTCGGGCGAAGGAACCATCATGACTTCATTGAATTCCGCTTCTTGAAGAAAACTACTGTACCAACAATACTGCTAGCTACAGTATTTACTCCAACAGAGGCCTCCTTTCATTCATAGGATAGGAATATGAAAATCATAGGAAGTGAGATGACATGCATCTCAATTCCTCTAGAGAAAGAGATGCCATTTGATGCATAGGATAGGAATTTTTCCACTTAGTCTAGGCTAATGTACTGGTAATTTGCTCTAAAAACTACAGTAGTAACTAGTAGTACTGGTACATGCTCGTACTCAGACACAGACACACACACTAACTCCTAGTACTACTACTTCTCACATGCTGGCTAGACGCCGTCGTTCTGCTTCCCGGCTTTGTTGGCGACACCCCACCATGCTTGGATCTCCGCCGACCTCTCCGCGGCAGCGCATGCGTCCTTTTCTTTCTTGTGGTGGCGGGCCTCTCTTTTCTTGAGTGCTTTCTGACATTTCCGCTCCCTCTATGCGGCTTTGGCCGCCTCTTGCTCTACCGCCCATTCGGCCTTGGCATCTTCAAATTCCTCCCACATAGTTGTGAGGTCGCGAGCGGCGATGAACTCGGGACGGCGGGATGCCATCGATTCCGTACCATTTTGTGTGTGTTCGTGGGTGGCGAGGAACTCGGCGCGGCGGGATGCCATCGCTGCCTTACCGGTTAGTGTGCGGCGCGGTGGCATGAACGACACTTGTGAGAGCTCTGGGGCGGAGTGGCTGGACAACCGTATAGTGCATTGGTTTGTCAAGAGCTCAAGGATAGAACACGAAGCAAATTAGGATTCCCCTTCAATCTTGGTCATTTATTACCGAGTAAAATGCATTGGCGGTCATCGAACTTGTCTTGATAGCTCACTTTGATCCTTGTATACGAGATATGGTGATTATACTGTCGTTGGCTCAGCGTATAGCTCCGTATTTGTATGGTTGACCAGTCAAACAGTCTGCATGCGCCTGAAACAGTCACCATCACTCCAGAATGTCAATGCCGCATTCACTGGACTTAACTGCAGGTGCAATTGGTGTGTCACTGACATGCGGGCCAGACGCCCGTTGGACCCACATGTCAGACACCCAAACGCATCTGCAGTTAAGGCACTGAAGCAGCATGCGCATTCACGCCCGACGAACCTACTCCGACGCCAGTTGTCCATCAGTGTCTCGCGGCTCATTGCCATTCGCCCGCTATATTAACTTGAGCCCCAGCTCCCAGCCATAGCCAAAGGCCCACACTTATTCTCCTCCAGTACCTTCCTTCTATCGGCACCACTTCAACCATGGCCTCGTGGTGCTCTGAAGCTCTCTTGGATGTACTATCGCAGGAGCAGACGAGGGACATCGGCGGCTCTGCTCCGTGCGCGCTCCAAAGCTCTCTTCGATGTACTGTCGCAGGAGCAAACGAAGGAGATCGCCGGCTCCCCCCGGGCCGCCCTCCGCCGCCACGACCACGAAGACGGAGCGCGTGCGCCGGCGCAGCCGGCAGCAAGGAAGAGTAGTACATGGTAGGTCGCCGCCGCTCTGGTCCCGGGAAGGCCACCGCTACTCCACTCAGTCGACGCCAAGCTTGGTTGGGTAAACATCGGCGGCCTATTAGCCACTTGACGGCGATGTGGAGGCGGAAATCTTCATAACCTTGTGCTCCGGCCGGAGGATGAGGTTATCGAGGCGGATGAGGAGGAGGCAAAGGCAATGGCCGGCTTTCTCGGGTTCATGGCCGGACTTGGTGGTCGGGCGCCGACGATCGTTTAGATTAGGTTTAAAGTAGGTTTAGTATGGTTTGTGCGAAATATGTAATGAATTTCGTCAAGTTTGTAGGAAAAGTTTTCGAAATGTAATGAATTTCATCCGGTTAATTTCATCCGGTTAATTTGAAATTTCCTTTGTTTGCACGAATTTCTTCCGGTTAGTTCATATAGTTGTTGAAAGGTATGCGGGCAGCATCGGATGGCATCCATCAGTGTCCTCGGACAGATGCCGGTGTAAATTTGTGGGCCAGCGCTGGAGATGACCTAACTATCATGCTATAATCGCTAGGAATCCTCCATTATTTGGCAGGGAACAGTTATCCCTCAATTAAAATCAGATCCGCGGTGTTTCACACTCCTCCCGCGTACGAGTGTAAACTCTTGCTTACATAAAAATGGAGCAAGTGGACGGCACTGTAGCACATCTTATCACTCGAACTAGCCCGCCCAACGAGCGGGAAAGCACCGCCCTTGTCATTTTGTTCTGGATTTCTATCGATCGATCGCGCGAAAATGTTATGCTTCGCAAGTTCTGAAGGAAAAGGCGGCACACTTATGACTCGTACGCGTCGCAACCCCGACAGTCCGGCTCGCACGCCGCTCACCAAAGGGGACACACGTTGTCTTGCAATTTCACTGACATGTGCGACCGTAATTGAATAAACCGTCGATAGCCGAAATCTAATCGCTCGGCGGGCGTCGGCTGAGAAGAGAGAAACGGGGGAGGGAGAAGAGATTGCCCGCCCGCCGCACACAGACTCCAAGAAATATATGTTGATAATGTGAGGTGGGCCATGCTGGAGTCCGGACCACTTCCGGAGCCCGCTCTCACCGCCCTGACCCCTCAAGAGGCCAGCTGCCCACTGCATGCATAACAAGTAGTCCCCACTTATGTGGAGGAGAGAGAGGCATTGACAAAGTCAAGGAGTAACAATGGAGACAATAGCTTTCATCAAAAATAAACAATGATTACTCATTGCTCGTCCTCTATATCAGAAAGAATACTTTCATTCGCCGACATGTGGGACATCGACCATCCTGGTCCACCTGCCATGCACAAAAGTATCCTGGTCTACCCCGGTTGTATCGCAGGCCCAACCTTTCCTGCCGTAAGTTGTTCGGACGAAGGAACCATCATGACTTCGTTGAATTCCGCTTCTTCAAGAAAACTTACTGTACCCGCAATACTGCTACCACACGCGAAGACTAGACGGCACTGTACCACGTCATATCACTCAAACCCACTAGGCCAAACTAGCCCGCCTAGGTCATCTATTTTGGAACGGAGGGTGTACGTCTCTGCACTGCTATGATTTTGTGTTGCACGTTCTCAGTACTTTTGCTACGATTTTCCTACCCTATGAACCAAATGAGGCCTAAATGTATGTCGACTATTGTCTGATTGATGGCTAAGCCTACAATTTTAGGAGCTAGGGCTAGTGGTCGATCGACGAGGGATAAGTATAAGCGTACCACGAGCTCATCAGCCCCAACGTTTCTATTCGGTGAGTGTTTTGCAAGTACTATAGCTCGCACAGTAGCTAGCCTACTAACACCAAGAATCATCAAACAAGCCCTGCTGATATGATAAACTGTTCAAACTTACATCTAAGCATGCCATATATTACATCAAAAGCTGGTGAGGATACATCTGTTTCCATAACTCGGAGAGGGTTCCCATGATTCATCGCATGATTCACTATCAAACAAAAGTAGCAAGATCCGCCCACACAAGACAGTGCAGTAGCCCTAAGATGGTTTGATAACACGCATCATTCTGGTAATTAAACACTGGGCAATGCAAACTACCCAGAAGGATTAGTGCGACCAACTATTTCTTGTCATCGATCTCTCGGGCAATGACCACAGCACGGACAGCGGCATGGGAATCGATTTCTCGGGCGATGTCCACAGGACTGACCGCGACATCGGAATCGATCTCTGGGGTGATGTCCACAGGCTGGATAGCGGCATCAGAATCAATCTCTGGGGCGATGCCAACAGTACGGGCCACGACATCGAAATCATCAAGGACAACCACCGGCACCTGCACAACACTAACATATTAGCAAGCACATTGCAAATAATCAAAAAGCAAGCACATTGCAAATAATCAAAAACCACAACTATGGTAATAAGCCATTATTTTTTACCTTGTGCAGCTCACCGGGGGATCTCATCCCTCCGGGGGCCATCTCCTCGTCCTCGATGGGGGCCATCACCTTGCCAGGGGAATACCGCTTCTCAACGGCAACTATCTCCTCAAACTCGGTCTTGAGCCTCACATAAGTGGCAATCAGAGCTCCTGGGATAGGCACGGTGGGGCCCTTGCTGTTCTTCCAACTTTCTTTGAGGAGTTCGTCGGCCAACGTCCTCAACTCTTTGGCTAGTGCTTGTCTCTTGGAGTTCTTCATCTCCATGGGTTGGCCCGCCAACATGGTCAACTCGTCGGTCGGTGCTCGCTTCCTGGAGATCGCTGTCTCTAGTGGGTTGTCTTCCGACAACTCTTTGCCTAGTGCTCCAAGATCCATCAATGAAATGACAAACAAAAAGCAATCGAAAGGAAACCACAATCGCAATGAAAACGGGAAAAGAATAGGTTGTGAGAATCGGTCGATTGCCATAAAAGAAGATTATTGGAATGAAAATATAGCAGCATAACTGATTAGCCCACCTTTCCTTCGTCGGTAGAGAAGAAAAAATGGAAGAAGGAGTAGCACAGGTGAGGTTTTCTTCAAGAAAGGGAAGAAAGGGCTTGAGCAGTGTTCCAATGAAATGATGGTTGCTTCGTCCAGTCCAACTTGGAGGCCACCTTACCACTTCTTTGGTAAAGGTGTGGGTTTTGTGATATATTGGTCATGGCGGCCACACCGGGGTGACAGGTGAGTCTCGACTGTAGCACCTCGCTATGATTTGGTGGATGGCACGCGGGCCCGGATGCTTTGAAATGTTATTAACTTGATTTTAGTATCTTTAGTATTTGGATCCAAGCATGGATGAGGCTAACAAGTTTTAGTCCCACTACTTTTAGTCTTGAGACTAAAACGTATCCAAGCACTCTCTCAATATTGTGCACCGCGACCAAGGCGGAGAGGAAAAAAAAGAACTATGTAATTAATGCATGAGTTTAATTAGGGTAGTTTTGTAAAGTACGAGATACATTCCTCCAATCGAAAAATGCCTTGGTTCATGAAATTTGAGATTTGAGCCCTCTAACCGAAAGGGAGGGGGTACTACACACGGTGTAGTCTATCACTTGTTTTTTTTGAGCCAAAGTCTAGTCACTTGTTGAAATCTCTAGAAAGGCAAATACTCCCTCTGTCTAGGTGTGTAAGTAATCTTACGAAAACCAAATAATCCCAAAACACTTAGGCGCGGTGCATTAAATTCTACCTCGTTTCTTGTTTCTTGACATATCAACCAATAAGAGATGTGGGGTGTGCATCATTTTAATGATTTAAGACTACCAAACATGACATGAAGTGGTTAGCTCATTGCATGCAATGCTATTAATTAGCAAATGAACATTAAGTTCTCTCATTTTCCCCTCCTCCTTGGTCACGGTGCACAACCTAAGATGACTTACTCACCTAGACAGAGGAAGTACTCCTTTCCGGTTTACAGGTCTATACTACTCCCACCGTCTAGGTGTGTAAGTCATCTTACGAAAACCAAATAATCCCAAAACACTTAGGCGCGGTGCATTAACTTCTACCTTGTTGCTTGTTTCTTGACATACGTATCAACCAATAAGAGATGAGAGGTGTGCATGCTTTTAATGACTTGCAATGGCTAGTTCATTGCATGGAATGCTATTAATTAGCAAATAAAAATTGGTGACCCCAGGAGGAAACGGTGCTAAGCGCGTGGACCTATGCAGAATGAGTATCAACCAATGGATAATGGAGTTTAATTGTTAAACAATAGAAATTTTTCTCATGCAAGAGCCTGGCTAGTACTCCAAGGAACCGCACCACGCGGCGTTACATAATCGCCACGTTCGGTTTGCACTTGGCTCTTCGCCTCTTGAGAAGGCGAACAATGATGTTACTCCTACTTCTACTGATGTCGAATCCTTCTGCTGCATGTCCGTCCACCTCGTCTTTGGAGGGATAGCGTGTAGCAAAGCTTCTACTTCTGCTCCTGCCTTTGCGTCCATGACGGGTGGGCCCAACAGGTGGTTGGCCCACATCATGCAGCCAAAGCCAGTGTAGTTAAACACCGAGCTCGATCCATGAGGAGAGGCGTTGTAGTAATCAAATTTCTCAGGCTTGTACGAGTTGACGCGACACATCAAAGCACTGCATTCGATAAAAGTATTTTTACACATTTCAAATGGGCTACTTTGTATGTCGGAGTAGACATATTCTGCTTCGTATGTACTCCCTCCGTTCCAAAATATAAGTCTTTTTAGAGATTTCACTATGAACTACATACAAAACAAAATGAGTGAATCTACACTCTAAAATATGTCTATATACATCCGTATGTAGTTTGTAGTGGAATCCCTAAAAAAACTTACATTTAGGAACGGAGGGAGTAGTCACTTGTTGCAGTCTCTAAAAAGACTTATATTTAGAAACGGAGGGAGTAAAATGCATGCATGCATGCCGTGACTTTCCTTTTGATACTTGCATGTGTTGATTTGAGGCACCTTGCCAAATTTTGACTATAAATTTAGCTAACCAAATTTTCATGCATGTCACAAAAAATCATGGGGCTGTTTGGATTGTGACTATGTTTGTCTTATGTTGCCACATTATTTTTCCCACACTTGCCACACTTGCCTAACCTGAGTTGCTCAAATTGTTAGACACACTTTGGCTTGCCTAAGGGAATCTTGCCACAATTTTTGTGTCTATCACATGTGGGGTTCACTGCTAATAAAAAAAAGTTCTTGTCTTAGGTGTGGCTAATAAAAAGACTTATATTTAGGAACGGAGGAAGTAGAAAATATAAATAATAATGCATGTTGTGGCAACCCACGTTTCCGCTAATTTTAGCCGTAGGCTTGTTCACAATTTTTACGAGGGGGTGGTTGTTCATTTAATGGAGGGACATGTAGTACTACCAGACTTGAATGATACAAAATGTGACCTGGCACACCGTAACACCACTTGGAACAAGCGGGTAGGTATCTCAAAAAACAATCAACAACTAAAAAAACCGCGACCTGGCATGTAGTAGTACACAATTTTAAACGATTGTTTTGATGGAGTGAAAAAGGAAAACTACTCCACTACTTATATATAGGCCGGAGCCTCCGCGCTTGCTTGCTAGGGCTGCTCTATTCACACACTCTCATCCTCTCCAGATCGAAACAAGATAAGGGTAGTAACCCTATCTTTCTCCTTTCAAAAAACACTGGCTTTCTATCCACACCGCTGGTTACAGATCCGGACGTATCCCCCTCCGCCGGTGAAGGGGAGGAGGGGCAGCGTTTAGGCTGTCATCGACAGCGAGGAGAGACCCACCGCCGCCGCACCGTTATCTCGGCGGCGCCGGCGCGGGAGGTCCTCCGATCCCTTCGTCGTTGCCTGTGGGCGGATCCAACCTCCCGCCGCCCACCTATCCACATCACGACGACCTTCAGGTATATCTTCGTTCGAAACCACCTTAGCTCTACTTCCCCAGCTCGCTACGTCGTTGCATGTGCATCATTTTCTACCTCTCAGCCCCTCTCGATCGGATAGTCCAACGTCACCTTTTTTTTCTTCTATTGTTGGAGGTAAAGCTACTTCATGGAGTCGAATCTTGTACTCCCTCCATCCGAAAATACTTGTCATTGAAATAAAGTGGGGGTGGGGGAATTTAGTATGTACACCGGACTTGGTACAAACAGGAAGGAAAGGGGATGAAAATAGTACATACTGGTCATCCAACTGGTCTCTTGGTCGAAAAGGGAAATATAGGGGTAACGTTGTACACAATAGTATGACCAGGAGTAGATTTGCTATCCACACATAGGAGTAGGTTGCTAGAGTGAACAAAAATGGGACCAACCCAGATATGTTTCTTGGATGTTTGTTTCTCGGGGAAACAAACTATGAATCACCACTTTATGCCCCTGTTTACGTACATGGTGCTGTACTGCTGGTGCACCCACTGTCCCATGCCCTTATACCAAATATTTAGGCTCTGGTCGGAATACAGGGATACAAAACATAGGTCTTGATGAAAATAGAGGAATTGGATAGGAATGTTGCTACAAAACTATGGAACAGCGGACCGGAGGAAACTCTCAAGAGAATGTGTTCGGATGGACTACGAAATGTACAGATTTGTTTTTTTAGAGTAGCATGCTTGGCAGTATGAGATGCTATTTGTTTATTCAGCTGCACAGTGACTATTGTCCTCACCTCACATACCACACATAGGTTGATTTTTTTATTCCGACAAACACAGCACAGCAACCTGTCTAAAGCATGGCAGCGAGCGCCTGCCTCTGGCTTCCGCCCAAAAAATGAGCAGCGCGTGGATGTTTCTAATCCGATGGAATCAGTACTACCAGACCAACTTTCCTAGGAAACACTATTCACCTTTCCCGTGTTCCGAACGGTTGGAAGGGAAAGAATACGGTAGGAATTGTGTTCCTACGAAAATCCTGCACCAAACCTATGAACCGAACGCAGCCTTAGATATTCTTAATATAATGTCCCTGGTAAAAATGAAGCCATGCCACTGTTTTTGCCTGTAATTGTTTGAGACTCTGACAAGTTTAGCCAAATATTTTTGCCTGTAATTGTTTGAGACTCTGACTGTTTCCTCTGTGCCTTTTTGTGCAAACAGGGATATCCAATTCACCTGGTTGCTATTGTGACCTTTTGATGCACTGCACAAAACTCTTCTTAAAAGAAGTGACTTTTGTGCTGTTTAACAGGAATTTTAGATGGAACAGTTTGTTCATTTTGGTGGAACTGCACAAAGGGGGATCCGTGTTCCAATCCTCATCATCCATATTGGCGCCATAACCTTCCTTTAGGTAAGAATGATATTTAATGCATGTGTTCATCTCTATTTTCCGACTGCCATGAGAAAATAATGCTGTTTTTTACTAGTACACTTGTACTCCCTCACTAAAAAAACCAATTCTGAATTAGAAGGCCAATCATGTACTTGGTTTCACCAACTGGTGTGGAGAAAGAAAGCGAGCATGAAGAGGAAGAAGAAGAAGAATAAATAGTGCCAAGGCGATCTTCTTTGAAGCAAGAGGCCTCGGTCGAGGCTATTCAAGGGCTTGACAACGACTACCTTACATGTGAGGCGATCCTCCAGGAGCCCTTCCACTTCGTTGTCTCACTTAATTAATTAGGAGCACTTAAGTACCACTAATTTATTCTTGCCTAATTTTCTGTTGGAGTTAAACAAATCTTTAGTAGGACCCTATCTGAATCATGTGCGTGTGAATGTTTGTCTATGGAGGTGAATCATGTGGTGGAGCAGGGAGGGAATATTATTAGTGTCATGACATAATAGTGCTATTGTTTTGCATGTCAATTTATTGCCATTGGTTCAATGAGGCAATGTTTTGCATATTGTCCATCATGAATTTGATGCTACTGTTTGAGTAATATGCTAATGTCTTCCTATTGTTTCTCACTAAGCTAATGAAGGTTTCACCTTGTTCCTACTTGTGCAAAAAGGGATCATGTTGTGCAAATCATACATTTTAGTGGAACTACACAAGACAATACAATGAATCGTATACCAGCCGATTGCTTTAACTCTCTGCTGGAAGTTCTTGATAATCTTCGATATAATCTCAAAGCCTTTGGTAAACAAGAGTGATTTCAACCATACATTTGAAGTGCACAAAAATATATACTATTGTGTGATTCCAGTGAGTGCTTTATCATCTCTTATGGGACTACATGAATAAGCTTTTTTTCTTAGGTTGGTACGGACCTAAGGCCTTCATCCATATTAATTTGCTATCATCTCTATTTGTATCGTGCTACTGTCATGAGAAACTCCTTTATCTTTGCACTTTTAAGTTTTGCAACCTATGATAAATGGCAATGCTTTGAGTGTTGAGTTGACCTAATTGGCACTGATTAAATAAACTAATACCTCACTTTAAGCAAGACTACTATGTTGCTAACTTTACCCATTAAGATAATGAGGGTGCTGCTATTTGTTAGTGTATGTTTCATCAACTAGTCCCACTATTATAGTAATCTCACTCTCTCAATATATGTGCCAACAGGGATGCTCGATTTTGGTGGAACTGCACAAAAACTTTGGGTGCTTCATTGCCTCGACAACTTCCGTCCTTTCCTGTCAGTCGCTAATCTCCGCTTACTTTCTTCCTTTGCTGTCAGTCACTTGGCTTATCTCGGCTTCCAGTCAAAGGAAATAGTAATTGATATGCTACCTCACACAGGATCAAGTAAGAAAATGCATTACCACTATCTGAGGAAAAGGTGAAGAATTGCAATTTATTGAGCTTGTAAGGCCCGTTGAAGTCCCCGAGAAAGGGTATAAATAGGGCTATAAGTAGTTGGTACTGGTCTTTATCCTGATTATTGTGCCCGTCATATGTATTGGTAATTTGGTATTGTGCTACTGTTTGCCGATTTCATAAAGGAGTAATTTGGAGCCTGAACTCGCAGGCAAATCATTACATCGGGTGATTTCAGTAGAACCGCACAAAATGATCAGATGGACAGGTACTTATGCAGCTGCTATGTACTCCAAAGTTCACTCAGACAAGCATCGATGTTGACAAGAAGTGCCTATATTCATTCAAGTATCAACCGGCATCAACCAATTGTCAAACTCCAAGTATTAGGAGAGTGAACGCCAAAAATATTGCTTGGTGCATAGCCCAGAAAAACACAGTCCAGTCTTTGGTCCCAACTTGTGCCTTTTGGTTATCGACACATATGGTAGCGAACTATATGGCATGGAGTCTAAAGATTCCAGACAAGTTGGTTGACGCGTATATTCATCTGGGACTTAATGAGTCTGCACGCCAAGGATGCCCCATTTCAGTTGAACTGCACAAAAAATTTGGGTGGTTCATTTTCTCAACCGCCTCCTTTCTCGTCTGCAATGTAGAATTTTGGCGAGATACAAGACCAAGATGAGCCAGTAAACTAGTTGGATGAAAGTAGTGGCCAAGTTGCTCAAACCTCCGTCGGCACGAGGCCACTATTTGAGGATAAACCTACAAGCAAAGTTCAGATTGTCTGTGTTGCCTCTTATGTACTCGAAAGTTTACTCGTACAAGAACTAATTTTAGCAAGAAGTACCTCTGATTGAACACCATTTACCAGTCTGTACCCTAGGTAATTAAAGTTTGTCCACGGATCATATTGGCTGTGATCTCAATCATTTGGACACATAAACATACTGAACATGTGTATATCTGAATCTTTTTGTGAATTATGTATGAATATTGTCGTGTGATCTATCAATCATTTGGATGCATAGATATGCTGAGATTGTGTATATATGAATCTTTTGAGTTGTTGATAGTGAATGTTGGCTATGAATATGAACGTGTCCTGTGAACCTGAGTTTGATATGAATTGCAACAGAACTAGTTATAACCCTTCTCCTCCTCACAATCTGCGACTCCACTGCCGAGTTTTCCCATCTCCGAGTCGTTCCCGTCCGGGGCCTCGCCGTCGTCAACCGCCTCACTATTTTCGGTGCGGCATGGTCAACAAATGAGAGTCATCGGAAGAGGACTGTACGTGGAGAGCCTGATGGCTGGGACCCACAAGGTCCATGGTCGCACGCAAGGAAAGTTCCTCCTTATTAAGCTGAAAAAAATGTTTCCTCCACCTGACAGCTGGGACCCACCGGCTGTATCTTCGCACGGAAGGAAGTGCCTCCTTGTTTTCCGAACAAAATTATTCATCCCGTTGACAGCTGGGACGCGTCAGATTTTGTGATTGACTTGTGGGCCAGCTAAGCAGACGTGTACACATGGCTTTGTCAACTTAATCAACAAATGATTCTAGCAGCTGGACCATTGGATGTTAATCCAATAGCCGTGCTCCTTCTTCAACCTCTGTTCTTGCTCCTGTCTCCCGTGGGCAGCACCGCGGCTGTGCTGCCGCGCACCCGAACCAGTGAAGTTTCCCAGTCCTCTCCATTCGTGATTCCACTGTCCCGTCTTCCCCATCTCCGGGTCGTTCCAGTCTGGGTGCGCTCGGCACGATGTGGTCAACGTGGTCAACAACCGAGAGTCATCGAAAGATGACTGTACGTGAGAGGCTGATAGTGGGGATGCACCACGCCCATGTACGCATGCATGCAACGGAACGCGGCGAGGTCAGCGTGGTCAAGGAACGACTTCCATCGGAAGTATACTGTATGTCGAGAGTCTCAGCTGCGTCCGCAGCAAGTAAGTGCCTCCTTTTTACGTGGAAAATAATGATTCCTCCAACTGACAGCAGGGACCCACTGGACGGGCCACCGTATTTTGCGAAAAAAATGTTTGCCCCCTGACTGCTAGGACCCACCTGACGGGCCACCGTATTTCGCGAAAAAAACGCCCCCCCCCGCTCTCAGCCGGACCCACCGGAAGTGCCTCCTTATTACGCACAAAAAAATGAATACTCCCCTTGCTAGCTGGGACCCACCTTGGTGGGAGGCTGACTTGTGGGCCTACTAAGTTGACGGGGACGAAGGGCTTTGTCAACTTAGTCAATATGAACGATTCTAGCTCTAGTGACCGTACGATGTCCATCCAACGGTCGTAGTGCTTCTTCAACCTCTGGTCTTCTTGCTCCAGCCGGCCAAACCAGCACCGGTCGTGCCACATGCTCCTGCCTCCCGTGGCCGGCTGTGCTGCCACGGAGGACTCACCGCCCCATACTATTCCAACCGCTGGCTAGGCTCTGCAGCGACGGCAGCCTCACACCACAGCCGAACCAGTGAACCCCTCGTACTCCTCTCCGTGCAGGCTTCCACTGCCGCATTTTCCCCGGCTCCGCGTTGTCGCCTTCCTAGGCCTCGCCGTTGTCCACCGCCATGGTGCTCTCCACGCGGCGTGGTCAACGTGGTCAAGGAACGACTTCCATCGGAAGAGTACTATACGTGGAGAGGCTGACAGCTGGGTCCATGGCCACAGCCCAATTTTTTTGTGATTTGCCAAGTCCCTTTGTCAGGCCTGTTGGGCTGCAAATCTTTCTAGACGAGGAGAGCTTTCATTTGGATGGCCGAGAAAATGGCCCATCAGTAATGAGAAATGGGATGTACATTTTTAAAACACATCAAAGCGGCAATTAGTTTCAAACATCTATTTTTCATTTCGAGATTTTAAAATACATTAATTTTTATGCGTGGAGAATTTGTTGGATTTTATATTGATATACATTTAGTTTTAAAACCAGTTTGAATGTGAGTCGAAATTTCTGGATTAAAAACAGTTTGGACCGCACCGAAATATGCAAAATTTCGTATAATTTTTTAACTGTGGCCACAATATGGGCTGTAATGCTAACAAAAAGAATATGGGCTCCAAAAAAACCTTAAGAATTAGCAAATGGGCTGTAAATTATTAGAAATAATGGCAGATGGGCCGTATCCTGTTTTCCACAGATTTGAGGCTTTCCTAAAAAAAGTTGACGCACAAGCAGTGACGGCCGTCGTGCTTCTTCAATCTCTGCTCTTCCTGCTCCAGCCACTCAAACAAGCACCAGCGGGACTGCCTGCTCCCTCCTCCCTGCAAGGCGGCTGTCTTTGCCAGTGACCTCGGCCCCACCGTACTCCCATCACTGGCCTAGCCATCCCTCTACTCACCCACACCTGCTGTTATTCTCCGGCGACGGCAGACGAACAGTAAACCCTCATTCAGTCGTACTCCCCTCCGTGTGGGAAACAACTGCTGAGTCTTCCCTGCCTCCATGTCGTTCCCTTCCTAGGCCTCGCCTTCGTCCACCGCCCTGGTGCTCTCGGTGCGGCCTGGTCAACGTGGTCAACGACTGACATGCATCTGAAGTGGATCAGACGTGGATAGGCCGACACCGGGTCCACGGGCGCCGCAAGAAATGCCTCCTTATTTCGTGCAAAATAATGATTCGTCCACGACATCGAGGACCCACGAAAGGGCCTCGATGTTCGCGAAAAAACGTTACCGCCCGACAGCTCGGACCCAACAACTATATCTTCGCACGCAAGGAAGTGCCTCCTTATTACGCACAAAAAAATGAATACTCCCCCTGTTAGTTGGGACCCAGTATAGTGGCAGGCTGTCTTGTGGGCCTACTAAGTTGACGGGGACGGAGGGCTTTGTCAACTTAGTCAAGATGCACGATTCTAGCTCCAGTGACCGTACGATGTCCATCCAACGGTCGTAGTGCTTCTTCAACCTCTGGTCTTCTTGCTCCAGCCGCCCAAACCAGCGCAGGTCGGGCCTCGTGCTCCTGCCTCCCGTGGCCGGATACGATGCGGCGGAAGCCTCACGGCCCCCGACTACTCCCACTGCTGGCCAGGCCATCCCTCTACTCACCCACACCCCATGTTATTCTGCGGCGATGGCAGCCTCACACGACAGCGAACCAGTGAACCCTCGTACTCCTCTATGTGTGGGCATCCACTGCCGCGTCTTCCCCGGCTCCGCGTCGTCCCCTTCCCAGGCCTCGCCGTCGTCCACTGCCCTGGTGCTCTCGGCGCGGCGTGGTCAACGTGGTCAAGGAATGGCTTCCATCACACGTGGATTTGTGACGTGGAGAGGCCGACACCGGGTCCTGACCGCAGACAAGGAAGTGCCTCCTTATTACGCGCAAAATAATTATTCCTCCACCTGACAGTAGGGACCCACCGGACGGGCCACCGTATTTAGCAAAAAAAAACGTTTCCCCCTGTCTGCTGGGACCCACCAATTACATCTTCGCACGCAAGGAAGTGCGTCCGAAAAAAAACGATTTGCCCCCTTGACTGCTGGGACCCACTAGCTACATCTTCGCACGCGAGGAAGTGCCTGACAGTCGGGACCCACCTGGTGAAGCGTACGTAGCGTTGTCATTCTGGTCGCGACGTATGCGTACATATATCTTGGTGGGCGTAGAGCGCGCCGCGTGTCATAGTAGAGGCGCCCACGTAGCATGTACACGTCGTCTGGCGAGGGTGCAAGAAAGAAAATGACGCCACGCACGCATACATCTGAGCGGGTCTCTAACGCCTATCCCACATATGTACATGGCTGGGCCGGAACGGAGAAACAGCGTCGTCGTCGTGTTCGTGGGGAGCCAACCGGCTGGGTCGGAACGGAATGCGTGGTCGTGTTCATCCGGAGGGCTTGGATGGAACAGGCGATGGAAATGAGGCCTAGCGTACCGCACAACGGAGGAAACGGCCTTGTGTTCGACTGGGCACGTTCGAAACGGGGTCCTGTTGATCGGGAGGGGCCTGGCGTACCGCAAAACGGAGGAAACGGACCTCCTACGGTCGAAACGGGGGTCCTATTGATCGGGAGGGGTGTGGCGTACCGCAAAACGGACAAAACAGACTTGTGTTGGAGCACTACGATCAAAACAGGGGTCCTGTTCAACGAGAGGGGTGTGGCGTACCGCAAAACGGGACTCCACGGGATATTGTTCATCTCCACCATCGACCTCCTCCATTCTCCACGGGCTACCGTCCACCTCCTCCAGCCTCCACGGGCTCCTGTTCATCCAGCCTCCACCATGCGCTACTCCACCGGCTACTGTTCAACCACCCCTCAACGGGCACCCCTCCACCGACTACTATTCATCTAGCCCTCCACACCACGGGGTCCTGTTCAACCATCCCTCCCCGGCCACCCCTCCACCGTCTACTGTTCATCCAGCCCTCCACACCACGGGTTCCTATTCATCCAGAGGCAACGCCACTGTTCACTGTTCATCCAAACCCCCCGGCAACGCTCACTGTTCATCTAATTGATCGGCTTCAGTTAGGAGCAGTAGCGAAGGAATCGCTCCATCGGGTTCAGTTAACAACCATCGATCGATCGCTCGGGTTCAGTAACGCGTAGCTGCAGTCTGTCGCCGGGTTGATTAGAGCCCAACGCCTCGCTCGGGTTCAGTTAGAGCCAACGCCTCGCACACATGCGCGTACCTGTACGAGAGAAACGCGCATCGCTCTCCCACCGTAACCAGCAACTCCCCGAAATTTTCCTCCCCCTTGCTTCTACCATGGTTTTTTTCATCATGGACGGCCCAAAGAATGTTATGCAGCTGCATCTCTAGCCCGCCCAGGACGAAAAGCCCATTTTCTGTAATGATTTTTTGTCATAGAAGTAGGAGCCCACCACATCTATGATGCTACCGGGTTTTGTCACAATTATCGTCATAGAAGTGTCATATGTATGACAGAAAAAAATTCGTTCGGTCCAAAATGTCACGGATGTTTCTTTTATTGTAGTGTGGGTTGGTTCTGAATCTTGCAAGCTGGTAATAATTGAGATGTGTAGGCATCTTTGTTGTACTTACTATTTGAATCTTATTTGTTGGTTCTAAATCTTGCAAGCTGGGAATCAATGAGATGTGTAGGCATCTTTGTTGTACTTATTATTTGGATCTTATTTGTTGGTTCTGAATCTTGCAAGCTGGGAATCAATGAGATGTCTAGGCATCTTTGTTGTACTTATTATTTGGATCTTATTTGTTGGTTCTGAATCATGCAAGCTGGGAACCACGGCATGATGATGTAGAGGTCAACAACCATAACAAACAGTTCAAACTTGGTAGTATTATCTTTTTGAAAGTGCGACAAATGTGCTGATCGTGTGCGTCCTGAGAATAATAATTCTAATTGTTGTGCATTTTGATCCTGTGGCACTGATAGAACGAGCCAATGCATTGCATGTTTTAAGTATAAATTTCTATTAAAGCTAATTAAATTTCAGTAAAGTGACACTAACTCCAAATATTACAGTACCAATACAGACCCACTCGTGAACCGACGTGTGGTCGGAGTAGGTGTCGGATTTCTGGTTTCGGCAGACCCTTGAGGTTCGAAATCTAGGGTGCGCACGAAGATCTTTCCCCTACCAGCTCACGTTTCAAAGGCTCGCAAGGAATATAGGCTAGAAAGAAGAACACACAAGGGACACGAGGTTTATACTGGTTCAGGCCACCATTGTGGTGTAATACCCCACTCCAGTGTGTGGTGTGATGGATTGCCTCAGGTGCTGATGATGAACAGTACAAAGGGAGAATAGCCTCGCGAGGGGCTGTTCTTGAGCTGGTGCGATGAACTGCTTGGGTGAGTTCAATCGCTTCTCTCTCGCTCCCTCTCTGATCGATCCGTCCTCCTTGCCCTGTGGTGGCTAGCTCTATTTATAGAGGGAGGCCCTGGGCCTCTTCCCAAATAATGAGCGGGAAGGGTGCCAACAATTGGCCATTTTGAAGGGGAACATCTAGTACACTTATACTGACTAAAGTTGGTCTGCAGCTGCCAAAGGCTCTGACGATGACGCCGTCCTGGGCTCCACGATGACCTCCATCCTGCCGTTCTGCTGCTCTTGGTCTTGTTGCCTTTGAAAACAATAACCTTTGCTCGATGCCTTGGCACTGCTTGCCCCTTTGCACGAAGGAAAACAAGGACCTTTGCACAGGCGGCGCCCTGGTCTTGATCGTCATGGCTTGCATCACGGGTTCCTCGCGAGGTGCCCTTGCCATGATCTCTCTGCCTCCTCGCGAGCCTGCCTGATGAGGCCGCTCCTGAGGAAGCTTCCTGCCGTCCGCCCCGCAAGGCTTGGCCCCTCGCGAGGGTCTTAAGCTTGAGCTGATGAAGCTGGGCTGCACTGGGCCCCCACTTGAGCCACGCCGCAGGCCGCAGGCAGGCAAGTCTGGGGACCCCCGTTCCCAGAACGCTGATAGTAGCCACCGGGCCCAAGGCGCGCCCGGACTTGGCTTAGCAGAGAAGCGAAGGGGCAAGTGCGAAGCGCCGCGGGCCCCAATAGCCTGCAGCCTTGAGCGCCGCATGGCGATTGATTGGACATGGGCGTCTCCGCTTCCCCACGATGCCTTGGCAACCGCACATCTGACAAAAGGGGTGTCCGGGCCAGGCTTACATGCTTCGTTCTCGTTCGCCTTGCTCGAGATCCCCTTTCTCGCTCTTCTCCTTCTTGCTTCCGAAATCCTGCAGATCTGTCTCAATCCCTTCCATCCGGCAAGCCATGGCGCCTCGCAAGACCCCAACCGAGGCATAGTACTCGCCGGCTCTGGATCCCCCGAATGTGTCGGAGAAGAATTTTGCCCTCACGCGCCTGATGACGGTGGCGCAGGGCATGAGGGAGCGACTGTGCTCAAGGCCGGCTCCGACCAGCCTGAAGGCAAGTGGAGCACCTTCTACCCGCTCTTTGTGAGCGACATCATCGCCGGTCTGGTGCCTCCTTTTTCCGAGTTCTTCTTTGCTGTTCTTCGCCAATACAACTTGCAAGCTCCGCACCTCCACCCCAACTCTGTTCTTCTCCTGGAGATTTTCGCCTACTATTGTGAGGCTCACGTTGGGGTAAAGCCCTCAGTGGCCTTCCTGCGTCATTACTTTTCCCTCCGGGTTTCTCGTTCCCATATCACCGCATGCGCGAGCTTTATCGCATACTCCAACTCCAATGCCATCTCGAAGCTTGGGAAGAGGATCGAAGGCTTTCGGAGCAAGTGTGTCATGGTGGATGTCGGGCGCCTCCACCCCGACTGGTGCTGCCTATGGGGCAGCCCAAGGCCGTCAATGCATGGTCTCGCGTGGAGCTTGTCGACCCTCATGCGAGGGCGGTGCTGAAGAGGTTGAACGCGGACCTGAGGCCCGGCAACTTGGGGGCGGCGAAGCTGACCGGGGCTACGCTCTTGAGGGAGTTCCTGGAGCACCGGGTGGCTCCACTCCAGGAGCACTCGCTCCCATTGTGGAGGCTTGGGGAAGCTGATGCCGCCCTTCGCCTAACCTTTGACGCCCTAGCCGACGAAGATTGGTCGCGGCTCTCCATTCCTTCGTCGGGGGAGACGTGGCGAGCCTGGTGGGCGCTCCCATCCCCCTGTTCCTTCGCGGCGAGTGGGAGCAGGTGGTGAACGCCATGACCACCTTCAACAGTGAGGGGCTGGTGCCCGCAGAAGCTCCCGGGGATCTGGCGGTGTTGGCGACAGTGAACATGTCCTCCGGCGACTTCAACAGGAGTGAGGAGGAAGAAGAGGAGGAGGATGAAGAGTCTGACTCTGAGGCGACTGGCGTGGAGTCGGAGGAGTCCTTCCCTCGGTGCAGGTCGCACGCCCTCCGCTCCATGCTAGACGACGACGAGGCCGGCGCCAGGCGAGGAGGGGAGGATTCTCCCTTGGTCCCGAGGAAGGGTAGGTCGGGGCTGGTTCTCCCAGGGTCTGTGATACGTCTCTGTTGTATCTACTTTTCCAAACACTTTTGCCCTTGTTTTGGACTCTAACTTGTATGATTTGAATGGAACTAACCCGGACTGACGCTGTTTTCAGCAGAATTGCCATGTTGTTGTTTTATGTGCAGAAAATAAAAGTTCTCGGAATGACCTGAAACTCCACGGAACACCTTAGAAAAAACAATAAAATCCTCAAAAGATGAAGACCAGGGGCCCACACCTCCTCACGAGGTGGGGGCCCCCTGGCGCCTCTACCTTGTGGGCCCCTGGTGGCCCTCCGGCGCCAACTCAAACTCCATATATTGGCTTTGGGAGAAAAAATCGAGAGAAGAAATCATCGCGTTTTACGATCACGGAGCCACCGCCAAGCCCTAATCTCTCTGGGAGGCTGATCAGAGTCCGTTCGGGGCTCTAGAGAGGGATTAAATCGCCGTCGTCATCATCAACCATCCTCCATCACCAATTTCATGATGCTCACCGCCGTGTGTGAGTAATTGCATCGTAGGCTTGCTGGACGGTGATGGGTTGGATGAGATTTATCATGTAATCGAGTTAGTTTTGTTAGGGTTTGATCCCTAGTATCCATTATATTCTGAGATTGATGTTGCTATGACTTTGCTATGCTTAATGCTTGTCACTACCTAGGGCCCGATTGCCATGATTTCAGATCTGAACCTATTATGTTTTCATGAATATATGTGTGTTCTTGATTGTATCTTGCAAGTCTATAGTCACCTACTATGTGTTATGATCCGGCAACCCCAAAGTGACAATAATCGGGACCACTCCCGGTGATGACCATAGTTTGAGGAGTTCATGTATTCACTATGTGCTAATGCTTTGTTCCGGTTCTCTATTAAAAGGAGGCCTTAATATCCCTTAGTTTCCAATAGGACCCCGCTGCCACAGGAGGGTAGGACAAAAGATGTCATGCAAGTTTTTTTCCATAAGCATGTATGACTATATACGGAATACATGCCTACATTACATTGATGAACTAGAGCTAGTTACATGTCACCCTATGTTATGATCATACATGATGAACCGCATCCGACATAATTATCCATCACTAATCCGGTGCCTCTGAGCTTTCCATATCTGGTTCTCGCTTATTTACTTTTCCGTTACTCTTTATTACAATCACTACAAAATACCAAAAACATTACTTTTGCTGTCTTTACTTTTGTTACCGTTACCACCACTATCTTATTACTTTGCTACTAAACACTTTGCCGCAGATACTAAGTTTCCAGGTGTGGTTGAATTGACAACTCAGCTGCTAATACTTGAGAATATTCTTTGGCTCCCCTTGTGTCGAATCAATAAATTTGGGTTGAAAACTCTACCCTCGAAAACTATTGCGATCCCCTATACTTGTGGGTTATCAAGACCTTTTTCTGGCTCCGTTGCCGGGGAGCATAGCTCTATTCTTTGAGTCACTTGGGATTTATATCTCCTGGACAATATGAAGAACTTTAAAGATGATCGAACTACTATTTTGCCCTCAACTACGAGGGGAGGTAAGGAACTGCCATCTAGCCTTTCACTAGATTTTCCTTGTGTTATAAGTAAGCTTGCGACACCCAAACCTGCTACTGCTATTCCTTCTGATATGTCGCATGTTATTGATGATGCCACTTCTGCTATGCATGATACTTATGATGAAACTACTTCTATGCTTGATACTACTGTGCCCCTTGGTGAATTTTTTGATGAGCAAATTGCTACGTCTAGAGAAAGAGAAACTATTGAACCTGAATACGATGATGCTAGTGATGATGAAAATATGCCTTCTATTCCCGAGGGTTATCTTTTTGATGTAGAATCTTCTGCAGCTATTTTTGCTTACCAGGATAGATATGAACTTAAGAGGTTGCTAGTTAAATGGAGTAAAGAATCTTTTAGAGATAGAATGAGACCTGACCCTGCTTTTGCTACTTCACCTATTTGTGTTTCTGATAAGGATTATTATGATTTTTCTGTTGATCCAAATATAATTGCTTTGGTTGAATCTGATCCTTTTTATGGCTATGAATCTGAAACTGTTGTGGCACATCTTACTAAGTTAAATGATATAGCTGCCCTGTTTACTAATAATGAGAGATCGCGCTACCTTTATTTACTCAAAATATTTCCATTCTCATTAAGGGTGATGCTAAGATATGGTTTAATTCTCTTGATCCTGGTTGTGTGCAAAGTCCCCAGGATATGATTTATTACTTCTCTGCTAAATATTTTTCTGCTCATAAGAAACAAGCTGCTTTGAGGGAAATACACAACTTGGTGCAAATTGAAGAAGAAAGTCTCCCACAAGCTTGGGGGAGGCTTCTCAAGTTACTTAATGCTTTGCCTGATCATCCTCTTAAGAAACCTGAAATATTTGATATCTTTTATAATGGACTAACTGATGCTTCTAGAGATTACCTGGATAGTTGTGCTGGTTCTGTTTTCAGGGAAAGAACACCGGATGAAGCTGAAATTCTATTGAATAATATGTTGGCAAATGAAAATAATTGGGCACCTCTGAGCCACCTCTGAGCCGCCTCGAGCCAATTACGAGCCTATTCCTAAACCAACTCCGAAGAAGAGAGGTGTTCTATTTCTTAGTCCCGAAGATATGCAAGAGGCAAAGATATCTATGAAAGAAAACGGTATTAAAGCTGAAGATGTTAAGAATTTACATCCTATTGAAGAAATACATGGTCTTAATATACCGCCTGTTGAAGAAGTATATGATCTCAATTACTTATTTTCTGAAGAACCTCCCGATATCCCGACACAGGTAGTAAAGGTAAATTCTCTCTATAGATATGATAAAGCTGAAGTGCCTCCTACTAAAATTGCTAGTCAGTGCTTGGATGAGTTTGATGACTTTATTTTTAAGCAAGATGACTTTAATGCTTATTTTGGTAGACAATTAAAACAGAATACCTTTATGATTAAATGCTTGGGTGATTATATGGCTGATATTAGAGGTGATCTTAAACTTGTTAGCAAACATGCTTCTATGGTTACCACTCAAGTAGAACAAGTACTTAAAGCTCAGAAAGAAGTGCTTGATGAAATGAATAGTAAGAAAAATGATTATGTTGTTAGAGTGGCTACTAGAACTGGTAGAATGACTCAGGAACCTTTGTATCCTAAAGGCCACCCCAAGAGAATCGAGCAAGATTCTCAGAGAAATAATATTGATGTACCTAGTTCTTCTAGGAGGAAGAAAAAGAAAAATGATAGGACTTTGCAAACTTCTAGTGAACCTATTGCTGAACCACCTGAGAATCCATATGATATCTCTATTTCTGATGCTGAAACACAGTCAGGTGATGAACATGAACCTAGTGATAACGTTAATGATAATGTTCATGTTGATGCTCAACCTAGTAATGATAATGATGTAGAAGTTGAACATGCTGTTGATCTTGATAACCCACAATCAAAGAATTAACGTTATGATAAAAGAGACTTTGTTGCTAGGAAGCATGGTAAAGAAAGGGAACAATGGGTTCAGAAACCCATGCCTTTTCCTCCGAAACCATCCAAGAAAAAGGATGATGAGGATTTTGAGCGCTTTGTTGAAATGATTAGACCCATCTTTTTGCGTATGTGATTAACTGATGTGCTCAAAACAAATCCTTATGCTAAGTATATGAAGGCTATCATTACTAATAAAAGAAACATACCTGAAGCTGAAATTTCCACCATGCTTGCTAATTATACTTTCAAGGGTGGAATACCAAAGAAACTTGGAGATCCAGGAGTACATACTATACCATGCTCCATTAAGAGAAATTATGTTAAAACTGCTTTATGTGATCTTGGAGCCGGTGTCAGTGTTATGCCTCTCTCTTTATATCATAGACTTGACTTGAATAAGTTGACACCTACTGAAATATCTTTGCAAATGGCTGATAAATCAACTGCTATACCTGTCGGTATTTGTGAGGATGTGCCTGTTGTCGTTGCAAACGTTACTATTTTAACGGACTTTGTTATTCTTGATATTCCCGAGGATGATAGTATGTCTATTATTCTTGGAAGACCTTTCCTTAATACTGCAGGGGCTGTTATTGATTGCACCAAAGGCAATGTCACTTTTCATGTTAATGGCAATGAGCACATGGTACATTTTTCGAGGAAACAACCTCAAGTTTATAGTATCAACTCTATTGGAAAAATTCCATCGTTTATATTTGGAGGTTTTGAATTTCCTCTCCCTACTGTCAAGAAAAAGTATGATATCTTATTGTTGGGGATTTTCATATACCCGTTGAGGTAACCTAGTGTCAATCGAAATTTCTCCGGTTCCTTGATTATTCGGAATGAGTTTGTTAACAAGACTTGATCAACCTTGTTAGTGGGTTCATTTTGATGATCACGAGATGGATGAAACTAGAAGCACAACCTTCTGTACCCTCTTTATATTTTCTGTTCTTTAGTAGAAATAAAGTAAAATAATGTTTTTCTATCTGTCTCCTGACTTATCCATGCAATATAAAAATACCCCGAAAATAAAAGTCCTTAGAATGCCATGCCAATTTAATATGATTTTTTCGGGAATATTTGAGGATTTACTGTGCAAAAATTACCACGGGGGGAGCTGCCACCTGGTCACGAGGATGGAGGGCCCGCCCTATCCCCTAGGCGCGCCCCCTGCCTCGTGGGCCCACGGTGACCCTCCACTTATTCCTGCACCCATCTTCTTCCTCTGCCTCACACAAACACGAAAAACCGACTCAAGGACGAGTTCCAGCCCCCGTTGTTGTGATTTTCGATCTCCTTGCTCAAAGCACCTCTCACAAAACTGCTTGGGGAGATTGTTCCTTGGCATGTGACTCCTCCATTGGTCCAATTAGTTTTTGTTCTAGTGCTTTATTCTTTGCAAGTTTGTGCTGCATAAGTTACCATGTTCTTAAGCTTGCATGTCAAATTTATATGGTTCCAAGTAGTTCTAATGCTTGATATAGGCTCTAGGCACTTGTGGGAGTTGTTGCTATCAGTTTTATTGAAGTTGGTTGACTTTTATTTGAAGTTACTAAAAATTTCAGATTATTTCAGAAAATAATGAAGAGACTTTTGAGGGACTCGTCGAGCCAAAGCTCGAAGGAAAAACAAAAGGAAGAAGAACGGAAGCCCAAATTTAATTTTCCTCGCACCGTGGAGGTCCGGCCGTGTGAATGGCCTTCCGATGACTTCTTGAGGAGAGCCGAGATTTATGAAGATTTCTATTTATTGATTGAGAATGTCGGCCTCACCAACTTCCTCCACGACCAACGTCATCAGTATCTCTTACTCACAAATACTTTTGTGCAAAACTTCTACTTTTTCCTTAAGAAATCACCTCCAACAGTAGAGTTTCATTTA
This sequence comes from Aegilops speltoides, assembly GCA_021437245.1. Lineage (NCBI taxonomy): Eukaryota > Viridiplantae > Streptophyta > Magnoliopsida > Poales > Poaceae > Aegilops > Aegilops speltoides. Next base: position 109,221,570 of record CM038144.1, on the reverse strand, counting down.
TATGACGTTGTTAAAGAGATAACATTAGCTGAATTCGGCGAGGTTTCTAGAATACCCTTTGAGGGCACCTTAGATGAACCCCACCGTAACGAAGTAGAAGCTTTTATTAACACTATCACTGTGGGAGAAACCAGAAAGGTTTCTGATGGAAGGATCACTAGCTTACATTTTCCTGTTTTACGCTACTTTGCCTTATTTGCTAGTTGTTGCCTGATTGGACGCAGGAACTGTGGGAACCTTAGTATTCCTGATATTATTATTTTGTTCCATGGTTTATACCGCAATAACTCTGTTAGTATGGGTGGAATTGTTCCTAGACGGTTAAGTCTGAACCGTACTAAGGGCCCCATCTTTGGAGGCATTTATGCTTCACGCCTAGCTGAACATTTTGAAATACCTATTAGGCATGAGGAGAAAGAAGAAACAGCGCTGCCCCGTGTTTATTTAGATTATAAGAGTATGATAGCGCATGACTTTCTTGTTAAGAGTCGCGAAGGGGAGCTCAAATACAAATTATACTTTGATAAACATCACCCTAAGACTATTACTTTGCCTGCCCCTTCTTTGTTTAACTTATCTGCAGGTCCCCACATCATTCCGTGGTCGGCCGTTCCAGCCTATCGGAATCCTGCACCAGCCCTGGAACCCGAGCCACAAGATGAGCCTCCACGACTATCTGTTTATTCTTGGGATTTCGAGGAGGTTGCCAGCTAGTGGCAGCCGGAGCCTTCTTCGTCGCAGTATGACCCCAGCTTCACCTACGGGTATCCGCCAGGCTATCCCTGGCAATAGACCAACTTAGGCCAAAAGCCTAAGCTTGGGGGAGTATGTATTTCCCACCGACATTACATTCATGTTCACACACACTCATTGCTAGACGTCGGTGCTCATACTCTTTCACTGTAATATCCATGCTAGTTTATTTTCTTTTTCCTGCTTTCTTCTTGTGTGTTTAATAAACTTTGAGAAAAAACCAAAAAATAATTAGTAGTAGTTTATTTCTTTGCTGTAATAATTAAAAAGAAAACCCAAAAATATTTCCCGTTCTTCTTCTTGCTTGTTGGGAGCTTTCCTGTGTAACTAGTTTTTATTTCTTTTCCTTTCTTTCGGGGTAGAGAATACTATTTTGAAAATGCTTAGTGGCTCTTATATGCATGATTGTTTATTTAACTTCGAGCCCATATTACTTGTCTTCTCACTTGAATTGAATGCTTGCAGATTCCAGCTTAGTCCAATGCACGTGCACTCTTATTATCATACACACTGTTTGGTCGTGCAAGTGAAAGGCAATAATGATGATATATGATGGACTTATTGGGATGAGAAAAGCTGGTATGAGCTCGACCTCTCTTGTTTTTGTAAATATGATGATTCATCGTTCCTGAGTCAGCTATTATGAAGTAAACATATTTGCAATCACATTTAGAGATTATAGTTGCTTGTGCCATGCTTGATTAGCTATGAGTTATAATGGTTTACCTTGCGTACCAACATGCTATTAGAATGATTATGATGTGGTATGATGGGATGTTATCCTCCTTTAAATGAGTTGAGTGACTCGACTTGGCACATGTTCACGCATGTAGTTGAATCAAATCAACATAGCCTTCATGATATTTATGTTCATGGTAGATTATATCCTATTCATGCATGTATTCTGTGTAAATTAATCATAATGCAAGTTTATGACTGTTGTCGCTCTCTTAGTTGGTCGCTTCCCAGTCTTTTGCTAGCCTTCACCTGTACTAAGCGGGAATACTGCTTGTGCATCCAAACTCCTTAAACCCCAAAGTTATTCCATATGAGTCCCCTATACCTTCCTAATGGCTGGGACCTACATGGTCCATGGTCACATGCAACAAAAGTTCCTCCTTATTACGCATTGTACATGGACTGTACGTGGGAAGGGTTCTGTATTTCGCGAAAAAAATTTGCCCCCCGCTGACAGGTCGGACCCACCATCTATATCTTCGCACGCAAGGAAGTGTGTCCTTATTATGCATAAAAAAATGAATACGCCCTGCTAGCTGGCACCCACCATTGTGGGTGGCTGACTTGTGGGCCTACTAAGCTGACGAGGACGGAGGGCTTTGTCAACTTAGTCAATATGAACGATTCTAGCTCTAGTGACCGTACGATGTCCATCCAACGGCCATAGTGCTTCTTCAACCTCTGGTCTTCTTGCTCCAGCCGCCCAAAGCAGCACCGGTCGTGCCGCGTGCTCCTGCCTCTCGTGGCCGGCTGTGATGCCGCGGAGGCCTCACCGCCCCCTACTACTCCCACCGCTGGCCCTGGGCATCCCTCTACTCATCCACACCCCCTGTTTTTCTGCGGCAATGGCACCCTCACGCCACAGCCGAACCAGTGAACCCTTGTACTCCTCTCCGCGTGGGAATCCACTGCCGCGCCTTCCCCGGCTCCGCGTCGTCCCCTTACTAGGCCTCACCGTCGTCCACCGCCTTGGTGCTCTCGGTGCGGCGTGGTCAATGTGGTCAATGACCGACTTCCATTGGAAGAGTACTGTACGTGGAGAGGCTGGCAGCTGGGTCCATGGCCCCAGCTGGGTCCATGGCCACAGCCCAGTTTTTTTGTGATTTGCCAAGTAAGTCGCTTTGTTAGGCATGTTGGGCTGCAAATCTTCCAAGAAGAGGAGAGCTTCATTCGGCTAGCCGAGAAAATGGCCTATCAGTAATGAGAAATGGGCTGTACATTTTTAAAACACATCAAACTGGCAATTAGTTTCAAATATCTTTTTTTCATTTCGCCATTTTAAATTGCATTTATTTTTATGCATGGACAATTTGTTGGATTTTATATTGATATACATTTATTTTTAAAATCATTTTGAACGTGACTCGAAATTTCGGGAATAAAAACAGTTCGGACCGCACCGAAATATGCAAAATTTCGTATAATTTTTTAACCGTGGCCACAATATTGGCTGTAATGCAAACAAAAAGAATATGGGCTCCAAACAAAACCTTAAGAATTAGCAAATGGGCTGTAAATTATTAGAAATAATGGCAGATGGGATGTATGCTGTTTTCCACAGATTTGAGACTTTCCTAAAAAAAGGTTGACGCACAAGAGTGACTGTTGGATTTCCATCCAACGGCCGTCATGCTTCTTCAATCTCTGCTCTTCCTGCTCCAGCCGCTCAAACAAGCACCGGCGGGACTGCCTGCTCCCTCCTCCCCGTGCCCGGCTGTGCTGCCACGCAGGCCTCACTGCCCCACCGTACTCCCATCGTTGGCCTAGCCATCCCCCTACTCACCCACACCTGCTGTTATTCTCCGGCGACAGCAGACAAACCAGTAAACCCTCGTACAGTCGTACTCCCCTCCGCGTGGGAAACAACTGCCGAGTCTTCCCTGCCTCCGTGTCGTTCCCTTCCTAGGCCTCACCGTCGTCCATCGCCCTGGTGCTCTCGGCGTGGCCTGGTCAACGTGGTCAATGACCGACATGCATCTGAAGTGGACTGTACGTGGAGAGGCTGACAGCTGGGTCCACGTCCGCACGCAAGGAAATGCCTCCTTATTACGTGCAAAATAATGATTCCTCCACCTGACATCGAGGACCCACCGAAAGGGCCTTTGTGTTTCACAAAAAAAAACGTTACCGCCGCTGACAGCTTGGACCCACCAGCTATATCTTCGCACGCAAGGAAGTGCCTCCTTATTACGCACAAAAAAAATGAATACTCCCCCTGCTAGCTGAGACCCAATATAGTGGCAGGCTGACTTGTGGGCCTACTAAGTTGACGGGACGGAGGGCTTTGTCAACTTAGTCAATACTCCAGTGACCGTACGATGTCCATCCAACGGTCGTAGTGCTTCTTCAACCTCTTGTCTTCGTGCTCCAGCAGGACAAAGCAGCGCCTGTCATGCCGCATAATCCTGCCTCCCGTGGCCGGCTGTGATACCGCGGAGGCCTCACCGCCCCCTACTACTCCCAACGCTGGCTAGGCCATCCCTCTACTCACCCACACCCCCTGTTATTCTGCAGCGACGGCAGCCCCACACCGCAGCCGAACCAGTGAACCCTCGTACTCCTCTTCACGTGGGCATCCACTGCTGCGTCTTTTCTGGCTCCGCGTCGTCCCCTTCCTAGGCCTCGCCTTCGTCCACCGCCGTGGTGCGCTCGGCACGGTGTGGTCAATGTGGTCAACGACCGACTTCCATCGGAAGAGTATTGTGCATGGAAAGGCTGACAGTTGGGTCCACGACGGCCGCAAGGAAGTGCCTCCTTATTACGCACAAAATAATTATTCCTCCACCTGACAGCAGGGACCCACCGGACGGGCCACCGTATTTCATGAAAAAAAAGTTTCCCCCTGACTGCTAGGACCCACCAGCTACACCTTCGCACGCAAGGAAGTGCGTGTAGGAAAAAAATGATTCACCCCCCTGACTGCTGGGACCCACCAGCTACATCTTCACACGCAAGGAAGTGCCTGACAGTCGGGACCCACCTGGTCGAAGCGTACGTAGCGTTGTCATTCTTGTCGCGAACGTGTACGTACATACTGGTGGATGTAGAGGCGTGCATGTGTCATAGTAGAGGCGCGCACGTGTCGTAGTGGAGGCGCGTATGTGTCGTAGTAGAGGCGCGCACGTAGCATGTACACGTACATACAACGGCCAGTGTGCAAGAAAGAAAATACGGCCACGTATGTGCACATACGGGCGGGGTCTCGAACGCCTAATCGCGCATACGTATGGCCAGGGCTCGTGTACATGGCTGGGTCGGAACGGAGAAATAGTGTCGTCGTCGTGTTCATGGGGAGCCAACCGGCTGGCTCGGAACGGAATGCGTTGTCATGTTCATCGGGAGGGCTTGGATGGAATAGGCGATGGAAACAAAGCCTGGCGTACCGCAGAACAGAGGAAACAGCCTTGTGTACGACCGGCCATGTTCAAAACGGGATCCTGTTCATCGTGAGGGGTCTGGCGTACAGCAAAACGGAGGAAATGGACCTCCTACGATCGAAATGGGGGTCCTGTTGATCGGGAGGGGTGTGGCGTACCGCAAAATGGATGAAACGGACTTGTGTTGGAGCACTAGGGTCAAAACGGGGGTCCTGTTCATCAGGAGGGGTGTGGCATACCGGAAAACGGGACTCCACGGGATACTGTTCATCTCCACCATCGACCTCCTCCAGCCTCCACGGGCTACCGTCGACCTCCTCCAGCCTCCATGTGCTACTGTTCATCCAGCCTCCACCGCACGCTACTCCACCGGCTACAGTTCAACCACCCCTCCACGGGCACCTCTCCACCTTCTACTGTTCATCCAGCCCTCCACGGGGTCGTCTTGTTCATCCAGCCCTCCACGGGGTCCTGTTGTTCCAGCCCCAACCGGCTCGATCGATCGGGGTCCTGTTCATCTAGAGGCAATGCCACGGGGTCCTGTTCATCCACCCCCACTTGCTCCTTTGTTCATCAACCCCCCCTAATGCTAACTGTTCATCCAGACGCAACATCGATCGGCTTCAGTTAGCAGCAGTAGTGAAGGAATCGCTCGATCATGTTTAGTTAACAGCCATCGATCGATCGCTCGGGTTCAGTAACGCCTAGCCTGCAGTGCAATCGCTCGGGTTTAGTTAGAGCCCAACGCCTCGCTCGGGTTCAGTTAGAGCCAACGCCTCGCACACACACGCGCATACGTGTACAAGAGAAACGCGCATTGTTCGGCCCTCGACCACCCACCGTAACCGGGAACTCCCCGAAATTTTCCTCGCCCTCGCTTATACCACGGTTTTTTCCGTCATGGACGGCCCAAAGAATGTCATGCAGCTGCGTCTTCGGCCCACCCAGGACGAAAAGCCCATTTTCTGTCATGATTTTTTGTCGTAGAAGTAGGAGCCCACCACATCTATGATGATACCGGGTTTTGTCACAATTATTGTCATAGAAGTTTCATAAGTATGACAGAAAAAAGTTTCGTTCAGCTCAAAATGTCACGGATGTGTCTTTTTTGTAGTGTTTGGAGACTCATAAGCTAGGGTAAGTGTACTACTTAATGTCTGGTTTGGCCACTATGAACACTGTATTGAGGCACACCTTGTTGCCCTAATCAGGAGATCACAGGATGATCACAGGCCATTCCATCAATTGCTTCAGATGTTTGATTTGCCACAGAAATTCAAAGTCATGAGTTTGATCATAGAGACAATCAAGAGAATAGTTGCTGACCATAAGAGGTCATGTGGGTATGCTCCACACATACAAATGTTAATAAACTCCAAGATGCCCAAGGGAGTGTACTTGTTGGACAAAGAGCATCTGCCCTTGAAGCCTAACTTTGAGGACAACACTGTTGTCATGACTGCTGAAGATCCAACATTCCTAGAGGCTCAAGAAAAGAGACAGAAAGCTAAAGCCGAGAAGGCAACAAAGATGCCAAGTGTTGCAGAAGCTTCAGAAGTGTTCCTCAAGTCAATGTAAGACCAGCTTCGATATTTTATTCAAGAAAACTTGAGAATTGAGAAAGGACTCGCCACCCTGACTCAGAACCTGGAGGGCTTGGAGAGGATCATTGAAGCCAAATTCTATGATCTTGAGTTGAAGGTGACTGAAATTCAGACAGCAGTTGAAGAGCTCTAGGAAGAAGCGGAAGAGAGGAAGGGGAAAGTAACTACAGAATTATTCCAGAGAGTGCCTAGAGCACAAAGGTCTGCAGCAATGCCAGTGCCAGACACAAGAGCCACAGCTTCAATACCGGCAGCCATAGCTCCAGTTGCCCCCCCAGTGGCAACTCCACTAGCTCCATGTACTTCCACTGATGCTTTCATCCTTGGATTCCTCTCAACACCTCCTCCTGAAGATCAAGCCTAGAGAGTAGCATAGCACTACACATTTTCAAGCTTTTTGGTAACTTGTTTCCAAAGGGGGAGAGAGTGTATAGATCATAGGTTTCAGAGAGAGAGAGAGCTTTGCTTCCTTTTGCTACTTATCCGCTTTGCTTGTTTGGTTGACATTCTTTATGTTTTTGTGTGTGAGATACTTTGTATGATCATGTGTCTGATCATATCATGCTTAATGCTTGTGCTTCAATGATGACATTATCTATCTCTTATGTATGATCATTCACTTTACCTTGGTGATGAGTGCTTGTTCTTTTTTCTTATCATTTTGAGCGCTCCACCAAGATGTATGTGACATGGAAGAGTGACCCATGATCCTATTTAATTGTGCATTTGCATTCAAAAGTAAATTTTAAATAATGCACAAATTTAGGGAGAGCTCTTGCTTATCACATACTTCTAAAAGCAACGATGTATTCCATTCTTATTATCATTTGTCGAAGCTTTGATCTATATGTTGTCATCAATTACCTGTAGCGACCGCGATCCCAATGGACCAAAGTCGCTGTGCATCAGTGTAATTCCTGGATCGGTAATGCTGACACGCACAGTACTCGAGGAATTATAACAGAGTTCAATCACACACTTATTACATCGAGTCCTCATAAAGAGTATGATTACAAAAATATCATGGCTGAAGGCCATCTAACTAAATAACTGCGGAAGCTCTGAGGGTAAATGAGTCCATCAACTCCAACGGCATAGGCGAGTGCAAGACAACAACCTATCACACCTTATTCGTCGTCTGAGTAGTCTGCAACATGAGACGTTGCAGCCGTGTAGGTCAGCACATTGAATATGCTGGCACAATTACACTCTAAAGCAATGAATGCAAGAACTATATCTACATGCAATATTTGGCTGATGGAGGCTCTAAGTTTATGGTTTTGCATAAAGCTAGTTTTTCCCTACAACAAAGGAATAAATTTATTTAACTACTCCCATGTTGTTCCAAATATTTGAGAAGGTTCCCCCGACTCAAATCCCAATTAAACAATATCATGATTAAACCCAATTCAATTAATCAAGGAGTGATGAGATCAACAATAATATCCAATTCTAGATACTCAAGATGTCCATAACCGGGGACACGACTAACCATGATTAGTTTATACACTCTACAGAGGTTGCGTACTTTTCCCCACAAGACTGGACCGCATCCCTGATCGAAAAATTGAGACATAGTCTTTATGAAGCATTAAATCTCTACTCCGGGCAGACTGGTACAGCTACTTTCCCTCTACATCTGCTAGTTTGCCTCTTCGAGAGCTCATACAACTTACTCAACTATGCCAGAGCCCATAATGGCTTGTGGCTGCACAAGGAAGTTTCTAGTCATGAAATATCATATGATCACTTTGAGCCTGTGTGGCGAACTGAGGACAAATCTCACGGGTACCTCAGGATTCCCCTTAATGGACAACACTTGGTTCCCCAGGTGCCCCAACCAATCCACCCAGATGTGTATTAAAGTTGCCACCTTAATGTTATCCAAGAACAAGAACTCTCATAACTTCCATGTGACTCACGAGCCAATCCCCGTCTACGAGCATGGCTAAACAAGAATAAAGTATAACCTGTATTCCCGGGGTGATCAAAAGGTATTAGGTTCCTACCTCAAGTACTACAACCAAACAACATGTTCCCAATCCTACTCATGCAAATATTTGAGGAGCAATACTAATGCATAGTAAAAACTAGGTATATAAAAGTATGATCAAAGTGTAACTTGCCTTGCAGACGATCCGCAAACTCTAGAGATTTGTAGTAACAAGCTTCGCACTCCGGATGATCTAGCGTAGCCAAACAGTAGCATACATAAGCAATCACTCAAACAAAACAACGAGAAAACAAGAAAAGATCCAAATCACACACGAAACAGGCAAACAGCTAAACTAAACAGAAAGTAAAACCTAAAAACATTATTATCATGTGAATTAGATCTTAACAGTAGGTATAGGTGATTAGCTACGATTTGCAAAAAGAAACAACTCAAACGGAGAAACGAAACTCGAGAAATGAATGAAACAAGGTCGTTTACTAATCTGAACAAAGTCAAATTTTACAGAGTCAAAATCGTGTTCAAGTTGGTTCAGTGGAAAGAACGGAACATTGTGAAGATTTAGGCGCTGGTTTCATCTAATTTGGACAAACGAGTTAAAAGTTATGCTAGTTTTATGATCAGGGGCTAAATCGCGATAAGAATATTCATGGATAGGTTCCTGGCCGAATATAAAACTAAAAAGAAAAATCTACCGCGCGAACGTTCGTTAACAGAAATAATCTAACAAAAATCATTCATTAAAATGAACGAATGAACGAATGTTCGTTATATATACAACCTAACAAAAATAAACCGCTCTAATCTCTAAAACCGAAAAAATGGAAACAAAACCCGTTCGGCCGGACGGTTCTTACCAGTACGCATCAGAAAAACTGGCAGCAGCTCCGGCGAGATCGGATCGGTGGCGATGGCGTCGATATGCGGCGGCGGCGGCTCCTGTCGGCGATGGGGCGACGGCGGCGAGTCTTGGGACAGCGCGGCGCGATCTTGAAGCAAGCGGGCAACAAAGAAGACGAGCAATGGCGGCGCGACCGAGGGCTGCGGCGGTTTTTGGTGAGGAGAGAGGTCATGGCGGCGGTTTTATGAGGGCCTCGGGGAGGGCTCCTGACTTGGCCGAGGCGGCAAGTGGCCGACCGGACTCGATGGGAGTCCGATTCTCGCATATTTCCTTGTGTGTGAAGGTGGTCTTGTAGCGTTGGGCAGTGGTTTCGCCCAATCGGTCCGGATAATTTTTTTTAAAACAGATTTCGCCGGAGAGAAAAATCCTAAATAAATATTCAAAAAATTCTAAAAATTCTAGAAACAATTTGCATCGTTCGAACCTAATATTTAGGACACGATGAACATTTTTCTGGACTAAAATGCAATTTTAAAAAATGCATGTTTTCTCTAATTCAAATAAAATATCAAATAAAATACCAATAAAATAATAGTTTGATTTTAAAATTCTTTCTCGAATATTTCTATTAGGTTGAAGAAGTCATATTATCTTCTCTCATTTATTTTTATTATTGGAATTAATTGGAGAGAAAAATAATAAAATCAAATTGATCCTCTTTTCAAATTTGAAATAAATTCAAAGATGAAATTTGTGAAACCTCCATCTCTCCCCTTAGGTCCTTGAGTTGCTTAAGATTTCTAGGATCACACTAAAATGCAAAATAAATATGATATGCATATGATGATCTATGTATAACATCCAAATTGAAAATTGGGATGTTACAAACCTACCCCCCTTGAGATGAATCTTGCCCTCGAGATTCGGGTTGGTCAGCAAAGAGGTTTGGGTGGTCCTTGCGAAGATCTTCGTCTCGCTCCCAGGTGGCTTCCTCCTCGGTAGGATCCACTGAACTTTGCAAAACTTGGTAACCTTGCTGCGAGTAACTCGGCTGGAAAACTCAAGAATCTTGACTGGCTTGTCTTCATAGGTCAGATCACTATCCAACTGAATTGCTTCCAGTGGCACTATAGCTCTCAGAGGAACCCATCTCTGCGTGGCACTTTTTGAACTGGGAAACGTGGAACACATCATGAACTCCTGACTATCGTTGGGAAATTCCAACTTGTACGCAACTTCTCCCATGCGTTCCAAAACTCTGTAGGGTCCCACAAAACGTGGTGCTCGTTTTCCCTTAACTCCAAAACGTTTAACTCCTCGAAGTGGGGACACACAAAGATATGCTTTGTCTCCGACTTCATAGACTATCTCGTTGCGTTTAGTATCTGCATAACTCTTCAGCCTTGACTGGGCTATCTTGAGTCTATCTCGAATCAACTTAACCTTCTCCTTAGAATCTCTGATTAAGTCTAGTCGGAACAACTGTCGATCTCCAACTTCATCCCACGATAATTGTGTCCTGCACCTCCTTCCGTACCAAGCTTCGAAAGGGGGCCATCTTCAAACTCGCCTGATAACTGTTGTTATAAGAGAACTCCGCATAGGGCAAATTTTCATGCCAACTAGATCCATAATCTAGCTCACAAGCTCTCAACATGTCCTCCAAAATCTGATTGACTCTCTCAGTCTGTCCATCTATCTATGGATGAAAGGATGTACTGAACTCTAACCTGGTACCCAAAGTTTCATGCAACTGATTCCAAAACTTTGAAGTAAACTGCGTTCCTCTATCTAATAGAATGGTCCTCGGAACTCCATGCAGACATACGATCCTGGTCATGTATATCATTGCCAACTTAGCACTCGTACAGGTTGTCTTCATCGGGATGAAATGGGCTACTTTCGTCAAACGGTCAACTACAACCCAGATAGAGTCATAGCCTGATTGAGTCCTAGGTAATCCTGTGAAAAAATCCATGCCAAGTTTATCCCACTTCCATTCGGGTATCGACAACGGCTTTAGCAATCCTGTTGGCTTCTGATGCTCTGCCTTGACTCTCTGACATACATCACATACTTCTACATACTCGGCAATATCCTTCTTCATTCCTGTCCACCAGAAACTTTCCTTCAAATCCAAATACATCTTAGTGTTGCCCGGGTGAATCGAGTAAGGCGAATCATGAGCCTCCTAAAGAATCAACTTCCTGATCTCATGGTCATTAGGAACATAAATACGATCCTCGAACCATAAGGTGTTGTGCTCATCCTCACGAAATCCTTTAGCCTTACCTTTACTCATTCTTTCCTTTATCTCAGCAATCTCATTGTCCGTCTTCTGGGCTTCTCTGATCTTACCCAACAAAGTGGACTTAATTTCCAATGCTGCAACATAACCTCTCGGAGCTATCTCCAAGCATAGCTCTCGAAGGTCATATGCTAACTCCTTCGGTAATCCTCTGGTTATGAGCGTGTTAACATAACTCTTGCGGCTCAACGCATCTGCGACGACATTGGCCTTTCCTGGATGATAATGCAATCTCATATCATAATCCTTTATGAGCACCAACCATCTCCTTTGCCTGAGGTTTAACTCCTTCTATGTGAAGATGTATTTCAAACTCTTGTGATCCGTGTATACATCACAAAGGTTTCCGATGAGAAAGTTCCTTCATGTCTTGAGCGCATGCACTACTTCTGCTAACTCCAAATCATGCATAACATAATTCAACTCGTAAGGTCAAAGCTGTCGTGAGACATATGAAACAACTCTTCCTTCCTGCATAAGCACTCCTCCAAGTCCTTGACGTGATGCGTCGCAATACACTTGGAAATCCTTGCGTTGGTCTGGGAGAATCAGCATTGGGGCTGTAACCAAACGTTTCTTCAACTCTTGAAAACTGGCCTCACAATCCTCAGTCCATTTAAACTTGGTGTCCTTCTTCAATAACTCCGTCATGGGCTTTGCAATCTTGGAGAAATTCTCAGTAAACCTCCGGTAATAACCTGTGAGTGCAAGAAAACTTCTGATCTCTCCCACTGAGGTGTGTGCCAACCATTTAGTGATAGAAGCAACCTTGGTAGGGTCTACTGCTATTCCTTCTCCGGATATAACATGTCTGAGAAATCCAACTTCCTTCAACCAAAACTCACATTTGCTGAACTTGGCATACAACTGATGTTCTCTGAGCTTCTCAAGAACCAAACACAAATGCTCCTTATGCTCTTCTTCATTCTTTGAGTAGACCAAAATATCATCAATAAACACCACGATGAATTTATCCACAAACTCCATGAACACCTTGTTCATCATACTCATGAAATAGGCAGGGGCATTAGTCAAACCAAATGACATAACTGTATACTCATATAGCCCATACCTCGTAGTAAAAGCTTTCTTAGGTATATCCTGCTCTCAGATCTTCAACTGGTGATACCCTGATCGAAGATCGATCTTGAAGAAAACCTTAGCTCCTTGCAGCTGGTCAAACAAATCATTGATCATCGGCAGAGGGTATTTGTTCTTGATCGTCACCTCATTCAGCGCACGATAGTCAACAACCATCCTCAAAGATCCATCCTTCTTCTCCACTAGAAGCACTAGGGCTCCCCAAGGTGATGAACTTGGTCGAATGTAACCTTTCTCCAGTAAACTCCTTTATCTGCTTCTTAATTTCCTCCAGATCCTTTGCGGGCATCCGATACGGTCTCTTGGATATTGGTCTGGTGCCTGGCAATAACTCAATCAAAAACTCAATGTCCCAATCCGGTGGCATGCCTGGTAACTCCTCCGGAAATACATCAGGGTAATCCTTCACCACTAGTACTTCCTCTTGTACAACTCCTGATAAGGAATTCACTTGAGTCCTCCTTGGCGCATGCCTGGATACATACTTGATCCTCTTTCCTTCTGGGGTGGTGAGAAGAATTGATTTACTAGTGCAGTCGATGTTTCCCCCAAACTTGGATAGCCAATCCATGCCTAGTATCACATCCAATCCTTGTGACTCCAGAACAGTCAGGTCAGTTGGGAAAACATGTCTACCTATGGTTACTGGGAACTGATAGCATCCCCTACTAGCCATATCCTCCGCTCCTCGGGAACTTACTAACATATGTGACTTAAGGGCTATGGTTGGCAATTTATACTTATCAACAAATACCCTTGATATGAATGAATGCGATGCACCAGTATAAAAAGAACAAGTGCTGTAAATGCATTAATCAAAAACTTACTAACAACTGCGTCGGGTTGATCCTCAATCTCCTCCACACTGATGTGGTTCACATGACCTTTGTTGCAGGGGTTGGGCTTCTTGGCAGAACCTCCATTGCCGTTTCCATTATTGGCTTCAGGACAATCATTGGCATAATGTCGGGTCTTCTGGCACTTGAAATAAGTTATGTGGCTCAGACCCCTCTTGGTTGGTGTTGAGGTGTTGGATCGGTTATGACTGCTGCTTCCTCCATTCCCATTGCCATTCTTGGGGCCACTATGGTTGTGCGAACATGCTCTGTTGTGCGTGTATCCTCCATGGTTATGTCCTACATGGTTATGAGTATGTCCTCCCGAGTACGGGGTATAGCGGGGCTTCTGTTGACCTCCGAAGGTATTCCTCCCCTGTCCATACTTCCTCTTGTGATTGTCAATCTGCTGTTGCTTGCCTTCTATCATGAGGGCCCTGTCTACCAACTCCTGGTAGTTGTTGAATGTTGCTACCATCAACTGCATGCTCAGCTCATCGTTGAGCCCCTCAAGAAACTTCTCCTGCTTTGCGGCGTCTGTGGCCATGTCATCTGGGGCATAGCGTGCTAACTTGCTAAACCCATCCACATACTTTCCCACTGTACGACCTCCTTGGCGCAAGTTGCGAAACTCGCGCTTCTTCATGCTCATAGCTCCTGCTGAAACATGGGCGGTGCGGAAAGCTTGCTGAAACTGATCCCATGTAACTGTATCAATGGGGTAGGTGGCGGTGAAATTCTCCCACCAAGATGTTGCGGGTCCATCAAGCTGATGTGCGGCAAAGCGCACTCTCTCCGCATTTGTGCATCCTCAAGTGGTCAGCTCTCTTCCAATCTTGCGGAGCCAATCATCTGCAATAATCGGCTCGGTGCTACTAGAGAACACCGGCGGATTCAACCTCAGAAAATGGGCTAGGTTGTCAACAGGTGGTGGTGGCAGTGGGTTGTTGTTGTTATTTTGTTATTGTTGCCTTGGTTCTGGGTCTGACTAAGCATTTGCATCAAGGCATTCTGCTGCTGGATCAACTGAGTGAGCTCCGGTGGGAACTCAAATCCATTGTCACGTCTCGGAGGCATCTGATGGGTTAGAAGGGGTGAGAAAACAGAATAGAATAAGGTCTAAGAGAGATCACTACCCATATGCTCATGAGACAAACACAAATAATTCACTTCATTCAATAGCACACAAGATTCACACAAAGGATCTAAACTACGATTACAAACTCGATCAATGCTAACTACTTGGAAGAATACTACTAGTTACAATGGTGGTCATCTAGAAATTTTGATCAGAGGAAGACTCCATAATATCTACTCCACCTTCGTCAACGTAGTTGTCATCACTGTCGTCATTTGCATCAATGTCCGTGTCGGTGTCATCCATGATGATGTAGTCCTCCGAATAGATATCCTTTACTGGTTCTCGCTTGTGATTCTCCACTGGTAGTCCTAGCTTCCTCTTCAGATCTTCATCCTTCTCGAGTAGTACGCCTCATATCCATCGCATGTAAACTTAAGTTCCACTTCTAGCTTGTTGTTCTTTTTCATCTGCTTCTTGATCTTCTTCATGTTGAAGTAGAGTTGATTCTCTTGTCGACGAATATGATCACCCATCTCCTGAATGTAAGTTCCAATTGATCCATCCCTCCTGGTACGAATCATTTCCCATTCTTCATCTCAACGGCCACATATTTGGTAGATAGTGTTTTCTAGCTGCTTGTGATACACCTCACGTATGCGTCCAAAGGTGATATGGGCTGCCATACTCTTTCCTAAGCTCCAGCTTGGTGCATCCAGGTAGAAATCCATAGGCTCCGTTGTTGGCACGAACATCCTCCCAGGTAACCAGACTTTGATCTTCCAGCACTCCTCTTCCGGTACAGTTGCAGAGAAAGCCCCCCTGAAGCTTGGTAGTTTGATGTTCAAGTATTTGGTGACTTCTTTCAAGTGTCGCCCGAAAGGGGTGTCATCATCTGGCTGATTTAACTTGTTCCTGGGTGTCATCATCTGCCTATAGAGTAGAAATAGAGGAGAATTAGAAATGAGCACAGAAGAGAATCCCTGTGGCTTATTCTAGTGGTCGCGTCCTACAGTCAGCATGTGCTCTAATACCATCTTGTAGCGACCACGATCCCAATGGACTAAAGTCTTTGTGCATCTGTGACGCCCCCGATTTAATCGTACACTAATCATGCACGCAAACGTGTACGATTAAGATCAGGGACTCACGGGAAGATATGACAACACAACTCTAAAATTAAAATAAGTCATACAAGCATCATAATACAAGCCAGGGCCTCGAGGGCTCGAATACAAGTGCTTGATCATAGACGAGTCAGCGGAAGCAACAATATCTGAGTACAAACATAAGTTAAACAAGTTTGCCTTAAGAAGGCTAGCACAAAGCGGGATCTGAGATCGAAGAAGCGCGGGCCTCCTGCACAGGATCCTCCTAAACTACTCACAGTGGTCGCCGGCGAGCCTGCACGTAGTAGTAGGCACCTCCAGTGTAGTAGTCATCATCGATGGTGGCGTCGGCTCTGGACTCCAGCATCTGGTTGCGACAACCGAAAAGAAAGGAAAGGGGAAAAGGGGAGAAAGCAACCGTGAGTACTCATCCAAAGTACTGCAAGCAAGGAGCTACTCTACATATGCATGGGTATATGTGTAAAGGGCCATATCGGTGGGTGAGCTGAGAATGCCGAATAAGAGGGGATAGCTAATCCTATCGAAGACTAAACACAGCAGCCTCCGTCTTGCAGCATGTAGAAGAGAGTAGATGAAGTCCTTCAAGTAGCATCGCCAAGTAGCATCTCCAAGTAGCATCTCGGTAGCATCGCATAGCATAATCCTACCCGCAATCCTCTCCTCGTCGCCCTGTTAGAGAGCGATCACCGGGTTGTATCTGGCACTTGGAAGGGTGTGTTTTATTAAGTATCCTGTTCTAGTTGTCACAAGGTCAAGGTACAACTCCGGGTCGTCCTTTTACCGAGGGACACGGCTATTCGAATAGATAAACTTCCCTACAGGGGTGCACCACATAACCCAACACGCTTGATCCCATTTGGCCGGACACACTTTCCTGGGTCATGCCCGGCCTCGGAAGATCAACACGTCGCAGCCCCACCTAGGCACAACAGAGAGGTCAGCCCACCGGTCAAAATCCTATCTGCCAATGATGGTCCGGACCCATCGCCCATTGCACACACTTGCGTTGCGGCGCCGAAGCGCACCTAGCCTAGTGGCGCTCGGTCCAATCCGGCGCGCGCCGCTCGTCGGCCGCGTCAAGAAGGCTTCGGCTGATACCACGACGTCGGGATACCCATAACTACTCCCGCGTAGATGGTTAGTGCTTATAGACCAAATGGCCAGACTCAGATCAAAGACCAAGATCTCGTTAAGCGTGTTATTATGAAGCAAACGCGGACGCCGACCAGGGCCAGGCCCACCTCTCGCCTAGGTGGTCTCAACCTGCCCTGTCGTTTCGCCACAAAGATCCACACAGAGGGCCGTCAGGACAAAGGTCCTTTCAGCCCCCAATCCGTGAATCACTCGCGGGTACTCTTCGAGTGGACCCGACTTTAGTCACCATCTGTATAGTATGTATGTATGTATAGTATATACCGTGATCACCTCCCAAGTGATCACGACCCGATAATATAGCAAAGCGGTGACAAGAATGTAGGGCCAATGATGATAAACTAGCATCCTATACTAAGCAATTAGGATTGCGGGTAAGGTATCAATATTGTAGCAACAATGACGGGCTATACAGCAATGAATAGGAGTAACGAACAAGAACATGCTACACTACTCTAATGCAAGCGGATAGAGAAGAATAGGCGATATCTGGTGATCAAGGGGGGCTTGCTGGTTGCCTCGACAAGAGAGAGGGGTCCTCAACTCCATAGTCGTCTTGGGCGGCGGCGCTGTCGGTCTCGTGGTCTCTTGGAGAGAAGAGGGGAAGAAACAATGAATACAATGCAAACAAATGCGTGTCGATGCATGACATGACAAATAACGATGCTAGGTGTGCCCAATCGCGGTAGTAGGTGATACCGACGAAGGAAACATCCGGAAAGTATTCCGGTGTTTAGCGTTTTAACCGAAGGAGCCGGAGGAAAGTTGCGTGTTCGGTATGCTAGGGGTGTGTGGCGGACGAACGGGCTGCGTAACCGGATTCTTCTCGTCGTTCTGAGCAAGTTTCATGTAGAAAGTATTTTCATCCGAGTTACGGATTAAAAGATATGATTTTCTAAAGATTTAAATCATTTTCTGATTTTAATTATTTATTTAATTCCAACATTATCCAAAAAAGTGTGTGATGACGTAGGCATGACATCAGAGTGATGTCAACAGGTCAACTGGTCGGTTAACCAGTCAAACCAGACAGGTGGGTCCAGTGGGACCCACATGTGATTGACAGGGTAATAACAGGGGGGTTTTAGACTAATAATTGGGTTAATTAGTGGGTGCGTCCCAGTAGTCAGTGACTGTTTAGTTAATTAAATGTTTTAACTCACGTGGGCCCACATGTCAGTGGCAGTAGCTTCCACGTCAGCAGTTGACTGGGTCAGCCCAGTCAACTAGGACCCGCAAGGCCCACTAGTAGTGGCTCTGGGGTGGCCCCAGGCCAACCACGTAGGCGGCGGCCGGCGTTTGGCCGCCCGCGACGTCAGAACGCGGCGGGGGCACCCGGGCCTCGTCGGGATTTCGCTACACGGCGCCGTTCGCGCGCCGCTTAGTCTAATCGAGCAGCCACTCGATGCGCGTCGGCGGGTGGTGGTATGGCGGACATGGCGAAATCGGCGCCGGCGGCGCGCGAGGCGGCGGCATCGTTCGGGACATCGCCGGGATCGCTAGGAAGCACCAAACGCGCGCAACAACTTGCGTTCGAACCGCGAAGGCATTCGCGTCGTTTGGCGGTGGCGCTGGAGCAAATGGTTGCGGAAACACGGCCGGCGGCGAAGCTCTGGCGGCAGCGGGCTCGGTGCTACGGCGGCTAGCTAGCTAGGGCGCGAGCTAGGGGAGGTAGAGGGCGAGGGGGAAGGCAGCTCACCTGGCGGCACGCACGATGGCCGTGAATGGGTTAGTAGCTGCAGGGCGTTGCGGAGATGAAGAAGAAAGCGGCAAAGCTTGTCGGGCGAGAGGAGGAAGACGGCGGCGGCGGGGGTTGCGGGTGTCGGCATCCTGCGTCTGACGAGAGCCGTAGTCGATGGAGGCGAGCGGCGGACACGTCGGGCGGCTTGAGGTCGCGGCGACGCGAGTTTCTGGCGGCGAGGCCATGGCGGCCTTCGGTTGCGGTGGGGAACAAGGGGAGCGCGCAGATCTGAGAGGTGCGAGGAACCGAGGAGAGAGGGGGCGAGTGGGAGGAGAGACCGAGGGGCGTCGGCGCCTTATCCACCTCGGCGCCGCGGCGGGTCCGATGGCGACCGCGCCTGTGGCGGTCTTGACGAGGAACAGGAAGGGGTCTTGTCTGGGAGCTGGGCCGACCAGGCCGACCAGTGGTTCTTGATCCAGTGAGGGGCTGTGGCCTAGCTAGCAGCTGGGCCGATTGTCCCAGTGGGGAGGGGGTTCTCCTTTTGTTTTATTTTCACTTTTTTTTTGCTTATTTCCTTTTCTGTTTTATTTCATTTCAAAGTAATTAGGCATTTTCTAAAAATGTGTTTACTTCACCATAATTACCTATGCAATATTTGGCACTGCCCGAACATTTTTGTTTTGATGTTTGAAAACTTTTGTTGTTTGTCATCTTTTGAATTTTGATTTTTGGACCAGTTTTGAACTAATGAAAGATTAGCAACAGTAACGAAGGTGATGTGGCATCAATACAGAGTTTTACTGTAGCATAGTTATCCGGGCGTTACAAATCTCCTCCACTACAAGAAATCTCGTCCCGAGATTTAAGAGGTAGAAGGAAACAGTGCGGGGTATTCTTCGCGTAGACGATCCTCGCGTTCCCAAGTGGCTTCATCTTCAGAATGGTGCGACCACTGGACTTTGAGGAACTTGATCGCCTTTTTGGCGTGTGCGGCGTTCAGCTTGGTCGAGAATGCGGACCGGATGCTCTTTATAGGAGAGATCCTGCTGCAATTCGAGCACTTCATGATCCACTCCTCGGATCGGGTCCTTGAAGCAACGGCGGAGCTGTGATACATGGAACACATCGTGAACCTGAGAAAGGTTCGGCAGAAGCTCCAGTTGATATGCCACTTTTCCACGCCTTTCGAGAATAGTGAATGGGCCAATATAGCGAGGAGCTAGCTTGCCCTTGATCCGGCGGTGAGCACCCTTCATTGGTGTGACTCGAAGATAAGCCTTTTCGCGAGTTGATAGACCATGTCCTTATGTTTACGGTCATAATTACTCTTTTAGGCGTGGTGAGCGGTCTTGAGATTCTCGCGAATAATGTGGACTTGTTCTTGGCATGTTGGATAATATCCGGACCAAGAGTGGGCGTTCCCGATTTCGACCAGTTCGGAGGAGTTCGGCACTTTCGTCCATATAACACTTGAAGGGGCCATCTTGAGACTAGCTTGATAGCTATTATTATAAGAGAACTCAGCATACGGAGAGATTCCTCCCATTTCTTGCGAAGGAAATAACACAAGCTCGAAGCATGTCTTGAGAACTTGGTTGACACGTTCAACCTGCCCTTGCGGCGAGGATGAAAAGCAGTCTTTGAAAGACGGATGAGTGCCCATAGCTTCTTGGAAACTTGCCCGAATCTTGAAGTGAATAAGCTGCCACGCAGTGCGGCTGATTACCAATGGAATACCGTGAAGCGAGACAATTCTGGACATGTAGAGGTTTGCCAGCTAACTAGCAGTGATCGTTTCCTTGACAGCCAGAAAATGCGCAACTTTAGAAAGCTGGTCAATGATGACAAGAATAGCATCATTACCTTTTTGTGATTTGGGAAATCCAGTAACGAAGTCCATTTCAACATGGTCCCATTTCCATTCAGGAATAGAGATATGTTGTAGAGTTCCAGCAGGCCTTTGATGTTCTGCTTTGATACGACGGCAAACGTCACACTCAGCAACATAGCGAGCAATGTCTTGCTTCATGTTAGACCACCAGAATCTCTGACGAATGTCTTTGTACATCTTTGTACTACGAGGATGGATACATAGAGGCGTATCATGAGCTTCTTTCATAACCTTCGAGTCATATCCAGGTTTTCCCTCTTACTCGGAACTACTAGGCGACCTTTGAAGAATAAGGTGCCATCATCGACCTTGATGAAGAATGAGGGCTTTCCTTCTTTGAGGTCGCGCTTAATCTTGTGGACTTCATCATCACATTTCTGTATCCATTTGATGGTGTCCACAACATTTGGTTTCACAACCAGGGTATTGAGAGAACCCCTGGGAACAATGTGGAGGTTCATCTTGCGAAACTCCTTAGGAGGGGGAGCGAGCGCACCTGGAGGAACAATATGGAGGTTCAGCTTTCGAAATTCTTTAACAAGTGAGGGCTGAACCTTGTGAATCTGGAGGTGGTTGCAGTAAGACTTGCGGCTCAAGGCATCAGCCATTACATTAGCCTTGCCTGGTGTATAGGAAATACCCAAGTCAAAGTCTGCAACAATCTCCATCCATCTCTGCTGACGGAGGTTCAGGTCTGGCTGGGTAAACAGATACTTCAGACTTTGGTGGTCAGTGAAGATCTACGCAGCGATTACCGAGAAGGTAATGTCGCCCTTTGCTTGATGCATGAATGACAAAGAACAAGCTCGAGGTCGTGAACTGGGTAGTTCTCTTCGTGAGGGCGCAATTGCCGAGAGGCATAAGCAATAACTTTATGTCTTGCATTAGGACACAGCCTAATCCTTGGCGGAAGCGTCGCGATAAATAACGAAGTCCTTGTTAGTATCGGGAGGAGCTAATCTTTGGGCGAAGTCAACTTGTCTTTGAGTGCTCGAAACTTTCGACATTTATCATCCATTGGAACTTGGCGCCCTTATACAGCGAGGTTAGTCGGGGCACGGCAATCTTGGAGTAGTTCTCGGCGACTCGGCGGCAATAGCTGGCAAGACCGAAAACTTCTAACTTGCTTGACATTCTTGGAGGAGTCAATCGAGAATAGCTTTGAACTCGTTCGGGGTTAGCAACAATACCATCCTTAGAGATGACATGTCCAAGATAGGTTACTTGGGAGCCGAATTCACACTTGGAGAACTTGGCACGAGTTGATGCTCTCTAAGCTTTTCGAGAACAAAGGCGAAGATGTTGACATGTTCTTCTTCATTCTTGGAATATACAAGGATATCATCCAGATAAACCACGACAAATTTGTCGAGGTATTCCATAAAGATATAGTTCATCAGACAAGAGAAGGTGGCTGGAGCATTGGTTATTCCAAAAGACATGACGGTGTACTCGTATGAACCATAGCGAGTCACAAATGCGGTCTTCGGGATATCTTCTTCCAGAACACGGATCTGGTGGTAACCCAACCTCAAGTCGAGTTTAGAGAATACTGACGAACCAGCCAGTTGATCATATAGATCATTGATCCGAGGAAGAGGATATTTGTTCTGAATGGTAGCTTGGTTAATAGAACGGTAGTCTTGGACCAATCGGTTTGTCCCATCCATCTTCTTGACAAAGAGAGAAGGTGCTCCCCAAGGAGAGCAACTTGGGCGAATGAAACCACTTTGAAAAGATTTATCGATTTCCTCCTTAAGCTCAAGGAGTTCATGCGGCGGCATCTTGTAAGGTCGTTTGGCTATAGGAGTGGTGCCTGGTTTCAAGTCGATGACGAATTCGACAGCTCTAGCAGGGGGAATCCCTGGGAGTTCTTCAGGAAAGACGTCGAGGAAGTCACGCACGACGGGAATGTTTTCAATGCCCTCGAGTGGTGCAGAGTTCAATGCATTCAATGCATAAAGTCATGCCTCGGCATTCTGAACCAGACGAGCATTGTAGCTTATTATTTCATCAGAAGGGTGTAGCAGATGGACGGTGTTAGTGGCACAAACTATAGAAGCAGTATGCGCCTTTAACCAATTCATTCCCAGAATGAGGTCAATGATACAAGACTTCAGTACGATGGGAGAGACAAGGAATTCTAGCCCTTCGATTTCAATGGGGACGTTGTTGCAAATCATGGAGGTCCTACATTGGCCCGCGGGGGTGTGTACTAATAGCGAAGCGTTCATGTCTTCGCTTTTAATGCCATGCATGAATGCAAAATCTTCTGACATGAATGAATGCGATGCACCTGTATCAAATAAAGCGGATCTTTGATGCTGAATTTACGAGTGTACCCATCACGATGGCGGGTGGTCTTGAGCTTCGTTTTGATCAACGTGGTTGGCATGAACACGACCATAGGACTTGGCATTGTTGTTGCGGGGCTGGTTGTTCCCACGGCCAGTTGCTGGAAGGGCCAGTTGATTCTGTTTCTGGTTGCATTCCCTAGCACGGTGCCCTGGTTGTCCGCACCTATAGCACAAACCATTCTCGGGAGTAGGAACAGGAGCTTGGGGTGGTGGAGCTGGAAGCCTCGGCTGCCTAGTTGGAGCAGTAGGCAGACGAGGTGCAACATAGGACTGCCTTGGGGCAGGTGCATTCGGCTGGTACATGCTGTTGGGAATCCATATCTTGCGCTTCTGCGAGGACGGGCCCGAAGATGAGCCCGTGTCACGGCTGCGCCTGTGAGAGCTCTGGTATTCCTGCAGACCAGTTTCAACGTTGATGGCTTTGTTCAACAAGGTGGCGAAATCAGTAAAGTCATGCACTAGAAGTGCGAGCTTGATGTCGACTTGAAGGCCGTCACGGAACTTCGCCTGTCTGCGTGCATCAGTTGCAATGTCCTCTTCAGCATAGCGAGACAAGTCCAGAAACTCCCGCTGATAAGCTTCCACGGTTTTGTTGCCCTGGGTGAGGTTGCGGAACTCACGCTTCTTCATGTCCATGATCCCCTGAGGAATGAAGCGGGCACGGAAGGCAGCTTGAAAGTCGGCGGTGATGATTGTCCCAGCGGGTAGAAATGCGCTGTGGCTGTCCCACCATTGAGCTGCGGGTCCCTTGAAAAGAAGGAAGCAAAGGTGACATAGCGGGCGGGGGCTACTTCAGCGATCTCCATCTCATAGGTGATGTCACGGGCGATCATCAAGATCCGGCGGCTGAGTTGAGCTGCGGTACAGTTGGGTTGAGGCACATGAAATCCTGCAGAGTCACTTGGGCTGGCTGCTCATTCATATTGGGGCGAGGGAACTGAGCCATCACATTCTCCATGAACTGGCGATTCATCTCAAGCTGTTGGATAATACCAGCCATGTACTTAGGTGGGGGTGGGAAGTCGCCATCACGACCACGACCAGCTGGTCTAACCATCCTGCAAATATATAACAGGGGTAGTTCAGCATTGAGAAATTTGCATAAACAAGAATCATCCATGATGAAACATGCATAATGAAAGGAGCACGACAGATACTACATAGTAGTCGGCATATCTTACAAAAGGGGTCGGACATAGTGTTCAGTACACAGAGTTCAGTACATAGACTAAGTCATCATAGGCGGCACACAGGCTCACGGCGAATGCAACTAATACTAATAAGCAAGACTACATCAGTCCCAGGAGGTACTGTGGAGGTAGTCATAGCCCGACAACTGGTAGTGAGGCAACAGATAGCCACGTCGGCGACACAGGGGCGCGGATACTCTGTGTAGAACCCGGCCTTCAGTGGCGAAAGAGGACCAAGTCTTGGGGAGTAGCCTCCACCTCGCCAACCGAAACCATCGGGCATCACGGTCTGGCTGGGTAGATCGCGAGCGCGTAGCTGTCTAGATACAACAAAGGGTGCAACAGCGTCGAGCCTGTAAAGGTCTTGACAGTGGTGTACAACTTCGGCGAAAACTCGGTTAGCTCGGTCCAACCCATCGGCATGCGAGAACCAGTCTCGATGGTGGAAGGGCTCTCGAGTGGCGGTGGAGTAAGCAGCGATGTAGTATCCCTCCGCACCAACATCGGATCACGATGGCAATGTGCTGAAAGGGGAAGTGTCAACGCTGATACTCTCCACGAAGGCGTGTCGAGCAGCATAAGCAGCATCGTGAACGCCATCTCGATGGTCACTCCAACACCATGGCGGTGTGCAACACGGTAGTGGAGTCATACTCCCGAGAGTAGAGGTGGGCGATGGCACGGTATCTGCTCTGGTTAAAGTCTGGTACTCCTCATAGGCGGTGTACTCGGGGTGCAGCGATAACCCGGATAGGTCATCATCTCAGCTAGCACGGCGGTGATCCCGAGGCACCAATGGCTGCGGTGTGGCGCCACGACCTGCCTCGTGGGTTCCATCGAAAACAAAATGTTTCAATGGAGTCAAATGACAATGTGGGTACTATTCAAAATACTATCCTCTGAGAATAACTATGGCTTATCCAACTTTGGGGTGAGCGTGGTAGCGGGATCCTAATGTTAGAGTTAGTAAATTTGTTTAACCCGAGTAGAAGAGAGTTGAGTCGAGTAAAGGTCGAGGAGTAAAAGATCCCAAGACCACCCAATGGCGGCGTGGGCCGTAAGGCTCACAGCCAAGTTAGTAAAAGTTTTGTAGTGACTAGACTCGACTTGACCAAGGAGTGTGGAAGGGGATTCCTCTGAGCGATCGGCTCGATACCAACTTGTGACACCCCGATTTAATCGTACACTAATCATGCACGCATAGCGTGTGCGATTAAGATCGAGGACTCACGGAAGATATCACAACACAACTCTAAAAGTAAAATAAGTCATACAAGCATCATAATACAAGCCGGGGCCTCGAGGGCTCGAATACAAGTGCTTTCGATCATAGGCGAGTCAGCGGAAGCAACAATATCTGAGTCTGGACATAAGTTAAACAAGTTTGCCTTAAGAAGCCTAGCACAAAGCGGGATCTGAGATCGAAGAGGCGCGCGGCCTCCTGCACAGGATCCTCCTAAACTACTCACAGTGTCGTCGTCGACACGCTTGCGTAGTAGTAGGCACCTCTAGTGTAGTAGTCGTCATCGGCGGTGGCGTCTGCTCTGGACTCCAGCATCTGGTTGCGACAACCGAAAAGAAAGGAAAGGGGAAAAGGGGAGAAAGCAACCGTGAGTACTCATCCAAAGTACTACTTAAGCAAGGAGCTACTCTACATATGCATGGGTATATGTGTAAAGGGCCATATCGGTGGACTGAACTGCAGAATGCCAGAATAAGAGGGGGATAGCTAATCCTGTCGAAGACTACGCTTCTGGCAGCCTACGTCTTGTAGCATGTAGAAGAGAGTAGACTGAAGTCCTTCAAGTAGCATCGCCAAGTTGCATCACCAAGTAGCATCTCCAGTAGCATCGCATAGCATAATCCTACCCGGCAATCCTCTCCTCGTCGCCCTGTTAGAGAGCGATCACCGGGTTGTATCTGGCACTTGGAAGGGTGTGTTTTATAAAGTATCTGGTTCTAGTTGTCATAAGGTCAAGGTACAACTCAGGGTCGTCCTTTTACCGAGGGACACGGCTATTCGAATAGATAAACTTCCCTGTAGGGGTGCACCACATAACCCAACACGCTTGATCCCATTTGGCCGGACACACTTTCCTGGGTCATGCCCGGCCTCGGAAGATCAACACGTCGCAGCCCCACCTAGGCACAACAGAGAGGTCAGCCCGCCGGTCTAAATCCTATGCGCGAAGGGGTCCGGGCCCATCGCCCATTGCACACCTTCACGTTGCGAGGTCGGCCGGAAACAGACCTAGCCTAGTGGCGTTCCAGTCCAATCCGGCGCGCGCCGCTCCGTCGCTGACGTCAAGAAGGCTTCGGCTGATACCACGACGTCGGGATACCCATAACTACTCCCGCGTAGATGGTTAGTGCATATAGACCAAATGGCGAGACTCAGATCAAATACCAAGATCTCGTTAAGCGTGTTATTATGAAACAAGCGGGACGCCGACCGAGGCCAGGCCACCACTCGCCTAGGTGGTCTCAACCTGCCTGTCGCTCCGCCACAAAGATCCACACAGAGGGCCGTTGGGACAAAGGTCCTTTCAGCTAATCCGTGAATCGATCGCGGGTACTCTTGGCGGACCCGACTTTAGTCACCATCTGTATAGTATGTATGTATGTATAGTATATACCGTGATCACCTCCCAAGTGATCACGGCCCGATAATATAGCAAAGGCGGTGACAAGAATGTAGGGCCAATGATGATAAACTAGCATCCTATACTAAGCAATTAGGTTTGCGGGTAAGGTATCAATATTTGTAGCAACAATGACGGGCTATGCAATGTAATAGGAGTAACGAGCAGTAACATGCTACACTACTCTAATGCAAGCGGTATAGAGAAGAATAGGCGATATCTGGTGATCAAGGGGTGGGCTTGCTGGTTGCTCGACAAGAGAGGGGTCCTCAACTCCGTAGTCGTCTTGGGCAGCGGCGCGTCGGTCTCGTGGTCTACCGAGAGAAGAGGGGAAGAAACAATGAATACAATGCAAACAAATGCGTGTCGATGCATGACATGACAAATAACGATGCTAGGTGTGCCCAATCGCGGTAGTAGGTGATACCGAAGCGAAGGAAAACATCAGGAAAGTATTCCGGTGTTTAGCGTTTTCGGCGGAAGGAGCCGAGGGGAAATTGCATGTTCGGTATGCTAGGGGTGTGTGGCGGACGAACGGGCTGCGTAACTGGATTCGTCTCGTCGTTCTGAGCAACTTTCATGTAGAAAGTATTCTCATCCGAGTTACGGATTAAAAGATATGATTTTCTAAAGATTTAAATCATTTTCTGATTTTAATTATTTATTTAATTCCAACATTATCCAAAACAGTGTGTGATGACGTAGGCATGACATCAGAGTGATGTCAGCAGGTCAACTGGTCGGTTGACCAGTCAAACCAGACAGGTGGGTCTAGTGGGACCCACATGTCATTGACAGGGTAATAACAGGGGGGTTTTAGACTAATAATTGGGTTAATTAGTGGGTGGGTCCCAGTAGTCAGTGACTGTTTAGTTAATTAAATTAATTAATGAAATAATTAGCATTTTATCTATTTACAAAATGTTTTAACTCACGCGGGCCCACATGTCAGTGGCAGTAGCTGCCACGTCGGCGATTATTTGGGTCGACCCGACCAACTAAGACCCGCCGCCCCACCCCAGCGATGGCTCAGGAGGCCCGAGGCCAACCACGTGGCGGCCGCCCGGCATTTGGCCGGCGGCGTCGAACGCGGCGGGGCACCGGGCCTCGTCGGGATTCGCTACACGCCGTTCGGTGCGCCGCTTAGTCTATCGAGCAGCCACTCGATGCAGCGTCGGCGGGTGGTGGTATGGCGGACTTGGCGAAATCGGCGCCGGCGGCGGCGGGCGGCGGCATCGTTCGGGACATCGCCGGGATCGCTAGGAAGCACCAAACTGCGCGCAACAACTTGCGTTCGAACCGCAGAGGCATTCGCGTCGTTTGGCGGTGGCGCTGGACCAAATGGTTGCGGAAACACGGCCGGCGACGAGCTCTGGCGGCAGCCTTTCGGGTGCTCTGCGGCAGCTAGCTAGGGCGCGAGCTAGGGGAGGTAGAGGGCAGAGGGGGGAAGTGAAAGCACACTTGCTCCCTAGGTGGTTTTGGTAATTAATGACAACATACTCTGTGGTTGGACTAATGTTTTTATCAAGTATGTCTCAGGAAAGTCAATCACTCTGGAAATGGCAAAAGGACTAGAGAGGTGAACCCCTAAGATGCTAAGGAAAGGATTGGCAAAAGCTCAAGACTCCATTTTTGGTTTAGTGATCCAAGATCACATTGAGTCCATAGGAAAGCCAATACTATTAAAAGGGGGTGAGGTTATGATGATGATCTGGTTGCTCTAAAGTGCTTAGTGATTTATCTCTCAAACAATCAGCAATCTTTCATTCCAACATAAACCCATAAGTAATCTCGGTCCCACCGATTCCAAACTCACCACACCGAGATGAACCACCTCGACCATATAGCCAAACCCTAAGAATCTCGGATTTTCGATTCCAAACTCGGTCATTCGAAATTGGTGTTGCCAAGCTCTGTAACATACGTACTCAAATCGGTGTCACCGAGATGAGAAAGTCGGTCCCACCGAGATTGGCAAACCCTAGACTTTGGAAGAATCGGTCTAACCGAGATTGTATTTTCGGTCCCACGAAAATCCCAACGTTCTAAGATTTGAACTTTCGGTCGACCGAGTTGTCAACTTGATCGACCGAGATTACTCAAATGTGTGTAGCAGTTGGATTTTGTGTGGAGGCTATAAATACCCTCCACCTCCTCTTCATTAGTGGAGAGAGCCATCGAGAAAGAACTACCACTCCTACCTTACATTTACGAGAAGAAAACTACCTACCCTTGTGTTGAGATCAAGTTGCTCCACTCCCACCATATGACACTTGATTTCTAGTCTTTCCAAGTTGCTTTCCACTCAATCCCTTCCTCCACCACAGCCAAATCGGTGAGGAGAGTTGAGTGTTGGGGAGATTATCATTTGAAGCACAAGAGCAAGGAGTTCATCATCACCAACCCCATCTATTACCTTTTGGAGGTGGTGCCTCCTAGATTGGTTAGGTGTCACTTGGGAGCCTCCGTCATGATGTGGAGTTGAACCAAGGAGTTTGTAAGGGCAAGGAGATCGCCTACTTCGTGAAGATCTACCCGAGTAAGGCTAGTCCTCCGTGGGCGTAAGCCATGATGGCATAGACAAGGTTGCTTCTTCGTGGACCCTTCGTGGGTGGAGCCCTCCGTGGACTCACAGCCGTTACCCTCCGTGGGTTGAAGTCTCCATCAGCGTGGATTGACGATAGCACCACCTATCGGAACCACGAGAAAAATCTCCGTGTCTCCAATTGCGTTTGCTCTTCACAATCTCTCTCTTACTATTCATGCAATTTACTTTCCGCTGCCCTATACTCTAGAATTGTATGCTTAGTATGTTGCTCGACTTGTATGCATGATGCTTGACTTGTCTTTCATTGTGAACTTGCTATGAACTTATGATAATCAAAAGGCATAATTTTTTATCTTGTCGAGTTGTCTAATCACCCCCCCTCTAGACACTCTTTCCTTCAACGATCCTACAATTGGTATCAGAGCATTGGTCTCCATTGCTTTGGTTTGCACACCATTGGAGGAAGATGGACGTGTCTACGTTTGGGAGTGTTAGTCATAGAGTGCCTATTCTTGATGGAGTGTCCTATAACTCGTGGAGGATTGAAATGCTTGCTATCTTTAAGATATACAACTTGCAAAATATGTTGAAACCCCATATGTACCACCATTTGACCCCTTGCACCCTCTTGTAGATGAAGAGCTTGATTTGCTTCGTAACCTTAGAACTGTCAATCTTATCATTAGAAGTTTGCCTGATAACTTGCTTGAGCTTGTCACGAACTTTGAGTGCGCCCATGCTATGTGGAAGTTCTTGGAAGAACTTTATCCGGACTACTCGTTGAGAGGTCTTGATGAAATTCTATACAAGACTGTTGAATTCGATATGCTGCGTCCCAAAGATCCTAACTTTGATAAATGCTTCTTTGAGCTTCGTGATCTTATGAAAAAGAAGGGTGATCCCGGTTTTATCAATGTTCGAATAAGAAATGCTCTTGTTTTGCATTCCGATGACTATTATCACGTTGATAAAACTGATGCAAGACATTGTCAAATTGACCTAGGTATTGATGATGGATTGTCTATGGGTCAATATGATGATGAGCATGAGCATGATGATGATTCGGACACCGAGCTAGACAAGATCATGAAGAGTCTCAGTCTAATGGCAAATATGAGAGACTACATATCCGGTGGCAAAGAATGGATTCTTGATAGTGGATGCACCGATCACATGACCGGAGATGAAGACATGTTTGAGAGCTTGCAAAGAGCGATGGTCCACGCAAGTATGTGACTTTTGGAGACAACTCAAGGGTAAGGTACTTGGCCTTGGTAAGGTGGCCATATCTCATGATAGCTCCATTAAAAATGTCATGCTTGTTGAATCACTTGGATACAATTTACTTTCCGTGTCTAGATTAGCTGACTTTGGGTTCAATGTGCTATTCACCAAAGTAGATTGCCAAGTTTTTCGTAGTGACAATCATAACATGGTCTTCTTGGCATTCGTGAGGTGACCTATACATTGTCGATTTCACTAAGAAAGCTCAACCTAGAACTTGCTTTATTGCTAAATCTGCTAAAGGTTGGCTTTGGCATAGAAGGCTTGGACATGTTGGTATCACGAAATTTAGATAAGCTAATCAAAGGAGATCACATTCTTGGTGTTAAAGATGTTTTCTTTGACAAAGATAGACTCTGCGATGCATGTCAAGCAGGAAAACAAGTAGGAGGAAGTCATCCGTGAAGAATATCATGACCACAAGGAGACCGCTTGAGCTTCTTCATATGGATCTCTTCGGTCCCAATGCTTACAAAAGCCTTGGTGGTAACTCCTTTGGTCTAGTTATTGTAGATGACTTTTCCAGATTTACGTGGGTATTTCTACTTGATGACAAATCGCGAGTTCAGAAAATCTTCAAAACCTTTGCTAGAAAGGCTCGAGAATCAATTTGAGGTGAAGATCAAGAAGGTTGGAGTGACAGCGAGCGGAGTTCAAGAACGCCCATGTGGACTCTTTTCTCGATGAGGAAGGAATTCTACATGAGTTCTCAGCTACGTACACACCTCAACAAAGCGGGGTTGTTGAGAGGAAGAACCGAGCGCTCATTGAGATGGCGAGGACAATGCTAGATGAATACAAGACACCAAAACACTTTTGGGGTGAAGCCGTTGAGACGACTTGTCATGCCATCAACAGACTTTATCTTCACAAGCTTCTCGGCAAGACTTCATCTGAGCTCCTCACGGGTAACAAACCCCAAGTGGGATATTTTCGTGTCTTTGGTTCAAAGTGCTATATTCTTGATAAGCATCGTCGGTCTAAATTTTCTCCTAAAACTCATGAAGGCTTTTTCCTCGGTTATGGATCAAACTCTCACACTTACCGTGTCTACAATAGTTTCACCGAAAGGTTGAAGAGGCGGTAGATGTGAAGTTTGATGAATCTAATAGCTCATAAGTAGAGCAAATGCCTATTGATGTAGGAGATAAGGATCCATCGGAAGCTATTCAAGATTTATCCATTGGAAAGATTCGTCCCATGGAAGTGAAGGAGAGTACCTCATCTACATACGTGGAGCCCCCTACCTCACGGCAAGATGAACCTCAAGGCAACATGGAGGCCTCCACAAGTGGAACTCACCAAGATGAGGAAGTGCGACAAGAAGATCCACCACAACCTCCTTCTCCACCACCTCAAGACAACACCAACAACACAGATGAAGAAGAAGATGAGGATGATGAGGAAGCTCAGCCACGACCACGACAAAAGCTATCTCGAGTTCGAGAAAGAGTCAAGAAAGACCATCCCGTGGAACAAATGATGAATGACATCGACTCCGGGAGAATCACTCGCTCTAAAACTCGTTTAGCTAACTTTTGTGAGCATTACTCATTTATTTCAAGTCTTGAACCTATGAAGGTAGAAGAAGCACTTGAAGACCGGATTGGGTAAGCGCTATGCATGAAGAGCTGCACAACCGAGAGGAACAACGTTTGGTCTTTGGTAGAAAGCCCAATGATGACCAAAACGTCATTGGAACAAATGGGTGTTTGGAACAAGCAAGATGAAGATGGACAAGTCATCCGCAACAAGGCTCGTCTCGTAGCACAAGGTTACACACAAGTCGAAGGTATGGACTATGGTGAGACCTATGCCCCCGTTGCTAGACTTGAGTCCATTCGCATTCTTCTTGCTTATGCCAACCACCATAACATTACTCTTTATCAAATGGACATTAAAAGTGCTTTTCTAAATGGTGAAATTGAGGAGGAAGTATTTGTGAAACAACCTCCGGATTTGTGAATCCTAAAAGCCTAATCATGTTTACAAATTGCACAAAGCTCTTTATGGTCTTAAACAAGCCCCTAGAGCTTGGTACAAATGTGACTAGCTTTCTTCTTGAAAAAGGATTTGAGATTGGTAAAATTGACTCAACGTTATTCACAAAAAGGGTTGACGGTGAGCTATTTGTGTGCCAAATATATGTCGATGATATTATCTTTGGTTCAACTAACCTGATTTTAGTGAGAAGTTTGGGAAGCTTATGTCGAGAAGTATGAGATGTCCATGATGAGTGAACTCAAGTTCTTCCTTGGGTTGCAAATCAAGCAATCTAAGGAGGGTACTTTTGTTTCACAAACTAAGTACACTAAGGATCTCTTCAAGAAGTTCAACATGCAAGAGAGCAAAGGTATGAGAACCCCATGCCTACTAATGGACATAATGATTTGACTAAAGATGGAGAACCTGTTGATCAAAAGGTATATCGATCCATGATTGGTTCTCTACTATATCTCTGTGCTTCTCGTCACGATATTATCTTGAGTGTATGCATGTGTGCTCGATATCAAGCTGCTCTAAAGAATGTCATCTTAAAGCTGTTAAAAGAATTGTGAGATATTTGATACACACACTAACTTTGGCATTTGGTATCCTAAGAGGGCCTCTTTCGATCTTGTTGGCTATTCCGACTCGGACTATGCGGAGACAAGATAGATAGAAAGTCAACTTCGTACATGTCAATTTCTCGGTCGATCCCTTGTGTCTTGGTCATCCAAGAAACAAAACTCGATATCGTTATCTACTGCAGAAGCAGAATATATTGCTGCTGGTTCGTGTTGTGCTCAGTTGCTATGGATGAAACAAATGCTTAAGGACTATGGGATACATGCGAGGCATGTTCCTTTGCTTTGTGACAACGAGAGTGCAATTAAGATTGGACACAATCCTGTACAACACTCTCGCACAAAACACATTGAAGTTCGTCACCATTTTATTCGTGATCATATTGCTAAGGGTGACATTGATCTTAAGCATGTTCGTACTGACAAACAGCTTGCAGATATCTTCACAAAACCACTTGATGAGAAAGTGTTTTGTCGCTTGAGGAGTGAGTTGAACATCATTGATGCTTCAAACTTGGAGTGAAAACTCCATTGATGCATGCAAGGCATGAGCCTAATTGACTAATCCTTGATATTTCTCTTATGATGATGATCATATGTCTTGGACACATTTGCCTTCTTGTATTGCATCTAACTCCTTGCAGGTACTTGGATGATCTACATTCTACAAGATTATCACACTCACTCAAATCATGAGTAATCTTGTCATTGACCAAGTATCTAGCTCTTGGGATGTTGAGTTCAAGGAACAAAATTTCACATATCCTTTTTGACACCATATACTTCTAGTACTTCACTCATGTCATATTGGATATTCTTGAGTATTTCCTTGCTTGCCTAACCCATGTAGGAAGATGAACTACATCTTGAAAATGGTGCTCCAACTTCACATCCTATGAGCATCAATATCAAGTTCACCTACATGAGAACAAGCAACAACAAGCCCAAGGTATGTCTTTCACATCTTGAAAAAGCTTTGCTCAAAGACATGAGTACAAGCAGCTTCAAAAGATGTGATCACATCAAATGCTTAATCGAAAATGGTAACCCCATTTTGAGCTTAAGCGATAGTATGACCTATGATCAAATGTTCTCATTTGACTCCTAAGTCAATATACTCAAACATAGGTGACTTTATCGCCGACCCTATCTAGATGAAGTACATATGTTTTGGAGTTTTCTGTTTTTCTCTTATGCTCTCTCATTGAGTTTCCTTGCTTATCATTAAAAAAAAAACTTCATCTAGCAACCTTTTTCATTTCATTTTCTTACATTCTTGTGTATATTTTCTTTAGCCCTGATAAATTCCCTGAAGATCATTTCCAAATTCATTGCAAATCTTCTGAAACATTTCTTGCAAAGTGAGCTGAATTATTTCTGTATTTTCCTGGAATTAAACTCGGCGTCACCGATTCAATAATTTCGGTCTTACCGAAAAGGGATCAGCCCTAAGTCTCTGACTTTCGGCCTCACCGATCCATATCATTTCGGTGTCACCGATTTACATTCACCAGGATATCATCTTCTACAGCTCATCTAAATGATTTACATTCTACATACTAAATTTGCTCAGTTGTGATTCTTAATGAACCCATTTCTTTCCTTCCATCTTTCCTGCCCTTCCTGGTTTACTGTCCTTTTCGGCACTTGATGTCAAAGGGGGAGAAGATTTAGGGGGAGCTTAAGGGAAGATTGGAGGATAAGGGGAGAAATCTTACCTTAAGGGGAGAGGATCACATCAAAGCTTTGCCATATATTTCCTTTGTGATAACACTTGTTGGCATTATTTCTCTTGATTTTGTTTTCTTGTACTCACCATTGGTATACTCGGAAAAGTACAATTGGTATCTTATACGATTGGCATCTTAAAGATCACAATTGGTATCTTATGAAAAGCAAAATCTCTCGAGCTCATTGAAAATCTTTTAGTCTTGGGAGACATGTTGGCTGATTCAAGCTAGTGCTCAACATGAGACACTCTTTATACATGTCATCCTGGCTTGGTACTCTTGATGTTCTTGCTGTTGGTTGAAGAACTACTCTTGTGTTATCTAACCGTGTTTTCCCAAGTTTATTTCTTGGATACATCACCAAGGAATTTCAAGGTAAGTATATGCATCTTGCAGGATGTGCATGATGGTGACTTGCTTGTGAATACTTGTTTGCAAGAAATCACCATGCACATATGCATCATATCTAATTTACCTCATCTGCTCTGATGCATATAGCCAAGCTGCATGCAGCACACCTTGCTTTTCTCTCATGTGTGCTTGTGGTAGTCCAAAACCAAAATCTAAAATCTTGCACACTTGTAGGGGGAGCTTGTGTACTACATGTTTGTCAAAGCTTTAATGTTAACCATGTCTTTCTTTTAGTAAGCTTTGATATCCTTTTCTGTGTGTTGCCATCAATTACCAAAAGGGGAGATTGAAAGCACACTTGCTCCTAGGTGGTTTTGGTAATTAATGACAACATACTCGTGGTTGGACTAATGTTTTTATCAAGTATGTCTCGGAAAGTCAATCACTCTGGCAATGGCAAAAGGACTAGAGGTGAACCCCTAAGATGCTAAGGAAAGGATTGGCAAAAGCTCAAGACTCCATTTTGGTTTAGTGATCCAAGATCACATTGAGTCCATAGGAAAGCCAATACTATTAAAGGGGTGAGGTTATGATGATGATCTGGTTGCTCTAAAGTGCTTAGTGATTTATCTCTCAAACAATCAGCAATCTTTCATTCCAACATAAACCCATAAGTAATCTCGGTCCCACCGATTCCAAACTCACCACTGCTGAGATGAACCACCTCACCATATAGCCAAACCCTAAGAATCTCGGATTTTCCGATTCCAAACTCGGTCATTCGAAATTGGTGTTGCCAAGCTCCTGTAACCTACGTACTCAAATCGGTGTCACCGAGATGAGAAAGTCGGTCCCACCGAGATTGGCAAACCCTAGACTTTGGAAGAATCGGTCTAACTTAGAGATTGTATTTTCGGTCCCACTGAAAATCCCAACGTTCACAAGATTTGAACTTTCGGTCGACCGAGTTGTCAACTTGGTCGACCGAGATTACTCAAATGTGTGTAGCAGTTGGATTTTGTGTGGAGGCTATAAATACCCTCCACCTCCTCTTCATTCGTGGAGAGAGCCATCGAAAGAACTACCACTCCTACCTTACATTTACGAGAAGAAAACTACCTACCCTTGTGTTGAGATCAAGTTGCTCCACTCCCACCATATGACACTTGATTTCTAGTCTTTCCAAGTTGCTTTCCACTCAATCCTTCCTCCACCACAGCCAAATCGGTGAGGAGAGTTGAGTGTTGGGGAGATATCATTTGAAGCACAAGAGCAAGGAGTTCATCATCACCAACCCCATCTATTACCTTTTGGAGGTGGTGCCTCCTAGATTAGTTAGGTGTCACTTGGGAGCCTCCGTCATGATGTGGAGTTGAACCAAGGAGTTTGTAAGGGCAAGGAGATCGCCTACTTCGTGAAGATCTACCCCGAGTAAGGCTAGTCCTCCGTGGGCGTAAGCCATGATGGCATAGACAAGGTTGCTTCTTCGTGGACCCTTCGTGGGTGGAGCCCTCCGTGGACTCGCGCAGCCGTTACCCTCCGTGGGTTGAAGTCTCCATCAACGTGGATTGACGATAGCACCACCTATCGGAACCACGAGAAAAATCTCCGTGTCTCCAATTGCGTTTGCTCTTCACAATCTCTCTCTTACTATTCATGCAATTTACTTTCCGCTGCCCTATACTCTAGAATTGTATGCTTAGTATGTTGCTCGACTTGTATGCATGATGCTTGACTTGTCTTTCATTGTGAACTTGCTATGAACTTATGATAATCAAAAGGCATAATTTTTTATCTTGTCGAGTTGTCTAATCACCCCCCCTCTAGACACTCTTTCCTTCAACGATCCTACAGGAAGGCAGCTCACCTAGCGGCACGCACGATGGCCGGTGAATGGGTTAGTAGTTGTAGGGGCGTTGCTGGAGATGGGCGAAGCTTGTCGGGGCAGAGGAGGAAGATGGCGGCGACGGGGTGGCGTTGCGGGCGTCCGGCGTCCTGCGTCCTGACGGGGAGCCGTAGTCGATGGAGGCGGAGGCGGCGGACACGTCGGGCGGCTTGAGGTCACAATGGCGCGAGTTTCTGTGGCGAGCCATGGCGGCCTTCGGTTGCGGTGGGGAACAAGGGGGGAGCGCGGCGGATCTGAGAGGGGGGTGCAGGAACCGAGGGAGAGTGGGGGCGAGTGGGAGGAGAGACCGAGGGGGCGTGGCGTCGGCGCCCTTATCCACCTCGACGCCGTGGCGGGGTCCGGTGGCGACCGCGCCTATGGCGGTCTTGTGACAGAAACGAGAAGAAGTGCGGTGCGGGGAGCTGGGCAGCCCAGGCCGACCAGGCTGGTTGCTTGGTCCAGTGAGCGGGCTGTGGCCTAGCTAGCAGCTGGGCGATTAGCCCGATGGGGAGGGGTTCTCCTTTTGTTTTATTTTCACTTTTTTTTGTTTATTTCCTTTTCTGTTTTATTTCATTTCAAAGTAATTAGGCATTTTCTAAAAATGTGTTTACTTCACCATAATTACCTATGCAATATTTGGCCTTTGCCTTAACATTTTTGTTTTGATGTTTGAAAACTTTTGTTGTTTGTCATATTTTGAATTTTGATTTTTGGACCAGTTTTGAACTAATGAAAGATTAGCAACGATGAATGAAGGTGACGTGGCATCAATCTGAGTTTCTTGTAGCATAGTTATCCCAAGGCGTTCTGACATCGATGTCATCCTGGATTGGTAATGCTGACACACACAGTACTCAGGGAATTATAATAAAGTTCAATCGCATATTTATTAGATCGAGTTCTCATAAAGAGTATGATTACAAAAATATCATGGCTGAAGGCCATCTAACTAAATAACTGCGGACGCTTCGAGGGTAAATGAGTCCATCAACTCCAACGACGTAGTTGAGTGTAAGACAACGACCCGTTGCAGCTTATTCGTCATCTGAGTAGTTTGCAACATGAGATGTTGCAGCCGTGTAGGTCAGCACATTAAATATGCTGGCAAAGTTACACTATAAAGGAATGAATGCAAGAAATGTATCTACATGCAAATTTGGCTGGTGGAGGCTCTAAGTTCATGGTTTTGCATAAAGCTAGTTTTTCCCTACAACAAAGGAATAAATTTATTTAACTACTCCCAAGTTGTTCCAAATATTTGAGAAGGTTCCCACGACTCAAATCCCAATTAAACAATATCACCATTAAATCCAATTCAATTAATTAAGGAGTGATGAGATCAACAATAATATCCAATTCCAGATACTCAAGATGTCCATAACCGGGGACACGGCTAACCATGATTAGTTTATACACTCTGCAGAGGTTGCGCACTTTTCCCCATAAGACTCGACCGTATCCATGATCAGAAGATCGAGACATAGTCTTTCTGATGCATTAACTCTCTACTCCGGCAGATCAGTATGCCTACTTTCCCTCTACATATGCTAGTCCACCTCTTCGAGATCTCATACAACTTAGTCAACTATACCAAAGCCCATAATGTCTTGTGGCTGCACACGGAAGTTTCTAGTCATGAAATATCATATGATCCCTTTGAGCCTGGGTGGCGAACCGAGGAAAAATCACACGGGTACCCCGGGGTTTCCCTTAATGGACAACACTGGGTTCCTTAGGTGCCACAACCAATGCACCCAGATGTGTATTAAAGTTGCCACCTTAATGTTATCCAAGATTAATAACTCTCATAACTTCCATGTGAATCACAATCCAATCCCCCTCTACGAGCATGGCTAAGTAAGAATAAAGTATAGCGTATATTCCCAGGGTGATCAAAAGCTATTAGGTTCCTACCTCACGTACTACAACCAAACCACATGTTCCCAATCCTACTCATGCAAATATTTGAGGAGTAATACTAATGCATACTAAAAACTGGGTATAAAAAAGGATGATCAAAGTATAACTTGCCTTGCTGACGATCTACAAACTCTAGAGATTCATAGTAACAAGTTTTGCACTCCGTATGATCTAGCGTAGACAAGCAGTAGCATACATAAGCAATCACTCAAACAAAACAACGAGAAAACGAGAAAAGATCCAATTCAAACACGAAACAGGCAAATGGCTAAACTAAACAGAAAGTAAAACCTAGCAGCATTATTATCATGCGAATTAAATCTTAACAGTAGGTATAGGTCATTAGCTATGATTTGCAAAAAGAGCCAACTCAAACGGAGAAACGAAACTCGAGAAACGAACGAAACAAGGCCGTTTACTAATCTGAACTAAAATCAAATTTTACAGTTTCAAAATCATGTTGAAGTTGGTTAACTGGAAAGAACAGAACGTTACAAAGACTTAGGTGCTGGTTTCATCTAATTTGGACAAGCGAGTAAAAAAGTTACGCTAGTTTTAAGATCAGGGGCTAAATTGCGATAAAACAATTCGTGGATAGGTCCCTGGCCGAAAATAAAACTAAAAAGAAAAATCTACTGCGTGAACGTTCGTTAACAGAACTAATTTAATGAAAACTGTTTGTTAAAATGAACGAACGAACGAACGTTCGTTATTTAAACAACCTAATAAAAATAAACCGATCTAATCACTAGAACCAAAAAAACAGAAACAAAACCCGTTTGGCTGGAATTTGTGAAATCGATCCTGTTTTCAAATTTGAAATAAATTCAAAGATGAAATTTGTGAAACCTCCAACTGTCCCCTTAGGTCCTTGAGTTGCTTAAGATTACTAGGATCACAACAAAATGCAAAATAAATATGATATGCATATGATGATCTATGTATAACATCCAAAATGAAAATTGGGATGTTACATTACCCAAAAGGGGGAGATTGAAAGTGCAACTAATCCCTGGGTGGTTTTGGTAATTCTTAACAACATATAGCTCATTGAACTAATGCTCTTTCAAGATGATCATTTCAGAAAATTTAATGATTGGCATGGCATGGACTAGAGATCTGGAC
The DNA here is from genome assembly GCA_021437245.1 of Aegilops speltoides. Taxonomy (NCBI): domain Eukaryota; kingdom Viridiplantae; phylum Streptophyta; class Magnoliopsida; order Poales; family Poaceae; genus Aegilops; species Aegilops speltoides. The sequence goes on along the minus strand of CM038144.1, from coordinate 109,181,527 downwards.
CCCTCAAAACGCTAAGAACACATATTGGCAACAAGCTCAAGACTCTACATTTTTCATTTAAGTGATCCAAGATCACATTGAGTTAATAGGAAAGCCAATACTATTAAAAGGGGATGAGGTGTTGCTTAACGCCTTACTTGCTCAAAATGCTTAGTGATATGCTCCAAAAACCCTCAACCACTTTTTCATTTCCACATATGTCCTAAACCTAAAAGTAAAACTTGGCCCCACCGATTTGATCTATCCGGCGCCACCGAGTTTCATTTGACATAGCCACTGCCACAAACCCTAGTCACTTCGGTTTCACCGATAGGGATCTCGGTCTCACTGAGATGCGATTGCAAACACACTATTTCCTTTTTGTAACATTTCGGTCCCACCAAAATGAGCTAATCGGTCCCACCGAGTCTGCAATGCAAATTCGCCGTTTCCTTTTTGTAACACTTCGGTCCCACCGAAGTGAGCGAATCGGTCCCATCAAGTTTGCCTGACCAACTCTCTATGTGTCTATTGATGAAATATGTCCCACAGAGTTCATGTGATCGCTCACACCGAGATTACATTATGCCCTAACCCTACCATATCGGTCCCACTGAGTTGACTGTGTCGGTCCCACCGAAAAGCCTAACATTCGTATTTTGACCTGAATCGATCTGACCGAGTTTTACCATTCGGTCCCACCGAGTTTGGGAATCTATGTGTAACGGTTAGATTTTGTGTGGAGGCTATGTATACCCCTCCACCCATTCTTCATTTGTGAGAAGAGCCATCAGAACATGCCTACACTTCCAGCATCATTTTCTGAGAGAGAACCACGTACTCATGTGTTGAGACCAAGATATTCCAATCCAACCACAAGAATCTTGATCTCTAGCCTTCCCCAAGTTGCTTTCCACTCAAATCATCTTTCTACCATACCCAAATCTGTGAGAGAGAGTTGAGTGTTGGGGAGACTATCATTTGAAGCACAAGAGCAAGGAGTTCATCATCAACGCACCATATATTACCTTTGGAGAGTGGTGTCTCCTAGATTGGTTAGGTGTCACTTGGGAGCCTCCGTCAAGATTGTGGAGTTGAACCAAGGAGTTTGTAAGGGCAAGGAGATCGCCTACTTCATGAAGATCTACCCTAGTGAGGCAAGTCCTTCGTGGGCGATGGCCATGGTGGGATAGAAAAGGTTGCTTCTTCGTGGACCCTTCATGGGTGGAGCCCTCCATGGACTCGGGCAACCATTACCCTTTGTGGGTTGAAGTCTCCATCAACGTGGATGTACGATAGCACCACCTATCAAAACCACGCAAAAAATCTCCGTGTTAACATTGCGTTTGCTACCTCCAAACTCCTCCCATTTACTTTCCTACAAGTTGCATGCTTTACTTTCCGCTGCTCATATACTCTTTGCATGCTTGCTTGAACTGTGTTGACATTGCTTGACTTGTGCTAAGTTTTTATTTGGTCAAGTAGTCTAATAACCCCCCACTAGACATACTTTCGATCCTACACTAACGCCGCCACCAACCCTGCTGCTCGTGAGCAGCAGGACTCGTCGCTGCTACCTTCCGTGCGGCGCGATGGCCGCACCGCAACTCCATCACCCACTCTGGCCACGGCATCGTCCTCCCATGCTCGCCGCGGACCGGCGAATGCGGAGGCTACTTTCATGGAGCGCGAGATCTTGCGTTATCGCCCCGCCAATGACCACTACGACTATTGGCTCGGCCACATCACTGAGCTTGTCAACACCGCTGGTGAAGCTCCTGCGCCATCCAGCTCGCTGCTCCCTCCGCCGTCCCAGGCGGGTGACGTGGCCCACGGCGCGCCTCCTCCGCCCCCTCGGTGTGAAGCAGACCCAGAGCCAAGGCGTGACCAGCCCCCGCATGACCTACGGTGCTGGGCGCCGGCAAGAGACGAAGCAAGCTGCCAGGTGGTGCAGCGGTCGCAGGCCGATGCGCGCCCGCTCCCCGCGCCCCAACACTAGCACCAAGACCCTGCGCCACCAGAGCCTGTGGCGCATGGGCATCAAGACCGAGGTCCCCCCATGCGTGTTGCGCCGGTTAGCATGGAGAGTTTCCCTACTTTCACCCCGGAGATGCGTCGGGTCGACTGGCCCGGCAAATTCAAGCCAGATCATCCCCCACGCTATGATGGCACGCCCGACCCCGCAGAATTTCTCCAGCTCTACATGTTGAGTATCGGAGTGGCAAACCGCGATGAACAGGTCATGGGGAACTGGTTCCCCATGGCCCTCAAGGACGACGCATGCTCATGGCTCCTCAACCTCCCGGAGGAGTCGATCTCCTCCTGGGACGAGCTTCGCGAGCATTTCATTGCCAACTTCCCAGGCACTCACGACCGTGCTCCCGCGGTGGGCGACCTGCGGCGCGTGAAGCAGCAGTCGGGCGAAACTTTTCACAAATACATCCAGCACTCCACCCATGTTCGCCTCAAGATCCCGAAGGCGTCCGATGAGGCCATCATCTCGGCGTTCTCCGAAGGCGTCAGGGATATCAAGATGAAACAGGAGCTCACCATTCATGAGGATCTGTGCTCGTCCTTGGAGATGTTCAACCTGGCGAACAAGTGTGTGAGGGCCGAGGAGGGTCGCCTCTTCCTTCTTGAGCTCCCAAAGCCTGACGCTAAAGACAAGAAGACCAAGGCCAAGTAAGCAAAGCGCAAGGGGTCCACCGTGCTAGCTATGGAGCCCGAGATGAAGCGTGGCCATGACCACGATGAGCCTCCCAGGGGCAACCACCCGTTCTTCGTCTTCTACAACGTCCATAGCCACAACACCAATGACTGCCAGGAGCTCAGGGCAATCCGAGATGGACGCCTTGGCCGCCGTCCTGAGTGCAGTAACCGCGGCTATGGCTGTAGGGGAGGCCGCTGGGACAACTGCAACACCGCGAGGACCACTGGCAAGGCTAGCCTCGCGTCGGCCCCTTGCGGGATCAGCCTCGTGAGGATCGTCCTCTGGGAAATGCCAGGCTCCCTCCGCTGGTGCCGCCGCCAAGAAGAATCGATGACAACCAGCAATACTATGGGGCTGGCGGCTTCCAAGAGCCTCGCGCGATCGCCTGCATCATGGGTGGTGCTTTGGCTCCCGCCCCCCATCACCTCTTCAAGCAGTTCTCTCGCGAGGTGAACATAGCCCTCCCCAAGCTTTAGGTGATGCATCCTCTCAGGTGGTCCAAGCAGGCCATCACCTTCAACTCCACGGACCAACTCAAGTGCTCAGCCGACGCTGGCGCGCTCCCGATGCTCTGCACACCAACCATAAGCTACGTCCTCGTCACTAAAATCCTCATTGACGCTGGTGCGGGACTCAACATTCTCTCAGTTGAGACGTTTGAGACACTCCATGTGCCCTATGACCAGCTCCTGCCCACCAAGACCTACCCAAGAGTGAAAGATGGCTCCACTTTTCTCCTGGGGCAAGTGCGCCTCCCAGTCACCTTCGGCAAGTGCGACAACTACCACACCGAGCTCATCGACTTCAAAGTCACCCACATCGGCCTCCCGTACAATGCCATCCTCGGGTATCCGGCCCTCGCCAAGTTCATGGCAGCAACTCCCATTGTTACTATGTCCTCAAGATGCCGGGATCCGGCAACATCATCACAGTCGCTAGCAACAAAAAAGATGCGGTGTGCTTCCTCGAGCGTGCCTACCAGGCTGAAGCGGTCGAGAACTCTAACGACGAGGGCGCCATCCTGCCTCCTGAGGTCGTCCCCAAGAAGAAGAAGCAGCTCCTCCTCAAGGGTCGTCAGGAGTCCTGGGCACCTGCCGATCATGCCTCAGGCCCCGCGCCCACTGCTCGGGCGGCCTTCCCCCTCACATAGGAAGGCGCACCCGATGCCCCCCTTAGGACGGGCTCGAGGGCTCTCATCTGGAGGGCCTCTAACCTGACCAGCATGACAAGGGAGGCGTTCAGGCACCACGTGGAGGCGTGCTTCGACGCACGCCTCCGTGAGCAAGGCGCCAGTCGCGCAAGAGTTCATCACTAAGGCGATCGAGGAGCTTCAGGAGGCACGAGCCATGTGTGGCGAGCATCGCCTCGCACCACCAGGCGCAGCCACGGCCCCTGACACGGACGGCGAGCCGCGTGTCTACGTCAATATCCCAGGCCTCAACAGGGCCGCCTCGCAAAACCTCTTCTGGTCGTCCCGCATCGTCCGTAGTGGGGGCTACCCCTGTAGCTCCGTCTGCATGCCGTTTGTCCTGCTGAATGTGGACGCCTCATACCAGCGCTTCCTGTAGGATGCCATGGTGGCCTGTGAGGCCAGGCGCCATGTGGCCTTGACGGAGGAGGTGCCGGACCCTCGCAAGCTCTCCGTGCCTCCATAGCCTCCTATGCCTCATGAGCCGGCTGGCTCATGAGGAGCGATCTTTGCAGCGCGCATCTTTAGCAACCTCAATGCCTCTACAACGATGGTGCTAGGTGACTTTTTGGTTTGTTCAACTGAGGGAGCCCCTCAGGCTGCATCATCCTAAGGCTACCAGGCCCATCCCCACAGCTTCATCATTCGATTCATGTACTCTGGAGTTATTATGGTTGTTAGCATGATGCCTGACGATCTATCATCTCTGGGATTACCCCTGCAGTCCCGCATGTTGCTAACCCGCCTCTTGCTCATCTAGTGAGGGGGGCTACCGGCACGGCGCTGGTGCTTGGGCCCGTCTCTATAGTGCTGATAAGTCTAAGAGACTAAGCTCTAGCTCGCGGACGCCCCTTCGCACATCACCTCACCAGGTCCTTTGTGCCTTCATCTTCTCGCGGAAATATCATGGGTAGAACAGCAAGCACAGTTACTCTTTGTGTTTCATGACTAATGCGCTGGAGCCTCCGGAAGTAGGACGTCGAGCAGCTTCGCCAACACCTCACCACTACAGAAGGATGACACACATTGTACCGTGTGGTGCAACCCCTCCTAGGCACCCCCACAGGGCGAGCTGCTCCCTCTCACGCAAGTCGCTTGCATGTTAAAAGGGGGGGTCCTCGAGCACCATGCCTCAGGGGCTCCTACTGGCTCCTGAGCCCTCACCCCCTGGCGTTGACCACGGCATCGTGACCTGGCATACTAACGGCGGCTGAGCCCGTCTCGAGGGATGGGTCTTGAGGACGTAGAGAGCCACGATGACTGAAGAGAAGAGGGGTCGCAAAGCCTTGCAAAGGGATGCCACGGCAGGAGCGTACCCCAGCACCAGTAGCACTCTCCTCTCGAAATATAATGGACGCCAGTGTTCTCTCACGCCCTTTGCAGGGTTCGCCTTGATTTAATTTAGGACAAGGAGCTCACCCTTGCGATCGCAAATCCGAAAGGCTTGCCCTCGTAACGAGAGAACCACCGCGGGCTGCAAGTTTGCTAAGCTAAGTTGCCTCACATACACAGGCTTGAACCTCATAGTCAGCGTTTTGTTTCCTGCGATTTCGCTCGGGCAGAACTCCCCTTTGGTCCTTCGCGAGCCGCTTTCGCGCCAAAGGGGACCTCCGAAGTATCACGCCTTGGGGGCTCTTATCGGACCTCGGGCGCCTCACCTCCTGGCCTTGACCATAGCATCGCGACTTGGCATACTAGTGTTGGCCGAAGCTTGCCTGAGGACTGGGTCCTGTCGGCGTAGAGCAATAAGCTATCGCAAGAGTAATAGAGGGGCCCATGCCCAAGCGGGAGACACAATCGCGACATAAGTTGGGAACGTTAACATTAAGATGCAAGCATCATGATCCTTACACACCCCCATGGGGCCCTTCATGCTTTTTTACGCATGAATGAAACAAAAGAGAAAGATCTCCCGAGAACCGCGACCCGGGCGGCGTCACCCACAACATCGTGGCGCTTGGTCGACGCCATTCCCCTCCTAGGCCCGGGCACGGCGACATGGCGGCTCGTAGTAGTCGTCTTTGCTTGATCTTGGTCTGGAGGAAGCGCCGCTGCTGCTGGAGGACTCGCGGACAAGGCCAATGGCAAGTTCATCGCAAGAGGCTTCGTCGCCTCGCTGGCCAGTAGGGGGGTCGCCGCCTCGATCGCCTCCCCCGGGGCAGCACTCCAGACGTCAACCGTTCTCTCCAAAGACCTTAAAGAAGAGTGTCGACGCCCCGTTGTACTCGAAGTGGATGGCGTGCCTCCCCTTCGAGTTGCAGGCGCAGGCGATCGCTCCCCTTGTTGGGTCATGAAGATGTCGCAGGAGTAGACGACCTCCACCTCCACCTCTGAAGCTTGGCCGCAGCAGCCGTCGTGCTGCAGCCACAACTCAACGGGCCACTTTGATAGTATCTCCCGGGCCATGGACTGCGGGAGCCAGATCCACGTGCATGGCAGCATCACCGCCCACACCACAAACTTGTAGGCCGTGCCACCGACATGAGCCTGCGGGCAAGGTGGTCGTGCGGCCGTCACTTGTCCTCCTTCCCGGCTTCGTCCTCCGCGACTTCTGCGGCTGCCCTCGCAAGCGAGGCCCTGTGTGCGAGCGCTCGCTTAGACGTGGAAACCTGGTATAGGGCACGTTTGCACTAGGGTTGGACAGTTATGCGTGCTGTGGTGACCTTGCGGGGGCGACTGAGCCTTTTCTTTGGTGGGACCAACTCCGGTTCCGCCCAGGGGGCCTTTCCCTTCTCATCGGCAGAAAACCTCCTCACTAGTGCCATGGATGCCTCATTAAGATGGCAGAATGACGGAGACTTAGAAGGGGCGAGTAGCAAGAAGATGAAGATAGGTTGGGGGCTCCTCCCCCCTTCCCCATTTATAGGCGTAGGAAGGTTGACCGGTGGCCTTTCATGGTCCAAGCAATGATGCCCCCGCCGCATGCACCAGGTAGTTGTCAAGTCGGGTAGTTGCCAAGGCAGCATGGGGAAGTGGAGACGCCCATGTCTCGTCAAGCGACATGCGTCCGCCTGGCCCGCAGGCAATTTGGCCCACGGCGCCTCGCCCTTGCCCTTCGGCTTCGCCTCGAAGCCAAGCCCGAGTGTGCCTTGCGCCGGGGGCTACTGCCGATGTCCTGGGAACCACGGTCCCAGACTTGCCTGCCTGCGGCCCACGACGTGGCTCACTCGAGGCCTGGTATGGCCCATCTACAAGACCGCCAAGGAAAGAACCTTGCGAGGGGCCAAGCCTCACGAGGCGGATGACACCAAGACCCCCCGAGGGAGCGGCCTCCCCAAGCGGCCTCCCGAGGAGCCGAGATTTCTAGTTACCGAGTCTCATGAGGCTACCATGACGCAAGCCATGACGACCAAGGCAGACGGGCGCCAGCGGGCGCACATGAGGTAGTTTCCTCTTTGGTGCTAAGGAGGCAAGGACAGGTGTGGGTTCCCGGGGAATCAGGAAAAGGTTTCCATTCCGGTGCAACAACACCAAGACCACCAGCAGGGCAGGGCAGATGTCATCGCTGAGCCCATCGCTGCGTCACGAGTAGAAGCTTTGCAGGCAATGACCACCTTTCGTCAGGATAGGATGTACTACTTGTCCCAATTCAAATTGGCCACTGTGGGACCCCTTACCGCCTATGTTTTGGGGGAAGAGGACTGAGGCCACTATAAATATAGGTTAGCCACCACCGTAGAAGGGGTCGACCCATTCCCTCACCCCTGGACCTCACGAGGTTGTTCATCCTTTATACCAGTTCATCCTCAGCCCCTTGTGGGACCAATCCACCACAAATAAGGAGTAGGGTCTTACAATGCAAGGTGGCCCCAACCTAGATAAATTGTCGTGTCCATCTTCTTCCTTGCTCGCGCAAATCAGGCTAGGCCGTGGGGCGACAGGCTGGTAGGCTAGAGAGGTTGAGTTCTCACACACGCCCTATAGTTTGAAACTTTCTTGGGTCTGCGGAGCCCTGAATCTGTCAGTAAGATTTGAATTTATCACAAGCAAACACAAGTGCTAAAAATTCTTTTTCAGTAGTAGCATAACTTCTTTGGGCACTGTCTAGAGTTTTGCTGGCATAATGGATAACATTTAATTTCTTATCAACTCTTTGTCCTAGAACAACACCAACAATATAATCACTAGCACCACATATGATTTCAAAATGCAAGTTCCAATCAGGTGGATCAACAGTAGGTGCAGAAATCAAGGCTTCTTAAGTTTTTCAAAGTCTTCTACACAATCATCATAAAAAAACAAATGGAACATCATTTTGTAAAAGATTTGTAAGAGGCCTAGAAATTTTAGAGAAGTCTTTCTCAAGGCGATAGGCTCCTCGTGTAAGGACTTCATCTATGATGAAGGGCCCCTCCCATTTTGGTTTGAGCTTGTCCTTTTTTCTTTTCCGGGAGTCGTAAAACAAGTTCTCCGACATTGTACGTCTTAGCCCGCACTTCCCTGCTTTGGTATCGCCTGGCCTGTTGTTGATAGAATGCGGAACGAGCCTTTGCAACGTCAATTTCCTCTTCTAGTCCGTCTAGGTCATCCTGCCGATCTAGTTCGGCTTCTCGCTCTTCATACATGCGCACTCGAGGCGAGTCATGAATAATGTCATAGGGCAATACAGCCTCTGCGTCGTACACCATAAAGAAAGGTGTGTATCCGGTCATTCGGTTGGGCATGGTCTGCAGCCCCCAGAGTACGAAATCGAGTTCCTCAACCTAGTGCTTATCGGATTCTCGTAAGGAGTGCACTAGTCTGCGCTTAATGCCGCTCATGATCAGACCATTGGCCTCTTCAACTTGGCCGTTTGTTTGAGGGTGGTATACGAATGCATTGTCTATTTTAATGCCCAACATAGCGCACCAGGTTTTCACCTCATCAGCTATAAAATTGGAGCCATTATCAGTGATGATACTGTGCGGGACACCGTAACGATGCACCACGCCAGATATAAAATCAATCACTGGCCTTGCTTCAGCTGTTTTTACTGGTTTGGCCTCTATCCATTTAGTGAATTTATTGAGCATCACCAGTAAATATTTCTTTTTGTGACTGCCCCTTTAAGGGGACCGGCCATATCAAGCACCCAGACCGCAAAGGGCCAGTAATGGGATTGTTCTTAAGGCAGCAGGAGGCATATGATTTTGGTTGGCAAAAAGCTGACAACCCACACAATGTTGGACAAGGGCCTGTGCGTCTGCCCGAGCTATTGGCCAGAAAAACCTATCCTGAAAGCTTTGCTTACGAGGGCCCGAGCTACGGCATGATGACCGCCCAGACCAGCCTGTATTTCTACCAAGAGTTGTCGTCCCTCTTCTTCGAAGATGCACCTTTGAAGGACTCCGGTGGTGCTCTTTTTGTACATTTCACCCTCATGCACTTTAAAGGCTTTAGAGCGCCAAACTATGCAACGGGCTTCATTCTGATCGTCGGGAAGCTCCCGGCTATTAAAGTAGGCCAGGAAGGGTTCGGTCCAAGGAGCAATAAGAGCCATGATCTCATGTGCAGAGGGTGTTATTTTGATATCCGATCCCCCGACGGTAACCATCTTGTGTTCGGCTGTTGGGTGTGTGACCAGGTCCGTACTTGATTCTATGCTGTCACCCTGCCATTGTACGAATGGCTTGAAAAGCCTTTCCACAAAGGTGTTAGGTGGGACAGGGTCGCGCTTAGGGCCCATGCGAGCGGGGATGTCAGCTGCCTGGTTACTGTCCCGAGCGACGTGATGGAATTCAATTCCCTCGACCTTGCTGATATTTTTAATACAGTGTTTTGGTATGCCGCCATTTTTGGGTCCTTTGCGTCGAACACTCCATTGACCTGGGAAATTGTGAGGTTCGAATCTCCACGCACCTCGAGGTGTTGTATACCCAAGGAGACAGCCAGGCGAAGAGCATGTAGGAGCGCCTCGTATTCGGCTGTGTTGTTGGAGTCCGTGTACATGATTTGTAACACGTAGCGGACTGTGTCCCCGGTGGGGGATGTCAAGATGATGCCAGCCCCCAATCCGGCTAGAATTTTGGAACTGTCAAAGTACATAGTCCAGTTGGAGTTTGAACTGTAATCTTTAGGGAGTTTGGCTTCCGTCCATTCGGCGACAAAGTCGGCCAACACCTGAGATTTAATAGTCCGGCATGGCTTGTACGATATTTAGAATGGTGAAAGTTTGATGGCCCATTTGGCTATGCGGCCAATGGCGTCCCTATTGTTGATAATGTCGTTAAGTGGTACTTCCGATGCTACTATGATCGAACACTGTTGAAAATAATTTCATAATTTTCGGGACGCCATGAATACCGTATAGGCTATCTTGTGGTAGTGGGGGTATCAGGATTTGCATGGTGTAAGGACCTTGATACATAATAGACTAGTTTTTGGGTGGGGAATTTATGTCCCTCTTCCCCTTGTTCAACGATGACTATGACAATGACTACCTGGTTGGTTGCCGAGATATACAACAACATAGGCTCGCTAATGCCTGGGGCAGCAAGAATTGGGTTGCTTGTGAGTAGGGCCTTGATTTCTTCCAATCCGGCTGTGGCAACATCCGTCCATGCAAAGCTATCAGTGTGTCTTAATTATTGTAGAGTGGTAATGCTTTTTCTCCTAATTTGGAGATGAAGCGGCTCAAGGCCACAACGCACCCTGCTAGTTTTTGGACATGCTTTAAGTCGGTTTGTATAGCCAATTGTGACCAATATCTGATCTTAGCTGGGTTTGCTTCAATTCCTCTATGGGAATCAATAAACCCTAGCAATTTTCTGGCTGGAATGCTGAAGACACATTTCTCTGGATTGAGCCATATGTCATATGTCCGGAGGTTTTTGAAAGTGAGGCAAAGATTGTCGACTAGTGTTTCGACGTGTTTTGTCTTCATGACCATGTCGTCCACATATGGTTCGACTGTTTTGCTGATTTTTTTTCCAAGCATGTTTGAATCATACGTTGATAAGTGGCCCCGGCGTTTTTTAGTCCGAAGGGCATAGTGTTGAAGCAGAAAGGGTTGTGCAGGGTAATGAACGTTGTCGCAGCCTGATCTGATTCCTTCATTTTGATCTGATGGTATCCGGAATAGGCATATAGGAAACACAATGAATCATGTCCTGTAGTTGCGTCAATGATCTGGTCAATGCATGCGAGGCAACGGGAAAGGGTCTTTAGGGCAAGCCTTGTTGAGGTCTTTGAAGTCGACGCAAAGGCGCCAGGATTTGTCCTTCTTTGGTACCATGACCAAGTTGGCTAACCAATCTAGATGTTTGATTTCACTGATGAACCCGGCTTCTAGTAGTTTGGCTAGCTCTTCTCCCATGGTTTGACTCTTGGGTTCGGAAAATCGCCACAGTGTCTGCTTAACGGGTTTGAACCCCTTAATTATTTTTAGGTTGTGTTTGGCCAGCCTGCGGGGGATGCCCGACATATCTGAAGGGTGCCAAGCAAAATTATCCCAGTATTCGCGCAAGAATGTGCGTAAAGCGGCATCCACTGCTGGATCCAGCTGTGCTCCAATACACGCTGTCTTGCTGGGCCTGTCGGGTGCACTTGAAATTTGACTATTTCCTCTACTGGCTTGAAAGAGGTGGATTTAGGTCTCTTGTCGAGGATCACATCATCCTTGTCCATCGTGGACCGTGGGGTGGTCAGTTCTTCAGCCGTTAGGGCTTCAGATAATGCCTCGAGGGCCAAGGATGCGGTTTTGTTTTTAGCACGGAGCGCTTTGTCCGGATCACTCGATATTGTAATGATTCCTTTGGGTCCGAGCATTTTAAGCTTCATATACCCGTAATGGGGTATAGCCTGGAAGCGTGAGAAGGCGTCCCGTCCAAGGATGGCGTGGTATCCACTACTGAAGGGGACCACATGAAAGAGCAACTCTTCGGACCTATAATTTTCGGGCGTCCCGAACACCACATCCAATGCAATTCTCCCAGAGCATCATGCTCCACGACTGGGAATGATACCGCGAAAGGTGGTATTTCTTTCCTCGATGCATGTTCTATCGATCTGCATTTTGTCGAGCGTATCTTCATAGATGAGGTTAAGCCCACAGTCGCTGTCCATGAGTACTTTAGTAAGCCAAAAACCATCCACAATGGGGTTTAGGACTAGTTCAGCGGGTGCTCAGACTGTCCGAGCCTTTGGTTCGTCTTCGGCGGTGAAGGTTATTGCCGTGTCGTTCCGTGGGCTCAGTGCAGTAACTTGGTTTACTTCAGTGAGGTCATGGAGTGACCTTTTTCACCATTTTTTTGAAGAAAAGGTCTCAAAGACCGTGAGGATGTTGAAATCGTTCCTTTCTAGGGAGTATTTCCCTAGAGTGATGGTGGCGAGGATGGCCTCTCCACTCTTTGCCACCTGCCGTAGTACCCAACATGCTCGAAGGCTATGGGTTGGGTCTGTGCTCAAGGTCGCATGTATCGGACAGGGCTTGTCAAGGTGTTCGTCAAGAACGGATCTATATCCCGTAAAGGGTTTATTTTCTCTGCTGATAGGCTGATGATCGGATGCCTCACTAGGGTGCGCCCGTTTAGTCCGGGCCGCATACTGCTTAAAGGCAACGGGCTCAATCTGAGTTTTCTGGGCCTTCCATGTGCTTCCCATCACGCAGTACTTTTGAACTACATGTGACAATTCCGTGAAGCTCTATATGCGACAATGGCTGAGGGCATTCGGATCCAGGGAGATTTAAGTGTCCCCCCGATCCAGTATACGAGCCAGAGTTCAGGGTACTTGGAGTCCCGCTTGATGGTAGAGTATCCGGCTCGAGAGGTTCGGAGATCCAAACATATTTGGTTCTCAACATAGGAGGAGAAGTGTCCTCGGCTCCACTACAAAAAAAGACACATCCGTGATATTTTGGGCCGAACGAATTTTTTTCTATCATACATATGACACTTCTATGATGATAATTGTGAAAAAACTCGGTATCATCATAGATGTGGTGGGCTCCTACTTCTATGACAAAAAATCATGACAAAAAATGGGGTTTTCATCCTGGGCGGGCCGGGAGACGCAGCTGCATGACATTCTTTGGGCCGTCCATGACGGAGAAATCCGTGGTAGAAGCGAGGGGGAGGAAAATTTCAGGGAGTTCCCGGTTACGGTGGGAGGTCGGTGGCGGCGCGATCGCGTTCTCGTACGTCGCATGCGTGTGTGCGAGGTGTTGGCTCTAACTGAACCCGAGCGAGGCATTGGGCTCTAACTGAACCCGAGCGATTGCACTGCATACTACGCGTTATTGAACCCAAGCGATGGATCGATGGCTGTTAATCGAACTTCGATCGGCGATTCGCCGCTATTCGCTAATGAAGCCAATCGATTGGATGAGCGATGGCGTTGCGGCGGGGGTTGGATGAGCGATTGGCGGTGGCGTTGCCTCCGGATGAATCGGACCCCGTGGTGTGGAGGGCTGGATGAGCAGTTGGCGGTGGAGGGTGGTCGTGGAGGGTGGTTGAGCAGGACCTGTGGTGTGGAGGGCTGGATGAGCGATGAGCGATGGAGGGTGCCCGTGGAGGGTGGTTGAGCGATGGCGGTGGAGTAGCGCCGCGGTGGAGGCTGGATGAGCAGGGGCCCGTGGAGGCTGGAGGAAGTCGGCGGTAGCCCGTGGAGGCTAGAGGAGGTCGACGGTGGAGATGAACAGTATCCCGTGGAGTCCCGTTTTGTGGTACACCACACCCCTCCTGATGAACAGGACCCCCGTTTCGACCGTAGGAGGTCCGTTTCGTCCGTTTTGCAGTACGCCACACCCCTCCCGATCAACAGGACCCCCGTTTTGATTGTAGGAGGTCTGTTTCCTCTGTTTTGCGGTACGCCACACCCCTCCCGATCAACAGGACCCCGTTCCGAACGTAGGAGGTCCGTTTCCTCCATTCTGCGGTACGCCAGGCCTCGTTTTGATCGCCTATTCCGTCCAAGCCCTCGCGATGAACACGACCACGCATGCCGTTCCGACCCAGCCGGTTGGCTCCCACGCGTTCCGTTTCCTCCCGATGAACACGACGCCTTCCGTTGCCTCCCCATGAACACGATGCATTCCGTTGCCTCCCCATGAACACGACACATTCCGTTGCCTCCCCATGAACACGACGCATTCCGTTGCCTCCCCATGAACATGACGCATTCCGTTGCCTCCCCGTGAACACGACGACGACGCTATTTTTCCGTTCCGACCCAGCCATGTACACGAGCCCTGGCCGTATGTATGCGCGAGTAGGAATTCGAGACACTGCTCATATGTACGTACGTGGCCGTATTTTCTTTCTTGCATCCTGGCCGCTGTACGTATGTGTACATGCTACGTGCACGCCTCTACATCCACCAGTATATATGTACGTACATGTTCGCGACCAGAATGACAATGCTACGTACGCTTCGACCAGGTGGTTCCCGACTGTCAGGCACTTCCTTGCCTGCGAAGATGTAGCTAGTGGGTCCAAGCAGTCAGGGGGGCGAATCGTTTTTTTTGCCCGAGCGCACTTCCTTGCGTGCAAAGGTGTAGCTGGTGGGTCCCAGCAATAAGGGGGGAAACGTTTTTTTTCGTGCAATACGGTGGCCCGGCCGGTGTGTCCTAGCTGTCAGGTGGAGGAATAATTATTTTGCGCGTAATAAGGAGGCACTTCCTTGCGGCCACCGTGGACCCAGCTGTCAGCCTCTCCATGCACAATACTCTTCCGATGGAAGTCGGTCCCTGACCACATTGACCACGCCGTGCTGAGAGCACCACGGCGGTGGACGACGGCGAGGCCTAGGAAGGGGCGGCGGGCGAGGAAGATGCAGCGGTGGATGCCCACGAAGAGGAGTCTGAGGTTCACTTGGTTCGGCTGCGGTGTGAGGCTCTTTGTTGCCTTGAGAATAACGAGGGTGTGGGTGAGTAGAGGATGGCTTGGCTAGCGGTGGGAGTAGTAGGGCGGTGAGGCCTCCGCGGTATCACAGCCGGCCACGGGAGGCAGGAGCATGCGACACGACCGGCGCTGCTTTGGGCGGCTGGAGAACGAAGACCAGAGGTTGAAGAAGGACTACGGCCGTTGGCTGGACATCGTACGGTCACTAGAGTATTCACTAAGTTGACGAAGCCCTCCGATCCCGTCAACTTAGTAGGCCCACAAGTCAGCCTGCCACTATACTGGGTCCCAGCTAGCAGGGGGAGTATTCATTTTTTTGCGTAATAAGGAGGCACTTCCTTGCGTGCGAAGATATAGCTGGTGGGTCCGAGCTGTCAGCGGCGGTAACGTTTTTTCGCGAAATACAGAGGCCCTATCGGTGGGTCCCATATGTTAGGTGGAGGAATCATTATTTTGCGCGTAATAAGGAGGCATTTCCTTGCGTGCGGCCGTGGACCCAGTTGTCAACCTCTCCACGTACAGTCCACTTCAGATGCATGTCGGTCGTTGACCATGTTGAGCAGGCCGCGCCGAGAGCACCAGGGCAGTGGACGACGGCGAGGTCTAGGAAGGTAATGACACGGAGGCAGGCAAGATTCGGCAGTTGTTTCCCACGCAGAGGGGAGTATGACTGTATGAGGGTTTACTGGTTCGTCTCCCGTCGCCGGAGAATAACATCAGGTGTGGGTGAGTAGAGGGATGGCTAGGACAGCGATGGGAGTACGGTGGGGCGGTGAGGCTGTGTGGCAAAGACCCGGCATGATGAGGAGGAGCAGAGCAGTCCCGCCGACGCTTGTTTGAGCGGCTGGAGCAGGAAGAGTAGAGATTGAAGAAGCACGACGGCCGTTGGATGAACATCCAACAGTCACTGCTTGTGCGTCAACCTTTTTTTACGAAAGCCTCAAATCTGTGGAAAATAGCATACAACCCATATGCCAATATTTCTAATAATTTACAGCCCATTTGCTAATTCTTAATGGTTTTTAGCCCATATTCTTTTTTTAGCGTTACAGCCCATATTGTGGCCATGGTTAAAAAATTATATGAAATTTTGGATATTTTGGTGCGGTCCGAACTGTTTTTTATCCTGAAATTTTGACTCACATTCAAACTGATTTTAAAAAGAAATGTATATCAATATAAAATCCAACAAATTCTCCACGCATAAAAATTAATATAATTTAAAATCTCAAAATAAAAAAAAGATATTTGAAACTAATTGCCGGTTTGACGTGTTTTAAAAATGTACATCCCATTTCTCATTACTGATGGGCCATTTTCTCGGCCAACCGAATGGAAGCTCTCCTCGTCTTGAAAGATTTGCAGCCCAACAGGCCTGGCAAAGCGACTTACTTGGCAAATCACAAAAAAACTGGGTTGTGGCCATGCACCCAGCTGTCAGCCTCTCCACGTACATTACTCTTCCGCTGGAAGTCGCACGGAGAGCACCACGGCGGTGGACGACGGCGAGCCCTAGGAAGGGGACGACGCGGAGCTGGGGAAGACGCGGCAGTGGAAGCCCATGCGGAGAGGAGTACGAGGGTTCACTGGTTATGCTGCGGTGTGAGGCTTCCGTTGCCGCAGGGCCTGGCCAGCGGTGGGAATAGTAGGGGCGGTGAGGCCTCCGCGGCAGCACAGCCGGCCACGGGAGGCAGGAGCATGCGGCACGAACGGAGTTGCTTTGGGCGTCTGGAGCAAGAAGACCAGAGGTTGAAGAAGCACTACGGTCGTCGAATGGACATCGTACGGTCACTTGATCTAGAATCGTTCATATTGACTAAGTTGACAGTAAGTTGACAAAGCCCTTCATCCCCGTCAACTAAGTAGGCCCACAAGTCAGCCTCCCACCAAGGTGGGTCCCAGCTAGCCGGGGGAGTATTCATTTTTTTGTGCGTAATAAGGAGGCACTTCCGGTGGGTCCGAGCTGACAGTGGGAGGAACATTTTTTTCGCGAAATACGGTGGCCCGTCAGGTGGGTCCCAGCAGTCAGGGGGCAAACGTTTTTTTGCAAAATACGGTGGCCTGTCCAGTGGGTCCCTGCTGTCAGTTGGAGGAATCATTATTTTTTGCATAATAAGGAGGCACTTACTTTCTGCGGCCGTTGACCCAGCTGAGACTCTCCACGTATAGTATACTTCAGATGGAAGTCGTTCCTTGACCACGTTGACCTCGCCGCGTTCTGTTGCATGCATGCGTCCATGGGCGTGGTGCGTCCCCATTGTCAGCCTATCACGTCAGGTCATCTTAGAGGACTCTCGGTTGTTGACCACGTTGATCACACTGCGTGCAGCGCGCAATTGGAACGACCGGAGATGGGAAGGCAGGCGGTGGAGTCGCGAGATGGAAGAGTGGGAAACTTCACTGGTTGGTCTTGCGGCAGCACACCCACAGTGCCGCCCACGGAGGCGAGGAGCAAACGAGAGGTTGAGGAAGGAGCACGGCTGTTGGATTAACATCCAACGGTCGAGCTGCTAGAATCATTTGTTGATTAAGTTGACAAAGCCGTGCGTACACGTTCGCTTAGTAGGCCCACAAGTCAGTCACCAAATCTGACCGGTCCCAGCTGTCAACGGGATGAATAATTTTTTTTTCACGAAACAAGGAGGCACTTCCTCCCGTGCGAAGATATAGTCGGTGGGTCCCAGCTGTCAGGTGGAGGAAACATTTTTTCAGCTTAATAAGGAGGAACTTTCCTTGTGTGCGACCATGGACCTCATGGGTCCTAGCCGTCATGCTCTCCACGTACAGTCCTCTTTCAATGACTCTCGTTTGTTGACCACGCGACACCGAACGTAGCGATGCGGTGGACGACGGCGAGGCCCCGGGCGGGAACGACTCGGAGATGGGAAAACGCGGCAGTGGAGTCGCAGATTGAGAGGAGGAGAAGGGTTATAACTGGTTCTGTTGCGGCGTGGGGCTGTAGTCTGTGGAGAATAACAGGAGGTGTCGAGGGGTGGAGGGATAGCCTGGCCGCCGGTAGGGTAGCGCTTCGCAGCGATGCGTGCTAAGCAGAGCCGCTAGCCGCCGGAGGCCGGACCAGGCGGTCCCGGCGACGCTGGAGAAAGAAGACAAGAGATTGAAGGTGCATGCCTGCCGTTGGATATAAATCCAATGGCTGTGGATGACACGATCATTTGTTGACCAAGTTGACAATGCCCTGCGTAGGCTTCAACCTATTGGCCCACATGTTAGCCTACAAAAATGTGGCATATATTTAACCCATGTTTTCTAGAATGTACAGTCCATTTGTTGGGCTGGGTGAACAAATAATTCCGCGTCAATCAGGCCCATTAATATTTTCTAAGAAATCCCAGCCCATTTGCACTTCCTTGAAATACACGTATTAGGTGGGCTCGTTATACATATAATGTTATGTTAGAAGGAGCAATTAATATCAAAGAATAAACCGGAGAGGCACATTATATATATATAATTAACAAATTAGCGAGTTATTTCTCAAAATAAAAATGAGTGTGTTATTATTAAATTGGTCCTTAAAATCTTCGCAAGCTTTTGTACACAATCACCAGGATTTTCCTTGCCTGTGAGTCAAAAACAACCAGGATTTTCCTTGCCAACTTCCGTTAAACATTTACTTTTATAAGTTAATAACACGTGGGATGTTTTTATAATGTATATATAAGTCTCTATAAAATATACAATAATAGTAATAATATAAATATATATAATGTGGTTAGAAGGGAAAACATAAATTGGACACAACATTACTTTTATAAGAGACCTGCGTTTTATACCCCACAGTAGGCATACTAACAAGTTCACACACAAATACAACAAAAAAGGTAAACATTCATATCAAACTTAGGTTCACAGGACACATTCATATTCATAGCCAACATTCACTATCAACAACTCAAAAGATTCATATATACACAAGCTCAACATATCTATGCATCCAAATGATTGATAGATCACACGACAATATTCATACATAATTCACAAAAAAGATACAGATATACACATGTTCAGTATGTTTATGCATCCAAATGATGAGATCACAGCCAATATGATCCATGGACGAACTTTAATTACCTAGGGTACAGACTGGTAAATGGTGTTCAATCGGAGGTACTTCTTGCTAAAATTAGTTCTTGTACGAGTAAACTTTCGAGTACATAAGAGGCAACACAGACAATCTGAACTTTGCTTGTAGGTTTTTCCTCAAATAGTGGCCTCGTGCTGAGGAAGGTTTGAGCAACTTGGCCACTACTTTCATCCAACTAGTTTACTGGCTCATCTTGGTCCTATATCTCGCCAAAATTCTACATTGCAGACGAGAAAACTTGTCTGGAATCTTTAGACTCCATGCCATATAGTTCGCTACCATATGTGCCTATAACCAAAAGGCACAAGTTGGGACCAAAGACTGGACTGCGTTTTTCTAGGATATGCACCAAGCAATATTTTTTGCGTTCACTCTTCTAATACTTGGTGTTTGACAATTGGTTGACGCCGGTTGATACTCGAATGAACATAGGAACTTCTTGTCAACATTGATGCTTGTCTGAGTGAACTTTGGAGTACATAGCAACAACATAAGTACATGTCCATCTGATCATTTTGTGCAGTTCTACTGAAATCACCCAATGTAATGATTTGCCTGCGAGTTCAGGCTCGAAATTACTCCTTTATGAAATCGGCAAACAGTAGCGCAATACCAAATTACTAATACATATGACAGGCACAATAATCAGGATAAAGACCAGTACCAACCCGTGTGAGGTAGCATATCAGTTATTATTTCCTTTGACTGGAACCGAGATAAGCCAAGCGACTGACAGCAAAGGAAGAAAGCAAGCGGAGATTAGCGACTGACAGGAAAGGACGGAAGCTGTCAAGGCAATGAAGCACCCAAAGTTTTTTTGCAGTTCCACCAACATCGAGCATCCCTGTTGGCACATATATTGAGAGAATGAGATTACTGTAATAGTGGGACTAGTTGATGAAACATACACTAACAAATAGAAGCACCCTCATTATCGTAATGGGTAAAGTTAGCAACATAGTAGTCTTGCTTAAAGAGAGGTATTAGTTTATTTAATCAGTGCCAATTAGCTCAACTCAACACTCAAAGCATTTCCATTTATCATAGGTTGCAAAACTTTAACGTGCAAAGATAAAGGAGTTCCTCATGACAATAGCACGATACAAATAGAGATGACAACAAACTAATATGGATGAAGGCCTTAGGCCTGTACCAACCTGAGAAAAAAAGTTCATGTAGTCCCATAAGAGATGACAAAGCACTCACTGGAATCACACAATAGTATATATTTTTTTGCACTTCAAATGTATGGTTGATATCACTCTTGTTTACAAGTGCTGAGATTATATCGAAAGATTATCAAGAACTTCCAGCAGAGTTAAAGCACTGGCTGGGATACAATTCATTGTATTGTATTGTGTAGTTCCACTAAAATGTATGATTGGCACAACATGATCCCTGTTTGCACAAGTAGGAACAAGGTGAAACCTTCATTAGCTTAGTGAGAAAGGATAGGAAGACATTAGCATATTACTCAAACAGTAGCATCAAATTCATGATGGACAATACACAAAACATTGCCTCATTGAACCAAACGCAATAAATTGACATGCAAAACAATAGCACTATTATGTCATGACACTAATAATATTCCCTCCCTGCTCCACCACATTATTCACCTCCATAGACAAACATACAGACGTACATGATTTAGCATAGGGTCCTACTAAAGATTTGTTTAACTCCAGCAGGAAAATTATGCAGTAATAAATTAGTGGTACTTAAGTAATCCTAATTAATTAAGTAAGATAGCAGAAGTGGAAGGGCTCCCTGGAGGATCGTCTCACATGTAAGGTAGTCGTTGCCGGAGCCCTTGAATGGCCTCGACTGAGGCCTCTGGCTTCAGCAAGACCGCCTTGCCACTGTTTATTCTTCTTCTTCTTCCTCTTCATGCTCTGTTTCTCTTTCTCCTCACTAGTTGGTGAAACCAAGTACATGATTGGCCTTCTAATTCAGAATTGGTTTTGTCAATGAGGGAGTACAAGTGTACTAGTAAAAAACAACATTATTTTCTCATGGCAGTCGGAAAATAGGGATGAACACGTGCATTAAATATCATTCTTACCTAAAGGAAGGTTATGGCGCCAATATGGATGATGAGGATTGGAACACAGATCTCCCTTTGTGCAGTTCTACCAAAATGAACCAACTGTTCCATTCTGACATTCAAGTTAAACAACACAAAAGTCACTTCTTTTAAGAAGAGTTTTGTGTAGTGCACCAAAAGGTCACAACAGCAACTAGGTGAGTTGGATATCCCTGTTTGCACAAAAAGGCACAGAGGAAATAGTCAGAGTCTCAAACAATTACAGGCAAAAACATTTGGCTAAACTTTTCATGGCTTATAACAGTGGCATGGCTTCATTTTTACCAGGGACATTAGATTAAGAACAACTAAGGCTGCATTCGGTTCACAGGTTTGGTGCAGGATTTTCGTAGGAACACAATTCCTACGGTATTCTTTCCCTTCCAACCATTCAGAACACCGGAAAGGTGAATAGTGTTTCATAGGAAAGCTAGACTGGTAGTACTGATTCCATAGGATTAGAAACATCCACGCGCTGCTCAATTTTTGGGCGGAAGCTCGAGGCAGGCGCTCGCTGACATGCATTAGACAGGTTCTTGTCTTTGTGTTTGCGGAATAAAAAATCAACCTATGTGTGGTGCGTGAGGTGAGGACAAGAGTAGTCACTTTGTGCATTTGGATAAACAAATAGCATCTCATCTTGCCAAGCATGCTACTCTAAATAAAAACAAATCTGTACATTTAAGTAGTCCATCCAACACATTCTCTTGAGAGTTTCCTCCGGTTCATTGTTCCATAGTTTTATACCTACATTCCTTTCCTATTCCTCTATTTTCATCAAGACCTATGTTTTACGCCTTTATTCGAGCGGAGCCTAAATATTTGGTATAAGGGCATGGGACAGTGGGTGCACCAGTAGTCCAGCACCATGTACATAAACAGGAGCATAAAGTGGTGATTCATTGTTTGTTACCCCGAGAAACAAACATCCAAGAAACATATCTAGGTTGGTCCCATTTTTGTTCACTCTAGCCACCTACTCCTATGTATGGATAGCAAATCTAGTCCTCGTCATACCACTTTGTGCAGCGTTACCCCTATATTTCCCTTTTCGACCAAGAGACCGGTTGGATGACCAGTCTGTACTACTTTCACCCCCTTTCCTTCCTGTTTGTACCAAGTCCGATGTACATACTAAATTCCCCCACCCCCACTTTATTTATTGTTTGAGCCAAGCACTCCCTCCGTCCAGAATTACTTGTCATCAAAATGGACGTGTCTATAACTAAAATACATCTAGATACATCCATTTCAATGACAAGTATTTTCGGACAGAGGGAGTACAAGATTCGACTCCATGAAGTAGCTTTACCTCTAACAATAGAAGAAAAAAATAGGTGACGTTGGAACATCCAATCGGGAGGGGCTGAGAGGTAGAAAATGATGCACATGCAGCGACGTAGCAAGCTGGGGAAGTAGAGCTAAGGCGGTTTCGAACGAAGATATACCTGAAGGTCGTCGGGATGTGGATAGGTGGGCGCGGGAGGCGGATCCGCCCACGTGCAGCAGCGAAGGATCGGAGGACCTCCAGCGCCGGCGCTCGGCCAGAGAAAATGGTGCGGCCGGCAGTGTGTCTCCTCCCTCGCTGTCGACGTTGGCCTAAACGCTGCCCCTCCTCCCCTTCACCGGCGGAGGGGGACACGTCCGGATCTGTAACCAGCGGTGAGGATAGAAAGCCAGTGTTTTTTGAAGGGAGAAAGACCCTAGAAAGCCTATCTTGTTTAGATCTGGAGAGGATGAGAGTGTGTGAATAGAGCAACCATAGAAAGCAAGCGCGGAGGCTCCGGCCTATATATACGTAGTGGGGTAGTTTTCCTTTTTCACTCCATTAAAACAATCGTTTAAAATTGTGTACTACTACATGCCAGGTCACAGTTTTTTTAGTTGTTGATTGTTTTTAGTTGTTGATTGTTTTTTGAGATAGCTAGCCGCTCATTCAAGTCTGGTACTACAAGTCCCTCCATTAAATGAACAACCACCCCTCGTAAAAATTGTGAACAAGCCCATGGCTAAAATTAGCGGAAACGTGGGTTGCCCCGACATGCATTATTATTTATATTTTCTACTCCATCTGTTCCTCAATATAAGTCTTTTTTATTAGCCACACCTAAGACAAGAATTTTTTATTAGCAGTGAACCCCACATGTTATAGACACAAAAATTGTGGCAAGATTCCCTTAGGCAAGCCAATGTGTGTCTAACAATTTGAGCAACTCAGGTTAGGCAAGTGTGGCAAGTGTGGGAAAAATTATGTGGCAACATAAGACAAACACAGTCACAATCCAAACAACCCTGTAAATTTTTGTGATATGCATGAAAATTTGGTTAGTTAAATTTATAGTCAAAATTTGGTAAGGTGCATCAAATCAACACATGAAAGTATCAAAAGGAAAGTCATGGCATGCATGCACGCGTAGTACTCCCTTCGTTTCCAAATAGAAGTCTCTTTAGAGATTGCAACAAATGACTACATACGAAGCAGAATATGTCTATGCCTACATACGAAGTAGCCCATTTGAAATGTGTAAAAAGACTTATATCGACTGAAGTGCTTTGATGTGTCGCGTCAACTCGTACAAGACCGAGAATTTTGATTACTACAACACCGTCTCCCTCGCGTACTGAGCTCCGGTGCCTTAACTGCACCTGCCTTTGGCTGCATGACAGGAGGGCCAACCACCTGTTGGGCCCACATGTCATAAACGCAAAAGCGAGGAGCGATAAATAAACTTTAAGCTACATGCTATACCTCCCGCACGAGGTGGGCGGACATGCAGCGATGGATTAAATCTTTGTAGAAGTAGGAGTAACATCATTTTTCATATTCTCGAAGAGGCGAAGAGCCAAGTGCAACCCGAACGTGGCAGTTGCGAACGCTTGCGTGGTGCGGTTCCTTAGAGCACACGTATACTAGCTAGGCTCTTGCATTAGAGAAAATTGCTATTGTTTAACAATTAAACTCCATTATCCATTGGTTGATACTCATTCTGCATAGGTCCAAGCGCTTAGCACCGTTTCCTCCTGGGGTCACCAATGTTTATTTGCTAATTAATAGCATTGCATGCAATGAAATACCCATTGCAAGTCATTAAAAGCATGCACACCTCTCATCTCTTATTTGTTGATATGTCAAGAAACAAGAAACAAGGTAGAAGTTAATGCACTGCGCCTAAGTGTTTTGGGACTATTTGGTTTTCGTAAGATGACTTACACACATAGACAGAGGGAGTAGTATAGCCCTGTAAACCGAAAAGGAGCATTTGCCTTTCTAGAGATTTCAAAAAGTGACTCGACTACACCGTGTGCAGTACTCCCTCCCTTCCGGTTTATAGGGCTCAAATCTCAAATCTCATGAACCAAGGCATTCTGCGATTGGAGGAATGTATCTCGTACTTTACAAAACTACCCTTATTAAACTCATGCATTAGTTATGTAGTTCTCTCGTTTTCCTCTCTGCCTTGGTCGCGGTGCACAATATTGAGCACTCCTATATGACTAGCCGCTCTATCTACATGCGGGACATTTCAAAGCATCCAGGCCCGCATGCCATCCACCAAATCACAACGAGGTGATAAAGTCGAGACTCACCTGTCACCCCGGTGTGGCCGTCATGACCCATCATATCACAAAACCCACACCTTTACCAGCAGTGGTAAGGTGGCCTCCAAGATTGGATGGGCGAAGCAACCATCATTTCATCGCAGCTCGTTCAAGCCCTTTCTCCCCTTTCTTGAAGAAAACCTCACTCCGGGCTACTCACTTACGCCATTTTTCTTACATGCAAGCCGAAGGAAAGGTGGGCGAATCAGTTATGCTGCTATATTTTCATTCCAAGAATCTTATTTTTGCGAAGCACCGACCGATTATCACATCCTATTCTTTTCCCATTTTCATTGCGATTGTGGTTTCCTTTCGATTGCTTTTTGTTTGTCATCTCATTGATGGATCCTAGAGCACTAGGCAAAGAGTTGCCAGCGGACAACCCACTGGAGACAGCGATCTCCAGGAAGCAAGCACCGACCAACGAGTTGACCATGTCGGCGGGCTAACCCATGGAGACGAAGAACTCCAAGAAACAAGCACCGGCCAAAGAGTTGAGGACGTTTGCGGACGAACTCCTCAAAGAAAGTTGGAAGAACAGCAAGGGCCCCACCGTGCCTACCCCAGGAACTCTGATTGCCACCTATGTGAGGCTCAAGACCGAGTTTGAGGAGATAGTCGCCGTTGAAGCGGTATTCCCCAGCAAGGTGATGGCCCCATCGAGGGCGAGAGATGGCCCCGGAGGATGAGATCCCGGTGATTTGCACAAGGTAAAAAATAATGGCGTATTACCATAGTTGTGGTTTTTGATTATTTGCAATGTGCTTGCTAATATGTTAGGGTCGTGCATGTGCCGGTGGATGTCCTTGATCATTCCGATGTCGTGGCCCGTCCTGTTGGCATCGCATACGGAGATCGATTCGATGCGCTGTCCATCCTGTGGACATCGCCCGAAGATTGATTCGATGTTGCGGTCGATCCTGTGGACATCGCCCAAATCGATTCCCATGCTCTTTGTCTGTCTTTGTGGTCATTGCCGGAGAGATCGATGACAAGAAATAGTTGGTCGCGCTAATCCTTCAGGGTAGTTTCCATTGCCCTGTGTTTAATTACCAGAACGATGCATGTTATCAAACCATCTTAGGGCTAGTGCACTGTCTTGTGTGGGCGGATCTTGCTACTTTTGTTTGATAGTGAATCATGCGATGAATCATGTGAACCCTCTCTGAGTTATGGAAATAGATGTATCCTCACCAGCTTTTGATGTAATATATGGCATGCTTAGGTGTAAGTTTGAACTATTTATCATATCAGCAGGGCTTGTTTGATGATTCTTGGTGTTAGTAGGCTAGCTACTGTGCGAGCTATAGTACTTGCAAAACACTCACCGAAGAGAAACATTGGGGCTGATGATCTCGTGGTACGCTTATACTTATCCCTCATCGATCGACCAATAGCCCTAGCTCCTATAATTGTAGGCTTAGCGATCGATCAGACAATAGTCGACATACATTCAGGCCTCATTTGGTTCATAGGGTAGGAAAATCGTAGCAAAAGTATAGAGAACGTGCAACACAAAATCATAGCAGTGTAGAGACGTACTCCCTCCATTCTAAAATACATGACCTAGGCAGGCTAGTTTGGCCTAGTGGGTTTCAGTGATATGACGTGGTACAGTGCCGTCCAGTCTTCGCGTGTGGTAGCGATATTGCGGTGCATAAGTTTTCTTGAAGAAGCGAAATTCAACGAAGTCATGATGGTTCCTTCGTTCGAACAACTTCTGATGGGAAAGGTTGGGCCTGCGATACGACCGGGGTAGACCAGGATAATTTTGTGCATGGCAAGTGGACCAGGATGGTCGACGTCCCACATGTCGGCAAATGAAAGTATTCTTTCCGATATAGAGGACGAGCAATGAGTATTCACTGTTTATTTTTGATGAAAGCTATTGTCTCCACTGTTACGACGGAGGAGTGCGAAACACGGCAGCCCAGTGAACTTGGCATGTGCACCACTCCCTCCTTCCTCAGGTAATGCCCAGGTTACAGCTTTTTCTCACTTTCTCTCTATCTATTTCCTCTCAAATGTTTTTTACCTTTCTTTTTTTAAGACACAATTTTTTATGCCTTTTTTAGAATTATTTTTTTATACCTAGGAGCACGTGTAGAGATGGGCTCTTGTAGAGCCCACTCCTTGACTTTGTCAATGCATCTCTCTCCTCCACATAAGGAGTACTACTTGCTATGCATGCATGCGGCGGGCAGCTGGCGTCTTGAGGGGCCAGGGCGGTGAGAGCGGGCTCCGAAAGCGGTCCGGACTCCAGCATGGCCCACCTCACATTATCACCATATATTTCTTGGAGTCCATGCGTGGCGGGCGGGCGATCTCTTCTCCCTCCCCCGTTTCTCTCTTCTCAGCCAATGCCCGCTGAGCGATTGGATTTCGGCTATTGACGGTTTATTCTATTATGATCCCACATGTCAGTGAAATTGAAAGACAACGTGTGTCCCCTCTGGTGAGCGGCGTGCGAGCCGGACTGTCGGGGTTGTGACGCATACGAGTCGTAAGTGTGCCGCCTTTTCCTTTAGAACTTGCGAAGCGTAACATTTCGCGCTATCGATCGGCAAATCCGAACAAAATGGCGAGGCGGTGATTTCCGCTCGTTAAGCGGGCTAGTTCGAGTGATATGGCGCTGATGCTGTCCACTTGCTCCATTTTTATGTAAGGAAGAGTTTACACTCTTACGCGGGAGGAGCGCGAAACACCACGGATCTGATTTTGATCGAGGGATTACTGTTCCCTACCAAATAATGGAGGATTGTTAGCGATTATAGCATGATAGTTAGGGCATCTCTAGCGCTGGTCCACAAATTTACATGGCATCTGTCCGAGGACACTGATGGATGCCATCCGATGCTGTCCGCATACCTTTCGACAACTATATGAACTAACTAGACGAAATTCGTGCAAACAAAGCAAATTTCAAATTAACCGGATGAAATTCATTACATTTCGAAAACTTTTCCTACAAACTGGACGAAATTCATTACATATTTCGCACAAACCGTACTAAAACCTACTGTAAACCTAATCTAAACGATCGCTGGCGCCCGACGACCATGTCTGGCCATGAACCCGAGAAAGCCGGCCATTGCCTTTGCCTCCTCCTCATCCGCCTCGATAACCTCCTCCTCCGAAGCACAAGGTTCTGAAGAATTCCGCCTCCACATCTCCGTCAAGTGGCTAATCGGCCGCCGATGTTTACCCCGCCAAGCTTGGCGTCCACTGAGTGGAGTAGCGGTGGCCTTCCCGGGACCAGAGCGGCGGTGACCTACCATGTACTACTCTTCTTCGCTGCCACGCCACGCCTTGCCTTGCGCCCGGCCGTGGTCGTGGGCGGCGGAGGCGGCGAAGTGCGGCAATCTCCTTTGTTTGATCCTACGACAGTACATCGAAGAGAGCTTTGGAGCACGCCCGGAGCGGAGCCGCCGATATCCCTCGTCTGCTCCTGTGATAGTACGTCCAAGAGAGCTTCGGAGCGCTAGGAGGCCATGGTTGAAGTGGTGCCGACAGAAGGAAGGGACCGGACGATAATAAATGTGGGTCTTTGGCTATGGTTGGGAGCTGGGGCTCAAGTTAATATAGCGGGCGTGAGCTGATGGAGTCATGTACCTAGTGTAGGGTCATAGACCTGATCTAAATACCCTACCCAAGGACACCCTTAGAAGAGATCACCTTCCAGTCGACCTGCGAGGACTCCACTCGACGTATTCGAAGGACTCGACCATGAAGACTCACTCGACCACGAGAAGGTCAAGAAGCACTCTGTCTTTGCAGCGATGCGTAATTAAGTAGACTTTATGATAGTTAAGACACTTTATGTGGGGCGTTACCGATGCGTCCCGACTTAATGTACTTTAAACCCGCATTCTTGAGGGCGGAGGGTCTGCGGGCACTATATAAGCCACCCCCACCTCAGTGTAAAGGGTTCGCACCCCTGTAATCCTTATACGCATAATCCACTCGACCGCCTCCGGGCTCCGAGACGTTGGGCTATTACTTCCTCCGAGAAGGGCCTGAACTCGTATATCTCCTGTGTTTACAACTGCTCCACAGCTAGGACCTTGCCTCTCCATACCTACCCCCACTCTACAGTCAGACTTAGAACCACGACAGTTGGCGCCCACCGTGGGGCCGGTGTCTTAGCGATTTTTTGGAGAAGTTGCGATTCTTCCGAGTACTTTCATCATGGTTGCTGCTGGAGTTTTGGTCGAGGGCCGCGAGATCCGTCTTGGCGCTCTCACCTTCATCACCGACGACTTCGCTTGGCTCCAGGAGGCTCCACTCGACGTTGATGCGCTCCCCGTCCGCGGTGCGACATATTTTCGCGCATGTGTCCGCGGCGTTCTACTGCGACAACCGTCAACCCCTTATCGGAAGACTCCCCTATCGGTCACCCTCCCGGTCTCCCACCAGCGCAAGCGCTCTGGTCGGTCGAGGCTCCAGCGGTGGGTGAAGCACGCGGTGGCTCGCCAGACGGTCACTGCCCAAGTTGCGGCAATCGAGCCCGATGAATCCCTCTATGGCCTGTTCGATCTGTCGACTGGCTCCGTAGAGACTGCATCCGAATGCGATAGCAGTGATCCGGCGGCGGAAATCTTGATGGTCAACGGACCTTGCAGTCCTCCTGGCTTCGCCCATGAGGGCGGGGCAGGCGGTGGAGGCCACCCCATACGGGACCACGAAGAGTACCAGCCCGAGCCACTCGACTCTGCGGAGGAAGAGCTCCGCCCGAGAACATGGATGTCTGCATACTCCCATCGCGGGAGAAACCCCGAGGCTCGCGCCTTGGAGGAGCAAGTTTGGCCAACTTGGCTGAAACGCTCGCTGGAAAATCTTCAACGAGCACTCGGCAATGGCAGCGCAGCACCAGCGCCAATCCACGTCAGCTCTTCCCGCCGACTCAGGTATATCGAACCCCGATTCAGAATTTAGCAGCTGCAACCCGTATAGCAGAATCCATCCAGCCCTCTCAGTCGGAAGCTGGCAGAGGCTTAATATAGATCAGAGATTTGCTCCGAGCAGCAGGAGATCAGAATTGAGCCATGTCGTAGTCGCGCAACAGAATTCACAGTCGATCCGTCGCTGCGAATACGGTTCAGTCGGCTCACAGCCCTAGATCGCCTCTGCGGCGTGAAGGACGCGAGAATCGGCGAGACCAGTACGATGACCGACACGATCGTGATGATAGGCGTCGAGTACCCACTCCTCCTCCGAGAGGTGGGTCTTACGCTCCTCGGCAGCAGGACGACAGGCGTCAACTTCGATTAATGGGCGAAGAGCTCCGGTGACCCCGGAACCGAGCCGACGCCGCGATCCATCATCGTGCAAGGCTTGGTCGACCAAAACAGAGCCCATCGGGCGGCCCCGACGAGATCGCCCTGGCGATCGAGTGCATGTTTACGGTCGAGAATGTTTGATGGGGCTATCAAAGCGCGGTGATTCCCCAACTTCGGGATGGCAGCCGAGTAAGCAAGTTCCTTTGGTGAGTCTAAGCACGAAACCGGCTTGAGGACTACCGAGTGGCGGTTCAGATTGGTGGTGGGAATGGCGAGGTGGCCATGAAGCATTTGCCCCTCATGTTGGAAGGTTCTGCCAGAGCATGGTTGAATTAGTTACCTCCTAGCAGCATTTACACTTGGGAAGACTTGTCCCGAGTGTTTGTCAGAACATTTGAAGGATCTTGCAAGCGACCAGCTGGATTGTGAGCTGCAAGTCTGTGTGCGAAAGGCGAATGAGACTACGAGAGTATATTCAGAGATGGATCACTTTGCATCATCTTGTAGAAGCGTGTCGACCATCACGCGATCTGCGCCTTCAAGGATGGTGTCAAAACGAGAATTGAGTTTGAAGTTTGGTCGAACCGGAGACATGACCCTAAGTCGGATGATGGAGATTGCTACCAAGTACGCCAACGGCAAAGTGGAAGACCGACTCCGAAGCGGCAAATACAAGCCGAGTCAGTCGGAGAAGGGAAACACCAGTCGGAAACAGAAGCGGAAAGCCGAACCAGCAGCTCCTGGAGAGGCTCTGGCCGTAACTCAGGGGAAGTTCAAAGGGAAACCTAAAGGATCCTGGAACCCTAAGAAGGTGAAGGATAAGGAAGGAAACGACGTTATGGATATGCCGTGTCACATCCATACGAAGAAAGATGAAGAGGGCAATATCATTTACCCAAAGCATACCACTCGCCAATGTCGACTCCTGATCCAGCAGTTTCAAGGAAAACAGTCCAAGGACAAGGAAAAGGATTCGGACAAGGCCGAAGACAAGGAGGACAGTGAGGGAGGATATCCGAATGTCAACTCCACTCTGATGATCTTCGCAGATGTGGAAAGCAAGAGCCAACTGAAGGTCATTAATCGTGAGGTGAACATGGTTGCCCCAGTGAAACCAAGTTATCTGAGATGGTCCCAAACACCCATCACATTCGACCAGTCTGATCACCCGACTCATATTGCCACTCTTGGGAGGCAAGCTTTGGTGGTCGACCCTATCGTCGAAGGCACTCGACTGCCGAAAGGGCTGATGGACGGTGGTAGCAGACTGAACTTGTTGTATGCAGACACACTGAAAGGAATGGGCATTCCGATGTCCCGGCTGAGCACCAGTAACATGAGCTTTCATGGAGCACCACCAACATGAGCTTTCACTCGGCCAAATAGCTCTGGACGTGGTGTTTGGTGATTCAAAACATTTTCGCAAGGAAAAGTTGACGTTTGAGGTCGTGGATTTTCAGAGCGCGTACCACGCCATTTTGGGAAGACCAGCTTACGCACGGTTCATGGCTCGACCATGTTACGTGTACCTCAAACTGAAGATGCCCGGCCCGAAGGTGATCACATCACCGTGATCGGAAAAAGCGAAGAATGTTTTCGAAGGGCTCAAAGATTGCGATTCGGTGACAGCGGTCGAGTTTGAAGAATATAAGCAAAAGCGTAGATCCGAGTGATTTGTTGCGATCAAGAAGCCCGCCACAGAATCTGCATTTCGATCGTCCGGTGAGGCGAAGCCTGTCCACATTCACCGACCGACCCCAATGCGGCCCGACCCACATCTCCACAACACTCGACCGAAATAGGAAGAAGCGCTCATCCAGTTCCTCCGTGAGAACGGGACATTTTGCATGGAAGCCACCGACATGCGGTGTTCGGGGCTGGTGAGCATAGCCTTAGAGTCGACTCATCGGCAAAACCAGTTAAAGAGCATCTTTGGCGGTCCACCGTCCGAAGAAAGGCTATTGGTGAGAAGTGGCTCATTGTTGGCGGCAGGATTTATCCGAGAGATATAGCACTCCGAGTGGCTCGCTAATGTCGTCATGGTTCCTAAGAAGGACAAATCACTCCGAATGTGCATTGATTTCAAGCACATCAATCGGGCCTGCCCGAATGATCATTTTCCTCTCCCTCGCATTGATCAAATTTTTGACTCGACCACGGGATGCGAGAGATTGTCTTTTCTAGACACTTATTCCGGGAACCATCAGATCCGTCTGTACGGACCCGATGAGATAAAAACTGCTTTCATCACACCATTCGGGTGCTTCTGCTATATCACCATGCCATTCGGCCTCAAGAATGCCGGAGCCACATTTATGCGAATGATTCAGAAGTGTTTGCTCACTCAAATCAGTCGGAATGTGGAAGCGTATATGGATGATATCGTGGTCAAGTCGCGAAAAGGTTCCGACCTGCTCACTGACCTCGCTGAAACATTTGCCAACCTCAGAAGGTATGATATCAAGCTCAATCCATCAAAGTGCACATTCGGAGTTCCTGGTGGCAAGTTACTCGGTTTTCTCGTTTCCGAGCGAGGGATCGACGCTAATCCAGAGAAGATCGGCACTATTCTCCGAATGAAACACCCTATGTGAGTGCACGATGTCGAGCTTCTTGGATGCTTGGCGCATTAAGTCGATTCATCTCACGACTCGGTGAAAAGGCATTGCCTCTTTACCGATGATGAAGAAGCGGAACAAGTTAGTGGACTCGAAAGCTGATGCAGCGTTTGCCGAGCTAAAAGCTCGCTCTCCACCCAGCCGGTGCTTGCTGCTCCAATCAGCAAAGAGCCTCTGTTGCTTTATATCGCAGCCACAGGACAAGTCGTTAGTCAAGACTCACGGTCGGCGGGAAGAAGAAGGAAAAGCCTTCAAAGTTCAGCGCCCGATGTCTTATTTGTCGAAGTTTTGACTCCATCAGCGAGATACCCTCATTATCGAAGCTTGTGTATGGGATTTACATGACCACGAAGAAGGTTGCTCATTATTTCTCGATCATTCCATCACGATCGTCGTGACGCTCCACTTCGAGATTACGCTGCAGAGATGCAACAACGGGTCGAGTGGCGAAATGGGCGATTGAACTTCTTCCCTTGATATCAAGTTTGAGGCAAAAGCCATTAAGTCGAGCAATAGCAGATTTCCTCGCCGAGTGGATTGAACAAAAGCAGCCGACTGAAGTTCACTCGGAGCATTGGACCATTTTCTTTGATGGCTCTAACATGCTGAATGGTTCCGTTGCTGGGGTGGTCTTGGTTTCCCCCCAGAGGAGATCAGCTCAGATATGTGCTCCAGATTCACTTTGATTCCTCCAACAATGAGTCGGAGTGCGAGGCCATTTCACTCGGCGTCTGTCGCCTTATGGTTTATGGCGACTCAGATTTAGTGGTCGACCAAGTGATGAAGGAGTGGGGCGTGAGAAGCCCAGCCATATTTGGATCTTGCAATGCGATGAGGAAGCTGGAAAAAGAAGTTTGAGGGTTAGAGCTCCATCACATACCCCGACTGAAAAATCAAGCAGCTGATGATCTAGCAAAAATAGGTTCCAAGAGAGAAGCCATTCCGAGTGGTGTGTTCTTGGAGCATATCCATACTCCATAAGTCAAAGAAGATCCTTTCACCGAAGAAGCTTCACAGCATAGAGTACCACAGATCTGACTGAGGTTGAGGTCCCAGCAGTGGTCGACTTGGTCATGGAGATCTTAGTGGTCATTCCCGACTGGACAGTTCCATATATCGCGTATATCCTGAGAAAAGAGCTCCTGGAGGATGAGGAAGAGGCTCGACAGATCGTCCGTCAATCCAAAGCCTTTACCGTAATCAAAGGACAGTTATCTGAGAGAGCGCCTTGTTGGAGTTGGTCGAGTGCATAACACCGGAAGAAGGTCGAATCATCCTTGATGATATCCACTCGAGGACTGTGGTCATCATCGTCCTCTCGGACCATCGTGGCCAAAGCATACCGAGCCGGATTTTCTTGGCCAAAGGCGAATGAGATGGCAAAGGAAATAGTGGACAAGTCACGAAGGATGTCGGTTTTACTCAAATATGTCACACAAGCTCGTCGACTCGAAGACCATTCCACTCGTCGGCCCTTCGCGATATGGGGGTTGGATATGGTGGCCCCTTGAGAACAGGTCGAAGCGGTTTCACGCATGTGTTGGTGGCGATCGACAAGTTCACCAAGTGGATCGGCGAAACCCATCAACAACACGGGCGCCGGTATCTGCTGTTAGCTTCATCGAGGCGATATTCAGATATGGAGTCCCATACGGCATCATTACGGATAATGGGTCGAACTTTGACTCGGAGGAATTCAGGATTTCGCAACTCTCAAGGTACGAGTCGACTACGCTTGATCGCCCATCCGCAATCGAATGGACAAGCGAGCGAGCCGGTGGCCTGATCCTCAAAGGGTTGAAACCCGGTGATCGTGATCTCAAACATGCAGCTGGAGCATGGGTCGACGAACTTCCCTCGGTGCTTTGGGGATTGCGGACCACGCCAAATCGGTCGACGGAAGAACTCCATTCTTCTTGGTCTATGGAGTGAAGCAGTTTTGCGAGTGATCTTCTCCACAATGCTCCTCGAGTTGAACTCTACAAAGCGAAGCTGAACAAAGCGCGACGGGGCCTTGATCGACCTTTTAGAGGAGGAAAGGGAGATGGCCTTGATCCGATCGACCATTTACCAACAAGACTTGCATCGCTTCCATGCCAGAAATGTGAAGAGTCGAGCCTTCCAGGAAGGAGATTTAGTTCTCCGAGTAGATCAACAGAAACAACACAAGCTTGCTCCTTCTTGGGAAGGACCCTTCATCGTCACTAAAGTTCTCCACAACGGAGCATACCGCATCTACAACGTGTAACACTCCAAAAATTTAACCAGGTTTTAGTTATTAAAATTTTGCCAAGAGTTTAAAATTTTTGCCGGCAAGAATATCCCTGTTGATTTCAAAACTTTTCTTTTAATATTAAGGAATTTTTCCCAAGTGGATCCTTCCAAAACATATTGGACTTATCTTCTCTCTCATTTAAAAACATCTTTCAATCAGGAGATTTATTTATTAAATTATTTTACTCTGAGCTTTATTCCTTAAAATGACTTTCTTTAAGTTTTGGAGCTCTTTTTGAACTGCAACCATTTGATAGATTTATCTAAAAATCCAACCAAAATTTGGAGATGTCATGTGATGTTTTTAAATCACTTTTGTACAAAAATATCTTTTATACTTGAAATATTTTGAGTGCTACACATGTTTTTCTTCTCTGGTCCAGAGAGCAATTTTGCACTACAACCCTTTCAAATATTTATTTCTAACCTCCACCAAAATTTTGGGATGTCAGTAGGAGCGTATAATTCCATTATATGCAAAAATCCAGGGTTGTTCTTTGAAAATTTTGAGTGAAACAACCTCATCTTCATTCTGGCCCAACATGATGGTTTGTACAGCAACCACATTTTTAGTTGCTCCTTTGCCCATGATTCCTTTTCATACCTGTAGCCCTCCCTACTAAACTCCTAAGTCCAGGAGCATGCAACCATTGGCATAATTTTGGTTCATGAAATGATACCAATCACTCCCTGCCCAGAAATGTAGTTTTGCAAAACTTGCACTAGAATGATTTTCACCAACTAACATCACCACCCTCTCTTTCATCCACAGAGACACTAGTCTGGAAGATTTGGCCCCTCCAAGAATAGCCTAGGTGCCTTTGGCATTTTGACAAACACCCAGAGTGCATGGACTGAATTGGCATGATCTCAAGTCTACACTATGAACTTGGCCACCGACCAAACCACCTTGTCCTGAAGTTTCCCTCTACCTCTAACCTAGTTACATTGTTGACAGCCTCACATGACTGTAGCATGCCACGGCATTGTGTCGAACACCTTCATCGTGCTCTGGCGCGCCCAGCGCGTCGTTTTGCACGCGTCGTCTTTCGGGCGCCAGCGTCGCGCCCCGGCCCTTGCTCGCATACAGAGCTACACCCCCAACCTCATCTGCTCGCAGCAACGCGCCAAGCCACCCTGGCAGCCTACAGCGCCGCCGACAGAGCTTTTGGCGGCACACCGGCGACTGCAGCCCGCATCTGCCGCGGTCAGCGCCGCCCAAGCCACCTCGGCTCGCCACCTGGCCCCTAGCACAGCCCGAGCTCATCCACAAGGGTGTCGCCTAGCTCTCGTCGTCGCCACGACGCCCTACGGCTACACAAAGACGGTCGCCGACGAACTTATCCACGGCCGCCGCGGAACCGCCTTGCCTCGCCTATATAAGGAACCCGAGGTCGTCTCCGCACGCATGCAACCTCAGATCACTCCCCTAGGACCCCTTGGGGCAGCCAATCGACCCAGGGAGGTCATCTTCCCCACCTCCGGCAGCAGCGGCCGCCGCCATGGCCCCAGCTCTCCCAGCGCCACCAGGGCCTCTCCCTCCCATTTCTCTTCTCCAAGAACACCTACTTCCTTCCAGGAACCCAACCCCCTACTTGATTTTGATCGGGAGCCATCGCCGCCACAAAACCACTTCGCCACCGAAGCCTCCTCCGCCGCGAAGCTCGCCGCCGGCAGCTCCCTCCGTCCCCACCTACCTGACGACCACCGGGAGGACTGCCCTGGAGTGGCGGATCCATCCCCGCCCTCGGGGCCCCGCGAGGAGCCGCGAGTCGCCGGCGACGATCGCCGGAGCTCCGCCTCCGCTCGGGACAGAGGAAGGAGAGGGAGGACGACTAGTTAAACCTGACTAGTGGGCCACCTAGGACCCACTGTCAGTGACCCCGCTCAGTCCACGCGGAGTAAGTGGAAGCGCAAAACCCCGAGTACGTTTCCCCTGTTCGAAGACGTATTCTGCCGAAACGTTTTCTTTTCTGTTTTATTATTAAAAACAGATTTTGACCAAATCTTTGACTGGCTTTATCTTTTTAAATATAACTCCAAATGAATTAATTCTTGTTCCTACCTCTCTCAAATTTCACCTAGTTTATTTTAAGATGTATTTGAAAAAAATTTAGAACAACTTTTGGTGCTGTTTTTATTTTGTGTGTTAATTCTTTTATATCGCTAAAATTGGATTTTTGAAGAGAGGAGAAATGTTTCAAGTTTTGGAGTGCACCCTGCCTTACCACACATTGAAGGCAAGCATTCTGAACCCCGGCATAATATTTTTGGTGTGTTCGTTGACACGTTTATAACACCACCTCATTTCGAAGGACTTGTTATTTCATGTGATATGATCATTTGCATGGATGCATATTGGTGATTTCCATGCTGTTGGAAATGAGTATACTTGTGATGGTAATCATCCTCATGTATCTTGCATGCATGCCGGAAAGGAATCCGGGAAAGCCTCTGCCTTGGGTAGGCGTGAGCTTGTCGCTGGTCTCTATCGGGACGGGTATGTCCGGTATGGCATGGTAAGATATAATGAGTGTTGATTGTATTGGGTGAAATATATTTGTTATACATGTCATGCAGGAAACTATGAACCTCCTGAGTCGACCATAGATCGAGTCTTGTTCCAGTAACCCCCACACTTGTTTCGTGCTACCACTTGTCCCTGCCACAGGTAGGGTACGGTTCAGTAATTTGTCAACCCCTTTCTAGCACACACCGTCTGAGGGGCGGGATGAGGTACCATGACCATGGATTAAAGCGAGGATGAGGTACCATTACCACGGATTAAAGCCGATCATCGGTCGGGGGCACGGGTGTTTCGGTTGGGACGAGAGGAGGCCACCCCTTAGGCCTTGCGATATAAATTTGATCCCATGCTACGCGAGGTTGTAGCCTCCCACTTAGAGTTGCTTGGCAGTGTCGTGGGTGATTCGAGACACGTGTAAGTTAAGCTGGTGTGTGCAAGTCGGTGTGTTTTCATTTAAAAGACCGTGGCGCGAATTAGTCGATGGACTAAAGGAATCATTACTCGTGGGTAAAGAGTACACCCTCTGCAGAGATTAAACCTATTCAAATAGCCGTGTCCATGGTTAAGGATTACTGATGCAGGGGCGGGTCAAGTGTCGGTCTTAGTGTCGGTCTTGGAGGTGATAGCTGTTAACGAGCAGGAATTACTACTGGTGACTTGTGATAATTATGATTATCATTATTGTTGACTAACCCGTGATATTACTGTTATTATCGAGTATCTCTGGGATGGTTCTACCTCCGGGATATTCACTATGATTGTTTATTTAAAAAGCCCTTTATGTGGTGTCGCTCAGACGCCCGACTGTGGCATTCCTTTTAAAGCCCTTTATGTCGTGTCGCTCGGGCCTTGATATGGCATTTCTTTTAAAGCCCTTTATGTGGTGTCGCTCGGGCGCCTAATATGGCATTTCTTTTAAAGCCCTTTATGTGGTGTCGCTCGGACACCCATTGTAACATTTCTTTTAAAGCCCTTTATGTGGTGTCGCTCGAGACACCGATTATAACATTTATTTTAAAAGCCCTTTATGTGGTGTCGCTCAGACGCCCGACTGTGGCATTTCTTTTAAAGCCCTTTATGTGGTGTCGCTCAGACGCCCGACTGTGGCATGCTTATTATTTATTTCATAATTTTTAATACTTCTATGACATTGCATATTCATATATTACATGCTTACACACATCAGAGTTATATTTATCTTTGTGATTGACGTCATGAGCATAAAATATTGTCAGCACATCATTGTTATATTATACCTGTGTTCAAAATGTTTGCGAGTACATTCAAAGTACTCACTGGCTTGTCCCTGGCTATTGTCTTGGCCAGATTTTTCTTGCACGGAGAGGAGCGACACGATGACAGCCCCGGAACCTAAGTAATGGAGATAGCAGCCTCGCGATGATAGGAGTTAACACAGTCACTGTTTCTGTGGGAATTGGAGTCCCATAGATCTTGATGATCCACAAACCGCTTCGCCATCAACCACTAGAAACCATTTGTTGTACTCACAGGCGAATGGTCTTGTACCACATATTTTGTATTTTGCTTGGAATTTTCGTATCAAGTTGGAGCCTCATCATTAACATAATCACGGGGCTGATGAGCACGACGGTCTTTTCTGGAAATTTATTACCCGGAAAACCGGTCATGACAGACTTGGTATCAGAGCCAGGCTGACCATTGGCTAATCCTATCTTAGCCAGGTCAATAAACTTAGGCAAACCAACCCACCAGACCATAACCAAAACCCAACCAAGCTTCTCGTGCAAGATAGCCACACAGTGACCCCGACACTTTTGGCAGTCGGTGCCCAACCTATCAGCCTAGCCTGTCGATCACACACCAGTGACCGATGGCAAAAATGTCTCATTCGCAAGCGTGTGAAGGAAGACTCCGTTCCCTTTTCTATAAAAAGGGCACGCTAGCCTCAGCCCAGCACAACACAGTCTCTTCCCCAACCTAGCCACAATGCCTGGCCCCATAGTGCACAACAAGACCACAGCAACCAACCTTGGAGGTTTTGTGACCATCCTCGCAAACCTCACCCGTCGTGCCTACGCGTCAGAGGAGCCACGAGAATATGTTGTGTACCAAGGACCCATGGCGGTGAAGACCGTCATTTCAGGCCATTGTGCACATCTATGGTAGGGGTCTAGCGCTGAACGCCTTCTGAGTTCACGGAAGAACAACTTCCTTTGAGCCACAAGCCATACAACTAGCTGCTCGAGAAGCTATAGTTCATCTCAGGCACTTGTCGCCCAGAGTTAACTATCGCTCGTTCCACTACTACCCCAGGCGCGAAGGGTATGGTAGACCACCCCAAGTTGCCAATGGAGATCACGAGACGGATCCCGTATTGTTGCACCTAGTGCGCTATGTAAGTGCACTAGAGGCACTGTTCGACCAGATCACCATTGATCTGATCGCAGCTCGAGGAGAGCTGGTTCGTCGAGCCCAACAAGGAGAGAAGACGAGCCCGGCGCCGACAACCCGGTCGTGCTGTTTGGACAACCGATCGAGACCACGAGATCAGCTCCAGCCATCAACCGAGATGCTTTGATGACCCCAGAAGTGCTTCGTCACCTTTTGGGAACACACTCAACGGGTTGTGGCCAACAATCCCCGTGATGGTCATCATCGCTACCCCGACCCTGTCGTTCCTCCGCCATCTCCCACTAATCCCGGCAGTGAGAAACGTGGAGAAGCCTCGACATCCACCAGGCACGCCCGTTTAGACATAAACGAGGTAGACTAAGCCGTACGAGTAGTACCGAGTCTCAGTGTATCCTTACTTTGTAATCGTGCGACCATGCATATTAACGCAGCCTGTCGTTGTGCCTCTGTTTTAATAGTAGCCTTGCATATTTTGTCAGTGCACCGTTGCATAATTTCCGGGCACAGCTACCAAAACCAACCCGACGATAACCACAGTAATACGTCCCTTTATGAGATATGTGTATCTCTGGCACGGACCCCGACTCTTGAGGTAATCTGGCAGATTTATTACCTCTCACCATGGTAAATAAACCAGCCTAGATGCTATATAAGAAGGCCACCTTGTGACCTTACCCAGCAACCCTCGCCTCGTGCACCACTCTCACAACCATTTCTTGTCATGCCGAGCCCCAGTATTCATCTGAGAACCCCAGATGCAACCCAGGTAGCTTTATCAAAATATTGTGAGACTTTACCCGCAGTACCATGGGTTCTACCCAGCCACCCCAGTACGAGCTGTTCAAATCGAGGATCACCCCATCCACCTCGGAATATTGGGCAGCAGTACACATCCCTCCCATAGACCCCAACCAAGATCCTACAGAAGTTTCCTTCGTGGGGAAATCTATGCCAACCCCACACCTAGCCATAGAAGCTGCTGCGAAGGAAGCGATTGCTCGCCTTTGATCCGCAGTACCCTATGCCCGCGAACGAGGATATTATTATTTTCCGAGTCGTGCAACACCCGGAGGAGTGACGTCTTTTCCCGGTGGGCGTATTGAGAAAGACCCAGTTCTGGCCAACCTTACCCAGTACATCATCGCTCAAGAGCATTTGAACCAGCGAGTGATGGATTATCTCCAGAGTCTCGCCGATTTAAATCCTCAGATTGCCATCGGCAGATCACTGAGACCCGACCCGGAGAGACGCATACATTGAATGGTCAATCCACTGCCTCCGATAGAAGAGGAGTGTATCCCTTTACCTGAGACATTTTATCAGGACCACACCCAGTTACCGTTTTCATTTTAGACGTCACTACTGTATTTGTTTTTTTTGCAGCATTTATATTTGCATTGTAACTTATGCGTGGTACCTCAAATTTGTGCGGTGAGTCTAGTATTTAGTTTCTACTAGTATGAGTAATTTTCCTTCGTGAATAACTTGTGTAACCGCAAAAAAATCCTAGTATGAGTTTTCTTCTTACTGAATTGCTGCATCATATAATTTCTCACGACATGGATTATTTTATTTCACGCAGCACCACGGCAGCAGCCTCACAACCACAATCACCTGGACACATACACCGCTTGCAAAAAAAAAAATTTGCAACGGTGTTGCATCTAACTAAGCACCCCGTACAACAATTAACACCCGACACACCCCACCTACTCCTCGTGATCACCACCACCGCGGAGAGCCAAGACCGAAAGCGGCATCGCGGCGATCATCGAGGATCATCGCGCCAGAGCACGGAGAACCCCAAAGACTGCCAGCCCTCCGCTGGCGGGATCACGTACCGGTCGGCACCACCTCCGCCATTAGAGCCACGTCTCGAGCTCCGGCCAGCGAAGCAGAGGAGAAGAAGAGAGAAGGAGGAGCGAGGCCAGGTGTGAGGAAGAAGAGGAGAACGCTGCGGTCATTTTATAGCTCGAGCTCGGTGTACGGTGGGCGAGGTCCACAGCGCCGCTTCGTCGCCCGATCACCGTGTTGGGGCGAATCCATGAGCGATCCGACAAGCAGCACTTGCCCGCGAGGTGAGTGCACACTGCACCGGCAAAGCAACGCCATGCACTACCGCGATCTGGCCTAGATGCCCTCTGGCGCTAGACGTCGCCCGGTGGAGAAAGCCGAAAGCGGCGGGAGAGGAAGAAGAAAGCCCAGAGGAAGAAGGAGGCGGCGGTGGGCCCCGGTCTCACTGTCGGCCAGAGAGAAACCAGGTGCTCTCGGCACGACCAGCGTATTGTTAAATTTAGAATTTATTCTAAATTCACGGCATCCAGCATAGAAATCGCTCGTTTTCATAAGCATGGATTTTTCCACACGGCGCCAGTAACACACTGTAGTTACTCACCACTTATTACCCTCTCACTGTAGCCTCTTTTTACCGCCTGTGTAAAATGATCTTTTGACCAAGTAAAAGTATTTTTGTTTTACAACTCTTAGCAAATCTCAAGGACGAGATTTTTTCTTAAGGGGGGTAGTATTGTAACACCCCAAAAATTTAACCAGGTTTTAGTTATTAAAATTTTGCCAAGAGTTTAAAATTTTTGCGTGCAAGAATATCCCTGTTGATTTCAAAACTTTTCTTTTAATATTAAGGAATTTTTCCCAAGTGGATCCTTCCAAAACATATTGGACTTATCATCTCTCTCATTTAAAAACATCTTTCAATCAGGAGATTTATTTATTAAATTATTTCACTCTGAGCTTTATTCCTTAAAATGACTTTCTTTAAGTTTTGGAGCTCTTTTTGAACTGCAACCATTTGATAGATTTATCTAAAAATCCAACCAAAATTTGGAGATGTCATGTGATGTTTTTAAATCACTTTTGTACAAAAATATCTTTTATACTTGAAATATTTTGAGTGCTACACATGTTTTTCTTCTCTGGTCCAGAGAGCAATTTTGCACTACAACCCTTTTAAATATTTATTTCTAGCCTCCACCAAAATTTTGGGATGTCAGTAGGAGCATATAATTCCATTATATGCAAAAATCCAGGGTTGTTCTTTGAAAATTTTGAGTGAAACAACCTCATCTTCATTCTGGCCCAACATGATGGTTTGTACAGCAACCACATTTTTAGTTGCTCTTTTGCCCATGATTCCTTTTCATACCTATAGCCCTCCCTACTAAACTCCTAAGTCCAGGAGCATGCAACCATTGGCATAATCTTGGTTCATGAAATGATACCAATCACTCCCTGCCCAGAAATGTAGTTTTGCAAAACTTGCACTAGAAAGTTTATGATTTTCACCAACTAACATCACCACCCACTCTTTCATCCACAGAGACACTAGTCTGGAAGATTTGGCCCCTCCAAGAATAGCCTAGGTGCCTTTGGCATTTTGACAAACACCCAGAGTGCATGGACTGAATTGGCATGATCTCAAGTCTACACTATGAACTTGGCCACCTGACCAAACCACCTTGTCCCTGAAGTTTCCCTCTACATCTAACCTAGTTTTGTTGCTTGACAGCCTCACCTGTGACCTGTAGCATGCCACGGCATTGTGTCGAACACCTTCAGTGCATGCTCTGGGCGCGATTAGAGCGCGCGTTTTGCACGTGCGTGCGCTCGGGCTGCCGCGTCGCGCCCCGGCCCTTGCTCGCCTACAGAGCTGCACCCCCCGACCTCATCCGCTCGCAGCAACGCGCCAAGCCACCACAGCAGCCTCTGCGCCGCCGGCCAGAGCTTTGGTGGCACATCGGCGACCATGCAGCGCCTCTGCCGATCGGCGCCGCCCAAGCCACCTCGGCTCGCCACCTGGCCCCTAGCACAGCCCGAGCTCATCCACAAGGGTGTCGCCTAGCTCTCGTCGTCGCCACGACGCCCTGCGGCTGCAGAAAGACGGTCGCCGACGAACTTATCCACGGCCGCCGCGGAACTGCCTTGCCTCGCCTATATAAGGAACCCGAGCTCGTCTCCGCACGCATGCAACCTCAGATCACTCCCCTAGGACCCCTTGGGGCAGCCAATCGACCCAGGGAGGTCATCTTCCCCACCTCCGGCAGTAGCGGCCGCCACCATGGCCCCAGCTCTCTCAGCGCCACCAGGGCCTCTCCCTCCCATTTCTCTTCGCCAAGAACACCTACTTCCTTCCAGGAACCCAACCCCCTACTTGATTTTGATCGGGAGCCATCGCCGCCACAAAACCACTTCGCCACCGAAGCCTCCTCCGCCGCGAAGCTTGCCGCCGGCAGCTCCCTCCATCCCCACCTACCTGACGACCACCGGGAGGACCGCCCTGGAGTGGCGGATCCATCCCCGCTGTCGGGGCCCCGCGAGGAGCCGCCAGTCGCCGGCGACGATCGCCGGAGCTCCGCCTCCGCTTCGGAGACGAGAGGAAGGAGAGGAGGGCGACTAGTCCAACGACTAGTGGGCCACCTAGGACCCACTGTCGGTGACCCCTTCGATCCACGAGTAAGTGGAAGCATAAAACCCGAGTACGTTTCCCTGTTGAAGACGTATTCTGCGAAACGTTTTCTTTTACTTTTATTATTAAAAACAGATTTTGACCAAATCTTTGGTGGCTTTATCTTTTTAAATATAACTCCAAATGAATTAATTCTTTTCCTACCTCATCAAATTTCACCTAGTTTATTTTAAGATGTATTTGAAAAAATTTCAGAACAACTTTTGGTGCTGTTTTTATTTTGTGTGTTAATTCTTTTATATTGCTAAAATAGGATTTTTGAAGAGAGGAGAAATGTTTCAAGTTTTGGAGTGCACCCTGCCTTACCACACATTGAAGGCAAGCATTCTGAACCCCGGCATAATACTTTTGGTGTGTTCGTTGACACGTTTATAACACCACCTCATTTCGAAGGACTTGTTATTTCATGTGATATGATCATTTGCATGGATGCATATTGGTGATTTCCATGCTGTTGGAAATGAGTATACTTGTGATGGTAATCATCCTCATGTATCTTGCATGCATGTCGGAAAGGAATCCGGGAAAGCCTCTGCCTTGGGTAGGCGTGAGCTTTTCGCCGGTCTCCGTCGGGACAGGTATGTCCGGTATGGCATGGTAAGATATAATGAGTGTTGATTGTATTGGGTGAAATATATTTGTTATACATGTCATGCAGGAAACTATGAACCTCCTGAGTCGAACATAGATCGAGTCTTGTTCCAGTAACTCCCACACGTGTTTCGTGCTACCACTTGTCCCTGCCACAGGTAGGGTATGGTTC
This sequence comes from Aegilops speltoides, assembly GCA_021437245.1. Classification (NCBI taxonomy): domain Eukaryota; kingdom Viridiplantae; phylum Streptophyta; class Magnoliopsida; order Poales; family Poaceae; genus Aegilops; species Aegilops speltoides. Next base: position 109,136,700 of record CM038144.1, on the reverse strand, counting down.
AGTAATTTGTCAACCCCTTTCTAGCACACACCGTACAGAGGGGCCGGGATGAGGGTACCATGACCATGGATTAAAGCCAGGGATGAGGGTACCATGACCATGGATTAAAGCCAGTTGTCGGTGTACTAAGGTAGGGGTACCTCAGTACCCCAACTTGTGCACGGGCAGTTGCAGCTCCACGCGGCTAGATCTACCACATGCTTGCGGAGACCATCCCGCTCCATATCAAGCCATTCAAGAACAAAGTGTACAAGACAGAAGATCGAGACCCCGGCAAGAGGAGCTTGCCGGGAAGGCCGTCGCAGGCTCAAGGTTACATCACTCACACAAGGCCCTGGCGAGAGGAGCTCGCCGGGGAGACTAGAAGATTACACCATAGAAGACACGCCTCGGCGCTACCCGCGTCCCGGCGAGGGCCCGAGGCGGCAAGTTCTGGCCCGACAAGCTCCCGGGTCCGGCAAGATCAAGACCCGGCAAGGTACTTGCCGGAGAGCTACTGTTGTGTGCCCGCCTCCAGCTCATCGCCCACGCGTCGCCTTGAGCCCTCTCCAGAGGCGTGGCGGATGGCTGTGCAGCATGGGGGTGCGGTGGCACTCCACGGTGGTGAATCCATCGCCCGTGGCGAGCACGGAGACGCAAGGGCGGGAGCTTTTGGGGTCGACGGCGACGGGCATTAAATGCCCTTGTCCCCCACTGTCAAAGTAGGTAGAAACCACTGTTCAAGCACTGTAGCTCCACTGTTCCCGCACTGTTCCAACTACTACCTCTTTTACATTTTTACCCCTCTCTCCTACGTTGACACCTGTCGGTGACCCCTTGCACTATAAAAGGAGGCCCATGCACAACGTAGGGGAGGTTCGAATCCTTGGCAACTCCCACGCTCGGTGTAGCTACTACTGTAGCTCTTCAAGCTCCCGAGCACAATACAACACAAAGCAGCAGTAGGGTTTCTGCGTCCATCGCGGCCGGCTAGGTAAATCCGCCGCGTGCATCGCCTCGATCTGCTCTCTGTGCCTCCTCCGCCCTCGTACCGCACTCACGAAGGGGCCCCGGCCCCATAGGTGCTCGCGGCGGGCGGGTCTCCTCCGTCCCGTCCCGACATCTTTGGCGCGCCAGGTAGGGGGCGTCGAGGCTGTGCGGACCTGATCCTGCGTTCGCGCGGGCGCGTTCTTCATCAACCTCTCCGACTTCATCGACAACTGCGCCATGGCCCCAGCGAGGGCTTCAAGGGTTGCAGACCCGTCTGCGTCTCACCCGCCGCCACCGGAGCCAGCGGTGGGCGGAGGAGACGCCAGCGGAAGGGTGGACACCGGCGAGGGTACTCGCGGCGCCACCAGATCCAGGGACAGGACGGATGACCGCGCCTCGGTCTCCGTGGATCCGCGTCCATCTCAGCGCACGACGACCCAGCGGCGCCATACCACGGGAGGTGGTATCCGCCATCTTTGAGCGAGGGGCGTCTGCGGAGGCTCGCGGGATGTTCCGGACCACCGTCGAACACAGCAAAGCGAAAGCGCCGGGGCAGGACCTGCTCCTTCTAACTGCTGTTAGGAGTCCGGCGCGTCCGCTCCCACCACTCGCTCCGCTTCCCGCCACTCCTGCGAAGCGCTCACAAGAGCGCAAATGCTCCTCGACTTCCCTCGAGCGGCGGACAAGGCGAAGACGGAGGGCTACCATCGAGCCTGGTCGCCGCCGCCAACAACAATCCTCCACAGCGGCGGTGGCCTCACGGCCGCGGCAAGCTGAAAGACGAAGCGTCGACGGCAACAAGACCGCCGGGGTGCAACCACCGTGCACTCCCTGCCAGAAGCGAAAACGCCGCCCTGCCGAACAACGCCGGCAGCGGCTCCACGGCATCGTCGGATCCGCTGGCTCGTCGGGATCAACGCCAGTCGCCAGCGATCGGCGGCGAAAGACGCGGACCACGATAAGCGCCGCCGAGACTTCGGCGACAATCGGACGAGAGCTGGAAGCCGCTGACGCAGCGCGCCGCCCGGTGAGCGAGCGACTTGTCAGACGTCTGCAGCGAGCTGCCTGCGTTCACCCGTGAGCTGCGGCGCGTCGGTGGCTCCAACATGAAGAATTTCAAGCCCGGCGTGCGGGAGAAATACGACGGCAAGACGCACCTCGAATTCCTCGGTGTCTACACCATCGCGGTGCAGGCTGCGGGGCGCGACGAAGATTCTGTGAACTACTTCCGCTTCGTGCTTAGGCGAGCGTTCGTTCTTGGCTTATGCACTTGCGGAAGGCTCCATTTCTTCTTGGGCAGACCTTTGCCATCGGTTTGTTGGCGCCTTCACCGGCGGCCACAAACCCCACGCCGAGAGCGATCTCCACATTTTGGCCCGAAGGAAGGAGAATCCCTGCGCAAGTATATCCAACGCTTCACCGTGTGCAAAGACAACATCCCGATGTCCACCCCGCCATGGTTATCGGCGCGTTCCACGAGAACGTCGCGTGAATCGCGATGCGTGAAGAGATGGCGATGACCAAGATTCGGGATGTCAGCGAGCTCTATGCTCTGGCTGATAAATGCGCACGCGCGGAAGAAGGGAGGAGGCTCCCCGGGGAGGATGCTGGCGCAGGAGGAAGCGACTCCGACGACGCCGCCCCGGCAAAGAAGCGCCGGCGGCGGAACAATCAGAAAAAGACCAAGGAAGAGGTGCTTGCCGTCGAGAAGTCCGGCAAGGAGGCTCCCGCCAAGCAAACACAGGCTGGCGACTCCGGCAAGGAGCCTGCCCCTGTAGCGGCAGCCGACAAGCAGGCCGGCCCCGGCAAGCAATACTGCAAAATCCACCGCACCAAGGGCCACGATCTCTATAACTGCAAGCGCGTCGACTATCTCGTCGAGCAGCAAAAAGCTAATCTGAGAGGCGCGACAAGGAGAGGGCCCAAGGTGGCGGAGGAGAACCGAGCAAGAAGCGGCCGTTCAATGGCCAGGGAGGACGCTTCGGCAAGGCCAAGCGGCGACAAGGAGATCGACCCCTCCGGAGCCGCGACAAGGATGAAGACGACGACGAGGATATGGAGGATGAGGATGACAGCGAGCAGGAGTTCCAGAAGGCCACGGAGGTCCTATGCGTCTACGGTGGCGCCTCACTACATACCTCCCACCGCCAGCTAAAGTAGTGGGTACGCGAGGTGAATGCAGCAGAGCCGCCCATGGAGTCGCGCAGGCTCCTCAAATGGTCCAGCACGCCCATCATTTTTGATCTTGAGGATCACCCTGACCGCACCACCGCGGTCGGGTGCTTGCCGATGCTGGTCTCGCCCACCATCCGCAACCTCAAGGTCACCAAAATGTTGGTTGGCGGCGGGGCGGGCTGAACTTGATCTCCTCTCGCTGTGATCAAGAAACTCCAAATCCCGATATGGCGAGCTCGAAGAGACGGTTCTTTCAAGGAATCAACCGGGAAGGAGCAAGCCCAAGGAAAGATCACTCTGCGGTGACCTTTGGCGGGAGCTCAATTTCAGGATCGAAGCGCATCACTTTCGGCGTCGCCGATATTCCGTTGCCATACAACGGAATACTCGGCCGCCTGCCCCTCGCCAAGTTCATGGCAGCTTCCCATTATGCTTATAATGTACTCAAGATGCGGGCCCGATAAGCGTCATCACCGCCCACGCGACAAGAAAGATGCGCTTATCTGCACCGACAAGATCTACCGGGATGCGGCTGCGGCGGCCGACAAGAATACACTTGCCGCTGAAGCTCCCGGGGGGAAGAAGACGAAGGCCAAGTCCGGCAAGTGCTCCGGGGCCCACTCCGGCAACCGCACCTCTTCGGAGTGCTGCGCTGCTGACGAGGACGTCCCGTCGAGCTCCACCGGCAAGAGTAAAAAGGAATGGCGCTCGCGGCAACCAAGAAGGTGTCCGCCAAGGAGGGCGGCAGCGTGGAACCTTCACCATCGGTGCCACGCAGACAACAAATAGGAAAGCGCTCGTTGCTTTTCTGCGGGCGAATGTCGATGTGTTTGCATGGCAACCATCGACATCCCGGTGTTCCTGTGAAGGTAATTGAGCACAAGCTTGCCGTTTGCCCTCATGCTTGCGCCCGTCAAGCAAAAAGTGAGGAAGCAAGCCGTGGGCGCCAAGAATTCATCAAATAAGAAATCAAGAAGCTAGAGGCAGCAGGCCTAGTTAGAGGTGTGATCCATCCGACGTGGTTAGCAAACCCAGTCGTCGTGCGCAAGGCCAACGGGAAATGGAGGCTGTGTATAGACTTCACCGATGTAAATAAAGCATGTCCCAAGGATCCATTCCCCTTGCCGCGCATCGACCAAATTGTTGACTCCACTGCCGGATGTGAGCTACTCTGCTTTCTTGATGCATACTCAGGCTATCACCAGATCTTTATGGCCAAAGAGGATGAAGAGAAGACTGCGTTTATCACTCCATGTGGCACCTATTGCTTCATACGCATGCCATTTGGACTGAAGAATGTAGGATCAACGTTTGCAAGGGTAGTGTATACTGCTTTTGAGCCACAGATCCACAGAAATGTAGAAGCTTACATGGATGATATTGTGATGAAGAGCAAGAGCAAGGATACGCTGATTCAAGATTTGGAAGAGACATTTCAGAACCTGCAAGAAGATACAACTAAAGTTGAACCACGAGAAGTGCGTCTTTGGAGTTCCCTCCGGCAAGCTTCTCGGGTTCTTTAATGTCACAAAGAGGATTGAAGCCAACCCCGACAAGATTAAAGCCATCGAGCAGATCGAGGCCCCGAAGCGAGTCAAGGATGTCAGAAGGCTCGCAGGTTGTGTGGCTGCCCTCAGTAGGTTCATTTCAAAGTCTGCAGAGCGCGCCCTACCTTTCTTCAAAATCTTGAAGAAGGCAGGCCCCATGAAATGGACTCCGGAAGCGGAGGCAGCGCTGCAAGATTTGAAACGGTACCTATCCTCCACCCCAATACTTGTCGCACCTAGACCACAGGAGAAGTTGCTGCTGTACCTAGCGGCGACCAACCAAGTGGTTAGTGCTGCGCTAGTAGCAGAGAGGGAGTCCGACGAGGAGGCTGCACCACCGGCAAGCGAGTCCAGCGACAAGCAGGGGGCTGCTCCGACAAGCTCTGGCCCCGACAAGGACAACTCTGCGCAGGAACAGGATGAGGTGCGGAAAAAGATGGTGCAGCGCCCAGTGTATTTTGTAAGCTCCCTTCTCCAGGGGGCTAGATCAAGATACTCTGGTGTGCAAAAGCTGCTTTTCGGCCTCCTCATGGCCTCGAGAAAGCTGCGCCATTACTTCCAGGCACACGAGATAACAGTGGTCACTCGCTTCCCGCTGAAGAGGATATTGCACAACCCAGAAGCAACAGGCAGGATCGTTGAGTGGGCACTGGAGCTGTCGAGCTTTGGACTCAAGTTTGAAAGTACTTCAACCATACAGAGCCGGGCTTTGGCAGAATTCATAGCAGAATGGACCCCAACACCTGATGAAGAAGTCCAAGAAACCAGTACACCCGTACAAGAAGTGATGAGTGAATGGGTAATGTACTTTGATGGTGCCTTCTCGCTGCAAGGCGCCGGTGCCGGCATGGTACTCATCGCGCCCACCGGAGAGCACCTCAAGTATGTCATCCAGATGCACTTCCCAAGAGAGCAAGCGACAAACAACACTGCTGAATATGAAGGTTTGCTCGCCGCCTCGGGATTCTTGGCGAACATGGGATCAAGAAGTTGATTGTGCGGGGGGATTCTCAGTTGGTGGTCCGGCAAGTTAACAAGAGCTATCGAGCCCTTTGATGGAAGCTTATGTAGATGAAGTGAGGAAGCTTGAGGAGCGCTTTGAAGGTTTGCAGATGGAGCATGTCCCGAGAGCTCGAGAATGAAATTGCAGATGGCCTTTCAAAGTGTGCTTGATGAAGTTACAATGGAACCGGGGACCTTCTTGCTCAAGCTGACTCAACCCTCCGTCACACCATCAATTGGGCAGTCCAAGAAGAAAAGTTGGTCTCCGGCGACTACTTGCGGCGGACCTCCCCGAGGCCCGCCAAAGTCCCCAAGATCAACGGCGAACACCGAGAACAGTTTGCTCCTGCAGATCCTCGGATCATGCGGTTGAAGCAAGTGTTCCCGACAAGCCTGCCCGGCAAGCAGCGGGGACCTTCAGCTCGGCGAGCCAGAGATCCTTGCCGTAGAAGCCGAGGTTCCCGCAGGCCCTCATGCCTTTAGTCCTTGCCGTTGAGCCCGAGCTCCGGCATGGGCGCAGCAGATCGTCCGTTTCTTGCAACCGGAGAACTTCCGGCGACCGGAAGAAATAGAAAGGGTAACCAGACAGTCAAGTATGTACCAGTTAAGTGGACAACGAGCTGTCTGTAAGAAGGCTCAATGGTGTCGGTCAAGTGCATCTCCGGGAAGATGGGCCGAAGCTGTTGGCGAAGATACACGGAGGCATCTGCGGCCACCACATTGGCGCAAGGGCACTTGCCGAAAGCTTTCGGCAAGGGTTCTTTGGCAAGAAGCCCTCCAAGATGCAACTGCACTAGTAACCAAGTGTGAAGCGTGCGGCCCATGCAAAGCGATTCATCAGCCAGCTCAAGCTCTCCAAACAATCCCTTTATCTGGCCCTTCTCGATGCGGGGCTCGATATCCTCGGCCCCTTCCCGTGTTGTCGGGGCTTTGAGTACTTATGCGTAGCAATCGACAAGCTCACAAAGTGGCGAAGTGGAGCCAGTGAGAAAGGTGACAACGATCGGCGGTCAAGTTCTTGGTCGATTGTGTGCTGCCGGGATCCCTAACAGGATTATCACCGACAACGGTACACAATTCTAGCCGCACCTTCATGCGAGACGCCCAAGACCTTGGCGCCAAGGTCTGTTTAAACTACATTGCTCACCCAAGGAGCAACGGTCAAGCGAAAGGGCCAATCAAGAAGTCTGCGCGGACTCAAGACAAGAACTTTTGACAGGCTGCGCGGTGCGGAAGAAATTGGATAGAGGAGCTGCCAGCGCTCTTTGGTCAATCGAACGACACCAAATCGAGCCACGGACGGACACCCTTTGCTCTAGTCTATGGAGCGAAGCAGTTCTCCCCACGGAACTCGAGTATACGGATCTCCTCAAGTGCTCGCTATGATGAGCTCGAGCAAGAGCAATTGCGGCAAGATGACGATTGCTCCTTGAGGAAGGACGCCTCGAGCTGTCAGTCGAGCTGCTCGATACCAGCAAGCCTTGCGCCGCTATCATAGCCGCAAGGTCAAAGCCAGGAGCCTCGAGGAAGGCGACCTTGTTCTTCGGCGTGTTCAGTCCGCCAAGAATTCCAACAAGTTGACGCCGAAGTGGGAAGGCCCTTATCGGGTGAGACAAGTCATGAGGCCCGGCGCTGTCCGCCTTGAGACCGAAGAAGGCTTACCAGTGAGCAACTCCTGGAACATAGAGCATCTTCGCAAGTTTTACCCATAAGGCGCGGTTGCCGTGATCCGCCCGCAACCACCTTTTGTACAAAGCTTTGCCGCCGTTGCATATAACCCTTTGTACAAAGCCGGGGCGCAGACCCCGTGCAGCAATAAAGTTTCTGTGTTTTGCGCTGGTTGCCTTTTCCATGCTTTTCTTTGCCATTTGCATGTGTTATTTGGCACCTCTTGTGCGACACGCATATCCGGCAAGCAATAGCACGCCGGAAGGCCATATGCTTTTTTCCTTCTTCTCTTTCCTTGTCTCTTAAGCAAAACAAACGTTCCTCGCGCACAAGTTTGCCGGGGGGGAAGGAAATGGAGGATGAACCAAGTGCTGTTCAAGAAAGAGAAGCTTGCCGGAGAGTGCATAGATCACGAAAGCTAAGTTATCGGGATTTGAGCAGCTCAAAATTTTAAATTTTAAGTTGCCTTCCCTGAACAACTACACTTTGTATGGAAAACTTGTGCTCGGAGGAACCTACCCGTGGATAGCCGCACCCTTACCTTGTTTTCGAGCACGATCAACGATTTAAGTGAGCTGCGACAAAGTGTTGCGCCCTTGTTTCGTTTTCGAGTCCGCTCGGCAAGTTAAGTGCGTTGCGACAAGCCGCGGCAAGGTTGCTTGCCGGTGAGACCTTGGCCAGCAAGCTGCTTCGAGTTCGGCACTCAGCCAAGCATGAAGGGGCCTTGCCGCAAACCTCCTAGGAGCGCAAGGTTGAAGCATGCAAAGCTGAGGATCAAAACAAGGGAGATAACACTGCATCTATTGATCAAAATAAAGATAATATCTTACAAGGAATAACTTGTCGCGATGACTAATGAGTTCATAGCACCCTATGCAGCAACTAAAAGAGATAAAGATAAAGGAGGCCTAGTCTACGCGGTGCGCCTCCATCCCGAGATCTTGTTCACCTTGGCGATGATGTGGGCGACCTGCTCCTTCAAAGCCTCCATGTTCGCGTCGTCCGGCAAGCTGCGAAGAACGTTGGTGAGATTTATGCCGGGGTTGCGGTATACGATCTTCGTCAGCACGCGCTCCATGGTTCCAGCACAAGACAGCCCGCGTCTCCTCGGCGAAGCTGCGAGGATCTTCTCCGCAGATTTGCAAGAGCTGGCGCGATCCCCAAAGAAGAGGCTGAGCTTGGCGCCAGAGCAAGGTTTGGATCCGGGAGTAGATGAGATGCTCCAGCTTGGCGCCAAAGAGCTCCTGGTCGATGGCGGACGCAGAAGATACCAAGTCCTCGGTCCATATCTCGACGATACGGCGGAAGTCCTCGGGTGCTTTGTTGGCGCTGACCACCAAGAGACTTGTAGCTCAAGACCTTCGATGGAGTCCTTGGCGGCCTTCAATTCGTCGCCCTTCTTGGAAAGGCACTCCTGGAGTTCTGAGTTGGTGTGGGCATCCTTCTCGCGCTCCGTGATGAGCGCGGCGACCTTCTCCTCGCTCGCCTTCAGCAACTCCTCCAGCTGCGCGACTTTGGCGGCAAGCTCCTCCTTGGCGGTTTCCGCGACAGCCGCGGCGTCTTTCGCCTCCTTCAGTTCCCCGCCAAGGGCCTGTTCCCGAGCGGCAAGGTCTTCCTCGTGAACGTCGAGGTTGACCTTCCGCTGATGAGTTCTCCTTCTCGCCGGACAGCTCCACCCGGCGAGCCGTTCTTTGCTCTTGGCCTCGGCCTTCTCCAGCAACCATTCTTCATACTCTCCGGCGAGTCGCTCGCGCTTCTCCGCCACCTCGTGGAGAGCAGCCTGATTGGCGGCGCTGAGCTCCGCCGCGCGCTTCTCCATCTCCTCGGCGGCCTTGGCGGCGAGGGCCTCCCGGGAAGCGAGCTTCGCCTGTCTGGCCCGGTAAAGGGCCAGGAGCTGGTGAAGCAGCTTCTCCTCATCGGGCCCGCCCGCTCCCGCCGGGTCCTCGACGACCTTCAAACCCGGAGGCGAGGATCTCCCCATCGAAGGCCTCGCCCTCGGAGGCTCGCGACGAGGAACCCCACGGCACTGGATGTAGACACCGCTGGGGGCTTCGGTAGTAGCCGGACCGCCCTCTCCCGGCGGAGGGGTCGTGACCGGCGCGAACGACTTGATGCTCCCGCCGCCTCGGGCGGTGGTGCGGTCGCCATCCCCCCCTTCGGCCGCTGCGTCTGCGGCCGGAGCGGTCTCTGGCGTATGTGGCCCGGCGGCTCCCGCCGCGTCCTCAACGACAGGGGCGTCGCCGCCGCCACCCTGCACGTCCTCCTCCTCCTCAATGACGACTTCCGTCTCCATCTGCTCGGGGGGAGGAGGAGGATCTAGAAGAATAAGAAAAAGCAAAAGAAGTTCAAGCAAATATTCAAAAGGAGACAACGCCAAGAAGACAAAGTTGCAGAACTTACCTTGGCGGACGTCGTCGTGGCCGGGCTCCTTGCCGGGAACTATCCTTGGCGGAGTGGCCACCCTCGCCGGGCTGCTCGCTCTTGGCGGGGTACTCACCCTTGGCGGAGTATCCGCCCTTGGCGGGACGCTCTCCCTTGCCGGGGAGTCCAACCTTGGCGGGGATGGAAGGACTGCCGGCTCCTCGAGGGCGACCTCCGGATACTCCTGCCGCTGCGGCTCCATCTCTGCACAAGCCAAGACAAACACGTCAAGATATTGGAACAAGACGAAATTTCCAGACGCGCCCGGCAAGCGAAGGTGCGGGGCCCAGACTTACGCTGGGGGCTGCGCTGGGGGCTGCTCCTCGGGACAGCGCTCGGGTCCAGCAAGCTTGGCTCCGGCGCGTCCCCGGTCGCCTCGGCGGGCGAGTCGTCCGCGACCTCGACCACGGGCACCTTGGCTTTCTTCGCCGCCCGCTTGGTCAAGGTCCTGAAATCAACACAAGAAACAAGATTAGCCTCAACAATAATCAAGGCGAAATTTAAGAAGATGAAGATCTCGCTTACTCCTGTTCCTCCTCGTCGTTTTCGCCAAGGCGGAGAAATCATACTCCACCTGGTCGCGTCGGCGCGAGGAGCAGAGGCGAAGGCCCTCTCGGGCGCTGGCGGTCCTCGGGGCTGGGGCTGCGAAGACCCAGCCTGTGGCAGCCGGGACCCGAGAAGCGGGCGAGCCGCCGCTCCCTCCCGAGAAGACCGCCATTGTGAGGATGGCATTGGGGTGGATGTCTTAAAGATCGCATCGCCGCCCGCCTCCCACGACGCCAGCAATCGACGCTGCCATTACGGGAGGCGGCGGATGTAGAAGTAGATTCGACGCGCCGTGGGCGCGTGTGCCTGCAGACCGCCTTTTGGGCCCGGCCCAACAGCGCTTCGGCACCGTGTGTGCCCAGTCCCGGGGCTCTGTCCGGTGTACTAAGGTAGGGGTACCTCAAGACCCCAACTTGTGCACGGGAGTTGCAGCCCCAGCTGCTAGATCTACCACATGCTTGCCGGAGACCATCCCCGCTCCATATCAAGCCATTCAAGAACAAAGTGTACATGACAGAAGATCGAGACCCCGGCAAGAGGAGCTTGCCGGGAAGGCCGTCCCGGGCTCAAGGTTACATCACTCACGCAAGGCCCCAAGCGAGGGAGCTCGCCGGGAGACTAGAAGATTACACGTAGAAGACACGCCTCGGCGCTACCAGCGTCGGCGAGGGCCCGGGAGCGGCAAGTTACGGCCCGACAAGCTCCCGGGTCCGGCAAGATTAAGACCCGGCAAGGTACTTGCCGGAGAGCTGCGCCAGTGTGCCGCGACTCCAGCTCATCTGCCCACGCCGCCTTGAGCCCTCTCCGGAGGCGCTGGCGGATGGTCTGTGCAGCATGGGGGTGCGGTGGCACTCCACGGTGGTGAATCCATCGCCGCGGGCACGGAGACGCAAGGGCGGGAGCTTTTGGGGTCGACGGCGACGGCATTAAATGCCCTTGTCCCCATCACAAAGTAGGTAGAAACCACTGCTCAACCTTCGTAGCTCCACTGCTCCTCAAGACCGCTCCAACTACCACCTCTTTTACATTTTTACCCCTCTCTCCTCGCTGACACCGCCGGTGACCCCTTGCACTATAAAAGGAGGCCCATGCACAACGAGGGGAGGTTCAATCTTGGCAACTCCCACGCTCGGTGTAGCTACTCAGTAGCTCTTCAAGCTCCCGAGCACAATACAACACAAAGCAGCAAAGAGGGTTTTGGCGTCCATCGCGTCTGCTGGGTAAAATCCGCCCGCGTGCATCGCCTCGATCTGCTCTCTGTGCCTCCTCCGCCCTCGTACCACACTCACGAAGGGGCCCCGGCCCCATAGGTGCTCGCGGCGGGCGGGTCTCCTCCGTCCCGTCCCGACACCACTCATCCGGTCAGGGGGCACGGGTGTTTCCGGTTGGGACCGAGAGGGGAGGCCACCCCTTAGAGCGCGCGATATAAACTTTATCCCATGCTACGCGAGGTTGTAGCCTCCCCACTTAGAGTTGCTTGACAGGTGTCGTGGGTGATTCCAGACACGTGTAAGTTAAGCTGGTGTGTGCAAGTCAGGTGTGTTTTCATTTAAAAGACCGTAAGCGGAATTAGTCCCGATGGACTAAAGGAATCCGTTACTCGTGGGTAAAGAGTACACCCTCTACAGAGATTAAACCTATTCGAATAGCCGTGTCCATGGTTAAGGATTACAATCTGGGACGGGTCAAGTGTCGGTCTTAGTGTCGGTCTTCGGAGGTGATAACTGTTAACCAGAACAGGAATTACTACTGGTGACTTGTGATAATTATGGTTATCATTATTGTTGACTAACCCGTGATATTACTGTTATTATCGAGTATCTCTGGGATGGTTCTACCTCCGGGATATTCACTATGATTGTTTATTTAAAAAGCCCTTTATGTGGTGTCGCTCAGACGCCCGACTGTGGCATTCCTTTTAAAGCCCTTTATGTGGTGTCTCTCAGACGCCCGACTGTGGCATTTCTTTTAAAGCCCTTTATGTGGTGTCGCTCAGACGCCCGACTGTGGCATTTCTTTTAAAGCCCTTTATGTGGTGTCCCTCAGACACCCGACTGTGGCATTTATTTTAATAGCCCTTTATGTGGTGTCACTCAGACGCCCGACTGTGGCATTTCTTTTAAAGCCCTTTATGTGGTGTCGCTCAGACGCCCGACTGTGGCATGCTTATTATTTATTTCATAATTTTTAATACTTCTATGACATTGCATATTCATATATTACATGCTTACACACATCATAGTTATATTTATCTTTGTGACTGACGTCATGAGCATAAAATATTGTCAGCACATCATTGTTATATTATACCTGTGTTCAAAATGTTTGTAGTACATTCAAAGTACTCACCGGCTTGTCCCTGGCTATTGTCTTGGCCAGATTTTTCTTGCACGGAGAGGAGCGACACGATGACAGCCCCGGAACCTAAGTAATGGAGATAGCAGCCTCGCGAAGATAGGAGTTAACCTGGTCAGCTGTTCCTGTGGGAATTGGAGTCCCACAGATACTGATGATCCACAAACCGCTTCCGCCATCAACCACTAGAAACCATTTGTTGTACTCATAGGCCAGAATGGTCTTGTACCACATATTTTGTATTTTGCTTGGAATTTCTGTATCAAGTTGGAGCCTCATCAGCTAACAGTAATCCTGAGCCTGATGAGCACGATGGTCTTTTCTGGAAATTTATTACCCGGAAAACCGGTCGTGACACAACGTCAAGCACAATATCGACGAGCCCCGAGCTTGGAACGCGGAACTACTCCGCCCATTTTACACTTAAGTTTATCACTCGGATGAGTTGTAATAAAAGTACTTCTATAGTTCATGGATTACAAATTAATAGTGTCATAATTTCTCCATGATTTTTGTCACTTTTTATTTGTCCAATAAAATTTACCCCCCCCCAGTGGGTGACTTAGCCGCGAATCCATTTCGCCTAAGTTTGTAAAAAAATCCTTACCGAGTGGTGGCAGTGGGTGACTTAGCCGCGAATCCGTTTCACCTAAGTTTGTAAAAAAAGCCTTACCGAGTGGTGAGCTAGCCCCCCACTCGGGGGCTTAGTTGCGAATCCGTTTCGCCTAAGTTTCAATAAAATCCTACCGAGTGGTAAGCCAGACTTCCACTCGGAGGCTTAGCTGCAGTTCAAGTACTCGCCTAAGGTCGAATAAAATCCTACCGAGTGACGAGCCAGACTCCCACTCGGGGGCTTAGCTGCAGTCCAAGTACTCGCCTAAGTTTCAATAAAATCCTACCAAGTGGTGAGCCAGACTCCCACTCGGAGGCTTAGCTGCAGTCCAAGTACTCGCCTAAGTTCGAATAAAATCCTACCGAGTGGCGAGCCAGACTCCCACTCGGGGGCTTAGCTGCAGTCTAAACGCTCGCCTAAGTACAAATACAATGTGCGGCCGTAAGGAGGACGAGGTGCAGGTCGACTGTGACCCTCTCCTCTGAGCTACGCCACAAGTACAATGTGCGGTCGTAAGGAGGACGAGGTGCAGGTCGACTGCGACCCTCTCCTCTGAGCTACGCCACAAATACAACGTGCGCTCGCAAGGAGGACAAGGTGCAGGTCGACTGCGTCCCTCTCCTCTAAGTTACGCCACAAGTACAACGTGAAAATCCTACCGAGTGAAGAGCAAACCTCTCACTCGGGGGCTTAGCTGTAGCTCAGTGCTCGCCTAAGGTATAAAAATCCTACCGAGTGAAGAGCAAACCTCTCACTCGGGGGCTTAGCTGCAGCCCAGTGCTCGCCTAAGGTATAAAAATCCTACCGAGTGAAGAGCAAACCTCTCACTCGGAGGCTTAGCTGCAGCCCAGTGCTCGCCTAAGGTATAAAAATCCTACCGAGTGAAGAGCAAAACCTCTCACTCGGGGGCTTAGCTGCGGCCCAGTGCTCGCCTAAGGTATAAAAATCTTACCGAGTGAAGAGCAAACCTCTCACTCGGAAGCTTAGCTGCAGCCCAGTGCTCGCCTAAGGTATAAAAATCCTACCGAGTGAAGAGCAAACCTCTCACTCGGAGGCTTAGCTGCAGCCTAGTGCTCGCCTAAGGTGTAAAAATCCTATCGAGTGGAGAGCAAACCTCTCACTCGGGGGCTTAGCCGCAGCTCAGTGCTCGCCTAAGTGAATGGAAAAGAATAAGTCGACTGCAGTGGGCGTCTTGCTTTAAACCTGCAAAAGACATTTCGAGCCAAAAGCAAGCGTATTCAAACATCAAATCCAAGTTCAGATCGATACCTAAAGGAACCGAAAGTGCTTAGGCGCTAAGCCTGTTAAGGTTTATCGGTTACAAAATCACTCGGCATACCAAGGCAAATTTAAAGTGTCGAGCTCAAAGAAGTTTTTTACCCCTCCTATGGAGGGCTGGAAGGTGCAACAAACTCATCAAGATCAATTCCGTCCGCAATCCGAGTGGCGGCAGCGATGAAGGTCTCCATGAAGGACCTGAAGTCGTGCTTCTTGGTGTTGGCCACCCGAAGAGCCGCCAACTTATCTTCTCGCGCATCCTTGCAGTGGACTCGAGCCAGACACAGAGCAACATATGCACCACACCTCGCAGAGGACTTTTTCCACTCCTGCACTCGACCAGGAACTGTGTTCAGTCAAGCCATCAGAGACTCAAGGTCGTTCAGGAGTGTCTCCATGGGCCAAAGCGTGCTGTCGATGCGGGAAGTGGCGACTTTCAGCCTTGCAAGATAATCAAAAACAGCAGCAACGCGGGACTCAAGTCGGAACACATTCATGGCAACTTCATCGTTCACTGGAGAGTTGATGGGGTCCAAGTTTGGTTCCAGTCGACTAGTTTCCTCTTCAAAGTTTTGGCATAATTCTGCAAGTACAATTACTGAGTCAAGGCAATGGTCGAATGGAAAGATCACTACAAAAATGGTTGTTTGACGCAAAGGATTACCTTCGAGCATGAGGAACAACTTCTTGGCAAGCCCACTCAGAAAAGCCTCCAGATCATTCTTCTTCCCAGTCAACTGACTGGCCTTGTCGTTCAGGGCAGCTTTGTTAGTTTTCAGTCGACTGACCTCCTTGTTGGCAATCGCAAGAGCAGCTTTCAGATTAGTATTTTCTTCTTCAAGCTTGGTGACTGAAGCTAACTTCTCGTCAGCAAGCTTGATCTTCTCAGCTAGCTCAAGGTCTTTTTTCTTCTGGGCCTCCTTCACCTTGCCTGCAAGTTACAGCAAGGTCAAATTTTGAAACAAATGAAGGAAAAAAGGAGTCGTCGAGGTCTCACCGAACATACCTTTGGTCTCCTCCTTCGCCTTCGTCAGATTCTCCTGAACCAGCTTCAGATCCAGCTCGAGCTGAATGTGCTTGTTCTCCAGCTCGGTATAACGAGCTGCAAGGTCACAGGATTTCTGCGAAGAACCAATTGACAAAATGTCAAGGATAATTCACTTCCGAGTGGATAAGAGAAAATCATGCGTTTCTAAGACTACAGCCGAATACAAACATTCGACCGTAGTCTCGGGGACTACACCCAGTGGGTGCACTCAGCGTGCCCCCACTAGTTCTATTAAAGATAGAGTTGACCAGTCGACCCAAAAAAAAGCACAAGGCGTATTCTTGATCGTAATCGATCGCAAGCGATCGACCACGATCTTGGGACTACACCTGGGTGCACTCAGCGTGCCCCCACCGGTTTGAGAAATCCATTCGACTCAGTCGAATGACAAAAAGACTTAACTTATGAAGCCTAAGGTCGACTGCCAGCAGTCGACCTTAGCCTTGGGGACTACACCTAGTGGGTGCACTCAGCGTGCCCCCGCTAACACAGAGTTTCAATCGACACACCCAGTGGGTGATTGCTACGGATTCCGGAAAGAAAAGCTTTTTGATAGCATATCCTAACAGAACAAGCGATTCGACCTACCTGAACATTGCTTTGAAGAGCAGAACTGGCGTCGTAGGCTGCCTGGCTTGCCTCCCGAATGGCCTTCACTTGCTCCATCATGATCCCTGCCTGGCGTATCGCTTCCTTTGCAGCACTGCCTTGGTCCTCCGGGACATGGTGCGTCGTGAAGAGGGAAGCCTACGCAGCACTCGACGAAGCAGTGAGAGCACTCGTCAGTGGAACCGCGAAGGACACGGTGTGTCAAGTGGTGTTCTCCTCCTTCGCGACCAGAGTCTCGGGCACCGTCACATCTTGGGCCACCCTGTCGGCAGACGCTTTCCTGCTCCTCCTGTGCTTCAGTGGTTCCTCATCGTCATCATCATCAGGAAGAATGATAACGACATTGGATGGAGCTACAGAAAAGAATCAGAATTAGGGACGAAGAGTCAATCGACTAAAAACGGAATTAAGAGAGTGGTACCAGGTTTTGAGGTTGCGGCATCCTCCATCTCATGGTCGTCAGCCCTTGCTGAGGTCTCGGAAGTAGCAGCACTACAATTCCCAAAAATAAGTCGGATAACTCAAGTGTCGATCAAAGATAAAGCTCGCACAAGACAAGAAGACTCAAGCAGCATGTTTACCCTGATATGGTGGGGATGGACACCTTCCACTAGTAGAAAACAGAGCTTTAGCGCCGGTTCGTAAGGGCCTTTAGTGCCGGTTCCATAACCGGCACTAAAAGGTGGTCACTAAAGGCCCCCCCCTTTAGTACCGGTTCGGCACGAACCGGCGCTAAAGTGCCACCACGTGGCGTGAGCTCGCGCCCCGGTATGGGGGACCTTTAGTACCGGTTCGTGTTACCAACCGGCACTAAAGGTTTGTTTTTGAAAAATTTTTTTGAAAATTTTAGAAAAAAATTTTGATTTTTTTTCGATTTTTATTTTTTCTGAATTATTTGATGATTTAGTCTCTAATCACCTCTCTTAATTGCTCAAGTGTGGATCACTCATTCCAAATCATCTAACTTCCCGACCGGTCACCCATCCCTCTCACTACTCTAGCCCGAGCACGCTTAACTTTCGGGTTCTATTCTCCTTTGTTTCCGAGTCTGCACTTGCTGTTTTCCTGACAATAGTAAGATGTTAATCCTATTAACCCTCAGGAGTTTAGCTTGAGCATGAAGTCACACATTTCACCGTTTGAGTTTGAAACTATTATTCTAAAAAACAGTAATTATTTAGTAACGCTAATATTTCTTGAATAAGTTTGACCATAGCTTGACCCACACCATCGTTTGACAGATTTGACCAAAATTCAAGAAATTGAAATAATTATTTAGTAACACTAATATTCTTGAATAATTATGTAGTAACATTAATACTTCTTGAATAAGTAGTTTGACCAGATTTAACCATTTTTTAAAAAAACTGAAATTATTTGACCAAAATTCAAAAAATTGAAATAATTTTTTCCTTTTGGAATTTGAGGATTCTAAATAATTCCAAATAGGCCGTAGGCTGTCTCCATCGGATGCGGATTTACGTTTTTTTCCGACATCATATGCAAAAGTTATAGCCGTTTTACATTTTCCCATCGGATGCGAAAATTGCCCTATAGTGCGGTTTGTGGCACGAACCGCACTATAGGTCGATTTTTAGTACCGGTTCGTAGCACGAACCGGCACTAAAGGTCTAACCTTAGTACGGTTCGTGCCACGAACCGGTACTAAAGGTGATCGTGGGCCCCGCCTTTGACGCCAGACTGCCACCACCCCTTTAGTACCGGTTCGTGCCGCGAACCGGTACTAAAGGTTCAACACGAACCGGCATTAATGCAAATCCGTTCGAACCGGCACTAATGTATACATTAGTGCCGGCTCTAATACAAACCGGCACTAATGTGCTGCACGTTTGACCCTTTTTCTACTAGTGTTCATCTTCGGCAGGACCTTGGTCGGCTTCGACGGTGCCACCCTGGACTGCTTCGGAGCCTTTTCAGTCGGCACCGGAGAGGTGGTCCGAGGGCGCTTGGTCGACTGCGCGAAAGTCGCGACCCCCTTACCATGTTCAGTCGCAGGGTCATGGGCAAGCTTCGACCGCCTTTCCGAGCGCGGTGGTGCGACCTCCTCCTCCTCCTCTTCTTCCTCCTCCTCATCGTCATCATCATCATCATCATCTTCAGCAGCATCCGAGTCCCACTCCTCCTGGCTTTCGCCCCCACTCGCTTCTCCTTCTTCAGGCGGAGTTTGCGCTCCATTGGGCATCGAGTACAGGTCGGTGAGGACCTGTCGGACATCAAGACAAAGATCAATCGACCAATTTGCGGCGAAAACAGAAATAAATGTAGCAAGAATACAATTGGAGGTAAAATGAGCATACCTTGTTTGGAGTGCTGGAGTCGTCGAGTGGAGGAATTCTCCTAGCCCGACGAGCGTTATCCTTGTTCCCAGTGACAGCAACCAACCACCTTTCCAGCGTGGCATCGTCGACTGCTTCTGGATTGATCCGAGTCTCATCTTCGGTCCCGCAGTACAGCCACATGCAATGGCCTCTGTACTGGAGAGGCTGGATACGACATCTAAGGAAAACCTCCAGGAGATCCATACCCGTCACTCCTTCCCAAACCAACCGAACTACGCGCTCCATCAGCATCTTCACGTCAGCTTTCTCCTTCGGGAGCAGCTTAAAGGAAAAAGGTCTGCTGGCGCGGTCCATGGTAAACGGAGGGAGACCACTCGACTGCCCCGGCGTCGACTCGTTCTTACAGTAAAACCAAGTCGACTGCCAGCCCCTGACCGACTCAGGGAGGGTCATCGCTGGGAAGGTGCTCTTGTTCCTCATCTGGATTCCCAGACCTCCGCACATCTGAATAATCTTAGTTTTATCATCATCTGGACTCGCCTTCTTCACGGTCTGAGAGCGGCACATGAATATATGCTTGAACAGACCCCAGTGCGGTCGGCAACCCAGAAAGTTTTCACACATGGATACAAAGGCAGCAAGATAGGCGATAGAGTTCGGGTTGAAGTGGTGGAGTTGCACTCCAAAGAAATTCAGGAAACCTCGGAAGAAAACACTGGGTGGCA
The DNA here is from genome assembly GCA_021437245.1 of Aegilops speltoides. NCBI lineage: Eukaryota > Viridiplantae > Streptophyta > Magnoliopsida > Poales > Poaceae > Aegilops > Aegilops speltoides. The sequence continues at coordinate 109,117,444 of CM038144.1, read as the reverse complement.
AAGAAAACCCCCGGTCGACGTGTGTAGCCAGAAGAACACACTCACCCTCTTCCGGCTGGGGATGCCACTCGTTCCCCGGGAGCCTTGCTGCTCCGTGGGGGATCAGACCGTCGTTGGCCATGTCGGTGAGGTCATTCTCCGTAATGGTCGACCGGATCCAATCTCCTTGGACCCAGCCGTTCGGCAGGCAAGATCTAGACGAAGACCCGCCGCGACTGTTGGTTCTCCCCTTTGCCTTCCCCGTCGCCGACGCCTTCTTCGCGCGTTCCAGCGCCGCCGTCTTCTCCTTCACCATGGCTGTTGGCAAGGCGCACGAGGAGCGGTTGTGCGGAGACGAGAGCGGGCGCAGTGGGCAGAGGCAGGGAGAGCAGAGAGAGAATGCAGAGGTACTGTTCAAGGACCCTCGTCGAGCGCCTTTATAAGCTCACTTCCAAGTGGATGACAGGTGGGCCTGAGCGATCCAATCACATTCCGAAACAGTCGCGCGGGCGCGATACATGGCGAAAAAGGTGGCGCGAGAATCGAGGCGTCTATGCCTTATCCCATCCGAACGCCACGGTCCGCCCCGCTTCACGCGCTTCCCCAAATTTCGTATCCCACAAAATCCGCGAACGGCAGATCAATCTGTCAGGCGCAAGATCTCCCACGATCCGTCGCTCGGGAATTGTTAAGTCCAAAAAGTCACTCGACGAAAGAAAAGAATGGATCGAGTCGACTGAAGAAAGTTGTTGGTTATCAACAAAGAGATTACTGACCCAAGACAACGCATACCCAGCATGCAAAGGCAAGTCGGAAATAACATCAACTCCTTCCTCACTCAAGCCTCAATCCATTCGGGGGCTAATGATGGAGTCATGTACCTAGGGTAGGGTCATAGACCTGATCTAAATACCCTACCGAAGGACACCCTTAGAAGAGATCACCTTCCAGTCGACCTGCGAGGACTCCACTCGACGTATTCGAAGGACTCGACCATGAAGACTCACTCGACCACCAGAAGGTCAAGAAGCACTCTGTACTGCAACGGTCTGTAATTAAGTAGACTTTATGATAGTTAAGACACTTTATGTCGGACGTTACCAGTAATGTCCCAGACTTAATGTACTTTAAACCCGCATTACTGAGGGCCGGAGGGGTCTGGCAGGCACTATATAAGCCACCCCCACCTCAGTGTAAAGGGTTCGCACCCCTGTAATCCTTATACGCATAATCCACTCAACCGCCTCCGGGCTCCGAGACGTAGGGCTATTACTTCCTCTGAGAAGGGCCTGAACTCGTATATCTCCTGTGTTTACAACTGCTCCACAGCTAGGACCTTGCCTCTCCATACCTACCCCCACTCTACTGTCAGACTTAGAACCACGACATGAGCCGCGGCATACGGATGGACAACTAGCGCCGGATTAGGTTCTTCGGGCGTGAATGCGGACGTTGGTTCAGTGACTTAATTGTAGATGCGTTTGGGTTACTGACATGTGGGCCCAACGGGCATCTGGCTCACATGTCAGCGACACACCAATTGCACCTGCAGTTAAGTCCGGTGAAAGCAGCATTGACATTCTGGAGAGACGGTGACCGTTTCAGGCGGGAAGCGCGCGCTAGCGATGGCAGGGGTTTCGGTGTGCAGTGGCACTAAGATCGGTCGCTCACGATAGTACATACTCCGTACCATACTACCATAGTACCCTCTCTAGCTTAGGCTGTTTTATAGATTGTCGTTGTGATGGATGATATACATGAGCAAGGCGGTCCGAGTATGACCGTTGGTGTTGAGCCAGGTGAATACATGCTCGGCATTTGCGTAGGCCTCCATCAAACATCTAAAATGTAATGTCGGGCACCGCCGGGGCGCGCAGGTGATGGGCTCGCCGTTTGTGTTGCGCCATGAGTAGGACTTTGATTTAGAGGGTGATGTGCATGCATTAGCATGCTTTGACAACGTGAGTGTGAGTATCTGACGCGAAGTATTTCATTTTCATTTGGCTGACGAGGGAGCGTTGCAGTGACGTGTCCATGGTTTGATTCCGCACATATGCATAATTTTGGTTGTTACAGCATTTCTTTCTCCATTGAGAGGTAGGCCCGCGTAGATAGATAAAGAACACGAGCTGATGAGGCGCATGCGGACTGTTTGACTGGTCAACCAGATAAATACGGAGCTATACGCTGAGCCAGTGACCGTATAATCACCATATCTCATATACAATGATCAAAGTGAGCTATCAAGACAAGTTCGATGATCGCCAATGCATTTTACTCAGTAATAAATGACCAGGATTGAAGGGGAATCCAAATTTGCTTTGTCTTCTGTCCTTGAGCTCTTGACAAACCAATGCACTATACGGTTGTCCGGCCACTCCACCCCAGAGCTCTCACCAAGCGTAGTTCATGCCACCACGCCGCACACTAACCGGTAAGGCAGCGATGGCATCCCGCCACGCCGAGTTCCTCGCCGCCCACGACCGCACACAAAATGGTAGGGAAGCGATGGCATCCCGTCGTGCCGAGTTCGTCGCTGCTCGCGACCTCACAACTATGTGGGACGAATTTGAAGATGCCAAGGCCGAATGGGCGGTAGAGCAAGAGGCGGCCAAAGCCGCACAGAGGGAGTGGAAAAGTCAGAAAGCACTCAAGAAAAGAGAGGCCTACCGCCGCAAGTAAGAAAAGGACGCACGCGCTGCTGCGGAGAGGTCGGCGGAGATCCAAGCACGGTGGGGTGTCGCCGACAAATCCGGGAAGGAGAACGACGGCGTCTGGCTAGCATGTGAGAAGTAGTAGTACTAGTAGTTAGTGTGTGTGTCTGTGTCTGAGTACGAGCATGTACCAGTACTACTAGTTACTACTGTAGTTTTTAGAGCAAATTACCAGTACATTAGCCTAGACTAAATGTAAAAATTCCTATCCTAAGCATCAAATGGCATCTCTTTCTCTATAGGAATTGAGATGCATGTCATCTCACTTCCTATGATTTTCATATTCCTAACCTATGAACGAAAGGAGGCCTCTGTTGGAGAAAGTACTGTAGCTAGCAGTACTGCTGGTACAGTAGTTTTCTTCAAGAAGCGGAATTCAACGAAGTCATGAAGGTTCCTTCGTCCGAGAAACTTCAAAGTGGGAAGTGGGCCTGTGATTTGATGGCTCATTAGTCACTGTTACTGCGGCGTGACGACCTGGGTGACTCTCCCTTGGAGTTCTGCGTGCATGGCAAGTGGACCAGGATGGTCGACGTCCCACATGTTGGAGAACGGAAGTAATCTTTCCGATATCGAGGAGCAAGGAAACCGCGTGGTATAGTATCACTGCTGATTGGTTCGCAAAAAAATAGTATCACTGCCGATTTATAATTATTTTTTATTTCTGATGAATGCTAGCGTTTCAACTCTTACGACGAAGGGTGCCAAACACGGCATGTGCTGGATGTCCCACACGTCAGCGAAAGGAGTGGGACATGAACAACGTGGTAGAGCCCAGCGTGAAAAAATAGTGTGGTAGAGCGTCTCCACTTCTTCCACTTCTGGGTCGGAGACCACACGTATTAGTACTTAGTGGTATGAACGATACAAAAGTGCGACCTGAAGAGAAAGACAAGTCTAGTTGGAAGGTCTTGGAGCATACACGTAAACAAATATAAAAGTTAATATGTGCCTCCAACTAATATAGTAGCAGTAGAGTACTTAGGCACGTACTCCATAACATCACCGTGCATTGCATGTACAACATTTAGTGGTAGTACGTAGTAAGAGACAAATGCCGCCCAAGATTTCCCTTCTCAACCTACTTTTGGGTGTTTGGTAGAGTGTATGGAGGGTGCATGAGTCCACACTAGTTTAGCACAAATACACTAGAAGCATGCATGAAGAGAGCATGCATGAACAGGGGTGTTGAGTTGAGCATGCATGAAGAGGGAACAACTATGCTGAGACGAGAATGCAACCAAACACACCCTATATGGCATGCATGTTCATACCATTTGTGCCTTTCTACTTCACTTACTGCGCTACATTACTCAGGTTCGTACGTCCACTCCTGGGTACATGTCTGTCTCGTAGTTCCAGTTCCACGTGTTCTTCATATAGATGGAACGATCCTTGCATAACACGTGCACCTTGATGCTAGATTTCTCGCGTGTTGGCAAAAGGATGAACAAAGCTCACGTAAAAAAATAGAGTGGAAGAACATAGATTCTGGACGACCGAGAAGGAGCAAGGAAACTCGTGGTGGAGCATCTGCACTAATAATATTTAATATTATTCAGCGATATAAAATTAACCAATCATCTCCACAGTGGACTGGAAGAGTACGAAACATGGCAGCCCAGTGTAGTTACATCATACTAGTACATGGCTAATCCACACTATCATCATATTTCTTGGCTTCCGTGCAACACCTATCTCTAGTAATCCAGCAGCCTGTATCGCTTCTCCCTGCTCGTCTCTATCATAGTACCGCGGGCTGGCGTTTCTGCCGTCTATTGAGGTCGGTTAACTATCACATGTTAGCGACATGCCAAGAGCATTCTAAAAAAAATCCTTTCACGTTCCGTTTTCAAAAAGAAAAAAAATCCTTTCTCGTACGAATTTGCCTGTATGCTTTGAGCAACTTGCATGTCCTATACTGCTCCTGTTTGATACTCTAACTTAACTAGAGGTTAGACTAACTCATGACTAACCCTGAACTAACTATAGCCAAACAGGTGTTTGGGTGACAGGGTTAGATTGACAATAAAGGCACTTCATGGAGAGAGAAAAGTGATTTTTCAGTGGTCCCAATGAGAACTATCTCCAGTTAGCACCTCTTGGGTGGGATAATTTTTTTGGTGGGTTCGGTGCAACTTGCTCCAATTTAAACCCTCATGCTTGGATACTTTAGGGCTATTTGAGCCCCAACTAGCTCAAACTAACTCTAACCGATGGATCCAAACAGGGCCTATGGCCAGTCTCGACGCGGAGCAGTCACGTGCACCGGGAAGCGGCGCTCTCTTGGTCGTCGCGCCACTTCAAAGCCGGCGCCAGTGAGAGCTCGCCTCCGCTCTGGCCGGGCATTAATGCGGCACTGACGCTCTAGGGCGACACTGACCGTTTCACGCGGGAAGCGCGCGCTGGCAAGGGAGTATAGGTTTTGAACCATTTCAGGTGAAGTACTGGTAGGTTGCAAAACTACTCATTATTGCACTTAGTTTCCTAAGAAATTGTGGTAAAAAACGTTACTCCATAGCCTGCTTCCCTTCTCCTTTCTCTTCCACCGCCCGCGCACGTCCACGGGAAGCGATCAGTCAACCCTTATATAGGAGTGCTAGCACAAAAAGATGCATGCATGACCACTAAAATTTCCATATTAAAGCGCCGCTCCGGCAGGAGTATGGCATATGTTGTTACCTTCGGCCGGCCCATGGCTACCGGGCGACGGTGACCAGAGAAGAGGCGGCGGGAGGGGAATGAATGCAGCCACTGTTGGGGTTCGCCTTCCTGCTTAAATAAATGCGCAACATCACGTGTACCTGCGGGTGCACAAATTGTAACATACGTGTCTTCTTAAGTGGGCGTCACGTAACTGGTGTGTGTGTGAGAGAGAGAGAGAGATTCTAAGAGACAAAGTGCGTGTGTGTGAGTCTACTCTTCGGACATGTACTCAACCTTTTGCATCGGGATATAAGTATACTGGTATTTACTTTAGCTAGTCATTTACGTGGCCATGTTAACGTGGTTGTGTCAAAAAAATGTCACTTCCTGCTCGTGATTTGCATTATATAATTATAAGCAAGATTCTCGTGCATTGCACAGAACATCGATATGTATTTTTTTACAAAATACCTGTTGTGATTGACCCATGCAGGAGTAATCCCATGTGTAAAAACTAATGATATCTCGAGAATTTATTCGGAAAGCTGGTATCTCGAGAATGTCATCGAAAAAATGAAAGATGAGAGATAACGCGAGGAGGAGTGGAGCGTGGTGGAGACTGGTGGTCGGAATGGGCGGAGGCATGGGGATGGACGACGCCGGCAGGCGGCAGCGGCCACCATGCATGCTAGATTGTTCCAGAGACTTATTCCTTTTTTAATTGCTGAGCAATGAGGTTGCGGGAGATAATGATGTGGAGAGAGGTGTGGGTATCTTTTGTAAAATTATCATAGTTTGCTTTCTATCCGTCAGATATAGATCATACGGTCTGTATTACAAGATGGTAGGCACACCATCATCGCGAACTCGTTTTTTTATAAGGGTACAGATGATAAGTTTGCTGACTACTAATGTAAAGTGGAATTTGTCCATGTTATGCAAGTAAATAAAGGTGATTGTTTATAATACGGGTAAGGTTGGATGAAGGGTGGTAGGAACAAATGCTCCGCCTAGAGCATGTGTTTGTGAGATGGAGTCTTAGTGTGTGTGTGGTGTGTGTGTGTGTGTGAGAGAGAGAGAGAGAGAGAGAGAGAGAGAGAGAGAGAGAGAGAGAGAGAGAGAGAGAGATGGAGTCTTAGTTTTTGTGTGTGTGTGAGAAAGATGGAGAGAGATGGAGTCTTAGTGTGTGTGTGTGGGGGGGTGCGAACGTGCGTCCTTGCTTATGTGTGTGTCTGTTTGTGTGTGTGTGTGAGAGAGAGATAGAGAGAGATGGAGTCTTAGTGTGTTTGTGTGGGGGGGGTGTGCGTGTGTGTGTGTGTGTCGCGGGGTCCTCTGTGGCGGATGTAATTTAAGTGTGCATGGCTTCATCATAGAGAGGTGATGTGTGTGGCAGAGGCCACCAACGATGGGGTGCGAGAGAGAAAATGCCCGTAGAGAGGGAAGAGAAGGTGTGTGCGCGTGAGAGGAGTCGACATCGAGACAACGTGTTTGTTCGAGAGACACAGAGGAAGACTACTATATATCGATGGTGCATGTAGGCGGGAATTAAACAAAGGGATGGTCTTATTGGTTTCGGGGATATCGGGGTATAGTGAGAGGCGGCGGGGAGGGGGGGGGTTAGCTAGAAGGTGATTGTTAAGTGTGAGTGTGTGTTTTACCCGTCCAGGCGGAAGTTATGTGCACAAAAGAGGAGAACGATTCGATGTGGCGTTAGGATTGAGGGTAATTAACTATGTATGGAGACATAGAGACCTTGAACGTGCATGTGTGAGAGGTATACATGTATACGTGGGATGTGTGTGTGTGCGCGAGCGCATGATCGAGATAAAAGAAAGAAGACATAAGTCATAAGATCAACGACATGGGAGAGATGGATTGGTATGACAATATGCATGCATGTGAGAATGCAGGGAAGAAGGCCCGACAATTGAGCATTTGTTTTTGTCTTTAAGAGATAGTGGCATGGGCTGGAGCATGTATCTATGGCGAGCAGAGGGAGTGAGGCGCAACGATTGTGCAAAAGAGATCAACCTATAAATGCATATGTATGGAGAGACATATATAGTGTGGGTGATAGGAAGCAACACTCCGTGCGAGAAAGAAATGTTGACGGAGAAACTACAGATAGATACAGAGATGGAGATGCTAGCTAGAGGGACATCCGCAAGCTTAGGTGTTGGAGATGACCATCGGGTGGTTCAAAGGGTGAAGTTATATATGTGTGTGAGAGGGAACTTGACTGCATGTAGAGCGAAACATATGTAGTGTGGGTGATAGGAATCAAGGGTGAGGGCGAGAAACAAGGTTGATGGAGAAATAGATAAATAGAAAGATAAAGATGCTAGCTAGTGTGCGTTAGAGATAGGAGTCGAGTGGATCAGAAGGCTGTGTTATGTGTGTGGGTGTGAGAGAGATAGAGAGAGGGTGCATGTGAGTCACATACAAACAAATATCAGAGAGAAATGAGATCCAGAGAGATGGAGTTTTGTGTCTGCGAGAGAGAAAGATATTTCACAACGAGATTGATAGCTAGAGAGACATATGAGGGAATGCAAGATATCTCTAGGGAGAGAGGGTGTGTGTGAGCGACATACAAGAGAACAATGGAGAAATATCAGACCCTGGGAGATAGAGTTTGTGTTTGTGTGTGAGAAAGAGATATTGAAGAGGAAGAGTCGTAGGTTCTCATATCTAAGGAGCGAAAGACATCTCTGTATGAGGGGTGTGCGAGTGGCACACATGGGAATAGTAGAGAGAAATGAGACCCCGGGAGACAAAGTTTTGTGTTTGTGTGAGAGAAAGAGATTCCACATGGAGAATCATAGTTAGAGACACATAGCAGGGAGCGAGATATACTTAGAGAGAGATAGAGTGATGAAGGTCGAGGGAGAGAGTACCGTCAGTTTGTTACGAAGATAAAAGATCATTGTCGACGTACAGGTGCACGAGAGATACCTGAGAGACGATGAACATGTATAGGTCCAGAGAGATAGTCCTATAGAAGCATGAGTGATAGCTATATGAGATGAATATCTGGATTAAAGGGGATTCAAATATTTAAACTAGAGATCACGACATCAATAATATCATAACGCAAATTGGTGTATCAAACATGCATATTCATCTGAATTTGGGAACACGTGTAATGTTATATAGTTTATCAATATTGGTGATCCATAGATTCTTTAATTACAAACAATGCATGGTTTATATGCAATTAATTTCTAAACAGGATTACACTATATGTTACGTGTGTGAAACACATTTACATGTTTGAGAAGTAAAAAAACCCCGCATGAAACACACATTAATTAGAGACAGTTAGCGAGGAATGCATTCATTGGATTTCAACATAAAGTGGTTTCAAATATTTAAAAATCCAAATTGATGGATACAACCTTATGAATCTGAGATCATGCCATTTGTAAACCATATTTATGTATAAATGGTGTTGTGATTTTGAAAGTATATATAAAAAATGATGTATATAGAATGTAATTCCAATTGAAAATGGATCCCGCCCGAAAAAATTTGGAATACAAACAAGATTCGAATTGAGTTAGCACGGTAAACGTGCACTCTGCAAAATTTGAACGAAGTGGGGAAAGTCGCAGTAACCGCCCGAAACCAAAATCTGCGAGATGGAAATAACTACTGCCTATCCCTGCCACGCAAAGCCTATTTGTTGGATTTCTATAGGTTTGGATAGGGGTAGGTTTGTAATTTCACCCAAACGTGACGTAACCACCTCCACCCGGATTCATACACGGTGGGCGCCAAAACACAGTGTGTCCTTGGCCGAAATTGACTCCCTCCCCGATTCATATTCATACACGGTGGGCGCCAAAAACAACCTCTTGTCGACAAATATTCGGTGTATGCAAGATTACCGCCGTATCCCCAACCGACTAATGTTGCTGTGATGTAGTAGAAATTTGAAATGGGGGCTAAGTTTGTAAATTTCCTCGCATTTGAGATGCGCGCCCTAAATACATGGTTCCCCCCTTCCTCTCGACCTCCCTTTTCCCCATTCATACTCCGTGGGCGCCAAAACACCCTCTCCACCCCACCCTCCTCCGTCCGCCGCTGTCCGCCACCCCATCCATCGCTGTCCTCCTCCACCATGCTGGAGCTGATACCCCGACGCTGCCGTCCATTACAAGAAATTGACCTCTCTCATCCACGCCTTTGGACCGGGATCCTTGCATCCCGTCCTCTCGCTTCATCCCCGCCGTCGTCCACCTTGCCGGCGCCGCTCCTACGACCGTCTCGTCCACCGCGCTCCGCCGCCACCGTCTACCCTCCTAGATCTGCTTCCACACCGCCGACAGCCATCGCTACCGCAGCACCGTCAAATTCTGAGCGAATCGTACACACACGCCGCACTGTGAGGCGGTACTTTTTAGATTCTGCTCAACTTATTTATCGCAGCAAGAAAATAGATTGTCACTTCTTTACTCTGATTTCTTGTCTTGGTTGCGAAGTTGCCTTTGTCCGGTTTGCACCTTTAGATCCGCCATGGCATGCTCAACACTATACTCCCAATGCTTATGGTTTTCCCCTTTTATATTCCACACTAGTTAAATCACAGTAGACTAAATTTCAAAATTGGGTCAGTGGACTTTTCAGAGCTCACCGGAGTTCGCTGGTGCGATCGAAGGGGCTCGGGTGGTTGTGGGGCCTCGCCAAACGAAGAAAACTCAACGCGGGTGGGGGTTGGGGCGGGTGGGGTGGGGGTGGCGGAGGAACACAGGGGTGGGGGCGGTGGTCGGCCCGGGCGTCGTGCAAGGTGTTCTCAGATGGGAAGAATCAGAGAAGAGGAGGAAGAAGGGTTAGGAGGCGTAGGATCTTCATCCACCCGCCTGAAATGGTCGAGAGACAACTGGGAGTTGCATTCTTAATGCGCTCTGGTTCATCATGTGTGGGCATTGCGCAACCAACATTTTATTATCGAAAATCTGCTTGCTCTTCTTTACAATGTTCGATAGAGCTGGCCTGTACGTGATCGATAGGCTTTCAATTACTAGCGGCAATATAACACCATATTTTCAAGCCAGTTCCACTTTCCCGATTTATATATTGTGGTTATGGTGTACCCCTGTTATGTACACTATGATCTGCCTAGTTGCTGTGTGCTCTTGTTATCATGGTTTAGCAATAAACTCTCTATACAGTATATTATGAACCTATCATCTGTCAGCTATCCTTACTTCTGGAGCCTATTTTTTGTGTACTTGTGCCAGATTATATAAATGCATGCACCATATTACAGTACACATGAGCTATCTCACCAGAGTCCAGTGATAACACACAAGTGTTTACAAGGGCGCCCCTATATTAGAATATCATCTGCATTACAAAGATAATCTCACAACTATTTATGTTTTCATGGTTCTCAGATATTATACGCAATTATAGTGAATATCGGAATCCGCGCATCAGAAGAATATTGTGGAACACTGCAATGACTTACAAAAGTGGCACCAAGGCATTGAGTGCCATTCTGGAAGCAATGAAACTCGTACGCTCCCCACCTGTTCATTCTTGTTCAGAATATCATCCTAATGACTATTCTAACCTCGAGGAGTCAAAGGCAGATGGCCTGTCCTATTCACCCATCAAGGTGCCTGTTCTAATTTGGCAAGGTTTTATTGATTGCGCGTATCTTGCATATGTTGTCTTGCATTTCTTCTACTTTGTTGCACCGCCATCTACTTAGTTTACTCATCATATAACTCGAGATGCCATGCCCATCCATTATCAATACATATTCCATCTGTCATCATACCATGTTTTTCACTCAAATGCTGTTCTTGTGCATCAAACATCAAAAAGGAAGAGGGTGATTACCGAACCTGAAGGAGCACCAGCAAAGTCCTTGAAAAACATGGTGGTGCCGGAGAAATCAGACAGCGCCCCACTTATATTGGCTGTACAACCAGTGACACAAAATGTAGGACCGACTCCAGCAGACTGTACCCATACTTCACTGGCCACACCACTAGCCCCACCAAACAGGACCTACACTCCAACAAAAGGTATACCGATTTCATTTGCCATAGCACCAGCCGTACCACGAAAAAATCCCACTCCGAAAGAAAACGTCTGACAAGTCCACCGTCAAGACCTATCCCAACTGCAGAGACGACCCATTCCTACAGATTGTAACTCCATTCCATTTATTCCCAGTTTAAAAGACAATGCTTTCAATGTTGTTAGGGACTACGTGCATATATTCCCATCATGGGAAGATTATATTGAAGACAAACACCATTTTCACATCGTCCTGTCCAACTTACGTGTAAGTGCTATTATTCATGGTTATTATTTTCCTGTTTTCTGCTGATCGAACACATCAATGATTTACATTACATTGTTGTAACTAGGCGAGGGTCAATCTGGATAGTCATGACGAGTAAAGCTTGCTTGTGCTTTTCAAGGAAGCATTGCAGCAGTATCGGTGTTACCTGAGGAAATCACACTTTGATGGCAAGTCTATGAACGAATTTCTGGTGAAGTCTCCTGTGCTAAATTTAGAAGACATTGAATGGAAAAACCTTGTTATGCATTGGTCTCGTTCCTAGGATGAGGTACTGTCTATGCAATCACATGACAATTTGAACTTCTACTTTTCCGCATGTGCCTTACGGATCTTTTTTGCAGGAAATCTGCTCGAAGAAGAATTCTGGTTTGAAAAGAATGACAGGATATCGCAAATATGCTGCCTTCTGCTTTGCTCTTATTAGTACCTGTTGTCCTGTATCACTGTACTTGCATACATACCGTTCATTATGTGTCAGCAGTATGCATGATAGCTTGCTTATCAATTGTTCGCTCCAAATTATCTGATCTGTATGAATGGTTACATTAGTGTAGAATATATCCAATGCCAATGAATTTTTTTCGCTCTGCATTATTCTTGTAAGTACATACTGTCCTTTATCAGTGTACTTATATTGACAGGTAGTTGTTCACGTACCATCACTCTGCAGCTTATTTTCCTTTGCCCTCCATTTTCTACACGTCAGATAAATATTTACTCTTACCATAAGGTTGGTACTGAAGAAGTTTAGTTGTGCATTGCTCTTGGCTGTGCTTTTTGCCTATATCGCTGCACATACATTTATAGCTACTTGGTTATGTAGCATCACTCTTCATCTTATCTTAAATATTCTCCATTTTTTCGTATATTATCACGTCTATGTTTACTCTTAACAAAATGTAGAATAAAGGCAATGCTTATGAAGAAGATTATGTGCTAAACTTCTTGAATTGCCCCCCCCCCCATCAGCATGGACAAGGGCTTTATAGAGCCTGTCTTCACCAGTATTGTAACTTTGTCCTTCTCAAGCCTTCAAACTTTGTTGTGTATATTTGGTTAGGCATGACTGCAACATCTTTTTATTTTTGGTGTTTGCATCAAATTGCATGTTTACAGTTTATTATGTAGTTCATAAACAAAAGTTTGTCCTTCTCAATTTAAGTTTTCAGTTGTACAACCAAGTTCCTTCTTCATACCATGTAAATTAAACTATACAGAGCAAGTGATCTTATTTTGCACTGCATGTATGCTTCTGTTCTTCATCCGTAATCCAGTGGTGTGCTGAACCTACCCACTACATCACAATGTCATATTCTACAATGTCTTAACTGTGAACAATGTCATATCATTCTACTATTATTTAAACCGTCTCTTTATTTGCCAATCTGAAATGGGATAAATTGACAGCACACTAACCATTGATACTTATGAGTTCTTGATCTGTAATCCAGTGGTGTAGTCAACCTGCCAACTCCTTCACAATGTCATTTCCTCCCATGTCTTGACCTGAACAATACCATATTGTGTTAACGCAATTTTAAACTGTGTCACTTTATTCGTCAGTAAGAAATGTGATGAATTGTCAGCACTGATACTTTTATGTGCAAAACCTATCATTGGTTTGCTTGTTTATCTTTTAGAGTGAGGAAGATATAAGTGTTGAACAAGCGCAGTCTCATCATCTTGCTCAGCTGCTTGCGCTGCAGCTCCCCAGCAGGGCTAACCTTTCTTGAACTCAATTGAAGTGATGTCGGTTTTGTATATTATTTTGTCGGCGTGTTTATTTGCACTGGTGGCGATATTTGATGCCCAGTGTATGTAATCTGCTGTCTGCTTGTGCTTTATTATCATAGTGGCGAACTTTGATGCCCAGTGGATGTAATATGCCGTAATTTCTTTATTGTATAGTCTAGGTTTTTTCTTATTCATGATGTTGCAGTTATTTTACTGTATATATATCATGTCTTCGTAGTAAACCGGCCAAACCATAAAATTACGGTACATAATCGGGCCGTCATGCAATCACGATGTATGATCCGCATCATGGGCCCCGTCAAACTGGCCCACTAGTAGATTCGGGCCTTTAATAGCCCGAGTAAACCCCGGCCCTCTTTTCGCAAGAAAACTCTATGGGCTTTTAGGAGGCTGAGAAGTAGGTTGGGCCTGAAACGTGCCGAATAGCTCACGGGCTGGCAGCAGCCCGAAATGGACCCCGGCCCATGATTGTGCGAATCAAATCACAGGCTTTTAACAGGCCAAAGTTGTCTCGGTCCTTGTTTGGCCCAATCAGATATCGGCTGCGAGCAGGCCAGATGCAAACCGGGCCGTAGTTAGGCCCAACTATATGACGGGCTTTTAACAGACCAAAACTAGTATAGGTCCAAAATGTTAAACGGGCCCTTAACAGGACGAAACTAATATCAAACCGAATTACCAAATGGGCCTTTAGAAAGTGGGCCCAAAAGCATAGCATCTAGTTAACAGGCCGAACCTAATATGGGCCATAATTGAGCCCAAAGCCTCTTAAAGGGCCGGACCTGATCTGGGCCGTGATTTGGCCCAGAAAGTGGGAGGCTTTTAACGGGCCGGATCTCATATGGGCCATTATTAGGCCTGGAACGTGGCAGGCCACTAATGGACCGGATCAAATATGGGTCGGCATTTGGCCCAAAACATGGCAGCCAGTTAATGGGCCGGCCCACTAGGGTCCTCAAGATCTAGTGGGCCTACAGCTGGGCCGACCCATTAATGTTGGCGAAATCTCATGGGCCTTTAGTTGGGCCAGCCCATTATGATCCGCAAGAATTTTGTGGGCCTTTACCTGGGCCGGCCCATTATGGCACACAAAAATCTTGTCGGCCTTTACCTAGGCCGGCCCATTATGGCCTGCGAAATCTTGTCGGCCTTTAGCTGGGCCAGCCCATTATGGTCCGCAAAATCTCGTGGGCCTTTAGCTGGGCCGGCCCATTATGGTCCACAAAATCTTGTGGGCCTTTAGTTGGGCCAGCCCATTGCCGGGGGAGATCTGCCCGCCGCGGACACCTATGGGGCCGGGGCCCCTTGTCTGAGCGGTACGAGGGCGGAGGGAGCACAGAGAGCAGATCAAGGCGAGCACACGGGCGGATTTTACCCAGCTTCGGAGCTCTCCGAGAGATAAAACTCCTCTTGCTGCTTTGTGTTGTATTGAGCTCGGGGAGCTTGAAGAGCTACAAGAGCGCCTACACCGAGCGAGAGTGGCTAAGGATTGAACCCCCTCGTGCGCATGGGCCTCCCTTTATAGTCGGAAGGGGCGCCCAACAGGTGGCAGCGTGGGAGAAAGGGGTAAAATGTAAAAGAGGTGGTAGTTGGAGCAGTCGCGAGAACAAAGAAGCTACAAATTGCATGAGCAATGGTCGCTACCTACTTTGTGATGGGGACAAGGGCATTTAATGCCCGTCGCCGTCGACCCCAAAAGCTCACGCCCTTGCGTCTCCGTCTGCCACGGCGATGGATTCACCACCGTGAAGTGCCACCGTGTCCCCCAGGCTGCACAGCCATCCGCCACGCGTCCCTGGAAAGGCCCCAGGGCGACGCGTGGGCCGATGAGCTGGAGCACGGGCACACAGCGCAACTCTCCCGGCAAGCACCTTGCCGGGGTCTTGATCTTGCCGGACCCGGGAGCTTGCCGGGCTCTGTAACTTGTCGCTCCCCGGGCCCTCGCCGGGACACGTATAGCGCCGAGGCGTGTCTTCTATGATGTAATCTTCTAGTCTTCCTGGCGAGCTCCCCTCGCCAGGGCCTTGTGTGAGTGATGTAATCTTGAGCCTGGAACGGCCTTCCCGGCAAGCTCCGCTTGCCGGGGTCTCGATCTTCTGTCTTGTATACTTCATCTTTTGAATGGTTTGGTATGGGGCGGGAAGGTTTTCGGCGAGCACGTGGTGATCCCTGCCGCGGGAAGCTGCGACCGCCCGTGCACAAGTTGGGGTACTGAGGTACCCCTACCTTAGTACACCGACAGGAGCCCCCGGGCCTGGGCCACACACGGTGCCGAGCGCTGTTGGGCCAGGCCCAAAACAGTGCACGGGCACACGCGGCCCACGGCGCGTCGAATCCACTTCCACATCTACCGCATCCCCTCCCGTAACGGCACGCGTCGATTGCGGCGTAGTGGGAGACGTGGGCGGCGCATGCGGTCTTTAGGGCATCCACGCCCGTGAACGTGGTGCAGGGCGAGGTCACCTCACCCGTCGCTCCGGTCCCGCTTTTTCGCCACGCGGCCCTCATGCACGGGGGTCGTGGGCGGAGAAGGTGGGAGACCGAGCCGTCACGGGCGGAGATGGAGAGTCGGCCCCGCTCCTCTGCCCTTCTCGCTTCCCGATTGGCCGGGCAGGGCGGTTGAGTCCCCACCTCGCCCTTTAAAAGGGGCGGAAGGGGAGCACAATGGTCTCACACTTTCTCTTCTCCCTTCGTCTTCAGCTTCCGTTCTTCTTTCTGCCATGGAAGGAGGAAATCCTAGTTCCTCAACGGTGGCAGCGAGGGTCGCCACCAGGCAGCGCACCTCTCCCTATCCCGCACCCGTGGCGGCGGAGCCGGCCACGAGGGGGAGAGGGAGGGGTCGAGGCCGCGGACGAGGCCGAGGTCGTGGTCGAGGCGGTCGGGGGAGAGGCGGTCGTGGCGATGCGCCTCCCCCGTCTCCTCCTGCGGCTCCTTTCCTCGAGGCGGTCCATACTGGAGACGATCCCTGGGAGTTCTTCATCAAGCTGCGCCGAGCGCCTCGTCGCCGCCTCCGGCTGCCGGCCCCGTTCGCGAGCGCGATGGGACCGGATCCGCCCGAGGTGATGGAGTTGCGCATGAGGGGCTGTGGGATCAGCGGCACTCGGGTGAGTGTCGTGTCCCCAGCCCCCGGTGTGATGTACTTCGACCGAGGGTGGAAGACGTTCGCCCGCATCCACAGCTTGACGGCGGGGTTTACCCTCCATTTCAAGTTAATGGAGGGCGACCTTCTCGCCGTCAAGGTCTTCGGGGATTCCGGGATCCGGACGAGATGCTGTGTGGACAGCTCCTCCGATAGCGAAGGTCCCTCCTCGGCGAGAGGCGAGGAGGGGAGCAACAGCGGCGACGAGGGGATGGCGGGTCCGACTAGGCGTCGGACGCTGCTCACAGCGCCACCGGCGACCCCATCATCCGGTCGCTGCCTTCAACTCCCCGGGCTGTCTCCTTGGGCGGCCGGGCGTAGGAGGCCGTGGAAGAGGAAGAGGGTGGCGGCAAGGCCATCATGTCGAGTCGAGGCGAGGAGCCCTCGAGAGCGTCTTGACGTCCCACCACCCCGTCTTCAAGCTCGCCTCCGCGCCTCCGTCTCCGCCAAGCTCTGGCCGGCTCCCGGGTGTTCTCTTGGTATCTTCGCGCCTGTAGCTCTCCTAGGCGCCTTTTGCCCTTCCGCAAGCTTCTCTTGCCGGGTCTCTTGACCTACCTCTGAACTCCTGAGCAGAGAAACAGAGAGGGATTACGGCATCTTATCTTTCAATTTGTAAGCCCTTGGGCCTTAGCTGCATTTAAAATATGTAATCCTCTCTATCATGTTTTTCATCCTCTATGGACTTGTACTAAACTAGGATGTTTTTAATGAAAAGAGGGAAAGCTTGTCGGACCGAGTCTTTTACTTGACTTCGTGCCTTGTATGTTCCCATTCTGCGCTTCGGGAGCTTGCGGTAACGACACGCTTCTTGAGTCTTGGAACATCAGCAGTTCATTGGCGGTGTTGCTTCCGCAAGCAACCTTGCCGGGCGGGCCGCAGCTCACTTGTGTTTGTTGAGCGGACTCGAAACAAACCAAGGGCGCGATACTTATCGCAGCTCACTTGAGTCGTTGAGCGGGCTCGGAAACGTAACAAGGGCGCGACACTTGTCGCAGCTCACTTAAATCGTTGAGCGCTTCGAAACGTAAACAATGGCGCAAGCCGGCCACGACACGCTCCTCCGCGCACGGGTTTTACAAGACACGCTCGTTCAAAGACGCAGCCCCACTTTCCCCGGTCCATGAGAGGATGCATGACGAGGGATGAAAAACTTATCTGATATCGCAGCCCCCAGCAACTCTGGCTTGCCGGAGACGAATCTTGGCACTCGCAGCCCCCGGCAACTCTGGCTTGCCGGAGACGAATCTTGGCACTCGCAACCCCCGACAACTCTGGCTCCGCCAAAATCCAGGTGCTGGTGTGCTCTTCTGGTTTCTCCTTGTTGCTGTAATTTCAGCCATGAAAACAGCTGAGATAGATCTGCAACAGCTTCATTATTTACATGTATATGTATATAAATCCTCTCTGTGCGACTTTGCAATACGATGCCGTGCCTTGCCCTTCAGTATGTTTATACTCTCGCCGCTAGGGAACTTGCGGTGCTAACACACTTGCTGAGTCGCGAACATCAGCAGTTCACCGGGCGGTGTTGCTTCCGCAAGCAACCTTGTCGGGCGATTGCAGCTCACTTGTGTTTGTTGAGCGGACTCGAAACAAGCGAAGGGTGCAATCGGGCCACGACTAAACTCCTCCGCGCACAAGTCTCTCATACGAAGGGCATCTCACGACAGGGCTTGCTACGTTACACCCTTTGTACGCTTTTACCCTACGCTTCTAGGGAAACTTGCCGGCAAAGTACCCTTGCCGCGAGCGCTGAGTGCGGAACTCGAAGCTGCTGCTCACGCCAAGGTCTTCTCGGCAAGCAACCTTGCATGACTAGTCGCAACGCCGCTTAACTTGCTGAGCGGACTCGGAAGCGAAACAAGGCGCGACACTTCTCGCAGCTCACTTAAATCGTTGAGCGTGCTTCAAGCAAGATAAGGGTGCGCCGCCACGGTAGGTTCCTTAGCGCACAGGTATTGCGTACAAAGGACGAACGCACGAGGAATATAATATAGAAAAGCATGGAACTAAGGAGTGCTCTGCACAAAAGCTTGGACGACTTAGCTTTTCTATTTCTTGTTTCCTCGCACTTGCCGGTGGACCGGTCGGCGGGGCTCGATGGCGCGTCCTCGACGGCAGCGCAGCGCTCCGGGGAGACGCGCCTACCGGAGTGAGCACCAGAGCTGTCCTTGCGGACTTGGCGGGCTCGATGGCGCGTCCTCGGCGGCAGCGCAGCGCTCGGGAGGTGCGCTGCGGAACGAGCACGAGTTGTCCTTGCCGGACTTGGAGCTCGATGGCGCGTCCTCGGCGGCAGCGCAGCGCCCGGGAGGTGCGGTTGCGGAGTGGGCCCCGAGCACTTGCCGGACTTGGCTTTCACTTTGGAGGCGGGCGAAGCGGCGCGAGGCGGATATGCTCGGACTCTAACAGCGTTAGGAGGAGCAGGGTCTGCCCGGCACCTTCGCCGCTTCGTGCACGGACGGTGGTCCGGAGCATCCCGCGAGCCTCGGTGTGTCCTTGCCCAAAGAAAGCGGATACCACCTCCCGTGGTACGGCACTGCTGGGTTATCGTGTGCTGAGATGGACGCGACGCGTCCACGAAGACCAAGGCGCGGTCATCCGTCTTGTCCTTGGATCTGGTGGCGCCGCGAGCGTCCTCGCCGGCGACCACCCCTCCGACGGCGTCTTCTCCGCCCACCGTTGGCTCCGGTGGCGGCGGATGAGACGCAGCCGGGCCTGCAGCCCCCGAAGCCTTCTTCTTCGGGGCCATGGCGCAATTGTTGACGAAACTGGAGAGGTTGATGAAGAGCGCGCCCGCGCGAACGCCGGATCAGGTCCGCACAACCTCGACGCCCCCTACCTGGCGCGCCAAAGATGCCGAGGGAGATCTGCCCGCCGCGGACACCTATGGGGCCGGGGCCCCTTGTCTGAGCGGTACGAGGGCGGAGGGAGCACAGAGAGCAGATCGAGGCGAGCACGCGGGCGGATTTTTACCCAGCTTCGGAGCTCTCCGGAGAGATAAAACTCCTACTGCTGCTTTGTGTTGTATTGAGCTCGGGAGCTTGAAGAGCTACAGTAGCAGCTACACCGAGCGCGAGAGTGGCTAAGATTGAACCCCTCTCGTGCGCATGGGCCTCCCTTTTATAGTCGGAAGGGGCGCCAACAGTGGCAGCGTGGGAGAAAGGGGTAAAAATGTAAAAGAGGTGGTAGTTGGAGCAGTCTTGGGAACAGTGAAGCTACGATGCATGAGCAAAGGGTCGCTACCTACTTTGTGATGGGGGACAAGGGCATTTAATGCCCGTCGCCGTCGACCCCAAAGCTCACGCCCTTGCGTCTCCGTCGCCACGGCGATGGATTCACCACCGTGAAGTGCCACCGTGTCCCCAGTTTGCACTGACCATCCGCCACGCGTCCTCGAAAGGCCCTGGCGGCGCGGGCCGATGAGCTGGAGCACGGCACACAACGCAACTCTCCGGCAAGCACCTTGCCGGGTCTTGATCTTGCGGACCCGGAGCTTGCCGGGCTCAGAACTTGTCGCTCCCGGGCCCTCGCCGACGCGCGTATAAGCGCCGAGGCGTGTCTTCTATGATGTAATCTTCTAGTCTTCCTGGCGAGCTCCTCTCGCCAGGGCCTTGTGTGAGTGATGTAATCTTGAGCCTGGAACGGCCTTCCCGGCAAGCTCCGCTTGCCGGGGTCTCGATCTTTTGTCTTATATACTTCATCTTTTGAATGGTTTGGTATGGGGCGGGAAGGTTTTCGGCGAGCACGTGGTGATCCCTGCCGCGGGAAGCTGCGACCGCCCGTGCACAAGTTGGGGTACTGAGGTACCCCTACCTTAGTACACCGACACCCATTTAAACTTGATGGGCCGTGCCACGTGTCGACGTATCATAGGGGCCTTCTGCCACTGAGTGGATGACATCTGTCCCAATGATGAGCCGACACGTGTTTCCTCCAGCCAATGATGATTTTACACGTGGAAAATCCCCATAGGTCGGGGCTGTTAACGGGTTATCGGATCCAATACCCGACCCGATAGCTTAACGGCGTTCCGTTACGATGGATGCCACATGTCGGTCACCCTTGACGAAAGCACTTCTGTGATGTGCGATTTATCGTCATGGAACTTGACACTTCCATGATGATAATTTTGGTAATGTCATGGAACACTTCTACGATAGCACAGGTATGACTATGTTGCTTCTATCATAAAATCATCATGGATGTACATGCATGACAAAAAACGCGACCTACTGTGACAAACATGTATCATCACAGAAGTGTATTTTTTTGTAGTGCTCATTCCTCAATGACCGCTATAAGGTGTGTGATTGGCGGGCGATGAATCTCCCTCTGGTCAGGCTTAAGCCCGATCCGACCATAATCTGCTGAAACCCCCGGTGCGGCGATGCGATCTAGCATTTCGTTTAAGGACGAGATGTCTGCCGGATCCATCTTTTCGGAGTACTCAAGACCGATGCGGGGACAATGTTCGGCGGTTGTAGGGGGTGCTGTAGGCTTGACGGCCGCACAGGCGCCTATGATGAAATCACCGAGCTGGAGGATATTGTCACATCCCTAGCTTCTGGCAATGCCTAGGCTAGCCTCATGAGTGTCATCATGTTTAAGTTTAAAATGAAGTGAAATGGGGATTGCCTATACCCTAGCATCAAAGGAATTCACTAGGTTCACCTAAAATATTTTCAGTAAATCCAAATGGCTTTAAAAAATGTTCATCATTTATGGAAAATACTGTAAACAGTAACCAGAGGTGATGCACATTTTTCCATGACGCATTTGGGCTCTGAATTAAATCATACTCTACTTGCATTTGGGCATTGAAATGCTATAAAATATTTTAAATGCCCAAATAATCATGAACTGAAATGTTTACTGTCGGATATATTTCCAACAGTGGTCATGAGCAGTTTCATGATTTTTGGGGTTGATTTGGTATTTTTAGAAAAGCCACAAAGATTACAGAAAATAGAAAAACGGAAGAAAACTAGAAAAGACGGGAAACTACCTAACTTACCTTTGCAGCCCACCTGACCGGCCCAGCCCACCACTGCCTCCTCCCTGTCGTCTTCCTCCTCTGCCAGGAGGACGCGCGTGTGGCCGACGCGCGCACGCAAGTGCCTTGCTACCTCCTACCTCCCTGTTTGTCCTGGCCGTCTCTACACGCGCCATGCCACCCCCTGGAACTCTCTCACTCTCACCCGACCCCTTTCCTCTCCTCTGCTCCCTTGTGACGCCCCCGATTCAATCGTACACTAATCATGCACGCAAATGTGTTCTTGATTTGGATTGAATCTTGAGTTCCTTGCTATCCAGCATTTGTTCTTCTTTACCTTGGAGTATTACCATCTTTTATGTCAGGAATGTCATGAGGATTACTCCACCTCTTAAGAATTCTTGGTATAGTGATACTTCTCACCATAACCATTCTTTCTTGGTTCCCATGTTGATTCTAACTGGGGTACCAACAAGTGAATGGTGCTGTTTGGATTCTGTACTTCTGGCAACCCTAATGCTTTGAAGTTAATGATCGACAGTTCATTCTTAGACCAATGGTTATCGAATTACCATTCTAACCTTGATCGTGCTATCGAGCCCATATTTTGGGTGCAACTTTCAACCAATGTTTAAATATGTATGTTTTGCTTGAGCATAAATTATTATATCATTTGATCTGACAAATGATATCTCCTTGTTCACATAATTGTGGAAATACATCTTTTTGGAAATCTCGATGAGTTGTCGCTGAGTCCATCAGCCACCTCCTCATCCTCTCCTTAGTTTAATGATGAACTCTCATTTCGGAACTCACTCCTGTAGTTCATTCCCCGAGTCTGAGATATCCTGACACCAATCAGATCTGAATCTCGGTCAGGTATGATGATTGGAACATATTTCCAAGAGTTATAACAATGGTCTTTATGTGACCCGATAAGGTGCTGTCGTGCCTATCACACCTGGCTGGAGGCCTATTGTTATAGATTCCTTTTCAGCAAGGTTATCCATTCTTCCATGAGGAAACTGTAAGACTTATTCTATAAGTTTATCCGGATGGATCCTTTGTGTATCCAAAGTATGATCTTTGCTTGAAGACCTTGTCAATGCTATCTCGAAGCCTGTCTGTGGTGCTTTGATACCAACTTGTGACGCCCCCGATTCAATCGTACACAAATCATGCACGGAAATGTGTACGATCAAGATCAGGGACTCACGGGAAGATATCACAACACAACTCTAAAAGTAAAATAAGTCATAGAAGCATCATATTACAAGCGAGGGGCCTCGAGGGCTCCAATACAAGTGCTCGATCAGAAACGATTCAGCAGAAGCAACAATATCTGAGTACAGACAAACTGGGATACAGATTGAAGAGGCGCAGGCCTTGTCACACCCTGATTTTCATGCCACTACACTTAAGCTAACAATCATGATAAAATGTGGTTTGACAAAAACTTTTGAGTGTTTTGGACCTTGCCTTGATTGGTTTTTGTCTGTTGTTTGCAAGTGCTCTAAAAAGAAAATAAATCCTCCAACTCTTATACTCCTTCTCCTTGATCCCAAAACCTTTCCCAATGATCATGCCATGTGTATAGGACATAAAAATAATTTCTTGCAAAAATAATTTGGCCAAATAGTATTTTCGAAAATTAGTTTTTCAAAAAACCCCTGAATTGAGGTTTGCACTGCAAGTACTTAATTGAGGGCAGTAAAAATCTTTCCAAAAATATATTTGACTCCTATTAGATATAGGATACCGAGAAAACACAAAAATATAATTTTGAAAGTTATTTACTATTTTATTTAAAAGCTTTTTCTTAAGGCAAGAAATGGTCTTTAATACGGAAAAATTATTTTATTGCTTCAAAAATATTTGACAAAATTTAGGGAAACTCATAGGACATATATTGTCCATATATAAGAGTTTAAACACATGGTCATGTTCAAAATATTGGTCAAATCCCTCAAAAACCCTTTCTGGATATTTCAAGCTTTTGAAATATTTACAAAGGAAATATTCTCCAAACATTCCACATAAATTCTATCATGTCACATATGACATATTAGATGATCTTGCCAAGTCTCATGACTTGGAGAACAATATAACATAATCAAATCCCCTCAAAACCATTTCTGTCCATTTTGAAGTTTGAGCAACTTTACATTGCCAAACATTTCCAAATGTTCCCAAACCTTGTGAACATGCTCAAATGTTCTAATTATTTATCTAGACCAAGTGGCACAAGTTGGACAACAATTTAACTTGATCAAAGTGCCCCAAAACCATTCCTGTCCAGAACCAAGTTTGAGCAACTCTACATTGGAAACTTCCTCCTTTTGATCTCAACTTTTGTGGACATGTTCAGAGACTCAAATGATGACACTAGACCAAGTGGTGCATCAAGTGGAATAGATTTGCATGGCTAAATCTTGGAAAGTCCATTTCTGTTGATTTCTAGGGTTTACCAAAGTTGCATTGTCCACTTTCGTCAAATGAGCTCCAAATTGGTGGAAGGCCCTAATTATATGTTTCATTTCACACTATGGAGTCTCATGGCAGATGGAAATCATCTACTTGCCCAAACCATCATCAAACACCTTCTGCCACTTTACCAAAATCCCATTTTTGGCCTCTTCCACTAATCTCCATGGACTCTAATTTTTACCACAACCTCTCCTAGTCCCCCTCTAGCACCTGGACGCTTTTATGCCCAAGTAAGCAATGATGGAGGGGAAGAACTCCACTTTTCTACTCTGGGCAGCAGCATTTCCACTCTCTCTCAACTCCCTCTCCCCTCCAGTGGATCCCCTAGGCATCCAATGCCCTTGCCACATTGTTTACTCCCCCCTGCAATCACTAGACACAAGTGGACGCGCGAGTGCGCACGGAAAAGCCGCGCATGCCGGCCAAAGACGCGCTCTGGAGCACGCTACCGTGCTCCTGACCATTGACACGGCGCTCCCGTCCACCTCGAGCCTCCCCCTCGCGCCAGTCGAGGTGCCTCGATGTCCGCAACACGCCAACATGCAGGCCCCCTCGTCTCTCCCTCTCTCTCACCTCCTGCGGCGCGTGCCTAGAGCCGCTCGGCTCGGCCAATGCCTGGCCTCGCACGCGCGAGCACCAGAGCCTCTCCCCGCTCCCTCTCTCTCTTCCTGGCGCCCTACTCCACCCCCACGAACGTCGTACGCAACCCCACTCCCTCCCTCCTGGCCGCCCGAGCCGTTGCCGTGGCCACCCGTGCGCCACGTCCACGGTGAGCCACGGGTCGGCTACATAAGGCCACCCCAATCCCTCCCTCTACTCGTTTGGCTCTCTCTCCTTCCCGTGCACCCCCTGGACCGACCCACTCCCCTCCTCCCGCCCTCCTTGCACCTCCATGGCCGAAGCCGAGCCGCCGACCGTCGCCAAAATTCCGGCGAATTAACCCCTCTCTCTTCCCCCTAGCTACTCCAGAACCCTCTCA
This sequence comes from Aegilops speltoides, assembly GCA_021437245.1. Classification (NCBI taxonomy): domain Eukaryota; kingdom Viridiplantae; phylum Streptophyta; class Magnoliopsida; order Poales; family Poaceae; genus Aegilops; species Aegilops speltoides. The sequence continues at coordinate 109,092,430 of CM038144.1, read as the reverse complement.
CAACCACCACTGATCCTCCCCGGGCTCCATTTCGTCCTATCCCTCGCCGCATCGCCGTGACGAACCCCACCATCGCATGTTCCCGCCGTGGCCGAGGCCTCGCTCGCTCTGGCGCTTCCTGGCGGAAACTGGGTCCCCAGGTGGACGCGGACCATCCTCCCGAGCTCGATGGAGTCCGGGCGGTCGCCGGAGGTGGCCGGAGCCACCGGAACGGGCGCCGGCAAGCGCTCGGCCCCGCCTCCTCTGCCTCCTCTGTCGCGGGCGGGAGGAGGGCGACGACCCTGCGGGTGGACCCCGCAGGTCAGTGACCGGCCAGCGGGCCCCTCCTGTTTAAGTGGAAGCGTACCAACCTCGCCACCGCTTCCCCGCGGTGAAGACGCGCTCACGCGAGTACGCCTCCGACGTGGCCCCTGCGCGCGTGCGGGCAAGCCGCTGGGCCGGCCTAGTGGCGTCCTGCTGCTAAACCTGGCCATGTGCGCCTCTTAAGGGTAAAGCCCTTGTCTGTTTCCTTCTTTTTCTTTTTCCAGATATCTTGTAAAATCCCTAGAGAAGTCAAACAGTGTCCAAATTTGATGATTCAAATTTCTGGTAGTTTCTGAATTCATTCCCTATCACATGGTGCTACTTGCACATTTTTACAGAAATATTTATTTCACGAATAATTGGCAAATTCTATTTTTCCATTTCTGTGATAAACTTTAGAAAATCACGGAGAGCCCATTTTTGATCCAAATGCCATGATTCAAGATCCTAGATACTTCTAAGTTCATAACTTAGTTTTTCAACATTTTTCCTAATACTTTCTTTGCCACACAATATAATGAGCCATCTCTTCATATTTGTCAACTTTGCCAATTCATAGGGAATTCATTTGAACTCCAAATCCAGTGAAACCAACTCCTAGATGCTTCTAAAATCATGGTTTGTTAAATGGGTGCCTTTGCTCATTTTTTCAAAAATATATTCTGTACACTTCTTGCAAATCCATAAACCCCTTGATTCCATCATATCAAAATGTTTAGAAACATCCATTGATCCAATTCTAATGAAACCACTCTGGTTATTTTTCATATAACCAGAGATGTACTAGAAAAGTCAAATTGATATTTTTAGAGCACTTTTATTTTCCACCTCGAAGACTTTGTTAAAACAGACAAGCAGCCCTTTGACCATGTCTATGAAACCCTTTTTATAAATGTCATATAGCACTCTTATTGCTTGCATCAGAGACATGATACTGTGATGACCACATGGGGTGGTTTGCCACCGTACTTCCTCGTTGATACTTGCATTGTGCATGACCCTACCTTCTTATGAAGGTTATGCCGGTGGGAGTAGATAGGATGCTAAAGTTGATGCTACACAAAAAGGGATGGGTATATGCATGGTGAAGGAGACAAAGTAATTTCAAAAGACTTTTCGAAAACCCCGTGGGGTGCCACTTATTCCCAGGGGAGATGATGAGTTGGGTAGCCACTTGATGACGAAGTGGTGTACCAAGGCAAGTGTGTGTTGTTTTCAAAACGGATTGGTTTAAGTTGCGACCATTATTCCAACCTTACATGCGCAACCACTCTACCATTGTATGGGAAAGGGCATTATTGAGTACCTAGCCTGATACTAGCTTGGAGCCTGCATTACTAGTGACGGGAGAGTTGTTGGTGCGCTCTCTCGGGACGGGGTCGTGCCAGGTAGGGCGACCAAGAACATTTTTATGGGGCACCGGACACACCGTTGGTACCCCGTGCTTGTGATGTGAGATGATTATGGAGCGTGGCTCCACGAAAATGTTATGTGATAATGTTGGGCACGGGGGTTACTACCAATCGAGTGGACTCCATGTTAGTGTCGTCTAGGGAAAGGTAGTGATCGGGTGCTTACCCCGGGTACTTGAGGTATCGCGGGTCGTGGATGACACGGAAGTTCCCTGGATCTTGTGGATAAAGTGTGCAACCTCTGCAGAGTGTAAAACTAATCGAATAGCCGTGTCCACGGTCAAGGACAGTTGGGTAACCGCTCTTGGGCTACGTCCACTTGTTTACAAACCGAGTGTGTGTGTTGATAAAATGACTTGGGTCAAGTCAAGGGACTTGACATGATTGAGATGGGTTGGTGCCCACTCTATTTAGGTTGATATCTATAACCTGTCCTCATGGTTACTTGAATTCTCTTGATGCATGTCTTACAAGTTGTTGAACATGTCATTGCAATCAAAACTAGCTTTCTGCAAAAATTTACATATATCATGCATTGTTGTATCTTTAACCAAAAACACGGGTTGCTTGCGAGTACATTCAAAGTACTCATTGGCTTGCCACTGGTTATTTAATTGACCAAGCATGGAAGAACCAGAGTTCGAAGAAGAGTTCTTTGGAGACAAACATGCGAGCTAGGACACTTCCCAGTCAGAATGCCTATAGGGTTAAGGCAGATGGATGGGTCCAAGTTGTTATTGAAGATTTCCGCTGCGATGATACACTCAAGACTTGACCGTAATGGTCCTACTTGTGTAAAACGGTATGTATGGTTGTAAGACTCTTGTTATTCAGCTTCTGTATGTTCAGTGAGCATTGATCTCTGGGATCACTGTACACGTGCATTCGGTGATCTCGACTTATGAGTCGGGGTCCCCACGGAGCTGGTTTCAGAGCCATCCTGACTGTAGGAAGCCTTAGTTAGCATGGTCGTTAGTTAGGGTAAAACTATTTCCAAAACTAATACTAGTTTTCAAAACTATCTGCACTTCTCTTCCCTTCTCTGTTTTTTGAAAACTTAGGTATACTTTCCTTATTGATCTCTTCCCCTTCAAAAGCTTTGGTCGCTAGAGCCCTTATGCCCCTGACCACTGGATTCCTTGTAATCCTCGTGGATAATCTAGAAGGAAGATGCCTTGCCAGACATTCACCCACATCTCCTGAACACAAGATTGGTGACATCACAACAATACGATACCAACAGAAGATACATCCTCGAGGAATGAGGACCTGAAGACCAAGGAGATGGTGACACCCTTGACACTTACCCAAGATGATGCAACCTTAGCCTACGATAATCAGGGCATAGAATATGCAAGATCATGATATACATTGCTAATAGAGTAACCCTATCACTACCGTTGTTGTATCGGCAACCACCGATGGATGAGAACCTAGCCATTTGGTCCGCCTCACCATAGTGAGCAGGAAAACGGTTCTCCTCATCCCCCGCTCTTGGTGTCGATGTTGTCATCAACGTAACCGACATGGTGGACCTCTATTACGCCTTGATAATATCATTGCATAAAGGATTACCTACCTGGTACCATCAACGGCTTAGAGACAAAAAGGGATCGTCGTGATTAAGAAGACAATAGAAGACCAAGTCAATGCCAGTTACGAGGAACCACCTTCACCCCATCACTTCAACAGGCGAGAAGTTTTTGAAGAATCTTCAGGCTCAACCCGGATTGTTTCATCGAACAACTACAAGAGACGTAGCAACACCTGAGGAAAACTCAGAAGACTGCACGAGGCACAAGGCACGATTACTGAGTTCGAGAACCCCTAGGGTAGGATGAGTCGTGTAACCCCTATGCGCAGTCGAGTCCGTATGATGGTTCGAATAGAAGCATGATTGTGTGTTGCTTGTTTTTATTTTTTTTGTGTTTTGATATAGGTCGCACTTTTGCCCTAAGCGACAACTATACGACTATATCAGCTTCCTTACCTTGCTTCTTCTGTTTGGCCCTTTTTGCACCTGTTTGTTTGTGCTTGCACTATAGAACCCCCTTTAGGCATTCCCCTCCTCTATGTTGCTTTTCCCTCTCATATCTTTCCTCAACTGAAGGCTAGCAAGACAAGACACACCAAGGATTCTACTTTGGCAACCAACCAGCACTGAAGACTTTTGCTACAACCTCCTCGACCAAGTGCAACCCCTTAGAGTTATGGTTTCCCCTCAAAATTAGAGCCCCATTCCTAGACCCTTCAAGACTTCACAAGATACCCGAGCTCGAATCCTTAACCATGAGCTTAACCTACGGAATTGCAAGAGAACCTGTTAAGCCTCTGTAACCTTGCTTATCACTGGGTTCATTATGGAACTAGTGGACATAGTGAATGAGCACATTATCATCCTAAGATAGCACCAAAACTGACGATGCCATAGGGAAGACCAATTTTAGGACATAGGAATAGAGGACAAATGACTTGATGAGTTTATATCAGTGACCTTGAGGAACTATCTGAGACTCTTTGGTGGATTATAAGGCTTTGATGTTGAACTTGGTGCGATCATGTTAATAGAGTAGCGTAGCTATAATTACCCCTGAGTAAATTGGATTTAATAGGACAATTATGATCGCAAGCTGAAATTCTTGGAAGTATTTGGATTTGTCTTAGGCAGGGGATATTGATAGGTGATAGTTGATATTACGATAATGACTTGGGGGAAAGTGTGAAAATTCTCGTTGGACACAATATTTGGATTTAAATAGGTGAACCTAATGGAGTCTAGATGTTGAGTAAGTCTACATGGTTCGGATTAAATTGGATTTATACTGATGATCTCAATTATGATACCATGTTTCTTGGTGGACGATAAACTAGGAGATTGGACTAATTGTCGGAGTTTATTTAGGGTTCTATATAATCTTGACCTTGGAGTTTACTGGACCATGATAATGGAAATTGGTGGACTGACTATAGTAAGGTAGCTTTCCCAGTATTTGTGGATTATAGGATATTAGAAGATCGTGCAGAACACCATAGGAATTGGATTTGAAGAACTACTGGATCATGTAATGATTGGTGTAGTTAATGGGTTGTTGGAGTTGATTCATAGGAAGGAAACAAGATCTTGGAGTGGCTTACGACGTGTTTCCTTAGGATAGAGGTGCTTTATATTAGACCTTGGAAGAATAGGCTGAGCACTTGGATTGTCATGTTCAAGCTTAGCAGCTTATATGTTCTACCCATGGATTTTTAGGGGTAGACATACATATGGGTTTGGGGATTGTAGACATACATGATTTTGTTAGACCTCCTCTCGGGAGCCATGAGGATATGAATCACATCAGCGATGATTGGAGTTGACCTACGCAAAATGATGCTATCGGTGATATGATGTGATTTGGACTAGATAGACTATTGGCATCTCAGAAACCGTGCTTAAAGATAAGATGATAAATGTTCACTCGCACACTAGAATCCTTCAAACCCTTAAGCCCTACCAAGCCACAACATGGTCGGATCCTGACCTTGGGCTTTGGTTCTAGATCATAAGACCTTGGCCGATACTCAACCATGACCACCACCAATGCCTCAGCCCACTTTACATACCCCATAGACTTCATGGAGTGCTCGGACAAGTTAGTTGTCATCTTTCTTTGATGACATACTTGTCTACCCGAAGACGGAAGAAGAATCATTGTGCTGGTCAAGGAACATCTGAAGATCGTCATGTCTAGGAGGAAGAACTATGTCAACCGCCATCGCCAAGAAGTGAACTTCCTCGTTGAAGACCGTGCGTATCTACAAACCACTCCTCTCTAAGGAACCAAGAATTTCCATGACAAGGAGACCCACACCAAGATTCATCGGCCCCCTTTGAGATCACTCCAAGATTTAACAACCCTCTCTAAGATCACTACAAGACGAAGAGCAGATGGCTACCAGCTAGAGTTACCACCTGACTTACCCATTGTGTAATGTTTTTCCACACGACACCACTCCGAAAACATTTCCAACTTCCTAACTAGCCCGGTCTCTACAAGGGCATTAACCACCGAGCCATCGACCCCTAGCCCAATCTAACCTACCATGAGCTACCCATTAGCAACCTGGATCAAGAAGAGCGTCATACACGAAGCCACACCATCAAGTACTTCAAGCTCAATGGAGCACCACACGGAAGCAGAAGCAACATGAGGACTTAAAGACTACCCCAGATCCAAGTTTGTTTATCCCTTTCCGCGCCTAGTTTGGGAATCTCGGGGACGAGATTCTTGTAAGGGGGTAGGTCTGTCACACCCTGATTTTCATGCCACTACACTTAAGCTAACAATCATGATAAAATGTGGTTTGACAAAAACTTTTGAGTGTTTTGGACCTTGCCTTGATTGGTTTTTGTCTGTTGTTTGCAAGTGCTCTAAAAAGAAAATAAATCCTCCAACTGTTATACTCCATCTCCTTGATCCAAAAACCTTTCCCAATGATCATGCCATGTGTATAGGACATAAAAATAATTTCTTGCAAAAATAATTTGGCCAAATAGTATTTTCAAAAATTAGTTTTTCCAAAAACCCCTGAATTGAGGTTTGCACTGCAAGTACTTAATTAAGGGCAGTAAAAATCTTTCCAAAAATATATTTGACTCCTATTAGATATAGGATACCCAGAAAACACAAAAATATAATTTTGAAGTTATTTTACTATTTTATTTAAAAGCTTTTTCTTAATGCCAGAAATGGTCTTTAATAGGGAAAAATTATTTTATTGCTTCAAAAATATTTGACAAAATTTAGGGAAACTCATAGGACCTATATTGTCCATATATAAGAGTTTAAACACATGGTCATGTTCAAAATATTGGTCAAATCCCTCAAAAACCCTTTCTCAATATTTCAAGCTTTTGAAATATTTACAAAGGAAATATTCTCCAAACATTCCACAAAAATTCTATCATGTCACATATGACATATTAGATGATCTTGCCAAGTCTCATGACTTGGAGAACAATATAACATCATCAAATCCCCTCAAAACCATTTCTATCCATTTTGAAGTTTGAGCGACTTTACATTGCCAAACATTTCCAAATGTTGCCAAACCTAGTGAACATGCTCAAATGTTCTAATTTTTCATCTAGACCAAGTGGCACAAGTTGGAGACCAATTTAACTTGATCAAAGTGCCCCAAAACCATTCCTGTCCAGAACCAAGTTTGAGCAATTCTACATTGGAAACTTTCTCCTTTTGATCTCAACTTTTGTGGACATATTCAGAGACTCAAATGATGACACTAGATCAAGTGCTGCATCAAGTGGAATAGATTTGCATGGCTAAATCTTGGAAAGTCCATTTCTGTTGATTTCTAGGGTTTACCAGAGATGCATTGTCAACTTTTTTCAAATGAGCTCCAAATTGGTGGAAGACCCTAATTATATGTTTCATTTCACCCTATGGAGTCTCATGGCAGATGGAAATCATCTACTTGCCCAAACCATCATCAAACACCTTCTGCCACTTTACCAAAATCACATTTTTGGCCTCTTCCACTAATCTCCATGGACTCTGATTTTTACCACAACCTCTCCTAGTCCCCCTCTAGCACCTGGACGATTTTATGCCCAAGTAAGCAATGATGGAGGGGGAAGAACTCCACTTTTCTACTTTGGGCAGCAGCATTTCCACTCTCTCTCAACTCCCTCTCCCCTCCAATGGATCCCCTAGGCATCCAATGCCCTTGCCACATTGTTTACTCCCCCCTGCAACCACTAGACACAAGTGGACGCGCAAGTGCGCGCGGAAAAGCCGCGCATGCCGGCCAAAGACGCGCTCTGGAGCATGCTACCGTGCTCCCGACGTTGACACGGCGCTCCCGTCCACCTCGAGCCTCCCCCTCGCGCCAGTCGACGTGCCTCGATGTCCGCAGCACGCCAACATGCAGGCCCCCTCGTCTCTCCCTCTCTCTCACCTCCTGCGGCGCGTGCCCAGAGCTGCCCGGCTCAGCTAATGCCCGGCCGCACACGCGCGAGCACCAGAGCCTCTCCCCGCTCCCTCTCTCTCTTCCTGGCACCCTACTCCACCCCCACGAACGCCGTAGAAAACCCCACTCCCTCCCTCCTGGCCGCCCGAGCCTTTGCCGTGGCCACCCGTGCGCCACGTCCACGGTGAGCCACGGGTCAGCTACATAAGGCCACCCCAAGCCCTCCCTCTGCTCGTCTGGCTCTCTCTCCTTCCCGTGCACCCCCTGGACCGACCCACTCCCCTCCTCGCGCCCTCCTTGCACCTCCATGGTCGGCCGAAGGCCGACCGCCGCCAAAATTCGCGACTTAACCCTCTCTCTTCCCCTAGCTACTCGTAACCCTCTCACAACCACCACTGATCCACCCCGGGCTCCATTTCGTCCTATCCCTCGCCGCATCGCCGTGCCGAACCCCACTGTCGGTGTCAAATCCGGCGGATCTCGGGTAGGGGGTTCCGAACTGTGCGTCTAGGCGGATGGTAACAAGAGACGAGGGACATGATGTTTTTACCCAGGTTCGGGCCCTCTTGATGGAGGTAAAACCCTACGTCCTGCTTGATTAATATTGATGATATGGGTATTACAAGACTGGATCTACCACGAGATCAAGGAGGCTAAACCCTAGAAGCTAGCCTATGGTATGATTGTTGTAATGTATATTGTCCTTCGGACTAAAGCCCTCCGGTTTATATAGACACCGAAGGAGGCTAGGGTTACACAGAGTCGGTTACAATGGTAGGAGATCTACGTATCCATATTGCCAAGCTTGCCTTCCACGCCAAGGAAAGTCCCATCCGGACACGGGACGGAGTCTTCAATCTTGTATCTTCGTAGTCTTGGAGTCCGGCGGATATTGATAGTCCGGCTGTCCGGACACCCCTAGTCCAGACTCCTCAAGAGCCCTGAACCAGGCTTCAATGACGATAAGTCCGCGCAAGCATAATGTTCGGCATTGCAAGGCGGGTTCCTCCCTTGAATAATCCAGAGAAGATCATGAACACCAGGATAGTGTCCGGCTCTGCAAAATAAATTCCACATTCCACCGTAGAGAGAATAAAATGTACACTTAGTTCAATCTGCTAACGTATTACGTGGCGTGACATCACACCGCTACCAAGCCTTTGTTTGAATCGTTTTTTACTATACCACATCAGCACGTTTAGCGAAGCGATTTCCTTGGCACGTCTTGTCGAAGCAGAGACCGTGTTCCCCTTATTCCGGGATTCTCATCAATACGTGCGTGGGTAACCCAACCGTTCCCGTCGCCACACCTCCTCTATCGAAGGCGAATCCCAAACGGTCACGGAGACGGCCCTTGGTATTTCGTCCCTTTATAAGAGGACCAAGGCTCGTCCTTGTTCTTCAATCTCGCATCGAATCTCTTCCCGCTCCCGTTCCAACACCCGAGCCTCAGATTCGAGCGCCGGATCCTCAACCATGTCCGGCTCCGACCTCCAGGGCCGGTGGATGCCCTCCTCCGTCACGGAGGAGGACATATTGAAGTTACGTGAAGCCAAGTACCTGGCCTACGAGATTTTGCACAGGTTGCCTGCCCAAGGGCAGGCTGTGCCCTCCGAGCCCGTGAATACGCTGTCTTCAGATCCCACCTCCGTCGGGTTTAGGCTTCCTGACGGACCCCTTCATGAGAGGGCTCCTGTTCTACTATGGGCTGGACTTTCACGACTTGGCTCCGGAGTCCATCCTCCACATCTCCGCATTCATTATCGTCTGCGAAGCCTTCCTCCGCGTCACTCCCCACTTCGGCCTGTGGCTGAAGACCTTCAAGGTGGAGCCGAAGATGATCGGGGGGCGTCAAGCGGAGTGCGGCGGGGCGGCCATAAGCAAAAAGGCTGATGCCCCATGGCCCGAAGGTTCCTTCCAAGAGGAACTCGGACTGTGGCAACAGGAGTGGTTCTATATCACCGCTCCAAAGGGCAGCAGGCAAAAGCCGCCGCCTTCCTTCCGCCCGGGACCTCCATGCCAGCTAATGTCGTGGGTCAACCAAGGGCTCAATTGGGGGCCGTCCGAAGACGTGCCCTCATTGCAGGGCCGGATTCGAGATCTCCAAGCGAGGGAGATCGACCTGATCAAGGTGATGCAGGTTATGCTAATCAGGCATCTTCTGCCCTGCAAACGCCGTCCTCTCCGTCTATGGGAGTTCAACCCGGAGGGACCTCGGATTCTCCAACACTTTATGGGTGCGACACCCGTGGAGATGTACAAGTTGTTCTTCGGACCGCAGGTGGCGTGTCCGGATTTAGCCGAGGACGCGGGCCTAAGCCGCGATCGCCCGGATACGCAGGTAAATAGCTCAGAGTCTGGACATTCTATTCATGTGCCTTTCTAGAGTTCGCCTCCTGACCCCTTGCTCTTTACAAGAATGGGTGGCGCGATCAAGGCTGATAAGGTGTCCGGCCCCCCTCCCAGAGACCGCACTGGAGCCCGTGCTGGTCAGAATGTTGGAGGTCGCGCCCACAGAAGGGGGTGAAGGGGAAAATAAAGGAGCTAATATTTCGCCCAAAGGGGCGATCAAGAGGGGGGAACCAAGAACCCTCCTTCAGGGGAGAAGAGGACCGCCTCAAGATCCGGAGGCCAAAGCCCTAAACGTGGGAAGAGATCTTCCCGGGGTCCGGCATCCGGAGAGAATCCGGACGCACAATCATCGCCAAAGGATCGGCCCTCCAGCGAGCCGTGAGTATGAAAGAGGGAGTTAATTAGTAAGGAAATACCTTCATTTGTGCTTCTGTGACCGAAATATTTATATTGCAGTTCGGATCTGCAGCCTTCTCAGATGAGTTTGTCTTCGGGGGACCTTCTTCCAGAGATGATGGAGAGTGATACGCCTCCGTATGCAGCGCCGTCAGATAAGGCGGGCGAGCCTGAAGTATCGTCACGGAGGGTATCCCCGAGTCCGGAGGGGCCAGAGAGTTCGGCACCCACTAGTATCCGGCTGGGAGAACTAAAGAATCTGCTTGAGAGGGCGTCCATTTCAGAAGATCACCGTGCGTTAATGCGTATGGTGGTTGGAAGGATTTCGTCCGCCGAGAGCGGATTGCGTAATGCCGCCACGAGTTTGCTGGTGGGATTTGAGGTATGCAAGTATGACGCATCCTTTTGTCTTTTAACAGTTTTGCACATAAAATGTGCCCTGTATAGATAGTAGCCCCTGGGACTCGGTAGGTTGTCGGAAACGACAGCATGCCGAGGATCGAAATCTCAAGTAATGAATACCGCCGTCCCTATGCAGGTGGCGGATAGTAATGAGTTTGCAGAATTAAGTCGGCAACTTGACATGGCGGATGCTGACATCGCACTTGTCAACCGGCGACTTGACAAGTCGCAAGGTAAATAAATTCTCCGTAGTCGCTTTATTTAAGGGGGTCGAAGCCCTCCTCTGATAAATTTTATGCTGTTGTACAGACGGTGCTGCTGCTGTGGAGAGCCTTCGGGCCGAACTTGCTCGAGCTAAGGAGCAAGCCCGAAGGAGTGACGCGACTGCCTCGAGGGCGGCCGAAGAGTTGAAAGCCGAAAAGGCTGGGCACTGCCTAAGCAGGGCGGAGGTGTCCGAATTGGCCATGAAAGTAAGGGATGCTACCGACCGCAATGAGGCTCTTGAAAAGGAGCGCTTATCTGAGCGGGAAGACCTGAAGAAGGCCACCGCCGGTTAAGGATGCCCGCTCGCAATGCGGGCTATGAGGGAGGAACCGCGCCAGTCGGAGAGATCGTGGTAGCAAGCCTTTTCTGCTGCGTCGCCGGTTTATGGATGGAAAGTATGCTCAATTTGAGCGGCTGTGAAGTCCGGAGGATCCGTGATATGGACTTAGCGCAAGTGCGGTTGATGCCGCAAGCACTTCCGGAGCCGGAGGATCACGAGACGGAAGAGCTATATTGGTCTCAATTCCACAGTCCGGATCGCTCACTTCCGCTGACGGACCGGTTGGCGAATGGGCTGAGCTAAATAGATTGTCCGGACTTGCCATGCTCGACATCGTGGCCCATGTCCGCCGAGAGGTCCAAGGCGACGAGCTACTTCTTCTCGCAGCAATTCCTTGGGCGGTGCCGCATATAAAGGAGATGAAGCGGTCACCGCACGAGGGCGCGCGGATGGCTCTTGCCCGTGTGAAGGCGCATTGTCCGGAGATGGATGCCACCGCTGTTGCCGCCAGGATCGGATGAAAGCCGGCTCCCTGCCGAGCACTACTTCGGGGAAGTTATGCGTGGCGCTCATGTAATAGAGTCGCGATGCTTGAAAATATCACGCTCAAATGAACGATTAGCTTGTAAATCGATGATTATGTTATAACTGCTTTTTATACTTGTGCGTCCAAGTAGTAAAACTTCTCCTGTGCGGCTGTTTACGTATACATTTGTATAACTTGAAAGATTGCAGTCTTCGGCTTCAGCCCCCATGCACAGGGTGCGGGGGTGTTCACAAAATAGCGCGTTTTCACACTTAATCCGACGTCTCGGTCCTGTTTAAGGAGGTGGTAGCGTAGCGAACTAGGCAATTCGGACAATAATGCTTTATCACTTTCACATAGCCAGTGGAGCTCGAGGGTGGGGCTACGGTATAGCCCCTGGTGGTACCGCACATCTCCGAATTTGGGGTGCGTATGTGCCTGACCGGGAAATGGTCCTTCGACAAAGCGGGGAATTCTAAACATTCCGGTAGTCGATCGAGTGGTTGACCAGTCTCTCGCTGTATCATGACAGATCGGTTTTGCTTTCATCGAGGTGCTCGCCCAGCCAAACTGGGGCACAATCACAGTAGTTCTCCTAGTGCCGCGTTAGCCGGTGATCCGGAACGTAAGGCAGCAAAACATAGGAGCCGGGCAAACCCAACATTTGACCAAAGACATGATTCGGAGCTGATGCATATAATGCCTAACTCAAGACGCCGAACACTCCCTAAGGTGTTCGGTCTTTATAATAATGGGCAGAGATGCCCTAAGCCCCTAGGGTCCAGGTACGGGCATGGTCTTCTGACGCGGCCGATGCCAAAACGTCAGGTTCCGCTTTGGCTATAGGAAGAAACCAAGGGAGAATAACAACAAGAGACAGTAAAAAAGGTTTACGCAGGGTCTTAATTTGAAGAGAATCCTGACAACGGGTCCCTACTGCATGTCTGCGCCTGTGTCTCCGTTGTGCCGTTTATTCTAGACGGGCATGCACGTTGTTCATCTGTAAAAAGAGAGGAACGTTTAGTTTGAAAATAAATCGTGCGAAAAATATGTGTAAAAGAAGAAATATAAATAATTAAAGCAGGGTTTGTATGAACCCGCGGTTGTTTGTGCGCGCAGCCCCCTGTGAAGGGGTATGCGGCTAGGGAGCCCCTAGCCTACTGAAGCCGGATTCGTCTATCCGAGTCCGGGGTCTTTAAGTGACCCTCGCACTAAAATGACGCCACGCGGACCGGGCATCTTGAGTGTAAGAGACACATAATGCGGTATGGCGTTGAAGCGGACAAAAGCCTTTCGTCCCAAGAGTGCTTGATATTTACTTTCAAATGGGACGATATGAAAAATTAATTTTTCTCGTCGAAAATTGTTCGGAGATCCGAACACGACTTCTAGTAATATGGAGCCTGTGCACTTGGCGTAAGGGCCCGGCGTCACTCCTTTGAAGGAAGTGCGGCTGTGTCGAATTTTAGCAGGGTTTATCCCCATCCTACGGATTGTTTTTGAATACAGCAGGTTTATGTCGCTGCCTCCGTCCATTAGGACATGGGTAAATTGTAATCCGTCTATTATGGGATTCAATATCAGGGGAGTCCGTCTCGCATTTCGAACGCTTCTGGAATAGTCCAGCTGGTCGAAAGTGATTGGTTTTGATATCCAATCGCTACGGTCTGCTGGGTTGGACCGCACGAAGCTCTTTTTAGAAAGTGCCGCACTATTTTTCCGTATTATCACATGAAGTGAGTTTACTGCTTTGACCCCTTGTGGGAAAGCCTTTTGTTTTCCGGTGCTCTGCTGGTGGGGTTTATCTTCTTCGCTTGACGCGTCGAGCCCCTTGTGTTCGGCATTTAGTCGGCCGGACTGTTTAAAAACCCAACAATCCCTGTGGGTGTGATTTGCAGGCCTTCCGGGGGTACTGTTGATTTATGTGTGGCGCCGCTGTCATAATTTGGCCTGTCATCTGGCCGTCTATCCAACCAGGCGGACCCCTTATTTTTGGATGGTGGAGGCTCTATGGCCTCCTCGTCGAATTCCGGTAGCAGCTTGCGCTTCGGGTAGCTCTTTGATTGGTGGCCATTGTCGTACTTATCTGCGGTTTTGAGCACTTTGCTCCATCTCGTTCTAAGTGTGTCTTCCGCTGTTTTGAGCCTCCGTTTTTCTTTCTTCAGGCTTCTTGCAGTACTGACGAGTCTTTTCCGAAGGTTCTTGCTCTCCGGCGGCGTGTCCGGCATGGGGTCGTCCGGACAATTATTTTCACCGGGCCTGGACTGATTATCTGACTCGTCAAGTTCGGACGGTTGCTTATTTGCATGTTCGTCGTCCACTTGTGAGCCCTGCCGTATTGCGGGCTCCTTGGGAGCGTTGTTGTCGTCGAGGCGGGATTTAGGGCGACGTCTGCGCCATCGTTTTGGTCGTTTATCGGCGGGGTCATCTTCTGCCACAGCCCGTTGGTCCTCGTTATCGCTCTCCTTTGGGGTGTCCACCATATATATGTCATGTGACGAGGTGGTCCTCCCGTGCTTTATATGCTCTGTTTGTTGTTCGTCTCCGGCATCGTCGTCCATAGCGTCGATGTCTTCGGAGTCGTAGTTTAGCATGTCGGTTAGATCGTCGACAGTGGCTACAAAGTGGGTGGTGGGTGGGCTCTGAATTTCTTCGTCGTCCGTACCCCAACCATCCTGGCCATAGTCCGGCCAGGACTCTCCTGATAACGAGAGATGCTTTAGTGAATTCAAGATATCGCCGAAGGGCAAGTATTGAAAGATGTCCGCGGCGGTGAATTCCATAACCGGCGCCCAATCCGGATCGATTGGTAGGGGCGCGGGAGGCTCGGAGTCCGGCGAAGAGTCCGGGGCCTCGAAATCACGAGTTTCGCAGGGGGGAAGATCAGTGTTCGGCTCCATCGCCGTGGATGTTGATGCCCCCGGGGCGGCGTCTATCCACCGTCCCTTGATCTGGGCGATCGGCTCCGGGCTAATGACCGAAGCGGATCCGTGTGCGGCCACCAAGGCACTGTTCGGTGGCAGAGCTAAATCACGCCCGTCGTCACAAAGGCGGCGCTGCTATGGCTCGAGTCCGTCAAGATCAAGTCTCCGCGACATCGGCCGTGAAGTTTAAGCTTCCAAATCGACTCGACGACCAGGGCGAGCTTCGATCTGCTCCAGATGACCAAGTGAATTGGCCCTGCAGGCGAAGCCGCCGAATCTAAGATCTGTCCGTGGAGAAAAGTCTCACCACGACAGCGTTGTTGGTTGAAGATGCCATCAAGCCTATCGGTGGCGACATACGAGGAACTCTCAATGAAAGCACCAATGTCGGTGTCAAACCGGCGGATCTCGGGTAGGGGGTCCCGAACTGTGCATCTAGGCGGATGGTAACAAGAGACGAGGACACGATGTTTTTACCTGTGTTCGGGCCCTCTTGATGGAGGTAAAACCCACGTCCCGCTTGATTAATATTGATGATATGGGTATTACAAGAGTGGATCTACCACGAGATCATGGAGGCTAAACCCTAGAAGCTAGCCTATGGTATGATTGTTGTAATGTATATTGTCCTTCGGACTAAAGCCCTCCGGTTTATATAAACACCGGAGGAGGCTAGGGTTACACAGAGTCGGTTACAATGGTAGGAGATCTACGATCCAGCCAAGCTTGCCTTCCACGCCAAGGAAAGTCCCATCCGGACACGGGACGGAGTCTTCAATCTTGTATCTTCGTAGTCTTGGAGTCCGGCGGATATTGATAGTCCGGCTGTCCGGACACCCCCTAGTCCAGGACTCCCTCACCCACCATCGCCTGTTCCCGCCGCGGCCGAGGCCTCGCTCGCTCTGGCGCTTCCTGGCGGAAACTGGGTCCCCAGGTGGACGCGGACCATCCTCCCGAGCTCGACGGAGTCCGGGCGGTCGCCGGAGGTGGCCGGAGCCACCGGAACGGGCGCCGGCAAGCGCTCGGCCCCGCCTCCTCTGCCTCCTCTGTCGCGAGCGGGAGGAGGGCGACAACCATGCGGGTGGACCCCGCAGGTCAGTGACCGACCAGCGGGCCCCTCCCGTTTAAGTGGAAGCGTACCAACCTCGCCACCGCTTCCCCGCGGCGAAGACGCGCTCACGCGAGTACGCCTCCGACGTGGCCCTCACAGCGTCTTGGCGAGCTGGTCGGCCCAAGAGCGCCCCGCTGCTAAACCTGGCCATGTGCGCATCTTAAGGGTAAAGCCCTTGTCCGTTTCATTCTTTTTCTTTTTCCAGATATCTTGTAAAATCCCTAGAGAAGTCAAACAGTGTCCAAATTTGATGATTCAAGTTTCTGGCAGTTTCTAAATTCATTCCCTATCACATGGTGCTACTTGCACATTTTTACAGAAATATTTATTTCACGAATAATTGGCAAATTATATTTTTCCATTTCTGTGATAAACTTTAGAAAATCACAGAGAGCCCATTTTTGATCCAAATGCCATGATTCAAGATCCTAGATACTTCTAAGTTCATAACTTAGTTTTTCAACATTTTTCCTAATACTTTATGTGCCACACAATATAATGAGCCATTTCTTCATATTTGTCAACTTTGCCAATTCATAGGGAATTCATTTGAACTCCAAATCCAGTGAAACCAACTCCTAGATGCTTCTAAAATCATGGTTTGTTAAATGGGTGCCTTTGCTCATTTTTTCAAAAATATATTCTGTACACTTCTTGCAAATCCATAAACCCCTTGATTCCATCATATCAAAATGTTTAGAAACATCCATTGACCCAATTCCAATGAAACCACTCTAGTTATTTTCCATATAATCAGAGATGTCCTAGAAAAGTCAAATTGTTATTTTTAGAGCACTTTTATTTTCTGCCTTGTTGTGTTGCTTATTATGGTTGCTTTCGACGATAGTTGACGAAGTAGATGAAATGCTCGGAGTTGGAGCAGAGATATTTGAAGACCTCCAAGACTTTGTTAAAACAGGCAAGCAGCCCTTTGACCATGTCTATGAAACCCTTTTTATACATGTCATATAGCACTCTTATTGCTTGCATCAGAGACATGATACTGTGATGACCACATGGGGTGGTTTGCCACCGTACTTCCTCGTTGATACTTGCATTGTGCATGACCCTACCTTCTTATGAGGGTTATGCCGGTGGGAGTAGATAGGATGCTAAAGTAGATGCTACGCAAAAAGGGATGGGTATATGCATGGTGAAGGAGACAAAGTAATTTCAAAAGACTTTTCGAAAACCCCGTCGGGTGCCACTTATGCCCGGGGGAGATGATGAGTTGGGTAGCCACTTGATGACGAAGTGGTGTACCGAGGCAAGTGTGTGTTGTTTTCAAAACGGATTGGTTTAAGTTGCGACCGTTATTCCAACCTTACATGCGCAACCACTCTACCCTTGTATGGGAAAGGGCATTATTGAGTACCTAGACGGATACTAGCTTGGAGCCTGCATTACTAGTGACGGGAGAGTTGTTGGTGCGCTCTCTCGGGACGGGGTCATGCCAGGTAGGGCGACCAAGAACATTTTTATGGGGCACCGGACACACCGTTGGTACCCCGTGCTTGTGACGTGAGATGATTATGGAGCGTGGCTCCACGAAAATGTTATGTGATAATGTTGGGCATGGGGGTTACTACCAATCGAGTGGACTCCATGTTAGTGTCGTCTAGGGAAAGGTAGTGATCGGGTGCTTACCCCGGGTACTTGAGGTATCGTGGGTCGTGGATGACACGGAAGTTCACCGGATCTTGTGGGTACAGTGTGCAACCTCTGCAGAGTGTAAAACTATTCAAATAGTCGTGTCCATGGTCAAGGACAGTTGGGTAACCGCTCTTGGGCTACGTCCACTTGTTTACAAACCGAGTGTGTGTGTTGATAAAATGACTTGGGTCAAGTCAAGGGACTTGACATGATTGAGATGGGTTGGTGCCCACTCTATTTATGTTGATATCTGTAACTCGTCCTCATGGTTACTTGAATTCTCTTGATGCATGTCTTACAAGTTGTTGAACATGTCATTGCACTCAAAACTAGCTTTCTGCAAAAATTTACCTATATCATGCATTGTTGTGTCTTGAACAAAAACACGGGTTGCTTGCGAGTACATTCAAAGTACTCATTGGCTTGCCACTGGTTATTTAATTGACCAGGCATGGAAGAACCGGAGTTCGAAGAAGAGTTCTTTGGAGACGAACATGCGAGCTAGGATGCTTCCCAATCAGAATGCATGTAGGGTTAAGGCAGATGGCATGGGTCCAAGTTGTTATTGAAGATTTCCACTGCGATGATACACTCAATACTTGACCATAATGGTCCTACTTGTGTAAAACGGTATGTATAGATGTAAGACTCTTGTTATTCAGCTTCTGTGTGTTCAGTGAGCATTGATCTCTGGGATCACTGTACACGTGCATTCGGTGATCTCGACTTACAAGTCAGGGTCCCCATAGAGCTGGTATCAGAGCAATCCTGACTATAGGAAGCCTTAGTTAGCATGGTCGTTAGTTAGGGTAAAACTATTTCCAAAACTAATACTAGTTTCCAAAACTATCTGTACTCCTCTTCCCTTCTCAGTTTTTCGAAAACTAAGGTATACTTTCCTTATTGATCTCTTCCCCTTCAAAACCTTTGGTCGTTAGAGCCCTTATGGCCCTGACCACTGGATTCCTTGTAATCCTCGTGGATAATCTAGAAGGAAGATGCCTTGCCAGACGTTCACCCACATCTCCTGAACACAAGATTGGTGACATCACAACAAG
Source organism: Aegilops speltoides (assembly GCA_021437245.1). Lineage (NCBI taxonomy): Eukaryota > Viridiplantae > Streptophyta > Magnoliopsida > Poales > Poaceae > Aegilops > Aegilops speltoides. The sequence goes on along the minus strand of CM038144.1, from coordinate 109,073,779 downwards.
ACGATACCAACAGAAGATACATCCTCGAGGAATGAGGACCTGAAGACCCAGGAGATGGTGACACCCTTGACACTGCCCCAAGATGATGCAACCTTAGTCTACGATGATCAGTGCATAGAATATACAAGATCATGATATACATCGCTAATAAGGTAACCCTGTCACTACCGTTATTTATCAGCAACCACCGATGGATGAGAACCTAGCCATTTGGTCCGCCTCACCATAGTGAGCAGGAAAACGGTTCTCCTCATCCCCCGCTCTTGCTGTCGATGTTGACATCAACGTAACCGACATGGTGATTTGTGCTAAACTAGTGTGGACTCATGCACCCTCCATACACTCTACCAAACACCCAAAAGTAGGTCGAGAAGGGAACTCTTGGGCGGCATTTGTCTCTTACTACGTACTACCACTAAATGTTGTACGTGCAATGCATGGTGATGTTATGGAGTACGTGCCTAAGTACTCTACTACTACTATATTAGTTGGAGGCACATATTAACTTTTATATTTGTTTACGTGTATGCCCCGAGACCTTCCAACTAGACGTGTCTTTCTCTCCAGGTCACACTTTGTATCGTTCATACCACTAAGTACTACTATGTGTGGTCTCCGACCCTGAAGTGGATGAAGTGGAGACGCTCTACCACGCTGTTTTTTTACGCTGGGCTCTACCACGTTGTTCATGTCCCACTCCTTTCGCTGACGTGTGGGACATCTAGCACGTGCCGTGTTTGGCACCCTTCATCGTAAGAGTTGAAATGCTAGCATTTATCAGAAATAAAAAATAATTATAAATCGGCAGTGATACTATTTTTTTGCGAACCAATCAGCAGTGATACTATACCACGCGGTTTCCTTGCTCCTCGATATCGGAAAGAATACTTCCGTTCGCCAACATGTGGGACGTCGACCATCCTGGTCCACTTGCCATGCACATAGAACTCCAAGGGAGAGTCACCTAGGTCGTCGCGCCGCAGTAACAATGATTAATGAGCCATCAAATCACAGGCCCACTTCCCACTTTGAAGTTTCTCGGACGAAGGAACCATCATGACTTCATTGAATTCCGCTTCTTGAAGAAAACTATTGTACCAGCAGTACTTCTAGCTGCAGTATTTACTCCAACAGAGGCCTCCTTTCATTCAAAGGATAGGAATATGAAAATCATAGGAAGTGAGATGACATGCATCTCAATTGCTATAGAGAAAGAGATGCCATTTGATGCATAGGATAGGAGTTTTTCCATTTAGTCTAGGCTAATGTACTGGTAATTTCCTCTAAAAACTACAGTAGTAACTAGTAGTACTGGTACATGCTTGTACTCAAACACAGACACACACACAAACTACTAGTACTACTACTTCTCACATGTTGGCCAGACGCCGTCGTTCTCCTTCCCGGCTTTGTCGGCGACACCCACCCGTGCTTGGATCTCCGCCGACCTCTCCACAGCAGCGTATGCGTCCTTTTCTTTCTTGCGGCGTCGGGCCTCTCTTTTCTTGAGTGCTTTCTGACTTTTCCGCTCCCTCTGTGCGGCTTTGGACGCCTCTTGCTCTTCCGCCCATTCGGTCTTGGCATCTTCAAATTCCTCCCACATAGTTGTGAGGTCGCGAGCGGTGATGAACTCGGCACGGCGGGATGCCATCGCTTCCCTACCATTTTGTGTGCATTCGTGGGCGGCGAGGAACTCGGCGCGGCGGGATGCCATTGCTACCTTACCGGTTAGTGTGCGGTGCGGTGGCATGAACGACGCTTGGTGAGAGCTCTGGGGTGGAGTGGCCGGACAAACGTATAGTGCATTGGTTTGTCAAGAGCTCAAGGACAGAAGATGAAGCAAATTAGGATTCCCCTGCAATCCTGGTCATTTATTACCGAGTAAAATGAATTGGCGGTCATCGAACTTGTCTTGATAGCTCACTTTGATCATTTTATACGAGATATGGTGATTATACGGTCACTGGCTCAGCTTATAGCTCTGTATTTGTATGGTTGACCAGTCAAACAGTCCGCATGCGCCACATCAGCTCGTGTTCTTTATCTATCTCCGCGGGCCAACCTGTGAATGGAGAAAGAAATACTGTAAAAAGCAAAATTATGCGTATGTGCAGAATCAAACCACGGACTCGTCGCTGCAACGCACCCTCGTCAACCAAATGAAAATGAAATACTTCGCGTCAGACACTCATGCTCACGCTGTCAAAGCATGCTAACGCATGCACGTCACCCTCTAAATCAAAGTCTTGCTCATGGCGCAATGCAAACGGCGAGCCCATCACCTGCGCGCCCCAGCGGTGCCTGACATTACTGTTTAGACATTTGATGGAGGCCTACGCGAACGCCGAGCATGTATTCACCTGGCTCAACACTAACGGTCATACTTGGACCGCCTTGCTCATGTATATCGTCCATCACAATGACAATCTATAAAACAGCCTAAGCTAGAGAGGGTACTATGGTAGTATGGTACGGAGTATGTACTATTGTGAGCGATCGATCTTAGTGCCACTGCATACCAAAACCCCTTCCATCGCTAGCGCGCGCTTCCCGCCTGAAACGGTCACCGTCTCTCCAGAATGTCAATGCCGCATTCACTGGACTTAACTGCAGGTGCAATTGGTGTGTCACTAACATGCGGGCCAGACGCCCGTGGGGCCCACATGTCAGTAACCCAAACGCATCTGCAGTTAAGTCACTGAAGCAGCGTCCCCATTCACGCCCGACAAACCTACTCCGGCGCCAGTTGTCCATTCATCTGTCGCGGCTCATTGCCATTCGCCCACTATATTAACTTGAGCCCCAGCTCCCAGCCACAGCCAAAGACCCACACTTATTCTCCTCTGGTCCCTTCCTTCTGTCGGCACCACTTCAACCATGGCCTCCTGGCGCTCCGAAGCTCTCTTGGACGTACTGTCGCAGGAGCAGACGAGGGACATCGGCGGCTCCGCTCCGGGCGCGCTCCAAAGCTCTCTTCGACGTACTGTCGCATGAGCAAACGAAGGAGATTGCCGGCACCCCCCCAGTCCGCCCTCCGCCGCCACGACCACGAAGTCGGCGCGCGTGCGCGGGCACAGCCGGCAGCGAGGAAGAGTAGTACACGGTAGGTCGCCGTTGCTCTGGTCCCGGGAAGGCCACCGCTACTCCACTCAGTCGACGCCAAGCTTGGTGGGGTAAACATCGGTGGCCGATTAGCCACTTGACGGCGACGTGGAGGCAGAAATCTTCAGAACCTTGTGCTCCGGCCGGAGGAGGAGGTTATCGATGCGGATGAGGAGGAGGCAAAGGCAATGGCCGGCTTTCTCGGGTTCATGGCCGGACATGGTGGTCGGGCGCCGGCGATCGTTTAGATTAGGTTTACTGTATATTTAGTACGTTTTGTGCGAAATATGTAATGAATTTCGTCCAGTTTGTAGGAAAAAATTTCGAAATGTAATGAATTTCATCCGGTTAATTTAAAATTTGCTTTGTTTGCACGAATTTCCTCTGGTTAGTTCATATAGTTGTCGAAAGGTATGCGGGCAGCATCAGATGCCATCCATCAGTGTCCTCGGACAGGTGCCGGTGTAAATTTGTGGACCAGCACTGGAGATGCCCTAACTATGATGCTATAATCGCTAACAATCCTCCATTATTTGGCAGGGAACAGTTATCCCTCGATCAAAATCAGATCTACGGTGTTTCGCACTCCTCCCGCATAAGAGTGTAAACTCTTGCTTACATAAAAATGGAGCAAGTGGACGGCACTGTAGCACATCATATCACTCGAACTAGCCCGCCTAACGAGCGGGAAAGCACCACGCTCGTCATTTTGTTCTGGATTTCTATCAATCGATCGCGCGAAAATGTTACGCTTCGCAAGTTCTAAAGGAAAAGGCGTCACACTTATGACTCGTACGCGTCGCAACCCCGATAGTCCGGCTCGCACGCCGCTCACCAGAGGGGACACGCGTTGTCTTGCAATTTCACTGACATGTGGGACCGTAATTTGAATAAACCGTCGATAGCCGAAATCTAATCGCTCGGCGGGCATCGGCTGAGAAGAGAGAAATGGGGCAGGGAGAAGAGATCGTCCACCCGCCGTGCACGGACTCCAAGAATTATATGGTGATAATGTGAGGTGGGCCATGCTGGAGTCCGGACCGCTTCCGGAGCCCGCTCTCACCGCCCTGGCCCCTCAAGACGCCAGCTGCCCGGTGCATGCATAGCAAGTAGTCCCCGCTTATGTGGAGGAGAGAGAGGCATTGACAAAGTCAAGGAGTAATAGTGGAGACAATAGCTTTCATAAAAAATAAACAATGAATACTCATTGCACGTCCTCTATATCGGAAAGAATACTTTCATTCGTCAACATGTGGGACGTCGACTATCCTGGTCCACTGCCATGCACAAAATTATCCTAGTCTACCTCGGTCATATCGCAGGCCCAACCTTTCCCACTGTAAGTTGTTCAGACGAAGCAACCATCATGACTTCGTTGAATTCCGCTTCTTAAAGAAAACTTACTGTACCCGCAATACTGCTACCACACGTGAAGACTGGATGACACTGCACCACGTCATATCACCGAAACCCACTAGGCCAAACTAGCCCGCCTAGGTCATCTATTTTGGAACGGAGGGAGTACGTCTGTGCACTGCTATGATTTTGTGTTGCACGTTCTCTGTACTTTTGCTACGATTTTCCTACCCTATGAACCAAATGAGGCCTGAATATATGTCGATTATTGTCGGATCGATCGCTAAGCCTACAATTTTAGGAGCTAGGGCTATTGGTTGATCGATGAGGGATAAGTATAAGCGTACCACGAGCTCATCATCCCCAACGTTTCTCTTCGGTGAGTGTTTTGCAAGTACTATAGCTCGCACAGTAGCTAGCCTACTAACACCAAGAATCATCAAACAAGCCCTGCTGATATGATAAATAGTTCAAAATTACATCTAAGCATGCCATATATTACATCAAAAGCTGGTGAGGATACATCTGTTTCCATAACTCGAAGAGGGTTCGCATGATTCATCGCATGATTTACTATTAAACAAAAGTAGCAAGATCCGCCCACGCAAGATAGTGCACTAGCCCTAAGATGGTTAGATAACACGCATCGTTCTGGTAATTAAACACACGTTAATGCAAACTGCCCTGAAGGATTAGCGCAACCAACTATTTCTTGTCATCAATCTCTTGGGCAATGACCACAGCACGGACAGCGGCATGGGAATCGATTTCTGGGGCGATGTCCACAGGAGTGACCGCGACATCGGAATCGATCTCTGGGTGATGTCCACAGGATGGACATCGGCATCAGAATCGATCTCCGGGGCGATGCCAACAGGACGGGCCACGACATCGGAATCATCAAGGACAACCACCGGCACCTGCACAACCCTAACATATTAGCAAGCACATTGCAAATAATCCAAAAGCAAGCACATTGCAAATAATCAAAAACCACAACTATGGTAATAAGCCATTATTTTTTACCTTGTGCAGCTCACCGGCGGATCTCATCCCTCCGGGGGCCGTCTCCTCGTCCTCGATGGGGGCCATCACCTTGCCAGGGGAATACTGCTTCTCAACGGCGACTATCTCCTCAAACTTGGTCTTGAGCCTCACATAGGTGGAAATCAGAGTTCTTGGGGTAGGCACAGTGGGGCCCTTGCTGTTCCTCCAACTTTCTTTGAGGAGTTTGTCCGCCAACGTCCTCAACTCTTTGGCCAGTGCTTGTTTCTTGGAGTTCTTCGTCTCCATGGGTTGGCCCGCCAACATGGTCAACTCGTTGGTCGGTGCTCGCTTCCTGGAGATCGCTGTCTCCAGTGGGTTATCCGCCGGCAACTCTTTGCCTAGTGCTCCAGGATCCATCAATGAACTGACAAACAAAAAGCAATTAAAAGGAAACCACAATCGCAATGAAAACAGGAAAAGAATAGGATGTGAGAATCGGTCGGTGCTTCGCAAAAAGAAGATTATTGGAATAAAAATATAGCAGCATAACTGATAAACCCACCTTTCCTTCGTCGGTAGAGAAGAAAAATGGCATAAGTGAGTAGCCTAGAGTGAGGTTTTCTTCAAGAAAGGGAAGAAAGGGCTTGAACGAGCGTTCCAATGAAATGATGGTTGCTTCGTCCAGTCCAACTTGGAGGCCACCTTACCACTACTGGTAAAGGTGTGTGTTTTGTGATATGACGGGTCATGACGGCCACACCGGGGTGACAGGTGAGTCTCGACTATAGCACCTCGCTGTGATTTGGTGGATGGAACGCGGGTCCGGATGCTTTGAAATGTCCTACATGTAGATAGAGCGGCTAGTCATACAGGAGTGCTCAATATTGTGCACCGCGACCAAGGCGGAGAGGAAAACGGGAGAACTATGTAATTAATGCATGAGTTTAATTAGGGTAGTATTGTAAAATACGAGATACAGTACATTCCTCCAATCGCAAAATACCTTGGTTCATGAGATTTGAGATTTGAGCCCTATAAACCAGAAGGGAGGGGGTACTGCACATGGTGTAGTCCAGTCACTTGTTGAAATCTCTAGAAAGGTAAATACTCCTTTCCGGTTTACAGGTCTATACTACTCCCTCCGTCTAGGTGTGTAAGTCATCTTACGAAAACCAAATAGTCCCAAAACACTTAGGCGCGGTGCATTAATTTCTACCTTGTTTCTTGTTTCTTGACATACGTATCAACCAATAAGAGATGAGAGGTGTGCATGCTTTTAATGACTTGCAATGGCTAGTTCATTGCATGGAATGCTATTAATTAGCAAATAAACATTGGTGACCCCAGGAGGAAACGGTGCTAAGCGCGTGGACCTATGCAGAATGAGTATCAACCAATGGGTAATGGAGTTTAATTGTTAAACAATAGAAATTTTGTCTCATGCAAGAGTCTGGCTAGTACTCTAAGGAACCGCACCACGCGAGCGTTCGCAAATGCCACATTCGGTTTGCACTTGGCTCTTCGCCTCTTCGAGAAGACGAACAATGATGTTACTCCTACTTCTACAGTATAAAATCCACTGCTGCATGTCCGTCCACCTCGTGCGGGAGAGATAGCGTGTAGCGAAAGCTTCTACTTACTGCTCCTGCCTTTGCGTCTATGACAGGTAGGCCCAACAGGTGGTTGGCCCACCTGTCATGCAGTCAAAGGCAGGTGCAGTTAAGGCACCAGATCTCGTCCGCGAGGGAGAGGGCGTTGTAGTAATCAAATTTCTCGGTCTTGTACGAGTTGACGCGACACATCAAAGCACTGCACTCGATAAAAGTCTTTTTACACATTTCAAATGGTCTACTTCGTATGTAGTCACTTGTTGCAATCTCCAAAAAGACTTATATTTGGAAACGGAGGGAATACAACGCATGCATGCATGCCGTGACTTTCCTTCTGATACTTGCATGTGTTGATTTGATGCACCTTGCCAAATTTTGACTATAAATTTAACTAACCAAATTTTCATGCATGTCACAAAAAATTACGGGGCTGTTTCGATTGTGACTATGTTTGTCTTATGTTGCCACATTATTTTTCGCACACTTGCCACACTTGCCTAACCTGAGTTGCTCAAATTGTTAGACACACTTTGGCTTGCCTAAGGAATCTTGCCACAATTTTTGTGTCTATTACATGTGGGGTTCACTGCTAATAAAAAAATTCTTGTCTTAGGTGTGGCTAATAAAAAAGACTGATATTTAGGAACAGAGGGAGTAGAAAATATAAATAATAATGCATGTTGGGGCAACCCACGTTTCCGCTAATTTTAGCCATGGGCTTGCTCACAATTTTTGTGAGGGGGTGGTGTTCATTTAATGGAGGGACTTGTAGTACCAGACTTGAACGATTCAAAGTGCGACCTGGCACACCGTAACACCACTTGGAACAAGCGGGTAGCTATCTCAAAAAAGAATCAACAACTAAAAAAAACCCGACCTGGCATGTAGTAGTACACAATTTTAAACGATTGTTTTGATGGGGTGAAAAAGGAAAACTACCTCTTGCTAGGGCTGCTCTATTCACACACTCTCATCCTCTCCAGATCTAAACAAGATAGGGGTAGTAACATTGTCTTTCTCCCTTCAAAAAACGGTGGCTTTCTATCCTCATCGCTGGTTACAGATCCGGACGTATCCCCCTCCGCCGCTGAAGGGGAGGAGGGGCAGCGGTCGTGGACAGCGAGGGAGGAGACCCACTGCCTCTCTTGATCGGATGGTCCAACGTCACCTTTTTCTTCTTCTATTGTTAGAGGTAAAGCTACTTCTTGGAGTCGAATCTTGTACTCCCTCCGTCTGAAAATACTTGTCATTGAAATAAAGTGGGGTGGGGGAATTTAGTATGTACATCGGACTTGGTACAAATAGGAAGTAAAGGGGATGAAAGTAGTACAGACTGGTCATCCAACCGGTCTCTTGGTCGAAAAGGGAAATATAGGGGTAATGCTGTACACAGTGGTATGACCAGGACTAGATTTGCTATCCACACATAGGAGTAGGTGGCTAGAGTGAACAAAATGGGACCAACCCAGATATGTTTCTTGGATGTTTGTTTCTCGAGGCAACAAACTATGAATCACCACTTTATGCCCCTGTTTATGTACATGGTGCTGTACTGCTGGTGCACCCACTGTCCCATGCCCTTATACCAAATATTTAGGCTCCAGTCGGAATAAAGGGGCAGAAAAGAGGATCAGAATAGGAAAGTAATGTAGGTATAAAACTATGGAATAGCGAACCGGAGGAAACTCTCAAGAGAAAGTGTTCGGATGGACTACGAAATGTACAGATTTGTTTTTTTAGAGTAGCATGCTTGGCAGTATGAGATGCTATTTGTTTATTCAGCTGCACAGTGACTACTCTTGTCCTCACCTCACGTACCACACATAGGTTGATTTTTTTATTCCGGAAAACACAGCACAACAACCTGTCTAACGCATGGCAGCGAGCGCCTGCCTCGGGCTTCCGCCCAAAAAATGAGCAGCGCGTGGATGTTTCTAATCCGATGGAATCAGTACTACCAGACCAGCTTTCCTATGAAACACTATTCACCTTTCCCGTGTTCCAAACGGTTGGAAGGGAAAGAATACCGTAGGAATTGTGTTCCTACGAAAATCCTGCACCAAACCTGTGAACCGAACGCAGCCTTAGCTGTTCTTAATATAATGTCCCTGGTAAAAATGAAGCCATGCCACTGTTTTTGCCAGTAATTGTTTGAGACTCTGACAAGTTTAGCCAAATGTTTTTGCCTGTAATTGTTCAAGACTCTGACTGTTTCCTCTGTGCCTTTTTGTGCAAACAGGGATATCCAATTCACTTGGTTGCTGTTGTGACCTTTTGGTGCACTGCACAAAACTATTCTTAAAAGAAGTGACTTTTGTGCTATTTAACTGGAATGTTAGAATGGAACAGTTTGTTCATTTTGGTGGAACTGCACAAAGGGAGATCTGTGTTCCTATCCTCATCATCCATATTGGCGCCATAACCTTCCTTTAGGCAAGAATGATATTTAATGCATGTGTTCATCTCTACTTTCCGACTGCCATGAGAAAATAATATTGTTTTTTACTAGTACACTTGTACTCCCTCACCGACAAAACCAATGCTGAATTAGAAGGCCAATCATGAACTTTGTTTCACCAACTGGTGAGGAGAAAGAGAAACAGAGCATGAAGAGGAAGAAGAAGAAGAATAAACAGTGCCAAGGCGATCTTGCTGAAGCCAGAGGCCTCAGTCGAGGCTATTTAAGGGCTCCGGCAACGACTACCTTACATGTGAGACAATCCTCCAGGGAGCCCTTCCACCTCTGATGTCTCACTTAATTAACTAGGAGTACTTAAGTACCACTAGTTTATTACTGCCTAATTTTCCTGTTCGAGTTAAACAAATCTTTAGTAGGACCCTATGCTGAATCATGTACGTGTGAATGTTTGTCTATGGAAGTGAATCATGTGGTGGAGCAGGGAGGGAATATTATTAGTGTCATGACATAATAGTGCTATTGTTTTGCATGTCAATTTATTGCCATTGGTTCAATGAGGCAATGTTTTGCGTATTGTCCATCATGAATTTGATGCTATTGTTTGAGTAATATGCTAATGTCTTCCTATCCTTTCTCTCTAAGCTAATGAAGGTTTCACCTTGTTCCTACTTGTGCAAATAGGGATCATGTTGTGCCAATCATACATTTTAGTGGAACTACACAAGTCAATACAATGAACTGTATCCCAACCAGTGCTTTAACTCTGGTGGAAGTTCTTGATAATCTTTTGATATAATCTCAGCACTGGTAAACAAGAGTGATTTCAACCAAACATTTGAAGTGCACAAAAATATATACTATTGTGTGATTCTAGTGAGTGATTTATCATCTCTTATGGTACTATATGTGTCGGTGTCAAAACCAGCGGATCTCGGGTAGGGGGTCCCGAACTGTGCGTCTAGGCGGAATGTAACAGGAGACAAGGGACACGATGTTTTTACCCAGGTTCGGGCCCTCTCGATGGAGGTAAAACCCTACTACTGCTTGATTGATATTGATGATATGGGTAGTACAAGAGTAGATCTACCACGAGATCAAGGAGGCTAAACCCTAGAAGCTACCCTATGGTATGATTGTTGTTGTGATTGTTGTCCTATGGACTAAAACCCTCCGGTTTATATAGACACCGGAGAGGGCTAGGGTTACACAGAGTCGGTTACAATGGTAGGAGATCTACATATCCGTATTGCCAAGCTTGCCTTCCACGCCAAGGAAAGTCCCATCCGGACACGGGATGAAGTCTTCAATCTTGTATCTTCATAGTCTTGGAGTCCGGCTGATGATGATAGTTCGCTATCCGGACACCCCTAGTCCAGACTCCTCAAGAGCCCACGAACCAGCTTCAATGACGATTTAGTCCGGCGCGCATATTGTCTTCGGCATTGCAAGGCGGGTTCCTCCTCCGACTAATTCATAGAAGATTGTGCACACCAGGATAGTGTCTGGCTCTGCAAAATAAATTCCACATACCACCGTAGAGAGAATAATATTTACACAAGTTCAATCTGCTGACGTATTTTGTGGCGTGACGTCACACCACTACCAAGCCTTTACTTGAATCATTTTTGTTACACCACCTCAGCGTGTTTAGCGAAGCGGTTTCCTTGGCACGTCTTGTCGAAGCAGAGATCGTGTTCCCCTTATTCCGGGATTCCTATCAATACGGACATGGGTAACCCAACCGCGCCCGTTGCCACGCCCCCTCCATCGAAGGCGAGTTCCAAACGGTCACGGGGATGGCTCTTGGTATTCTCCCTATTTATAATGAGACCAAGGCTCGTTTCTTTTCTTCAATCCTCGACTGAATCTACCCCTCGCCCCAAGTTCCAGCACTCAGGGCTCCAGATTCAGGCGCTTCGAATCTTCGACAATGTCCGGCTCTGACCTACAGGGCCGGTGGATGCCCTCCTCCGTCATGGAGGAGGACGTGCTAAAGCTGAGAGAAGCCAGGTACTTAACCAATGAGATTTCGCATAGGTTGCCTGCCCAAGGGCATGTTATCCCTACTCCTGAGCCAGGCGAGAGCGTCGTGTTCGTGTCTCACCTCCCTCGGGGTTTAGGCTTCCCGATGGATCCTTTTGTGAGAGGGCTCATGTTTTACTATGGGCTGGAATTCCATGACTTGGCTCCGGAGTCCATCCTCCATATCTCATCATTCATTGTCGTCTGCAAAGCCTTCCTCCGCACCACCCCTCACTTCGGTTTGTGGCTCAAAACCTTCAATGTGGATCCGAAGATGATTGAGGGGCGTCAGGCAGAGTGCGGCGGGGCGATTATAAGTAAGAGGGCCGATGCTCCATGGCCAGAGGGCTCTTTTCGGGAGGAGCTTGGTTTGTGGAAACAGGAGTGGATCTATATCACCACTCCCAGGGGCAGTTGGCAGAGGCCGCCGCCCGTCTTTCGCTCGGGCCCTCCACAACGGCTGACGTCATGGGTCAACAAAGGCCTTAACTGGGGGCCGTCCAAAGATGTACCCCTATTGCAGGGCCGGATTCGAGACCTCCATGAAAGGGAGATCAATCTGGTCGTAGTGATGTAGGTTATGCCGATTCGGCGTCTTCTGCCCTGCAAACGTCGCCCCCTCCGCCTATGGGAATTCAATCCGGAGGGGCCACGAGCTCTCCAACACTTCATGGGTACGACACCCGTGGAGATGTACAAATTGTTCTTCGGATCACAAGAGGTGTGTCCGGAATTGGCCGAGGACGTCGGCTTAAGCTGCAATCGCCCGGATACTCCAGTAAGTAGCCCTGTGTCCGGACATACCGTTTGTTTGCATATCTTGGATTTGACATTTAACCAATCGTCCTTTGAACAGGAGTGGATAGCGCAAGCAAAACTGATACGGTGTCCGGCCCCCCTCCCGGAGACCACGCCGGATCCCGTGTTGGTCAAGATGTTGGAGGTTGCGCCTTCAGAAGAGGGCGAAGGGGAAAATAGAGAAACTACCGCCTCTACTAAGGAGGCTTTCAAGAAAGGGGGGATCGAGAATCCCTCCTTCCAGGGGGAGAAGAGGACCGCTTCCGAAGATCTGGAGGCCAAGGCCTCAAAGCGGGGGAAGAAATCTTCACCAGACGGTCCTGCGCCAGGAGAAGCCCCGGCCGCACTATCTCCCCTAAGGAATCAGCCCTCAAGCGAGCCGTAAGTAGAAAAAGGGGAGTTTTGTAATAAGGGACATCCCTATTTTTGCTTCCGAGGATAACCGAAGTTTTTATCTTGTAGTTCGGATCTCCGCCCTTCTCAGCTGAGCTCATCTTCGGGGGACCTTCGTCCGGAGATGATGGAGAGCGAGACGCCTTCATCTGCCGCACCATCAGGCGGGATGGACAACCCTGACGTGTCGTCACGGAGGGTCTCCCCGAGTCCGGCAAGGCCGGAGAGTACGGCACCTACTGGTGTGCGGCCGGGGGAGCTGAAGGATCTGCTCGAGAGGGCGTCTATCTCAGAGGATCACTGTACATTGATGGGTACGGTGGTTGAAAGAATTTCGTCCGCTGAGGGCGGGTTGCATGATGCCGTCAGAAGTTTACTGGCGGGTTTTGAGGTACGTAAAAATGACATACCTTTTGACAGTTTTGCACATAGAGTGGGCCCTGTATAGATAGTAGCCCCTGAGACTCGGTATGTTGTGGAAAGCGACAGCGTGCCGAGGATCATAATCTCAGTTATTAGTTCTCGCTTTTCCTATGTAGGTGGCGGATCGCCCGATGGCCAGCCGGACTGATAGAGTTGCCGAGCTAAAGCGGCAACTCGACGTTGCGGATGCGGACATCGCGCTGGTCAATAAACGACTTGACGAGTCACAAGGTAGGTTGTTTCTCCGTGGTCACCTAGTAAGGGAGCTGACGCCCACTCCTTACAATATGTACGCTTGATGCTGATGGTGCCGCTGCTATGGAGGACCTTTGGGCAGAGCTTGCTCGAGCCAAGGAGCAGGCCAAAAGGAGTGATGCGGCTACCTCAAAGGCAGCCGAAGAGTTAAAAGCCAAAAAGGCTGCTCACTGCCGAAGCAGGGAGGAGATGGCCGGAATGGCCGTAAAGCTGAAGGATGTTACCGACCGCTATGAAGTTCCTGAAAAAGAATGCCGAGCGGAGCAAGAGGACCTGAAGAAGGCCGCCGCCGAAGCCAAGGATGCCCGTTCTGCAATGAGGGCTATAAAGGAGGAGCTGCGTCAGGCCGGAGACATTGCGGCTGGAAAGCCCTTTCTGCTGCGCAGGAAATTCACAGATCAAAAGTATGCTCAGCTAGGCCAGCTGTGGGGTGCGGAGGATCCTTATCTAGATTTGGCGGCGAGTGCGGCGGATGCCGTTGTGCACTTCCGAAGCCAAAAGGATCACGAGATGGAAGAGCTGTTTTGGTCTCAATTCCATAGCCCGGAGCGTTCACTTCCGTTGACCGATCGGTTGGCTGAGTGGGCTGAGCTGAATAGACTGTCCGGATTTGCCATGACGGATCTAGTGGCTCATCTTGGCCGGATAGGCCCAAGCCGAAGAGTTTTTTTGGCTTGTTGCAGCAATTCCTTGGGGCGGTGTCGCATATCAAGGCGATGAAGCGATCGGTATGCATAGAGGGTGCACGGATGGCTCTCGCCCGTGTTAAGACATACTGGGCAGAGATGGATGCCACCGCTGTTGCATCCCGGGTGTCGGTGTACTAAGGTAGGGGTACCTCAGTACCCCAACTTGTGCACGGGCGTTGCAGCTTCCTCTGCAGGGTTTACCACGCGCTCGCCAAGACCTTCCTGCTCCATGTCAAACCATTCAAAGACAAAGTATACAAGACAGAAGATCGAGACCCCGCAAGCGGAGTTTGCCGAAGGCCGCTCTGTGCTCAAGGTTACTTCACTCACGCAAGGCCCTCGCAAGAGGAGCTCGCCAGAAGACTAGAAGATTACATCATAGAAGACATGCCTCGGCGCTTATATGCGTCGGGCGAGGGCCCGGGAGCGAAGTTACAGAGCCCGCAAGCTCCGGGTCCGCAGCAGCAACAAGACCCGGCAAGGTGCTTGCCGAGAATTATGCCAGGTGCTCAAGGCCCACCATCATCAGCCCACGCGCCGCCTGGGCCTTTCCAGGACGCGTGGCGGATGGCTGTGCAGCCTGGGGACACGGGCGGCACTTCACGGTGGTGGATCCATCGCCGCGGCGAGGGAGACACAAGGGCGGGAGCTTTTGGGGTCGACGGCGACGGGCATTAAATGCCCTTGTCCCCCACTGTCAAAGTAGGTAGCGACCACTGTTCACGCACTGTAGCTCCACTGTTCCCGCACTATTCCAACTACCACCTCTTTTACATTTTTACCCCTTTCCCCTACGTTGACACCTGTCGGTGACCCCTTGCACTATAAAAGGAGGCCCATGCACAACGTGGAGGGGGTTCGAAACCTTGACAACTCTCACGCTCGGTGTAGCTGATACTGTAGATCTTCAAGCTCCCGAGCTCAATACAAACCAAGGCAGGAGTAGGGTTTTACGCGTCCCATCGCGTCTTAACCTGGGTAAAACTGCCCGCGTTTCGCCACGATCTGCTCTTCGTGCTCCCTCTCCCTCGCATCGCCTGCATAAGGGGCCCGCCCCATAGGTGTTCGTGGCGGCGCTTCGACATCTTTGGCGCGCAGCAGGGGCGCCGAGGTGGTGCGGACCTGATCCGGCGCTCACGCTGGCGCGTTTTTCATCAACCTCTCCAGTTTCATCAGCAACTTCATCAACACCTACGCCATGGCCCCAAGAAGAAGGCTTTGAGGTTGCAGTTCGCCGCGTTCATCCGCCGCCACCGAGCCAACGGTGGGCGGAGGAGACGCTGCCGGAAGGGTGGTCGCCGGCGAGACACTCGCGCGCCACTCGATCAAGGACAAGACGGATGACCGCGCCGGTCTCCGTGGACGCTGCGTCGCCCATCTCAAGACACGACAACCCAGCAGCGCGCTGCATCACGGAGGTGGTATCCGCCCGGGCAAGGACACACCGGAGGCTCGCGGGATGCTCCGACCACCGCCCGAAACACAGTAAAGCGGCGGCGCCGGGCAGACCTCGCTCCTTCTAACGCTGTTAGAGTCCGAGCATATCCCGCCTCGCACCGCCGCTTCGCCCCTCACTCCGGCGAAGCGCCGCAAGGGCGCAATCGCTCGATTCCTCCAGCGGCGACAAGGCCAAGACCGAGGGCTACCATCCAGAGCCGACGCCGCTAACAACGACTTTTCACAGCAGCCGGCGACTCGCGCCACGGCAAGCTGAGAAGACGAAGGTCGACGGCGACAAAACCGCCGGGTGCAACCACCGTGCACTCCCCGCCGCAGGCAAAAGACACCGCCGCTGGAACAACGCCGACGACGGCTCCACGGCATCGCCGGATCCGCTGGCTCGACGATCAACGCCAGTCCTCGACGACCAGCGACAAGAAGACGCCGACCACAATCGAGCGCCGCCAGAAGCTCGGCGACAATCAGACCAGAGAGCTGAACGCTGTCGACGCTGCTGCCCGGTGAACCAGCGACTTGTCAGACGCGGCAGGCTGCCCCTGCGTCACCCGCGAAGCGGCGGCGCCCAAAGGGCTCCAGCATGAAGAATTTCAAGCCCGACGACGAGAAATACGACGGCAAGACACACCCTCGGAATTCCTCGTGTCTACACCATCGCGTGCAAGCTGCCGGGCGGACGAGAAGATTCTGGCGAACTATTTCCGCTCAGGCTTAAGCCGAACGCTCGTTCTGGCTTATGCACTTGCCGGAAGGCTCCATTTCTTCTTGGGCAGACCTTTGCCATCAGCTTTGTTGGCGCCTTCACCGGGCGGCCACAAACCCCACGGCCAGAGAGCGATCTCCACATTTTGGCCCGTAAGGAAGGAGAATCCCTGCGCAAGTATATCCAACGCTTCACCGTGTGCAAAGCACAACATCCCCGATGTCCACCCCGCCATGTTATCGCAGCGTTCCACCAGAACGCATGCGAATCGCCGTGTCGGTGTACTAAGGTAGGGGTACCTCAAGACCCCAACTTGTGCACGGGCAGTTGCAGCTCCCCGCGGCTAGATCTACCACATGCTTGCCGGAGACCATCCCCGCCCCATATCAAGCCATTCAAGAACAAAGTGTACAAGACAGAAGATCGAGACCCCGCAAGAGGAGCTTGCCGGAAGGCCGCCCCAGTGCTCAAGGTTACATCACCACGCAAGGCCCCGGGCGAGAGGAGCTCGCCGGGAGACTAGAAGATTACATCAGAAGACACGCCTCGGCGCTACCCGCGTCGGCGAGGGCCCGGGAGCGTAAGTTACGGCCCGACAAGCTCCCGGTCCGCAAGATCAAGACCCCGCAAGGTACTTTGCCGGAGAGCTGCGCCAGGTGCCGCGACTCCAGCTCATCTCGCCCACGCCGCCTTTGAGCCCTTCCAGAGACGCGCGGCGGATGGCTGTGCAGCATGGGGGGGGTGCGGTGGCACTCCACGGTGGTGAATCCATCGCCGCGGGCGACGGAGACGCAAGGGCGGAGCTTTTGGGTCGACGGCGACGGGCATTAAATGCCCTTGTCCCCATCACAAAGTAGGTAGAAACCACTGCTGCTGCCAGCTCCACCGCTCCCAAGACTGCTCCAACTACCACCTCTTTTACATTTTTACCCCTCTCCCACGCTGACACCGTCGGTGACCCCTTGCACTATAAAAGGAGGCCCATGCACAACGAGGGGAGGTTCAATCTTGGCAACTCCCACGCCGGTGTAGCTACTATCAGAGCTCTTCAAGCCCCGAGCACAATACAACACAAAGCAGCAGAGGGTTTTACGCGCCCATCGCGTCCGGCTGGGTAAAATCCGCCAGCATCGCCTCGACCGCTCTCTCAGGCCTCCTCCGCCTCGCATCAAGACTTCACGAAGGGCCCCGCCCCATAGGTGCTCGCGCGGGCGGGTCTCCTCCGCCCCGCCCCGACATCTTTGGCGCGCCCGTAGGGGCGCCGAGGTTGTGCGGACTCGATCCAGCTTGGCGGGCACGATCTTCATCAACCTCTCCGACTTCATTGACAATCGCGCCATGGCCCGAGACGAGGGCTTCAAGGGTTGCAGACTGCGTCTGCGTTTCACCCGCCGCCACCGGAGCCAGCGGTGGGCGGAGGAGACGCCAGCGAAGGGTGGACACCGGCGAGGGTACTCGCGGGCGCCACCAGATCCAGGACAGACGGATGACCGCGACGGGTCTCCGTGGATCCACGCCCATCTCAGCGCCGACGATTTACCCAGCAGCGCCGCGTACACGGAGGTGGTACTGCATGCCGGGCAAGAACATGCCGGAGGATCGCGGGATGCTCCGGACCGCCGTCTGCAAGAGCAAAGCGAAGTGCCGGGCAGACTCGCCCTCATATCGCTACTAGGAGTCCGAGCATATCCTGTTCTCGCTGTTTCGCCGCCTCCCCTCCAACACGGCAAGCGATCTCCTCGAGCGTTACGCTGCCGCCGAGGACGCGCCATCGAGCCCGAGTCCAGCAAGGACAGCTCGTGCTCACTCCGGGCGAAGCGCAGCCTCGGAGCGCCTAAGCCCGGGCGAGGGCAGCTCGTGCTCGCTTCGCAAGCGATCTCCCCGAGCTCTGCGCCGCCGAGGACGCGCCATCGAGCTCCACCGCAAGTGCGGAAACAAGAAAAGAAAAGCTAAGTTGCTCGAGCTTTTGTGCAGATCACCCTTAGTTCCATGCTTTTTGTGTTATATCCTCGTATGCTCGACCTTTGTGCGCAAAACCCGCGCGCGGAGGAGCCTGCCCGTGGATAGCCGCACCCTTACTTTGCTTCGAGCACACTCAACGAAGTTAAAAGTGAGCCGCACCAGCTTCGCGCCTCGTTTCATTTCGAAGTCCGCCAAGAAGTCAAGCGCGCCGCGACTAGACGCTGCAAGGTTGCTTGTCGGTAACAACACCAGCCAGCCGGCTGCCGATGTTCCGCGACTCAGCAAGTGTGTTAGCACCGCAAGTTCCCCAGAAGCGAGGGTAAAGGCGCACAAAGGATGTAAGGTAGAGGGTGTAACGTGGCAAGCCTTGCCGTGAGATGTCCTTCGATGAGAGACTTGTGCGCGAGGAGCCAAGTCGTGGTCCAGCGCGCCTTGCCTTGTTTCCGAGTCCGCCGCAAACACAAGCGCTGCCGCAGCTGGCCCGCAAGGTTGTTTGTCGGAAGCAACACCAGCCAGCCGGCTGCTGATGTTCCGCGACTCAGCAAGCGTGTTCGCGACCGCAGGCTCCCCGAGAACGAGAGTGCAAACATACGGCGGGCAAAGCGCGCATCGACATTGCGTCACATAGAAAGGATTTATATGCATGTACACGTAAATGATGGAGCTGTTGCAGATCTATCTCAGCTGTTTTCATGGTCAAATTACAGCAACAAGGAGAAACCAGAGGAGCGTGCAAAGACTCGGCCCCGCAAGCCGTGGTTGTTGGGGCTGCGAGCGCCAAGATTCGCCTCCGCGAGCCAGCCTCATTGGGCTGCGAGCGCCAAGATTCGCTCTCCGCGAGCAGCGTCGCCGGGGGCTGCGAGTACTAAGATTCGTCTCCGGCAAGCCAGAGTTGCTGGGGGCTGCTATATCAGATAAGTTTTTCATCCCTCGTCATGCATCCTCCTATGGACCGGGAAGGCGGGGCTGCGCATTGAACGAAGCGTGTCTTGTAAAACCCAGACGGAGGAGCCAAGTCGTGGCTCTGGGCTATGCATTTGTTTTGTTTCCGAGTCCGCTAACAAACACAAGTGTGTTGCTGCACCCTTACCTTGCTTTCGAGCCTGCTCGCCAAGTTGTTGCCGCGAATCGCCCGGCAAGGTTGTTTGCCGGAAGCAACACCGCCAGCGGGCTTGTCCTGCACTCGCAAGCGTGTTTGCCCCGCAAGCTCCCGATAGCGTAAGAACATACAAGGCACGAAGTCAAGTAAAAGACTCATCCGCAAGTTTTTCCTCTTTTCATTAAAAACATCCTAGTTTGATACAAGTCCATAGAGGATGAAAAACATGATAGAGAGGATTACAAGTTTTTAAATATAGCTAAGGCCCGAGGGCTTACAAGTTAAAAAGATAAGGTGCCCATGATCCCTCTCCTGTTTCTCTGTTCAGGAGTTCAGGAGGTAGGTCAAGGAGCCCCCGGCAAGAGAAGCTTGCCGAGGAGGGCGAAAGGAGCGCCTAGGAGAGCGTGGCGGTGAGCGCCCACTGCGGCCTGCGGGTGGCGTACTCTCAGGAGCTGCGCAAGGTGACGGGCATGGGGAACGCGCCCCCGGAGAGCTACGGGCGCCAAAGACACCAAGAGAACTTCCTGGGCCGCCAGAGCTTGGCGGAGACGGCGCTGGAGGCAGAGCTTGAAGACGGGGTGGCGGACGCCAAGACGCTGTCAAGGGCTCCTCGCCTCAGATTCGACGTGAACGGCCTTGCCGCCACTCCCCTCTTCCTCTTCGCTGCCTTTCACGCCAGCCGCCCAAGGAGACGGCCCCGGAGTTCAGAGGCCGCAACCCGGATTCTCGGGTCGCGGTGGCGCCATGAGGCAGCGGTGTCCGACGCCTAGTCGGACCCGCCATCCCCTCGCCGTCGTTGCCGCCCTCCTCGCTACTCTCGCCGAGGAGGGACTCGCTATCCGAGGAGCTGTCCACACAAGATCTCACCCGTCCCGTAGTCCTCGAAGACCTTGACGGCGAGAAGGTCGCCTCCATTAACTTGAAATGGAGGGTAAACCCCGCCGCCAAGCTGTGGATCCGGCGAACGCCTTCCACCTCGGTCGAAGAACATCACGCCGGGCTGGGGACACGACACTCACTCGAAAGTGCCGCTGATCCCGCAGCCCCTCATGCGCAACTCCATCACTCGGGCGGATCCGTCCCATCGCGTCCGCGAACGGGCCGCAGCCGAGGCGGCGACGAGGCGCCGGGCGGCTTGATGAAGAACTCCTGTGGATCGCTCTCAAGATGGACCGCATCGTGGACGGAGACGCCGGGGAGACGGGAGGCACATCGCCACGACCGCCTTTCCCCGACCGCCTCGCCACGCCGCCTCGCCCGCGCCACGCCTCCCTCTCCCTCTCGGGCCGGCTCCGCCGCCACGGGAGCAGGATAGGAGAGGTGCGCTGCCCGAGGCGACTCTCGCTGCCACCGCCGAAGAACCGGATTTCTCCTCCATGGCGAGAAAAGGAACGGAAGATGAAGACGAAGGGAGAAGAGGATGAGTGTGGCCATTGTGCTCCCCTTCCGCCTTTTTAAAGGGGCGAGGTGGGACTCAACCGCCCGGCCGACCAATCGGGAAGCGAGGAGGCCGAGGAGCGGGCCGACTCGCTTTCTCCGCCTGCGGACGGCCCGGTCTCCCACTTTCACCGCCCACGACCCTGTGCATGAGGGCCGCGGGCGAAAAAGCGGAGCCGAGCGACGGGTGAAGCGACCTCGCCTCGCACCACGATCACGGGGTGGATGTCTTAAAGATCGCATGCGCCGCCCACGCCTCCCACGACGCCGCAATCGACGCTGCCATTACGGGAGGCGGCGGATGTAGAAGAGATTCGACGCGCCAGGCAGCGTGGTGCCTGCAGACCGCCTTGGGCCTGGCCCAACAGCGCTTCACTGCAGTGTGGCCCAGCCCGGGGCTCCTGCCGGTGAGCTAAGGTAGGGGTACCTCAAGACTTCAACTTGTGCACGGGCAGTTGCAGCTCCCCGGGCTAGATCTACCACATGCTTGCCGGAGACCATCCCGCCCATATCAAGCCATTCAAGAACAAAGTGTACAAGACAGAAGATCGAGACCCCAAGCAAGAGGAGCTTGCCGGGAAGGCCGCCCCTGTGCTCAAGGTTACATCACTCCTCAAGAAGGCCCCGGCGAGAGGAGCTCGCCGGGAGACTAGAAGATTACACCATAGAAGACACGCCGGGCGCTACCTGCGTCCGGGCGAGGGCCCGGGAGCGGCAAGTTACGGCCCAAAAGCTCCCTGTCCGCAAGATCAAGACCCGGCAAGGTATTTGCCGGAGAGCTGCGCCAGTGCCCGCACTCCAGCTCATCCGCCCACGCCGCCTTTGAGCCCTCTCCAGAGACGCTGGGCGGATGGTCAGGCAAAGATGGGGGTGCGGTGGCACTCCACGGTGGTGAATCCATCGCCGCGGCACGGAGACGCAAGGGCGGAGCTTTTGGGGTCGACGGCGACGGGCATTAAATGCCCTTGTCCCCCATCACAAAGTAGGTAGAAACCACTGCTCAAGCAATCGTAGCTCCACCGCTCCCGCGACTGCTCCAACTACCACCTCTTTTACATTTTTACCCTCTCTCCCACGCTGACACCGCCGGTGACCCTTGCACTATAAAAGGAGGCCCATGCACAACGAGGGGAGGTTCAATCTTGGCAACTCCCACGCCGGTGTAGCTACTCAGTAGCTCTTCAAGCTCCCGAGCACAATACAACACAAAGCAGCAGAGGGTTTTACGCGTCCATCGCGTCCGGCTGGGTAAAATCCGCGTGCATCGCCGATCGCTTCTCAGGCCTCCTCCGCCTCGCATCAAGACTCACGAAGGGGCCCGCCCCATAGGTGCTCGCGGCGGGCGGGTCTCCAAAATGTTGGTTGACGGCGGGCCGGGCTGAACTTGATCTCCTCATCGTGGATCAAGAAACTCCAAATTCCAGATGGCGAAGCTCAAGAGACCGGTTCTTTCCAAGGAATCAACCCGGACGGAGCAAGCCCAAGGAAAGATCACTCGCGGTGACCTTTGGCGGGAGCTCAATTTCAGGACTGAGCGATCACTTTCGACGTCGCCGATATTCCGCTGCCATACAATGGAATACTCGCCGTCCGCCCTCGCCAAGTTCATGGCAGCTTCCCATTATTCTTACAACGTACTCAAGATGCCGGGCCGATAAGCGCCATCACCGTCCACGGCGACAAGAAGGATGCGCTTGTTCCGCCGACAAGATATACCGAAGCAGCTGCTGCGCAGTAGCGCGAGCTACTTGTCACCGAAGCTCCCCGGGAAGAAGAAGGCCAAGTCCGCAAGGACAGCTCGTGCTCGTTTCAAGAAGCGATCTCCCCGAGCGCTGCGCTGCCGCCGAGGACGCGCCATCGAGCTCCACCGCAAGTGCGAGGAAACAAAGACAGACCAGCCAAAGATCAAGCCCGGCAAGGACGGCAGCTCGTGCTCACTCCGGCAGCGCGTCTCCCGAGCGCCAGCGCGCTGCCGCCGAGGACGCCGCTTATCGAGCCCCGCCGACCGTCCACCGCCAAGAGGGCAAAGAAAATTGCCAAGCTCGAACTTTTGAGTTGTACCCCGAGAATCCATACCTCGTATGAGGGACCTCGACGCGAAAGGGTCGAATCGTGGTTGGGTTGCGCCCGCCGGTTCATCTTGAGTCCACTGACGATAAAAGCACGCCGCAACCAGCCCGACAAGTTCTTCCGGGCTGCACCGCCAGGGTTGTTGATGCCCTGCGCCAGCAAGCATGTTTATACTGGTGGGCTCTCGAAAGCGTAAGGACGAGAACATACAAGGGGAAGGATCGGGAGGAGTACGGCCTCGACGGATTGTTGGAAATAGAAAAGCTAAGTCGTCCGAGCTTTTGTGCAGAGCACTCCTTAGTTCCATGCTTTTTATATTATGTTCTCGTGCATTCGCCCTTTGTACGCAATACCTGTGCGCGAGGAACCTACCCGTGGATAGCCGCACTTTATCTTGTTTTCGAGCACGCCAACGATTTAAGTGAGCTGCGCCAAGTGTCGCGCCTTTGTTTCGCTTTTCGAGTCCGCTCAGCAAGCTAAGTGTGTTGCGATTAGCCGCAAGGTTGCTTGTCGGTAAGACCTTGGCCAGCGGGCTGCTTCGAAGTTCAGCACTCAGCCACAGGCAAGGGCCCCTTTGCCGCAAGTTTCCCTAGAAGCGAGGGTAAAAGCGCACAAAGGGTATAAAGTAGAGGGTGTAACGTAGCAAGCCCTGCCAGAAGATGCCCTTCGATGAGAAACTTGTGCGCGGAGGAGCCAACTCACGGCTGAGTTGCGCCCTCGATTTGTTTCGAAGTCCGCTCAACAACTCGAAAGACCGCACTGGCCCGAGAAGGTTTCTTGCCGGAGAAAACACCGCCAAGAAGTCGCCGATGTTCCAGACTCAGAAGTGTGTTAGCACCGCAAGTTCCCTAGCAGCGAGAGTATAAACATACGAAGGGCAAGGCACGGCATCGTATTGCAAAGTCGCACGTAAAGGATTTATATACATATACATGTAAATAGTGAAACTGCAGCAGACCTATCTCAGCTGTTTTCATGGCTGAAATTACAGCAACAAGGAGAAACCAAGAGCACACCAAAGACTGGATTTTGGCGGAGCCAGTTGCCGGGCTGCGAAAAGCAAGATTCCTTCCCGCCGGGATAATAGCACCGAAAAGCTGCGGAATCAGATAAGTTTTTCATCCCTCCTCATGCATCCTCTCATGGACCGGGAAAGCGGGCTGCGCCCTTGAACGAGCGTGTCTTGAAAAACCCGTCGCGCTGAGGAGGAGCTGTGGCCCCTGGGCTTATGCCTTTTGGTTTGTTTCCGAGTCCGCTCAACAAACACAAGTGCGCAGAATCGCCCGCAAGGTTGCTTGCCGGAAGCAACACCGCCAGCTGGCTGCTGATGTCCCGCGACTCAAGAAGCGTGTTCAAGCCGGCAAGCTCCCCGAGAGCGTGGGATGGGAACATACAAGGCACGAAGTCAAGTAAAAGACTCGGTCCGACAAGCTGCCCCTCTTTTCATTAAAAACATCCTAGTTTAGTACAAGTCCATAGAGGATGAAAAACATGATAGAGAGGATTACATATTTCAAATATAACTAAGGCCCAAGGGCTTACAAATTAGAAGATAAGATGCCCTTAATTCCTCTCCCTGCCTCTCTGCTCAAGAGTTAGGTCAAGGAGGACCCGGCAAGAGAAGCTTGCCGAAGGGCAAAGGGGAGCCTAGGAGAGCTACGGGCGCCAGAAGACACCAAGAGAACTTCCGGGGCCGCCAGAGCTTGGCGGAGACGGAGGCGCCGGAGGCGAGCTTGAAGACGAGGTGGTGGGACGTCAAGACTGACGAGGGCTCTCGCCTCGATTCGATTTGACGGCCTTGCCGCCACCCCTCTTCCTTCTTCCGCAGCCTCCCACGCCAACCGCCCAAGGAGACGGCCCCGGAGTTGAAGGCCGGGCGACCGGATGATGGGGTCGCCGGTGGTGCGCGAGGCAGCATCCGACGCCTAGTCGGACCCGCCATCTCGCTATCGCCGCTGCCGCTTCCTCCTCGCTACTCGCCGAGGAGGGACCTTCGCTATCGGAGGAGCTGTCCACACAGATCTCGCCCGGTCCCGAATCCCGAAGACCTTGACGGCGAGAAGGTCGCCTCCATTAACTTGAAATGGAGGGTAAACCCCGCCGCCAAGCTGTGGATGCGGCGAACGCCTTCCACCTCGATCGGTACATCACGCCGGGCTGGGGACACGACACTCACTGAAAAGTGCCGCTGATCCCACAGCCCCTCATGCGCAACTCCATCACCTCGGGCGGATCCGTTCCATCGCCCGCGAACGGGCCGCAGCCGAGGCAGCGACGAGGCACTCGGCGCAGCTTGATGAAGAACTCCCGTGATCGCCTCCAAGATGGACCGCCGAGGAAAGGAGCCACGGAGGAGACGGGGAGGCACGCCGCCACGACCGCCTCTCCCCGACCGCCTCGACCACGCCGCTCGCCTCATGCTCGCCTCTCCCTCCCCTCGTGGCTCCGCCGCCACGGGTGCGGATAGGAGAAGTGCGCTGCTCGGAGGCGCACCCTCGCTGCCACCGCTGAAGAACTAGGATTTCTCCTTCCATGGCGTAAAGAAGAACGGAAGTGAAGACGAAGGGAGAAGAGGAAGTGTGAGACCATTGTGCCCCTTCCGCCTTTTTAAAGGGGCGAGGTGGGGCTCAACCGCCTGCCCGCCAATCGGGAAGCGAGGAGGGCAGAGGAGCGGGCCGACTCGCCATCTCCGCCTGCGGACGGCTCGGTCTCCCACTTCACGCCGCACGACCCCCATGCATGAGGGCCGCTGGGCGCAAAAGCGGGCCGAGCGACAGTGAAGTGACCTCGCCTACACCACGATCACGGGGTGGATGCCCTAAAGACCGCACGCGCCGCCCACGCCTCCCACGACGCCGCAATCAACGCGGCTGCTACGGGGGATGCGCAGATGCGAAGTGGATTCGCGCGCCAGGCCGATGTGCCTGCAGACGCTTTGGGCCTGGCCCAACAGCTGCACTGCAGGTGGCCCAGGCCCGGGCTCCTGTCGGTGAGCTAAGGTAGGGGTACCTCAGTACCCCAACTTGTGCACGGGCGGTTGCAGCTTCAGCGGCAGGGTTTACCACGTGCTCGCCAAGACTTTCCTGCTCCACGCCAAACCATTCAAAGACAAAGTATACAAGACAGAAGATCGAGACCCGGCAAGCGGAGTTTGCCGGAAGGCCGCTCTGTGCTCAAGGTTACTTCACTCACGCAAGGCCCCGCAAGAGGAGCTCGCCAGAAGACTAGAAGATTACATCATAGAAGACATGCTCGGCGCTATATGCGCCCGGCGAGGGCCCGGGAGCGATAAGTTACAGAGCCCGCAAGCTCCCGGGTCCGCAGAAATCAAGACCCCGCAAGGTGCTTGCCGGGAGAATTATGCGCAGTGTGCTCGCTGGCCCACCATCACCCCACGCTGCCGCCTGGGCCTTTCCAGGACGCTATGGCGGATGGTCAGTGCAGCCTGGGGACACGGTGGCACTTCACGGTGGTGGATCCATCGCCGCGGGCGCACGGAGACACAAGGGCGGAGCTTTTGGGTCGACGGCGACGGGCATTAAATGCCCTTGTCCCCCATCGTCAAAGTAGGTAGCGACCACTGCTCACGACCGTAGCTCCACTGCTCCCGCACTATTCCAACTACAACCTCTTTTACATTTTTACCCCTTTCCCCACGCTGACACCTGCCGGTGACCCTTGCACTATAAAAGGAGGCCCATGCACAACGTGGAGGGGGTTCAAACCTTGACAACTCTCACGCCGGTGTAGCTGACATCAGAGATCTTCAAGCTCCCGAGCTCAATACAAACCAAGGCAGAGTAGGGTTTACGCGGCCCATCGCGACCAACCTGGGTAAAACTGCCCGCTGCTCGCCACGATCTGCTCTTCGTGCTCCCTCCGCCTCGCATCAAGATGCACAAGGGCTCCGCCCCATAGGTGTTCGTGGCGGGCAGTTTCCCCCAACACCGGGGTTCGGACGAGAGCCAGTTACCCGCCGAGCTCTATTTTGGGGAAGTCCTGCAGGTCACTCGTTTAATAGAGTCGCAGTGCTCAAAAAATGTAATGTTCAAATGATGTGTATGATTTGTGAAACAATATTCATAATATAAGTGCTTTTTATACTCGTGCGTTCAAGTATTGAAATATCTCCTGTGCGGCCGTTAATGTATATGTGGATATACCCTGAAAGATGGCAGTCTTCGGCTTCAGCCCCCACGCACATAGTGCGGGGGTGTTTGCAAAATAGCGCATTTTCACACTTAATCCAACGTCTTGGTCTTGTAAAGGAGGTGGTAGCGTAGCAAACTAGGCAACCAGACTATAATGCTTTATCACTTTCACTTAGCCATAGGAGTTCGAAGGTGGGGCTACGATATAGCTCCTAGGGGCACCGCGTTCTCCGAATTCGGGGCGCGTATGTGCCTGACCGAGAAATGGTCCGTCGTCAAAGTGGGGGAATTCTAGACATTCCGGTAGTCGATTGAGTGGTTGACCAGTCTCTCGCTATATCATGACAGTTAGTTTTCGCTTTCATCGAGGTGCTCGCCATTCGAACCGGGCACAATCGCAGTAGTTCTCCTGGTGCCGCGTTAGCCGATGATAAGGAACGTAAGGCAGCAAAACACAGGAGCCGGGCAAACCCAACATTTGACCAAAGGCATAATTTGGAGCTAATGCATATAAGGCCTAACTCGAGACGCCGAACACTCCCTAAGGTATTTGGTCCTTATTTTAACGGGCAAAACAATCCCCTAAGCCCCTAGTGTCCAGGTACAGGCGAAAATTTCTGACGTGGCCGATGCCAAAACGCCAGCCTCCTCGTCGGTTATGGTAGGAAACCGGGGGATGTGTATCAACAAGAGACAGTAAGAAAGGTTTACCAGGGTCTTAATCTGAAAAGAATCCTTGCAACGGGTCCTTGCTACACTTCTGTGCCTGTGTCTCCGTTGTGCTGTATCCTGGACGGGTGTAGCACGTTGTTCATCCGTAAAAGAGAAGAACTTAGTTTGTTAGGATATCGTGCAAGAAATAGAAAAACAGAGCAAGAAATGTATCAAAGTTGAGCTTTTATTGGCTCTCATTGTTCATGCTCACAGCCCCTTGTAAAGGGGTATGCGGCTAGGAAGCCCCTGGTTTATTTATGCCGGACTCGCCTAGCCATGTCCGGGGTCTTAAGCAACCTTTCAAAGAGATAATGCCGCGTGGACCGGGCATTTTAAGTGTAAGAGACGCGTAATGCGGTATTGCATTAAAGCGGCTAAAACTTCACGCCCCAACAAAGGCTTGATGGCTACTTTTAAATGGGGCAATATGGAAGGATAGCTGACGACGGAAGTTCTCGGATGAACTGAACACAACTTCTAGTGGCAAGGAGCCCGCAATTGGCGAAGGGCTCAAGGCCACTCCTTTGAAGGAAGAGCTGCTATGGCTAATTTTGGTAGGGTTCATCCTCATCCTGCGGATTGTGTCCAGATATAGCAGGTTTAAATCGCAGCCGCCATCCATTAGGACTTGTGTAAATTTTAGTCCGTCGATTATAGGATCCAATATCAAAGCAGTCCATCCTGCGTTTCGAATGCTTCCGGAGTAATCCAGATGGTCGAAAGTAATTGGTTTTGACATCCAATCTTGGGATTCCGCCGGGGTGGACCGTACGGCGCGTATTTTAGCAGGGGCCGCACTATTGTTTCGTATTATCACATGAAGTGGGTTTACTGTTTTGACTTCTTGTGGGAAAGTCTTTTGTTCTCCGGCGCTCTACTTGTGGGGTTCGTCATCGTCTTCGCTTGGTGTGTCGAGTCCCTTGTGTTCGGCGTTAAGTCGGCCAGACTGTTTGAAGACCCAACAATCTCGGTGGGTATGGTTCGCAGGCTTCCCGGGGGTACTGTGGATTTGACATATCCTATCCAAAATTTTGTTTAGGTTGGATAGCTCGTCACTGTTGTCCTTAATAGGCAGTGTTTTGTTGTTCGGCCGAGAGCTTTTAAACCCGGCGTTGACCGCCGTGCTCTTTGGGCCATTTTCTTTACTCCGGCGCTGATCTTTTCTGCGTCGTGATTTCCCATTTCCATCTCTAACCTCGGATGTACCTGGGTCGCTGGTGCTGCATCTTGCCAGCCAGCTATCTTCTCCCGCGCAAAAGCGGGTCATGAGGCTCGTTAGCGCGGTCATTGTTCTTGGTTTCTCCTGGCCGAGGTGTCTGGCGAGCCATTCGTCTGGGACGTTATGTTTAAAAGCTGCTAAGGCTTCGGCGTCCGGACAGTCGACTATTTGGTTCTTTTTGGTGAGGAACCTGTTCTGCACTTGTGTGCCGACTCTCCTGCTGTTGAGTATGTGACTTAAATCGCTCAAGGTCCGAGGGCGGACATAAGTCCCCTGAAGATTTGCTCTAAACGCATCCTCGAGCTCTTCCCAACTTCCAATAGTATTTTCTGGGAGGCTTTTGAGCCAATGCCGAGCTGGCCCTTTGAGCTTGAGGGGTAGGTATTTTATGGCATGGAGATCATCTCCTCTAGCCATATGTATGTGTAGGATGTAGTCCTCAATCCAGACTGCGGGTCTGTTGTTCCGTCGTATGCCTCTATGTTTACGAGCTTAAAACCCGCTGGAAATTCATGATCCAGTACCTCATCGGTGAAACATAGTGGGTGTGTGGCACTCCTGTACTTAGGTGTGCCGTTATCTTCGAATACTCGGCGTGTTGTGTTGCTTCCTGGAGCCCTCTTTTTTGGCCCATAAATAGACCTGACCGGGCCATTGTTTTTGCGAGGATCTTTATGTGCATCATGTGCCGGCTTGTGTGCGGCGCCTCTTGCCGCTCTTAGCCTGTCATCTGGTCGTCTATCCGGCCAGGCGGCCTCTTTGCTTTTTGATTGTGGTGGCTCTACGGCCTCCTCGTCGAATTCGGGCAGCAGCTTACGCTTCGGGTAGCTCTTTGCTTGGTGACTATTGTCGTATCTGTCTGCGGTCTTGAGTACTTTGCTCCACCTCATTCGGAGTATGTCTTCCGCTGTTTTGAGCTTCCGTTTCTGCTTCTTCAAACTTCTTGCAGTGGCGACGAGCCTTTTGTGAAGGTTCTTGTGCTCCGGTGATGTGTCCGGCGTGAGATCATATGGACTATTGTTTTCGTCGGGTATGGATTGTTTGTCCAATTCATCCTGTTCGGATGGTCGCTTGGTTGCATGTTCGTCGTCCACTGGTTCGCCCTGCTCTACGGCTGGGTCATTATGGTTGTTGTTGTTACCGAGGCGGGACTTCGGGCAGCGCTTGCGTCACCATTTTGGTTGTTTTTCGGGGGAATTATCCTTCGCCGCGTCCCGTTGTTCCTCGTTATCGCTTCCTTTTGGTGTATCCACCATGTATATGTCATGAGTTGAGGTGGCTTTCCAGTGCCCAGTAGGCGCTGGTTCCTGGTCGTCTCCGGCCTCGTCGTCCATACCGTCGATGTCTTCGGAGTCGTAGTCTAGCATGTTGGTTAGATCGTCGACAGTGGCCACAAAGTGGGTGGTGGGTGGGCTTTGAATTTCTTCGTCGTCCGCATCCCAACAATCCTAACCGCAATTCGGCCAGGGCTCTCCTGATAGCGAGAGATATTTTAGCGAATTCAGGATGTCGCCAAAAGGTGAGTGTTGAAAGATGTCCGCGGCGGTGAACTCCATGATCGGCGCCCAATCGGATTCGATTGAGGGGCGCAGGAGGTTCGAGTCCGCGAGGAGTCCGCACCTGGAGTCACGAAGCGCCGCAAGGGACAAGGTCAGATTCGCCCATCTCCGTAGAGGTTGCAGCCCCCGAGGCGGTGTCTAGCCACCCATCCTCAATCTGCGCGGTCGGCTCCGAATTAAGGGTCGGAGCGGACTCATGTGCGGCCTCCAGGGTACTGTCCGGCAGCAGAGCTAAATCATGCACCTCGAGACAGTGCGGTGTGCTCGGCCGTGGCTCGAATCCATCAAAGATTAAGTCTCCGCGGACGTCAGCCGTGAAGTTTAGACTTCCAAATCTGACTTGATGGCCAGGGCGTAGCTTTCGATCTACTCCAGATGGCTGCTTAATTGGCCCGTAGTGCAAAGCCGCCGAATACGAAGATCTGTCCGGGAGAAAAGTCTCACCTCGACTGCGCTGTTGTTGATGATCGAAGGAGCCATCAAGCCTATCGGTGACGGCTACACGAGGAACTCTCAATGAAAGCACCAATCTCGTGTCAAAC
Source organism: Aegilops speltoides (assembly GCA_021437245.1). Classification (NCBI taxonomy): domain Eukaryota; kingdom Viridiplantae; phylum Streptophyta; class Magnoliopsida; order Poales; family Poaceae; genus Aegilops; species Aegilops speltoides. The sequence continues at coordinate 109,042,811 of CM038144.1, read as the reverse complement.
CGCGGATCTCGGTGGGGGTCCCGAATCATGCGATCTAGGCGGATGGTAACAGGAGACAAGGGACACGAAGTTTTTACGCAGGTTCGGGCCCTCTCGATGGAGGTAAAACCCTACTCCTGCTTGATTGATATTGATGATATGGGTAGTACAAGAGTAGATCTACCACGAGATCAAGGAGGCTAAACCTTAGAAGCTAGCCCATGGTATGATTGTTGTTGTGATTGTTGTCCTACGGACTAAAACCCTCCGGTTTATATAGACACCGCAGAGGGCTAGGGTTACACAGAGTCGGTTACAATGGTAGGAGATCTACATATCCGTATTGCCAAGCTTGCCTTCCACGCCAAGGAAAGTCCCATCCGGACACGGGATGAAGTCTTCAATCTTGTATCTTCATAGTCTTGGAGTCCGGCCGATGATCATAGTTCGGCTATCCGGACACCCCCTAGTCCAGGTCTCCCTCAATTTGAATAAGCTTTTTTTCTCAGGTTGGTACGGGCCTAAGGCCTTCATCCATATTAGTTTGCTGTCATCTCTATTTGTATCGTGCTACTATCATGAGAAACTCCTTTATCTTTGCACTTTTAAGTTTTGCAACCTATGATAAATGGCAATGCTTTCAGTGTTGAGTTGAGCTAATTGGCACTAATTAAATAAACTAATAACTCTCTTTAAGCAAGACTACTATGTTGCTAACTTTACCCATTAAGATAATGAGGGTGCTTCTATTTGTTAGTGTATGTTTCATCAACTAGTCCCACTATTAGAGTAATCTCACTCTCTCAATATATGTGCCAATAGGGATGCTCGATTTTGGTGGAACTGCACAAAAACTTTGGGTGCTTCATTGCCTCGACAGCTTCCGTCCTTTCCTATCAGTCACTAATCTCCGCTTGCTTCCTTCCTTTGTGTCACCGCTATTTATCTCGGCTTCCAGTCAAAGGAAATAGTAATTGATATGCTACCTCACACAGGTTGGTACTGGTCTTTATCCCAATTATTGTGCCTGTCATATGTATTGGTAATTTGGTATTGTGCTACTGTTTTCTGATTTCATAAAAGAGTAATTTGGGGCCTGAACTCGCAGGTAAATCATTACATCGGGCGATTTCAGTAGAACTGCACAAAATGATCAGATGGACAGGTACTTATGCTGCTACTATGTACTCCAAAGTTCACTCAGACAAGCATTGATGTTGACAAGAAGTGCCTATATTCATTCGAGTATCAACCGGCGTCAACCAATTGTCAAACTCCAAGTATTAGGAGAGTTAACGCCAAAAATATTGCTTGGTGCATAGCCTAGAAAAACGCAGTCCAGTCTTTGGTCCCAACTTGTGCCTTTTGGTTATCGACACATATGGTAGAGAACTATATGGCATTGAGTCTAAAGATTCTAGACAAGTAGGTTGACGTGCATATTCATCTGGCACTTAATTAGTCTGCATACCAAGGATGCTCCATTTCAGTTGAACTGCACAAAAAATTTGGGTGGTTCATTTTCTCAACCACCTCCTTTCTCGTGTGCAATGTAGAAATTTGGCGAGATACAGGACCAAGATGAGCCAAGAACTAGTTGGATGAAAGTAGTGGCTGTTGCTCAAACCTCCTCAAGACGAGGCCACTATTTGAGGATAAACCTAAAGCAAAGTTCAGATCGTCTGTGGTGCTCTTATGTACTGAAAGTTTACTCATACACTAACTAATTTTAGCAAGAAGTACCTCCGATTGAACACCATTTACCAAGATAAAATTCTAGGTAATTAAAGTTCGTCCATGGATCATATTGGCTGTGATCTCAATCATTTGGATGCATAAACATACTGAACATGTGTATATCTGAATCTTTTTGTGAATTATATATGAATATTGCCGTGTGATCTATCAATCATTTGGATGCATAGATATGCCGAGCTTGTGTATATATGAATCTTTTGAGTTGTTGATAGTGAATGTTGGCTATGAATATGAACGTGTCCTGTGAACCTGAGTTTGATATGAATGTTTACCTTTTCTGTTGTATTTGTGTGTGAACTTGTTAGTATGCCTACTGTCGGGTATAAAACGCAGGTCTCTTATAAAAGTAATGATGTGTCCAATTTATGTTTTCCCTTCTAACCACATTATATATATTTATATTATTACTATTATCGTATATTTTATAGAGACTTATATATATATTATAAAAACATCTCGCTTGTTATTAACTTATAAAAATAAATGTTTAACGGAAAATCCTGGTTGTTTTTGACTCACAGGCAAGGAAAATCCTGGTGATTGCGTACAAAAGCTTGCGAAGATTTTAAGGACCATTTTAATAATAACGCCCTCATTTTTATTATGAGCAATAACTTGCTAATTTATTATATATATATATATATATATATATATATAATGTGCCTCTCCGGTTTATTCATTGATATTAATTGCTCCTTCTAACATAACATTGTATATATAACGAGTCCACCTAATACGTGTATTTCAAAGAAGTGCAAATGGCTAGGATTTCTTAGAAAATATAAATGGGCCTGATTGATGCGAAATTATTTGTTCACCCAGCCCAAAGAAATGGACTGTACATTCTAGAAAACATGGGTTAAATATATGCCACATTTTTGCAGTCGACATGTGGGCCAATAGGTCAAGCCTACATTGTATGCTATCAACTTGGTCAACGAATGATTGTAAATATCCATAGCCATTGGATTTATATCCAATGGCCGGCATGAACCTTCAATCTCTCGCCTTCTTCCTCCAAAGGTCGCTGGACCGCTGGTCCGCCTCCGCGGCTAGCAGCTCGCTTAGCACGCATCGCATGCGGCGCTACCCCACCGCCGCCAGCTATCCTCCACCCTCGACACCTCCTGTTATTCTCCACGACTACAGCCCCACGCCGCAATGTAACCAGTTATAACCCTTCTCCTCCTCTCAATCATGACTCCACCGCCGCGCTTTCCCATCTCCGAGTCGCTCCCGTCTGGGCCTCGCCGTCGCCCAAATACCGCTGTGTTCGTGGCGTGGTCAACAAACGAGAGTCATCGGAAGAGGATCAGACGTGGAGAGCCTAACGGCTGGGACCCATGAGGTCCATGGTCGCCTCGAAGGAAAGTTCTCCTTATTAAGCTGGAAAAAATGTTTCTCCACTGACAGCTGGGACCCACCGCTGTATCTTCGCATGGAAGGAAGTGCCTCCTTGTTTTGCTAAAAAATATTCATCCTGCTGATACCGGGACCCGCCGATTTGGCGATCGACTTGTGGGCCTGCTAAGCGGATGTGTACGCACGGCTTTATCAACTTAATCAACAAATGATTCTAGCAGCTAGACCGTTGGATGTTAATCAACTGCCGTGCTCCTTCTTCAACCTCTATTCTTGCTCCTGTCTCCCATGCACCATGTCAAAGCCGCAACAAGACCAACCAAAGAAGTTTCCCACCTCTCCATCTCGCGACTCCACCGCCTGCCTTCCCCATCTCCGGGTCGTTCCAGTCTAGGTGCGCTCAGCACGGTGTGGTCAACGTGGTCAACAACCGAGAGTCATCGGACGATGACTGTACATGAGAGGCTGACAGTGGGGACGCACCACGCCCATGGATGCTTGCATGCAACGAAATGCGGCGAGGTCATCGTGGTCAAGGAACAACTTCCATCGGAAGTATAATGTACGTGGAGAGTGGCAGCTGGGTCCACGGACGCGGCAAGTAAGTGTCTCCTTATTACGTGAAAATAATGATTCCTCCAACTGACAGCAGGGACCCACTGGACGGGCCACCGTATTTTGCAAAAAAAAAAACGTTTGCCCCCTGACTGCTGGGAACCACCTGATGGGGCACCGTATTTCATGAAAAAAACGTCCCTCCCGCTGTCAGCTCGGACCCACCGGAAGTGCCTCCTTATTACGCACAAAAAAATGAATACTCCCCCTGCTAGCTGGGACCCACCTTGGTGGGAGGCTGACTTGTGGGCCTACTAAGTTGACAGGGACGAAGGGCTTTGTCAACTTAGTCAATATGAATGATTCTAGCTCCAGTGACCGTACGATGTCCATCCAACGGCCGTAGTGCTTCTTCAACCTCTGGTCTTCTTGATCCAGCCGCCCAAACCAGCGCCGGTCGTGCCTCACGATCTTGCCTCCCGTGGCTGGCTGTGCTACCGTGGAGGCCTCACCGCCCCTACTATTCCCACCGCTTGCCAGGCCCTGCGGCGACGGCAGCCTCACACCGCAGCCGAACCACTGAACCCTTGTACTCCTCTCTGCGCGGGCTTCCACTTCCGCTGCCTTCCCGGCCCGTGTCGCCCCTTCATAGGCTCGCCGCCCACCGCCAGGTGCTCACAAGGCGTGGTCAACGTGGTCAAGGAACGACTTCCATCAGAAGAGTATTGTACGTGGAGAGGCTGACAGCTGGGTCCACGGCCACAACCCTGTTTTTTGTGATTCGCCAAGTAAGTCGCTTTGTCAGGCCTGTTGGGCTGCAAATCTTTCAAGACACGGAGAGCTTTCATTCGGCTGGCCGAGAAAATGGCCCATGAGTAATGAGAAATGGGCTGTACATTTTTAAAGCACATCAAACCGGCAATTAGTTTCAAATATCTTTTTTTTTCATTTCAAGATTTTAAATTACATTAATTTTTATGCGTGGAGAATTTGCTGGATTTTATATTGATATACATTTATTTTTATAATCAGTTTGAATGTGAGCCGAAATTTCGGGATTAAAAACAGTTCAGACCGCACCGAAATATGCAAAATTTCGTATAATGTTTTAACCGTGGCCACAGTATGGGTTGTAATGCTAACAAAAAGAATATGGGCTCCAACAAAACCTTAAGAATTAGCAAATGGGTTGTAAATTATTAGAAATAATGGCAGATGGGCTGTATGCTATTTTCCATAGATTTGAGGCTTTCCTAAAAAAAAGGTTGACGCACAAGGAGTGACTATTGGATGGCCATCCAACGGCTGTCGTGCTTCTTCAATCTCTGCTCTTCCTGCTCCAACCGCTCAAACAAGCGCCAAGTGGACTGCTCGCTTTCTCCTCCTCATGTCCAGGTTTGCCAAGCAGCCTCACCACCCCACCTTACTCCCATCATCGCCTAGCCATCCTCTACTCACCCACACCTGCCGTTATTCTCCGCAACGGCAGCATTTAACCAAGAAACCTCATTCAACAGATTCTCCGCTGGGGAAACAAGTGCCGAGTCTTCCCTGCCTCCGTGTTGTTCCCTTCCTAGGCCTCGACATTGCCCACCTCCTTGGTGCTCTCGGCGCGGCCTGGTCAACGTGGTCAACAACCAACATGCATCTGAAGTGGAGTGTACGTGGAGAGGCCGACAGCTGGGTCCACGGCCGCACGCAAGGAAATGCCTCCTTATTATGCGCAGAATAATGATTCCTCCACCTGACATTAGGGACCCACCGAAAGGGCCTCTGTATTTCGTGAAAAAAAACGTTACCGCCACTGACAGCTCGGACCCACCAGCTATATCTTCACAAGCAAGGAAGTGCCTCCTTATTACGCACAAAAAATGAATACTCCGCTTGTTAGCTGGGACCCAGTATAGTGGAAGGCTGACTTGTGGGCCTACTAAGTTGACGGGGACGGAGGGCTTTGTCAACTTAGTCAATATGGACGATTCTAGCTCCAAAGGACTGCATAATGTCCATCCAACGGCCGTAGTGCTTCTTCAACCTCTCGGTCTTCTTGCTCCACCGCCCAAATCAGCGCCGGTCGTTCCTCGAGCTCCTGCCTCCCGTGGCGGGCTGCGAGCGCGCCGAGGCCTCACCGCCCTACTACTCCCATTGCTGGCCGTGCCATCCTCTACTCACCCACACCCCCTGTTATTCTCAAGGGCGACGCAGCCTCACAATCCGCAGTGAACCTCCGGAACCTCGCACTTTCACGCTGCGGTATCCACCGCCGCTGCCTTCCCGGCCCAAGATCGTCCCCTTCCTAGGCCTCGCCATCATCCACCGCCTAGGTGCTCTCTGCGCGGCATGGTTAACATTGTCAAGGAACGGCTTCCATCGGACGTGGACTGTACGTGTAGAGGCTGACAGCTTGGTCCATGGCCGCAGCAAGGAAGTGCCTCCTTATTACGTGCAAAATAATTATTCCTCCACCTGACAGCGGGGACCCACCGGACGGGCCACCATATTTCACGAAAAAACGATTCGCCCCCCTAACTACTGGGACCCACCAGCTAGATCTTCGCATGCAAGGAAGTGCGTCCGGGCAAAAAAAAAACGATTCACCCCCTGACTGCTGGGACCCATCAGCTACATCTTCGCACGCAAGGAAGTGCGTCCGGGCAAAAAAAAGATTCGCCCCTGACTGCTGGGACCCACCAGCTACATCTTTGCACGCAAGGAAGTGCCTGATATTTGGGAGCCACCTAGTCGAAGCGTACGTAGCGTCGTCATTCTGGTCACGAACGTGTACGTACATACTGGTTGATGTAGAGGCGCGCACGTGTCGTAGATGTAGAGGCGCGCACGTGTCATAGTAGAGGCACGCACGTAGCATGTACACGTACGTACAACGGCGAGGGTGCAAGAAAGAAAATACAGCCACGTACGTACATATGGGCAGGTTTCAAAAGCCTACTCGCGCATACGTACATGGCTGGGTCGGAACTGAGAAACCGCGTCGTCGTCGTGTTCATGGGGAGCCAACTGGCTGGGTCGAAACGGAATGCGTGGTCGTGTTCATTGGGAGGGCTTGGACGGAACAGGCGATGGAAACGAGGCCTGGCGTACCGCACAACAGAGGAAACGGCCTTGTGTTCGACCGGCCACGTTCGAAATGGGATCTTGTTGATCGGGAGGGGCCTAGCATACCGCACAACGAGGAAACGGACCTCCTACGGTGGAAATGGGGGTCCTGTTGATCGGGAGGGGTGTGGCGTACCACAAAACAAAGGAAACGGACCTCCTACGGTTGAAACGGGGGTCCTGTTGATTGGGAGGGGTGTGGCGTACCGCAAAACCGACGAAACGGACTTGTGTTGGAGCGCTACGGTCGAAACGGGGGTCCTGTTCATCGGGAGGTGTGGCGATCGCAAAACGGACTCCATGGGATACTGCTCATCTCCACTGCCGACCTCCTCCACCTCCACGGATACCGCCGATCTCCTCCAGCCTCCACGGGCTCCCTGCTCATCCAGCCTCCGCCAAGGCTACTCCGCCGCCATCGCTCAACCACCCTCCACGGGCACCCTCCACCATCTACTGCTCATCCAGCCCTCCACACCACGGGTCCTGCTCAACCACCCCTCCACGGCCACCCTCCATCCTCATCGCTCATCCAGCCCTCCACACCACGGGTCCTGTTCATCCAGAGGCAACGCCACCGCCACTATTCATCCAAACCCCCGGACAACGCCACTATTCATCCAATCGATCGGCTTCAGCTTAGCGCAGAGCGGCGAATCTCCCATCGGGTTCGCTTAACAGCCATCGATCGATCGGTCCGGTTCAAGAATGCGAGCCTGCAAAGGTAATCGCTGTTCGCTTAGAGGCCAATGCCTCGCCAGTTCGCGAGAGCCAATGCCTCGACACACGCCGCTGCATTTCACGAGAGAAACGCGCGATCGCCGCCCCCGACCTCCCACCGTAAATCGCAACTCCTCAAATTTTCCACCCCTTGCTTCTACCATGGTTTTTTCCGTCATGGACGGCCCAAAGAATGTCATGCACCGCATCTCCGCCCGCCCAGATGAAAAGCCCATTTTCATCATGATTTTTTTTTCATAGAAGTAGGAGCCCACCACATCTATGATGATACCGGGTTTTGTCACAATTATCGTCATAGAAGTGTCATATGTATGACAGAAAAAAATTTCGTTCGGCCCAAAATGTCACGGATGTGTCTTTTTTTTGTAGTGTTTTGAGCCCGAAAGGCATAGTGTTAAAGCAGAAAGGCCCGTATGGGGTAATGAATCCCGTTGCGGCCTGATCAGACTCCTTCATCTTGATTTGATGGTATCCGGAGTATGCATCGAGGAAGCACAGTGAGTCGTGTCCTACGGTAGCATCAATGATCTGATCAATGCGGGGGAGGGGAAATGGATCCTTAGGGAAAGCCCTGTTGAGGCCTTTGAAATCGACGCATAGGTGACAGGATTTGTCCTTCTTTGGTACCATCACCAGGTTTGCTTGCCAGTCCGGGTGTTTTATCTCTCGGATGAATCCGGCTTTGAGTAACTTGGCTAGCTCCTCTCCCATAGCTTGTCGTTTTGGTTCGGAGAAGCGTTGTAATGTTTGCTTGACTAGTTTATATCCCTTCAGGATGTTTAGGCTATGTTCAGCCAACCTGCATGGGATCCCTAGCATATCAGAAGGGTGCCAGGCGAATATGTCCTAGTTTTCATGTAGGAACGCCCGAAGTGAGGCGTCGACCGTGGGGTCCAGCTGTGCCCCAATGGATGATGTCTTCGTAGAGTCCGTTGGATGGACCTAGAATTTGACTATTTCGTCTGCTGGTTTGAAGGAGGTGGATTTGGATCGCTTGTCGAGTATCATGTCGTCCCTATCCACCGTGGAGCGCAATGCGGTTAATTCTTCGACCGCGAGGGCTTCAGACAATACTTCAAGGGCTAAGGCGGCGGTATTGTTTTCGGCGCGGAGTGCTATATCCGGATCGCTGGCGAGAGTGATGATTCCATTGCGCCCGGGCATCTTGAGCTTCATGTACCCATAATGGGGTATAGCTTGGAAGCTTGCAAATGCATCTCGCCCTAACAGGGCGTGATATCCACTGTTAAAAGGGGCCACCTGAAAGGTTATCTCTTCGGACCGATAGTTCTCCGCGTGCCGAATACCACATCGAGTGTGATTTTTCCGGCACACCATGCCTCCCGACTGGGAATAATTCCTCGGAAGGTCATGCTGCTTTGCTCAATGCGGCTCCTGTCTATTTCCATTTGTTGAGAGTTTCCTTGTAAATGAGGTTTAGTCCGCTGTCGCCGTCCATGAGAACATGGTAAGCCAAAAACTGTCCACAATTGGACTGAGGACCAGTGCGACGGGTGCCCAGACTGTTCCGAATTTTGGTTCGTTAATGGCATCGAAAGTTATGGCCGTGTCATTCCACGGGTTTATTGCTGCAACTTGGCAGACTTCAGCGAGGCCACGGAGCGCCCTTTTGTGCCTATTGTTTGAGGCGAAAGTCTCTAAGACTGTCAGCACTGTATGGTTATTGTCCTCTGTGGGATGTTGCTCTGCGGTATTTTTGATGAGGAGATCCTCGCTACTCCTGGCCACCTGCCAGAGTATCCAACATGCTATGAGGCTGTGGGTTGGTATGGTATCCGATGTTGTGTATATCTTGCATGGCCTATCGAGCCATCCCTCTAGGACGGTTTCGTGCGCCGTGATGGGCTTTTATTTTTTGGTTATTGGATCGGGCGACCGACGAGGGTGCACCCTTTTTGTCCGGATGAGGGGTTTAGTGGAAACCGGCGGCTCCCAAGAGGCTGCCTGAGTTATCCAGGTGCTCTCCATTGTGCAGTACTTCTGTACTATGGTTGCCAGGTCAGGAAAGTGTTGTACATGACGGCGATTGATTGCATTAAGGATTCCCTCGTCCGTGCAGTTTTTGCAGAATAATGAGATTGCGTCTTCATCGCGGCAGTCTTTGATCTTGTTCTTGAGAAGGAGGAATCTAGCCCAAAAGTGATGGACCGTTTCGATGTGGGTAAGATCGCTTATATCTGGGTGGGTGGGTGGATTTGAGTCCGAACCCTAACCCAACCTGGGATCCAGAGCTTGAGAAACTTCCGAGCTTAACAGTTCGGGCTCCGGGATATCAACCAATTTCTTAGGCCCATAGTCCGATTCTAGGTTCGTAGTACAGGGCAGGTCTTCCCGCGGGTGAGTATCCGGCTCTGAGAGCTCGGAGGTCCGAACATAGTTCGTCCTCAACATAGGGGAAGAGTCATCGCGCTGCTCCTCCAATACCGCTATTTGATGGGTGATCGGTGGAGATTCAATTTCACTCTGATCCGGTTTAAGCCCAATCCGATCGTAGTCTGTAGCGACTCCCAAGGTGGCGATGCGATCCAGGAGCTCGTTTAAAGACGACAACTCTGTCGGATCCATCTGTTCGGAGTATTCTGAGCTGACATGGAGGCGATTTTCGATGACACGGGAAGTCATCGTCAGCCCGACGGCCGAGCGGGCGACCATGGTAAAGCCGCCCAGCCGGAGGGTTTGGCCTGAGGCCAGGGCTCCCCTAGAGGTGATGTTTTCCTTGATAACAAGGCGAGCCATCAAGCCTATCTTTGACGTCACAGCGGAACTCTCAATGAAAGCACCAATGTCGGTGTGAAAACCGGCAGATATTGTGTAGGGGGTCCCGAACCATGCGTCTAAGGCTAATGGTAACAGGAGGCAGGGGGCACGATGTTTTCCCAGGTTCAGGCCCTCTCTATGGAGGTAATACCCTACTTCCTGCTTGATTGATCTTGGTGAATATGAATATTACAAGAGTTGATCTACCACGAGATCGTAATGGCTAAACCCAAGAAGTCTAGCCTATGAGATTATGATTGTCATCCTACGAACTAAACCCTCCGGTTCATATAGACACCGGAGGGGGCTGGGGTTACACAAAGTCGGTTACAGAGAAAGGAATCTTCATATCCGCATCTAGACACGGGACGAAGTCTTCTATCTTGTGTCTTCATAGTCCAAAAGTCCGGCCACAGTACATAGTCCGGCTGTCCAAGGACCCCCTAATCCAAGACTCCCTCAGTTGCCGCCGTCCATAATTACTCTAGTGAGATGGTATCCGTCGATGATAGGATCGAGTACCAGGGCGGCTGAACCCCCGTGATGGATACTAGTTGGATGATCCCTGCTATCAAAAGTGATCGGACAGGCTAACCTTGTATTTATTTTGGGGCGACAGGCTCTACAACGTAGACGTCCCTCAGTGCGCGTTTGCGCTCCCTTTTGGGTATGTGAGTGACGTAGATGATGTTCACTATTTTTACTTCGGGGGGAAATTGCTTCTGACCCCCGCTGTTCGGCTGACGGGGCTCATCGTCGTCCTCGCTTGGAGGTTCCTTCCCCTTGTGTTCGGTATTTAACTTACCATCCTATTTAAAACCAAGCAATTTTTATTGGTGTGGTTGGCAGGCTTGCCGGGGGTACAATGAATCTGAGAGGGCATCTCAAGGATTTTTTTCCAAGTTGGATGGACCATCCTTGTTGCCTTTGAAAGGTTTCTTCCGCTGGCCAGATTTAGAACCACTGAATCCGGCATTGACTGTCGTTTCTTCGATGTTGTCGTTGTTATTTTGACGTTTGTTTTTGTTGCGGTGTGGCCTGCTATTGCCGTCCCTGGCCTCAGAGGTGCTGGGATCGCTGGAACTGTTGCTTCTACGAGCTAGCTAGCTATCTTCGCCCGCGCAGAAGCGGGTAGTGTTGTCAGGGCTGCCATGGTTTTCGGTTTTTCCTGCCCGAGGTTTCAGGCGAACCATTCATCACAGATGTTGTGTTTAATGTCTGCTAAGGCTTCGGTGTCAGGACATTCCATTATTTGGTTCTTTTAAATGAGGAACCAATTCCAAAGTTTGCGAGCTGACTCTTCGGGTTGCTGGATTATGTGACTTAGGCGCCGGCATCCGGAGGCTGGACATAAGTGCCCTGAAAGTTGTCGAGGAAAGCATCTGCTAAATCTTCCCTGCTCGCAATGGAGCTCTCTGCAAGGCTATTCAACCAGTGTCGTGTTGGTCCCTTCAACTTCAAGGAGAGGTATTTGATGGCGCGGAGGTCATATCCGTGAGCCATGTCAATGTGGAGAAGAAAGTCCTCAATCCAGACGGCAGGGTCTATTGTTCCATCGTAATGTTCAATGTTTACGGGTTTAAACCCGTTAGGAAATTGGTGTTGCATTACTTCAACAATAAAGCACATAGGGTGTGCGCCACCTCTATATCTGGCTACATCATGATGTCATTCGGATGACATCTGTGTTCGGTGCTGACCTCAAACTTGGTGATGCTTATTGCGCCAGGTTTGGTGGCTATCATCTCGTGCCGGAGCACGTCCTCTGGATCCATAGATCAATCTAGTCTGATTGGCTTTGTTTGCCTGGTCCTGACATTGGTCATAAGTGTATTCTGGCGCCGCTGTCTCATTGCCTCTATGGTGAGGTGGTGCGGGTTGGTGTTCGGAGTGATAGGCCGTTTTGTCCCGTCCACGTGGTGGCTAGTCTGGTTGATCAGCATAATTGTGTTTCGACAGAATTGGCTTGAGACCTTCGTCGTCGAATTGTGGCAGCAGCCTGCGCTTGGGGTAACTCGATACTAGTTGTGAAGGAAATATGCCCTAGAGGCAATAATAAAGTTATTATTTATTTCCTTATTTCATGACAAATGTTTATTATTCATGCTAGAATTGTATTAACCGGAAACATAATACATGTGTGAATACATAGACAAACATAGTGTCACTAGTATGCCTCTACTTGACTAGCTCGTTTATCAGAGATGGCTATGTTTCCTAGCCATGGACAAAAGAGTTGTCATTTGATTAACGGGATCACATCATTAGGAGAATGATGTGATTGACTTGACCCATTCAGTTAGCTTAGCACTTGATCATTTAGTATGTTGCTATTGCTTTCTTCATGACTTATACATGTTCCCGTAACTATGAGATTATGCAAATCCTGCTTACTGAGGAACACTTTGGGTACTACCAAACGCCACAACGTGAATCGGGTGATTATAAAGGAGTACTACAGGTGTCTCCAAGGTACATGTTGAGTTGGCGATTTCGAGATTAGGTTTTGTCACTCCGATTGTCGGAGAGGTATCTCTGGGCCCTCTCGATAATACTCATCACTTAAGCCTTGCAAGCATTATAACTAATGAGTTAGTTATGAGATGATGTATTATAGAACGAGTAAAGAGACTTGCCGGTAACGAGATTGAACTAGGTATTGGATACCGACGATCGAATCTCGGGTAAGTAACATACCGATGACAAAGGAACAACGATGTTGTTATGCGGTTTGACCGATAAAGATCTTCGAGAATATGTGGGAGCCAATATGGGCATCCGTGTCCCGCTATTGGTTATTGACCGGAAACGTGTCTCGGTCATGTCTACATAGTTCTCGAACCCGTAGGGTCCGCACACTTAACGCTTTAGCTGATTTATATAGTATTATATGAGTTATGCATGTTGGTAACCGAATGTTGTTCGAGTCCCTGATGAGATCATGGACATGACGAGGAACTCCGAATGGTCCGAGATAAAGTTTGATATATAGGATAATGGTGTTTGATCTCCTAAGAGTTCCGAATTCACCGGAAGGGGTTCCTGATGTTTCGAAATGTTTGGGTACGAGAACACGTTATTTGGGCCAAAGGGAAAGCCCACGAGGCTTATGGAAAGTGCAAAAGGAAGTTTTATGAGACAGAGGCTAGACGCCAGAACCTCGGCGTTTAGGGGTAGACGCCGAAACCCCGGCGTTTAGCCCCGAGTCCTGTAGGACTCTTGCCTTTCGGGCAAAACCGACTTTGAGGAGGCTTTTACTCCAAGTTTCACCCTGGGCTCAACATATAAATAGAGGGGTAGAGCTAGCACCAAAGACACATCAAGAAACACCAAGCCGTGTGCCGCAACCCCGCCCCTCTAGTTTATCCTCCGCCATAGTTTCCGTGAGTGCTTAGGCGAAGCCTCGCGAAATTGTTCTTCACCAACACCGCCACCACGCCGTCGTGCTGCGAACTCATCTACTACTTTGCCCGCCTTGCTGGATCGAGAAGGCGAGGACGCCATCGAGCTGAATGTGTGTAGAACTCGGAGGTGCCGTGCTCGGTACTTGGATCGGTCGGAACGTGAAGACGCACGACTACATCAACCACGCTTGATAAACGCTCCGCTTAGCGATCTTCAAGGGTATGAAGATACACTCTCCTCTCGCTGCTATACATCAACATGATCTTGCGTGTGCGTAGGAAATTTTTGAAATTACTACGCTCCCCAACAAAGGGCATCTCGAGCCTAGGTTTCATGCGTTGATGTTATATGCACGCAGTAGAACACAAGTGAGTTGTGGACGATATAAGTCATACCGCCTACCAAAGATGTCATACTTTGGTTCAGCGGTATTGTGAGATGAAGCGCCCGGACCGACATTACGCCAGACGCTTACGCGAGACTGGTTTCACTGCTACGAGCACTCGTGCTTAAAGGTGATTGGCGGGTGTCTGTCTCTCTCACTTTTGTTGAACCGAGTGTGGCTACACCCGGTCCTTGTGAAGGTTAAAACGGAGTCTATTTGACAAACTATCGCTGTGGTTTTGATGCGTAGGTAAGAACGGTTCTTGCTAAGCCCGTAGCAGCCACGTAAAATTTGCAACAACAAAGTAGAGGACGCCTAACTTGTTTTTGCAGGCATGTTGTGATGTGATTTGGTCAAGACGTGATGCTATATTTTATTGTATGAGATGATCATGTTTTGTAACCGGTTATCGGCAATCGGCAAGAGCCATATGGTTGTCGCTTTATTGTATGAAATGCAACGCTCAGTAATTGCTTTTACTTTATCACTAAGCGGTAGCGATAGTCGTAGAAGCAATAGATGGCATAACGACAACGATGCTACGATGGAGATCAAGGTGTCGCGCCGGTGACGATGGTGATCATAACGGTGCTTCGAAGATGGAGATCACAAGCACAAGATGATGATGGCCATATCATATCACTTATATTGATTGCATGTGATGTTTATCCTTTATGCATCTTATCTTGCTTTGATTGACGGTAGCATTTTAAGATGATCTCTCACTAATTATCAAGAAGTGTTCTCCCTGAGTATGCACCGCTAGAAAGTTCTTCGTGCTGAGACACCACGTGATGATCGGGTGTGATAGGCTCTACGTTCAAATACAACGGGTGCAAAATAGTTGCACACGCGGAATACTCAGGTTATACTTGACGAGCCTACCATATACAGACATGGCCTCGGAACACGGAGACCGAAAGGTCGAGCGCGAATCATATAGTAGATATGATCAACATAGAGATGTTCACCATTGAAACTACTCCATCTCACGTGATGATCGGACATGGTTTAGTTGATTTGGATCACGTGATCACTTAGATGACTAGAGAGATGTCTGTCTAAGTGGGAGTTCTTAAGTAATATGATTAATTGAACTTAAATTTATCATGAACTTAGTCCTAGTAGTATTGTGCAAATTATGTTGTAGATCAATAGCTTGCATTGTTGCTTTCATATGTTTATTTTGATATGTTCCTAGAGAAAATTGTGTTGAAAATGTTAGTAGCAATGATGCGGATTGGATACGTGATCTGAGGTTTATCCTCATTGCTGCACAGAAGAATTATGTCCTTAATGCACCGCTAGGTGACAGACCTATTGCAGGAGCAGATGTAGACGTTATGAACGTTTAGCTAAGCTCAATATGATGACTACTTGATAGTTTAGTGCACCATGCTTAATGGCTTAGAAGCGGGACTTCAAAGACGTTTTTGAACATCATGGACCATATAAGATGTTCCAGGAGTTGAAGTTAATATTTCAAGCAAATACCCGAGTTGAGAAATATGAAGTCTCCAACAAGTTCTATAGCTAAAAGATGGAGGAGAATCTCTCAACTAGTGAGCATGAGCTCAGATTGTCTGGGTACTTCAATCGCTTGAATCAAGTGGGAGTTAATCTTCCAGATAAGATAGTGATTGACAGAATTCAGTAGTCACCATCACTAAGTTACTAGAACTTCGTGATGAACTATAATATGCAAGGGATGACGAAAGTTATTCTCGAGCTCTTCGCGATGTTGAGATCGTGAAGGTAGAAATCAAGAAAAGAGCATCAAGTGTTGATGGTTAACAAGATCACTAGTTTCAAGAAAAAGGCAAAAGGAAAAGAAGGGGAACTTCAAGAAGAACGGCAAGCAAGTTGCTGCTCAAGTGAAGAAACCCAAGTCTAGTCCTAAGCCTGAGACTAAGTGCTTCTACTGCAAAGAGACTGGTCACTGGAAGAGGTACTACCCCAAGTAATTGGCGGATAAGAAGGATGGCAAAGTGAACATAAGTATATTTGATATACATGTTATTGATGTGTACTTTACTAGTGTTTATAGCAACCCTCGGTATTTGATACTAGTTCGGTTGCTAAGATTAGTAACTCAAACGGAGTTGCGTAATAAATGAGACTAGTTAAAGGGTGAAGTGACGATGTATGTTGGAAATAGTTCCAAGATTGATATGATCATCATCGCACACTCCCTATACTTTCGGGATTAGTGTTAAACCTAAATAAATGTTATTTGGCGCTTATGCTAAGCATGAATATGATTTGATCATGTTTATTGCGATACGGTTATTCATTTAAAGTTAGAGAATAAATTGTTATTCGGTTTACATGAATAAGACCTTCGATGGTCATACACCCAATGAACATAGTTTGTTGGATCTCGATCGTAGTGATACACATATTCATAATATTGATGCCAAAAGATGCAAAGTTAATAATGATAGTGCAACTTATTTGTAGCATTGCCGCTTGGGTCATATCGTGTAAAGCGCATGAAGAAACTCCATAAAGATGGATTTTCGAGTCACTTGGTTATGAATCATTTGATGCTTGCGAACCGTGCCTTTGGGCGAGATGACTAAAACTCCGTTTCTTCGAACAATGGAACGAGGCAACAAACTTGTTGGAAATAATACATACGGATGTATGAAGACCAATGAGTATTAAGGCTCATGGCGGGTATCGTTATTTTCTAACCTTCACAGATGATTTGAGCAGATATGGGTATATCTACTTGATGAAACATAAGTCTGAAATAGTTGAAAGGTTCAAAGAGTTTCAGAGTGAAGTGGAAAAATCATCGTAACAAGAAAATAAAGTTTCTGCGATCTGATCGCGGAGACGAATATTTGAGTTACGAGTTTGGTCTTCAATTAAAACAATGTGAAATAGTTTCATAGCTCACGCCACCTGGAACACCACAATGTTATGGTGTGTCCAAACGTCGTAAACCGCACTTTATTGGATATGGTGCGATCTATGATGTCCCTTATTGATTTACCATTATTGTTTTGGGGTTATGCATTAGAGACAGCTGCATTCACGTTTAATAGGGCACCATCTAAATCCGTTGAGACGACACCATATGAACTGTGGTTTAGCAAGAAACCCAAGTTGTCGTTTCTTAAAGTTTGGGGCTGCGATGCTTACGTGAAAAAGTTTCATCCTGATAAACTCGAACCCAAATCGGAGAAGTGCGTCTTCATAGAATACCCAAAGTAAATAGTTGGGTACACCTTCTATCACAGATCCGAAGGCAAGATATTCGTTGCTAAAAATGAATCCTTTCTAGAGAAGGAGTTTCTCTCGAAAGAAGTGAGTGGGCGGAAAGTAGAACTTGATGAGGTAACTGTACCTGTCCCCTTATTGGAAAGTAGTTCATCATAGAAATCAGTTCCTGTGACAAATACACCAATTAGTGAGGAAGCTAATGATATTGATCATGAAACTTCAGATCAAGTTACTACGAACCTCGTGGGTCTTCCAGAGTAAGATCCGCACTGTAGTGGTGTAGTAATCATGTTCTGGAAGTCATGTTACTAGACCATGATGAACCTACGAACTATGAGGAAGCGATGATGAGCCCAGATTCCGCGAAATGGCTCGAGGCCATAAAATCTGAGATATGATCCATGTATGAGAAAAAAGTATGAACTTTGATTGACTTGCTCGATGATCAGCAAGCCGTGTTAAATAAATGGATCTTCTAGAGGAAGACGGACACTGATAGTAGTATTACTATCTACCAAGCTCGACTTGTTGCGAAAGGTTTTCAACAAGTTCAAGGTGTTGAATACGATGAGATTTTCTCACTCGTATCGATGCTTAAGTCTGTCTGAATCATGTTAGCAATTGCCACATTTTATGAAATTTGGCAAATGGATGTCAAGACTGCATTCTTGAATGGATTTCTAGAAGAAGAGTTGTATATGATGCAGCCGGAAGGTTTTGTTGATCAAAAAGGTGCTAACAAAGTGTGCAAGCTCCAGCGTTCCATTTATGGACTGGTGCAAGCATCTTGGAGTTGGAATAAACGCTTTGATAGTGTGATCAAAGCATATGGTTTTATATGCACTTTTGGAGAAGCCTGATTTACAAGAAAGTGAGTGGGAGCTCTGTAGCATTTCTAGTTTTATATGTAGATGACATATTATTAATTGGAAATGATATAGAATTTCTGGATAGCATAAAGGGATACTTGAATAAAAGTTTTTCGATGAAAGACCTCAGTAAAAGCTACTTACATATTGAGCATCAAGATCAATTGAGATAGATCAAGACGCTTGATAAGATTTTCAATGAGTACATACCTTGGCAAGATTTTGAAATAGTTCAAAATGGAACAGTCAAAGAAAGAGTTCTTGCTCAGTGTTACAAAGGTATGAAATTGAGTAAGACTCAAATCCCACCACAGCAGTAAAATAGAAAGAGAATGAAAAGTCATTTCCTATGCCTCACCATAGGTTCTATAAAGTATGTTATGCTATGTACCGCACCTATTGTATACCTTGCTCAGATTTGACAAGGAGTACAATAATGATCTAGGAGTAGATCATCGACATTGGTCAAGAATATCCTTAGTGAGGACTAAGGAAATATTTCTCGATTATGGAGGAGATAAAAGAGCCCGTCAGAAAGAGTTACATAGGTGCAAGCTTTTACACCGATCCGTATGACTCTAAGTCTCAATCTAGATACATATTGAAAGTGGGAGCGATTAGCTAGAGTAGCTCCGCAAGAGCATTGTAGACATAGAATATTTGCAAAATACATACGGCTCTGAATGTGACAGACTGTTGACTAAGCTTCTCTCACGAGCAAAACATGATCACACATTAGTACTCTTTGGGTGTTAATCACATAGCGATGTGAACTAGATTATTGACTCTAGTAAACCCTTTGGGTGTTGGTCACATGATGATGTGAACTATGGGTGTTAATCATATACGATATGAATATTGTTGTTAAATCACATGACGATGTGAACTAGATTATTGACTCTAGTGCAAGTGGGAGATCAAGGAAATATGCCCTAGAGGCAATAATAAAGTTATTATTTATTTCCTTATTTCATGATAAATGTTTATTATTCATGCTAGAATTCTATTAACCGAAACATAATACATGTGTGAATACATAGACAAACATAGTGTCACTAGTATGCCTCTACTTGACTAGCTCGCTTATCGAGATGGTTATGTTTCCTAGCCATGGACAAAAGAGTTGTCATTTGATTAATCTAGATCACATCATTAGGAGAATGATGTGATTGACTTGACCCATTCAGCTTAGCTTAGCACTTGATCGCTTAGTATGTTGCTATTGCTTTCTTCATGACTTATACATGTTCCTCGTAACTATGAGATTATGCAACTCCGCTTGGGAGGAACACTTTGGTACTACCAAACGCCACAACGTAATCGGGTGATTATAAAGGAGTACTACAGTGTCTCCGAAGGTACATGTTGAGTTGGCGATTTCGAGCTTAGGTTTTGTCACTCCGATTGTTGGAGAGGTATCTCTGGCCCTCTCGGTAATACTCATCACTTAAGCCTTGCAAGCATTATAACTAATGAGTTAGTTATGAGATGATGTATTACGAACGAGTAAAGAGACTTGCCGTAATGAGATTGAACTAGGTATTGGATACCGACGATCGAATCTCGGGTAAGTAACATACCGATGACAAAGGAACAACATATGTTGTTATGCGGTTTGACCGATAAAGATCTTCGAGAATATGTGGGAGCCAATATGGGCATCCAGTCCCGCTATTGGTTATTGACCGGAAACGCTTCTCGGTCATGTCTACATAGTTCTCGAACCCGTAGGGTCCGCACGCTTAACGCTTCGCTGACGATATAGTATTATATGAGTTATGCATGTTGGTAACGAATGTTGTTCGAGTCCCTGATGAGATCATGGACATGACGAGGAACTCCTAATGGTCCGGAGATAAAGTTTGATATATAGGATAATGGTGTTTGATCTCCGAAGGGTTCCGAATTCACCTAAGGGGTTCCTGATGTTTCAAATGTTTGGGTACGAGAACACGTTATTTGGGCTAAAGGGAAAGCCCACGAGGCTTATGGAAAGTGCAAAAGGAAGTTTTATGGAGACGAGAGGCTAGACGCCAGAACCTGGCGTTTAGGGGTAGACGCCGAACCTGGCGTCTAGCCCTCGAGTCCGTAGGACTCTTGCCTTTCGGGCAAAACCGACTTTGAGGAGGCTTTTACTCCAAGTTTCACCCCAGGGCTCAACATATAAATAGAGGGGTAGGGCTAGCACCAAAGACACATCAAGAAACACCAAGCCGTGTGCCGCAACCCCGCCCCTCTAGTTTATCCTCCGTCATAGTTTCAGTAGTGCTTAGGCGAAGCCCTCGCGGAAATTGTTCTTCACCAACACCGCCACCACGCCGTCGGCTGCCGAACTCATCTACTACTTCGCCCGCCTTGCTGGATCGAGAAGGCGAGGACGCCATCGAGCTGAACGTATGTAGAACTTCGGAGGTGCCGTATGCTCGTAGTTGGATCGGTCGGAACGTGAAGACGTACGACTACATCAACCGCGTTGATAAACGCTTCCGCTTAGCGATCTTCAAGGGTATGAAGATACACTCCCCCTCTCGTTGCTATACATCAACATGATCTTGCGTGTGCGTAGGAAATTTTTTGAAATTGCTACGTTCCCCAACAAGTTGCTCACAGCCGAACTCTTCGGTGGCTAGGACTGTAACACCCCGGATGTATCTTTCCATATTTGTAACTCCAACTCTTGCCATTTTCGGATATGTGCTATGATTTCCCTCCGTGGTTGGGTTTTGTTTTCGTTTTGCATTTTGTCCATGTCATGCATCTCATATCATGTCATCATGTGCATCTCATTTGCATACGAGTTCGTCTCATGATTCCGAGCATATTCCCCGTTGTCCGTTTTGCAATCCGACACTCCTATGTTCCCCGGCGCCCCTTTTGTCCTTTTTCCGTGTGCGGGTGTTGAACATTCTCGAATGGACCGAGCCTTGCCAAGTGGCCCTGGTATAGCACCGTAGACCACCTGTCAAGTTTCGGTCATTTGGAGTTCGCTTTGATACTCCAACGGTTAACCGCCTCGCAAAGGCCTCTTTTGAGTTGCAGCCCAACAACCCTCCAAAACAGCCCAATAACCCATCTAACTCCCTCCATGCCCTCGGTCGCTCGATCACGATCGTAGGGCGAAAACTACACCCCATTTGGACACTCCTAGCTCCCTCTACCTCTATAAATAGATCCTTCCCCAAATTGATGAAACCCTAGCTCCCGTTCTCTCTCCCTACGGACACGTCCGGACGGCGCCGACGCGTCTCCGCCCAAGCCTCCAGAGCCTATCCGGGGCTGCCACGTGTCCGCTGCCACGCCCACCGGCTGCTGCCGCTTGCCCGCTGTTGCCACCCGCGCCCGCTTGCCGCCCGCCGCCCACTTCACTGCCATGCCGCCACCTTGGCTGCTGCTGCCGCTTGCTGCACTGCCGCTGCCGCCCGCCGACCACGCGCCACCGCGCGGGTCGCCGCGCCCGCCACGCCGCCCGCCCGGCGACCTCCTCCTCCGCCGGCCCGATCCGATCCAGATCCGATCTGATCCAGTTGACTTTTTCCCTCCATTTTCGCTTAAGTCTTTAACTGTGATTAATTTCGCATTTTTCAACGCATCACATCTCCGCAACCGTGGCTCCGTTTTGGGCGTATAATATGTCAAAATGTTCGTCTCGAAGAGTACATCATTTCACTAATTTTTTTTTTAGGATCACGCGGGTATCTTGGGATCGTTCCGATATTCTTATGATGACAACATTGTCTTGGTTGCCTCCTGACATTTAGGGGTTGTGGCGGTGTCCCGGAGTTGAGCTCCGAGGTGTTGTCGCCATAATTTTATCGTTGCAGTTCTGGAATACCTGAGTTTATGCGCCGACATCGAAAATCTCTTTTATGCGGTCGGTTGGTGAGATAACCCGCTAACCCAATCTTGTGGTGAGTACGGAGTATTGCCATGACTCGTATAACGGATGCTTTTCAAGGTTGAGGTACACGATTTCGAAGGTTTCTTGGTTATGTGTTGAAGGATGGATACAAATGGATGTAGGGATTGTTAGCTTGGGTGAGATATATATTGCTCCTCAGATCCCCAACACTGATTGCATAACCGGAAAGTTTGGGAGTTTATAGGTGGGATTCAAGTAGCTCTAGCATTTCTTCCGCAGATATTTGGTTTGTGATTGGGTAATCCTTACCACTTATTTGTTCCATTCATACCTTGTTTTTATTTTCATTCATCAATATCTATTATCAAGTGGCTTCTCACCTTAATGGACCTGATGTTTACTTTGGAATTCATTCGTTCATCCTTGTTCGAATGTTTATTGTGAAGACTATATGTTGCAATTTCTATCCGCTGATTCAACTTGTCTATCTGTCTATCAAGATGCTAACGGATGTCACCCTCTTCAGATGGCTCCACCAACGTCGAGTAATCCGGAACGCAGTGATGGGAGTCGGCGAACCCTCCACCTCCACCTCCGCCTCCGAGGCATGGCAAACTTTGATGGCAACCACTAACGCCAACGCCTTCGATTGTTGATCCAGTGATGCAAGAGCGTAACCAAGGCCAAGGGAATCAAGGTCAAGGCAGTTCTATCATCACCATAGCTTCCTACACTCAACCAGTTCCTTGCCAACCAGCCAAAGTCTTTCACCATCGTGCCGAGGCCACGAGCGCCGACGATTGGCTCGTGGATATCAACAAGCACTTCAATGCAGCAATGTCGGACACGAGGACTACGTCAAGTTCAAGGTCTTTTCAGCTCAAGGATCGGGCAGCTGATTGGTTCCACAATACAAGGATTCTAGAGGTGGTCGAGTGATTACTTGGACTGATTTACGCCGGGACTTTAAAGCTCACCATATTCCTTCCAAAGGTTGTTGAGAGCAAGCGTGAGGAGTTCCGCAATCTCAAGCAAGGAACATGTCGGTGTCTGAATACAACATACTGATTTGAAACTTGCTCGCTTTTGCTAAACAAGACGCGTTCGATGAGAAAAGTATGATCTATCGCCTTCAGAGGTGGCCTTCGAGAGGATCTGCAGTTATCTCTTGTTCTTTACGAGCCTACTCGGTTTGATCAATTCTATAACATGGCACTCAAGCTAGAAGGTGCTCAGGCTCAAGTGTGAGGCTTCAAAGACGAGAATCGTGGATGCGATTCAGTCTTCGCTTCCTCTCAAGTGGCAGCAAAGCAGCAAAAGTTTTACCTTCCTCCTCCTCCGTTCCGTCGGCCTAATCAGCCAGAAGAACTCGGTGGTCGTGGATCTTCCCACCCACCCAACCCAAGCTACTGTAACAAGTCTCAGCCTCAAGCTCCAAGGTCAAATGCTCCTTATCACCGTCCGCTCTCAGAGGTGACCTGCAACAAATGCCAGCAGAAGGGTCACTATGCGAACAAATGCCATAACCAAAGGCGCCTTCCTCCTCCTCCTCCTGTGAGGTCTTCAAGCAATGCAGTGGTCAAGCATAATCCCAAGTATGCAAAGGTGAATATGATGAATGCAGCTCAAGCAGAGGATTCTTCAGATGTGATCATGGGTAATCTTCCATTAATGACATTCCTGCAAAAGTTCTTTTTGACACTGGTGCATCGCTTAGTTTCATCTCAAACCATTTGCATCTAAGCATGAGTTGTCTTTCCAAGATTTGCCTAGACCATTAGCAGTTGTCTCTCGGGTAAATGCATGAACGCAAGCTCCATGGTTCCGGATGTTTCTATCAAGATGGGTGACTATAGATTTCGGCTAAACCAATTGTTCTTGGTAACTCGATATTGATCTTATTCTTGGGATGGATGGCTTTCAAAGACAAGGCTCAACTTGATTGTGCTGCCAGGAAATTCAATTGACACACCCTTCCGAGGATGTTATCATCTATGCCGCCGTGATGAAACCATTCGGTTGTTTTCTCTCAATGAGAAGGGCGAGTTGAATGCTATCTCTCGATTCCATCGCTTGTGAGTACCAAGATGTCTTTCCGAAGAGCTTCCGGGTATGCCTCCTCATCGGCCACCGAATTCGTTATTGATCTTGAGCCCGCATCGAACCCGCTTTGCAAGCGTCCCCACAAGCTTGGACCCAAGGAGCTGAAAGAATTGAAGAAGCAGCTCGATGAACAAGAGCGTCTGGTTTGATCGGACCGAAGTTCATCTCCATGGGGATGTGGAGTTCTTTTGTCCGTAAGAAGGATGGCACGGACCGACTTTGTGTTGATTACCGTCCATTGAATAAGAAGACAATCAAGAACAAGTATCCACTTCCCAACATCAATGAGCTATTCGAGCAACTCAAAGGTGCTAAAGTATTCTCCAAGCTTGACCTTCAGATGGGTTATCATCAGATTCGCATTCGTGAACAAGATATTCCCAAGACAAAGATTCGAACAAGCTTTGGTTCTTATGAATATACTTGTCATGTCTTTCGCCTTGTCAATGCTCCTCCAACTTTCTCTCGCATGATGAACTTTATCTTCAACCCCTACACAAATGATTTCGTCTTGGTGTATCTCGATGATATTTTGGTCTTCTCCAAGAACAAGCGTGATCATGCCAAACATTTGCGATTGGTGCTCGACAAGCTCAGAGAACATCAATTCTATGCGAAGTTTTCCAAATGTGAGTTCTGGCTTGATGAAGTTCTTTATCTTGGTCATATCATCTCCGCCAAGGGCATCGCTGTTAATCCCGAGAAGGTGTCTTCAATTGTGAATTGGGAACCTCCTCGAATGTCAAGCAGCTCCGCAGGTTTTCTCGGTCTTGCAAGCTATTGTCGAAGATTCGTTGAGAATTTCTCCAAGATTGCAAAGCCTCTTTCCAACCTCCTCCAGAAGCATGTCAAGTATGTCTGGACGCCTGAGTGTGATGTCGCTTTCAACACCCTCAAAGAGAAGCTAGTTACAGCTCCTGTCTTGACTCCTCCTGATGAATCCAAGCCATTCGAAGTTTTCTGTGATGCTTCCTTGCAAGGTCTCGGTGTTGTGTTAATGCAAGAGAAGAAAGTTGTGGCCTATACCTCTCGTCAGTTGAAGCCCAACGAAAAGAACTACCCCACTCACGATCTTGAGTTGGCGGCAGTTGTCCATGCATTGATAACATGGAGACATCTCTTGTTGGGAAGGAAAGTGGACATTTTCACCGATCACAAGAGTCTCAAGTATATCTTCACACAACCAAACCTCAACCTCGTGCAAACTCGATGGGTCGAAATGATTCAAGAGTACAATCCAAGTATTGAATATACTCTGGCAAGGCGAATGTGATTGCGAGATGCTCTGAGCGAAAGGCTTATTGCAACAGCCTAATTCTCAAGCCCTTCCAACCGGATCTTTGTGAAGCTTTCATAAGCTGAATCTTCAAGTTGTTCCTCAAGGATTTCTTGCCAACCTCATAGTCTCTCCTACTTTGGAAGATCAAATTCGTGAGGCTCAACTTCGGATACCATGGTGAAGAAGGTGAAACGTGGTATTGACAAGGGCATTTCCAAATACAAGTGCTATCGCTTGATGACAAAGACACTCTTTTCTTCGAGGATCGTACAGGGTTCCTAAAGGCGATCTGAGAAAAGTCATCATGAATGAGGCACACAATTCCCTCCTATCCATTCATCCCGGAAGTACGAAGATGTACCATGACCTCAAGCAATCAGTCGGTGGACTCGAATGAAGCGAGAAATTGCTCAATTCGTGAATGAATGTGATGTCTGCAGAAGAGTGAAAGCAGAACACCAAAGACCAGCTGGTCTCCTCCAACCTCTTGCTATTCCAGAATGGAAGTTTGATCATATCGAGATGGACTTCATGACTGGATTTCCTAAGTCCAAGCGTGGAAATGATGCTATCTTCGTTGTCATTGACAAGCTTACTAAAGTGGCTCATTTTCTTCCTGTCAAAGAATCTATCACAGCAGCTCACCGGCGAGCTTTACACCTCCGTAATTGTCTCCTTGCACGGTATTCCACAATTGATCTCTTCGACCGTGGAAGCATCTTCACTTCTAAGTTCGGGATTCTTTTCGAAGGCCATGGGCACCAAAGATTCGTTTCAAAGACAGCTTTTCATCCTCAAACTAGTGGCCAAGTCGAGCGAGTCAATCAAATCCTTGAAGATATGCTCGGGGCTTGTGTCATTTCTTTGGCATGAAGTGGGAAGAGTGTCTCCCATATGCCGAGTTCTCTTACAACAACAGCTTCCAAGCGAGTTCGGCAAGGCCCCATTTGAAATTTATATGGCGTAAAGTGCCGTACTCCTCTCAATTGGTCCGAGATGTGAACGCCAACTTCTTGGCAACGACTTGATCACGAAGCAAGAAATGTGCAAAGTCATTCGTGAGAATCTTAAAGCCGCATAATCGCGCGGAAGGGCTATTTTGATGACAAGCACCGTGATGTGGCTTTTGAAATCGGAGACCATGTCTACCTCCGCCTCTCCAATGAAAGGCACTCGCCGCTCGGTATCAAAGGAAGCTTGCCCCTAGATATGTGGGTCCTTTCAAGATCATTGGCAAAAGAGGCGATCTCGCCTATCAACTTGAGCTTCCATCCAACTTTGCAAACGTGCGATGTGTTTCACGTGTCACAGCTCCGCAAGTGCTTCAAGATTCCTGAGCGCACTATCAACTTTGAAGAAATTGACCTCCAAGAAGATCTCTCTTATCATGAGCACCCCGTTGCTATTCTTGAAGAAACCGAGCGCAAGACTCGCAACAAGTCAATCAAATTCCTGAAAGTAAAGTGGTCACACCATTCCGACCGAGAAGCCACCTGGGAGCGCGAGGATCACCTCCGTTCCGAATATCCGGAGTTCTTTCAGTCCTAGATCTCGGGACGAGATCCTCTTGTAGTGGTGGAGTGTTGTAACACCCCGGATGTATCTTTCCATATTTGTAACTCCAACTCTTGCCATTTTTGGATATGTGCTATGATTTCCCTCCGTGGTTGGGTTTTGTTTTCGTTTTGCATTTTGTCCATGTCATGCATCTCATATCATGTCATCATGTGCATCTCATTTGCATACGATTTCGTCTCATGATTCCGAGCATATTCCCCGTTGTCCGTTTTGCAATCCGACACTCCTATGTTCCCCGGCGTCCCCTTTTGTCCTTTTTCCGTGTGCGGGTGTTGAACATTCTCGGAATGGACCGAGCCTTGCCAAGTGGCCCTGGTATAGCACCGGTAGACCACCTGTCAAGTTTCGGGTCATTTGGAGTTCGTTTGATACTCCAACGGTTAACCGCTCCCTCGCAAAGGCCTCTTTTGAGTTGCAGCCCAACAACCCTCCAAAACAGCCCAATAACCCATCTAACTCCCCTCCATGCCCTCGGTCGTTCGATCACGATCGTGTGGGCGAAAACTACACCCCATTTGGACACTCCTAGCTCCCTCTACCTCTATAAATAGATCCCTTCCCCGAAATTCGGATGAAACCCTAGCTCCCTTCCTCTCCTCACGGGGACACGTCCGGACGGCGCCGGACGCGTCGCCGCCGCGCGCCATAGCCTATCCGGGGCTGCCACGTGTCCGCCCAAGGCCACGCCACCATCGCGCCAGGCCGCAGCCCATGGCCCGGCCCTCCGCGCCTTCCCACCAGCGCCTCTCACCATCCGCCACCGCTGGCGCACACACCGCCATTGCCGCCGCCGCCGCCGGCCATTGCCGCGCCATTGCCACTTCGCATTGCCGCCCGCCGCGCCACAGCGCCGCGGTCGCCCAGCGCCCAGCCGCCGCCCATGGCGACCTCCTCCTCCGCCGGCCCGATCCGATCCAGATCCGATCTGGATCCAGGTTGACTTTTCCCCCCCTCCATTTTCGTCTAAGTCTTTAACTGTGATTAATTTCGGGCATTTTTCAACGCATCACATCTCCGCAACCGTGGCTCCGTTTTGGGCGTATAATATGTCAAAATGTTCGTCTCGAAGAGTACATCATTTCATTCCATTGCATCATTTGCATTTGAGCTCATCATGATGCCCGAAATGCTGTTGGAAGATAGCTTCAGATCGTTAGTTTCAGAATTTTATCAGTTCGAGCTCTTTTGTCATTTTTGCCATGAATTATGTGTGCACCCTATGAATTTGAGTCCTACATGTGAGTTGAACGTTGCCATGCCATCTTTCCAGGGGTATTTTCCATGTATTTTTGTGAGCTATGTATTGACTAGAACAAGCATGCAAAGTAGGGATGATGTTGTTACTGATTTCAGGAACTTAGTGATTTCACTAAGTCTTGTCCTGCTGATAATTTTATGCCAGATGTTTAGGTTGTTTCAGAGAGATCTATGCCCTTCTTGAGCATGATCAGTAAGGGTGTTTTGAGCATATGGTTGTGCTCTATCCATCCGTGTCTTTGTTGGCATTTATGGAGTAGTGTAGCATGTCATTTTCGTGCTCTACTTTTGCTTGAAATTGTTTCCTGGCAGACTGTTTGCATTAGATTCAATTTTCACGAGGTCGGTGTAGTTGATCCGTGTATGCTATGATGTTGTTCTTGCCATGTATAGCTCCTATGCCATGTCTTCTTGATGGGTGTATGCTTAGTTTATCATGAGGTGCTCTGTAGTGAGTGCATCGAGCTCACAAACATGCCATGTTGAATCTGTTTTTGCCATGTCCTGAGATTTCACTGTCTGAAATCTGTAATAAAACTTGCAATGTTTACATGGGTGCCATCATTTCTTAAGGTCCTTTTTGGCTTATGATCAGTAAGGGACAATTGAAATATGCTTTGAGTAGAATCATGTCATGCCTTGCTTTGTTATTATAAGTTCCTGTAGCATATTGTTTGCTTGCTCTAAACATGCCTTCCTGATGTTAATTCCTGCCATGTTAGTATTTTCAGTAAGTCTGTGAACCTGATATTTTGAGCACTTTCTCCATGCTTGTTTGAACATGTTATGATGTGATTTAGCCGTAGCTCAGTGTTCCTCTATTGTTAAGCATCTCCTGTAGTTCGTTGCCATATGCTTTGTTTTTATGTTGGGGTGCTGTAGCATAGTTTCGTGTTGCGTGCTAAGTAGCATCGGGCTGTTAAACGCAGTTTTGCGTCATTCTTGTTTTGCTTGTCATTTGCAAACCGTGCATCCGATTCCGGTGATCTTTATATCGATTTCAACCGAAATCATCTTATCTTTCCAGTGGCATACTTGGTTTGCCAAGTTGATGCCCGGTTCATCATTTTCCTTCCGGAGCATACATATGCATAGCATGTCACATCTCGCATAGCATGTCATGTATTGCATCATATTGCTTGTGCATATGTTCCTTGTTTGATTGTGGTTCCGTTGCTTGTGTTCTTGCTTTGGGAAGAGCCGGGAGACGAGTACGTGAACGAGGAGCCTGTTGAGAACGCCTACGAAGATCCAGCCTTCGACAACTCTGAGAACCTTACAGGCAAGATGACCATACCTTCGATATCACTTCTATCTTTGCTTGCTAGATGCTCGCTCTTTTGCTATGCCTATGCTGCGATACCTACCACATGCTATATCTTGCCACCCATATTGCCATGTCAACCTCTAACCATCCATGTCCTAGCAAACCGTTGTTTGGCTATGTTACCGCTTTGCTCAGCCCCTCTTATAGCGTTGTTAGTTGCAGGTGAAGATGAAGTTTGTTCCTTGTTGGAACATGGTTATTTTGGGATATCACAATATCTATTGTTTTAATTAATGCATCTATATACTTGGTAAAGGGTGGAAGGCTCGGCCTTATGCCCGGTGTTTTGTTCCACTCTTGCCACCCTAGTTTCCGTCATACCGTGTTATGTTCCTTGATTTTGCGTTCCTTACGCGGTCGGGTGATTTATGGGACCCCTTGACGGTTCGCTTTGAATAAAACTCCTCCAGCAAGGCCCAACCTTGGTTTTACCATTTGCCACCTATACCCTTTTTCCCTTGGGTTTTCGCGAGCCCGAGGGTCATCTTTATTTTAGCCCCGGGCGGTGCTCGTTAGAGTGTTGGTCCAACTGTCGGCCACGGTGGCCACCAGGGGCAACTCTGGGATGGCCTATCGGAAGTTTGGATAATCCGGTGTGCCCTGAGAAAGAGATATGTGCAGCTCCTATCGGGATTTGTCGGCACATTCGGGAGGCTTTGCTGGTTTAGTTTTACCATTGTCGAAATGTCTTGATGTACCGGGATACCGAGTCTGATCGGAGTGTCTTGGGTGAAGGTTTATTCCTTCGATGACCGTGAGAGCTTGTGATGGGCTGTTGGGACACCCCGCAGGTATTATCTTTCAAAGCCGTGCTGCGGTTATGAGGCAGATGGGAATTTGTTAATGTCGGTTGTAGAAAACCCGTTGACCTTAATTAAAATACATCAACCGTGTATGTAACCGTGATGGTCTCTTCTCGGAGTCCGGAAGTGAACACGATGTTGGAGTTATGCTTGACGTAAGTAGTCGGGATCACTTCTTGATCGCTAATAGTTTCACGACCGCGCTTTGCTTCTCTTCTCGCTCTCTTTTGCGAAGTAGCCACCATATATGCTAAGTAAAGCTTGCAGCAGCTCCTCCTTTGACACCAGCCTTCCTTGCTTAAATAGTCTTGATCTCGCGGGTGTGAGATTGTTGAGTCCCTCGTGGCTCCTGATTCTACCAAAACAGATGCAGTACTGGTGATGCCAGCTACAGATGGCGAATCGAGCTAAAGTGGGAATACGATGAGGCCCTTGGTCGATACTATGTTTCTTTTCCGGATGATTAGTAGTGGGGCCCAGTTGGGGCGATCGGGGATCTGCGTCGCATGTGGGGTTGTTCTTCTTTTATTTTGGTTCCGTAGTCGGACCTTGATTGTATCTGGATGATGTAATGCTTTATTCATGTATTTGTGTGAAGTGGCGACTGTAAGCCAACTATGTACCTTGTCCCTTATGTATTACATGGATTGTGCGAAGATTACCTCACTTGCGACATTGCTTTCAATGCGGTTATGCCTCTAAGTCGTGCTTCGACACGTGGGAGCTATAGCCGCATCGAGGGCGTTACAAGGACCTTAGACCATCAATCGTTTAGCGTGTCCTGTTCAGCATGAAGCTGCTGCTATTTCTTTTTCAGGCTCCGCGCCGTGGCGATTAGTTGTGCTTGAAGCGTTCATGTTCGAGGGGTTCCTCCGGGATGATGAAATCTTTGTCACCCAGGCTCACATCCTCTTCGGAGGCAGGTAAGTAATTATTGTCCTCCGAGTCCTCATGATCAGCGTGTTCAGGGCTGTACTGACCGTCCTCCCTCGCGTCCTATTCGGACGTGAGCTCGACGGAGTGGTCTTCGGTGTTGTCCGGGGTTTCATTATCTCCGGTGCTGGCAGTACTATCCTTTACCCGACGTGATCATGAGTAGCGCCCCTAATGCCGGCGCTTTCGTGGTTCATCGACGGGCTTGTCCTTGCATGGATCTTGAATGCCATCGTCGTCCTTTTCCTCAGGAGTGTCCACCATGTATACGTCGTAGGTAGAAGTGGTTGTCCAACACCCTGTAGTAGGTGGGTTTTGGCTTTGTTCGACGTCGACATCATCGTCCATGCCGTCGCTGTCTTCGGAGGTGTAGTCTAGCATGTCGGTTAAATCCTCAACAATGGCTATTAAGTGGGTGGTGGGTGGGCTGTATAATTCCCCGACTTCAGCCCCCAGACTGTGTTGGGCGTAGTTCGGAGGTGAATCTTACGTAATGGCAAGAGATTGTATTAAGCCCAGTGCTTCGTCTAATAGCGAAAGCTGGATGGGAGTCTGCGGATCTGCGGGGCCGGGCACTTGATTGAGTCCGGGGGGCGTAGACCTCAGCAGTTCGAATTTATCCTGCAGAGGCGAGTCCGGATCTTCGATGACTGGGAGAGTTTCGTTTGACTCCGGGGTTACCAACGGCGCGATCGCATCTCGGTCTCCAGCTGTGAGTTCCATGATAGGAGAGAGTCCCGCGGGGTCGATCCTCCCGTCGTCGGAAAAAGTGATCTGCCTCAGATCAAAAGCCAAGGCAGGTGTGAGCATTGACCCCTGGACAAGATCTGATAGCGGATCTGAAGGTACCTCTTCATGAGGGTGGGGAGCAGTAGTCGAGGCCTCGAAACCCTCGAAGATGAGATCCCCTCGGATATCAGTGATGTAAATCAAGTTCCCAAACCTGATCTGGTGTCTGGGGGCGTAGCTATCAACCTGCTCAAGGCGTCCGGCCGAGTCAGCACGTAGTACGAAGCCTCCGAACACAAAGACCTGCCGGGCAAAAAAGTCTCACCGGACATAGTATCATCGTTGATGAAGATGCGCGCCATCAATCCTTTCATTGACAACACAATAGAGCTCTCAATGAAAGCACCAATGTTGGTGTCAAAACCGGCAGATCTCGGGTAGGGGGGCCTAAGCTATGTGTCTGAGGATCAATGGTAACAATGGAAAGAGGTACATGATGTTTACCCAGGTTCGGGCCCTCTTAAA
The DNA here is from genome assembly GCA_021437245.1 of Aegilops speltoides. Taxonomy (NCBI): domain Eukaryota; kingdom Viridiplantae; phylum Streptophyta; class Magnoliopsida; order Poales; family Poaceae; genus Aegilops; species Aegilops speltoides. The sequence goes on along the minus strand of CM038144.1, from coordinate 109,010,238 downwards.
GGTGGTAAAACCCTACATCCTGCTTGATTGTATTCGATGAGTATAGGGGTTACAAGAGTTGATCTACCTCAAGATCGTAATGGCTAACCCTAAATTGTCTAGCCTATGAATGTTATGATCTTGGCTCCAGTCTAAACCCCCGGTTTATATAGACACTAGAGGGGCCGAGGGTTATACAGAGTCGATTTACAGAGAAAGGAAATAGTACATCCCCACTCCTAATCTTGTCGTTCATGCATACAGGAGTCCTAACCGGACACAGGAGGTGGTCTTCTTACTTCATCTTTAGAGTCCATTAGTCCGACCCATATCAAATAGGCCGGACACCCGAGGAACCCCTAGTCTGGGACTCCCTCAGCGACCTTGAGAGGTCCTCTGTCTGTATGAAGTCTTTGGGTCATATGAAGCCTTTGATTTAGGGTTTTGTAAGTGCATCTAGTGCCACCCCTAGTTGGTATTGGAGTATTGACGACAAACATGGTTGAGGGACAAATGTGTTTGTGAGAATTGCAGGATAACATAGGTAGAAGACCCTTGTTGATTTGGTTTACCTACCAGAGATGACCCCTAAAAATGTATGAAGACATTGAAGACAATGGTGGTTCGTGAAGACATACACGTCAAAGATAATGACGTGTGAAGAGATTCACTTGAGGACAATGGAGTGCGAAGACATAGTTTCTTTCGTAGTTTCATTTTCTTCTTTCTTGAGTCATAGGGAACCACGGTACTGTTAAGTGGGGTCCAAGTGAACAAAGTCAGAAGACTGATGTGATGCTGAACCAAAAATCCTATGTCTTCGAGTGATGACAATGAGAGTAAATCTTATCCAGAGTTGGATGAGTTAGCTTTGCTTGTAGACCACGTCAAGCTGCCGAGTGTGTTTGAAATCCGACCATTGCACACGTGTCGGTTCCTTAGTGACCCAGGGTCATTTTGGACATATCATGTTGGGTTGCCTGCTTGCTAAAAATAGCCCACCCCCTCCACCATAAATCGGTGGCTACTCAGAATTAGTGCACGTCTTTTGTCGTTTGAGAGCAACCCACCTCCGAAGCCTCTGAGAGAGAGAATCCTTGCAAGGACAAAGCCCAAAAGACCTAGAGCCAAAGAGTGTTAGGCATCATTGAAGTCTTTCTGTTTGCATGATCTGAAGACTTATTACACTTGAGGACTATGTATCCTCCAACCGGTTAGGCGTCATGTCCTGAGGATCCAAGAGTCATTGTGGATCGCCAGTGAACGGACTCTGTGAAGGTTTGGAAGTCTACCTTGAAGATTTACCAAAGTGATTGGGTGAGGACTGGGTGTCCTTAGCTCAAGGGGAATAAGGTGAAGATGTGGTCTTCTGAGTTCAATCTCAGCCTCCCTAACCAGACGTACCGTTGTCACAACAACTGGAATTGGTCTACCGAATCCTTATCTTCACCAAGCAACTGGCTCTATCCCCTATCTCCTTTACATTTCAGTTTGTCTTCGTGAAGTCATTGCTTGCATGCCTGATATGTTTGACTTCATAGTGTGAATACTTTCGTGTATTTGGCTTCATATTGTCTTCCTATTCCGACTGTTCTACCTAGCAACTATTTGTTTTCGTGCTTTCATAGTACTGTTTACTTGACTATGGCCTGTCTAGTGTAGCATATTTTCTGCTGCATAGCGTATAGGTGTTGTTTAATTTTTTGTCTTCGAAGATCTTGCATCTCTCAAAGTCTTCCATGAAAATTGCCTATTCACCCCCACTCTAGTCGATAACTAGCACTTTTAGGTTTGTCTTCTTCCCTGGTGGTGTCATGAAGACATTCATGGGAAGCTTCTCAAGACAAATTTTAGGAACCCAAATCTTCTTCATAGGTGACCCATTCCTGCAATCAGTTCCAATAAACATGGCAAACACTTTACTATTCCGATTCTTGAACAGTTTATAGTTTGAGTCAAATGACTCATCAATGACAACAGGGTTAACACAAGTGAAGCCAGATATGGTGAATGGATCCACTGAGGGGTCCTTTGCAGCAACCCATGTGGTTTTGGGGTACTGCTCAGGCTTCCGGTAAGAGCCACCAACATTCATTTTCCTCTCGAAACCAACACCCTCTTTCCTAGGGCTTCGGTTCAAAATCTGTTTCTTGAGGACATCACATAATGTCTGATGCCCTTTGAGGCTCTTGTGCATCCCTGGTTCAAGCAATGTCTTAAACCTGGCATTCCCATCAGCAATAGTAGTGGCATCCTCTGAAGAGGGGTTAGTTACCACATCAACATTTGAAGATATTGGAATTTCAGAAGCAGTAGAACATTCAGCAATAGAGACATCATTGTGATGCTCACGGCATTTTAAGCAAGGTGTCACAAAATCTTACTGAGCGGAACTGATCTATTGAGTGAGTAGTGAGTCATTTTCCTTTTGAAGATCTTCATGAGACGCTCTCAGTTTCTCTAGTTCTTGCTTCCTTTGAAGATAGTCATAGGAAAGCTTCTCATGATAGCTGAGAGGGTTTCATGACGACTTTCAAGTTCCTCGTACTTAACTCGAAGATTTTTTATGTATTTAGTTAAGGACTGAGTTTGATTCATTTCCTCGTCCAACAGGTCATCGCTTTTGTCTAGAATTTTTGAAACTTTTCCATGGTTGTTTTTTCTCAGTTGCAATTTTAGCAAGAGTTTTATAGCTGGGTTTGGTTTCACCTTCAGAGTCATCTTCACTAGAGGTCCGAAAGTTAGCATCGTGTGAGTTTACCTTAGCATCTCTAGCCATGAAGCAGTACGTACGAGAAGAGTTTTTGTCTTCATCAGCTTCAGTGTCGATGATGTGACCATTATCTTCAGTGTCGAAGATGGACTTGGCGAGGAATGTTGAGGCTAGAGCCAGGCTTGCCATGCCTAAATTAGACTCCTCCTCAGACTCCACCTCCGCCTCCTCAGAAGTAGACTCCCCCTCTGAATCCATTTCCTTGCCAATGAACGCACGAACCTTGCCAGGTGAGCTCTTCATGTAAGATGAAGACTTTGAAGAAGACTTTCAAGAATACTTTGAGGATTTATTCTTCTTCTTATCATCAGAGTCATATTTCTTGCTCCTCTTCTTTTTCTTTGCTTCCATGTCCCATTGAGGACACTCAGATATGTAGTGGTCTGGCTTTTTGCATTTGTGGCATGTTCTCTTGTTGTAGTCACAAGAGGAAGCCCCATCATTCTTGGAGCCAGATTTTGAAGGTCTTCTGAAGAGATTCTTCTTGGAGAACTTTTGGAACTTTCTCACAAGCATTGATAGCTCTTTACCTATGTCTTCAAGATCATCAGAACTGTAGTCAAATGCTTCAGATAAGGATACAACCTTTGCCTTCAAAGCACGAGATCGGCCATAGTTGGTACCATAGATATCTCTCTTCTCAGATAGCTGGAATTGATGTGTGTTGAGCTTCTCAAGTATGTCAAATGGATCAAGATATTTAAAATTGGGACGTTCTGGGATCATCAAGGCTAGAGTGTCAAATGAGCTATCAAGTGATCTCAATAGCTTCTTCATGACTTCATGCTTGGTGATTTCAGTGACGCCGAGAGCACGAAGCTCATTTGTGATATCAGTAAGACGGTCAAAGGTGTGTTGGACATTTTCATTGTCAAGCCTTTTGGAGCGGTTAAAGAGATTGCAAAGCAAATCAATTCTTGAGTCTCTCTGAGTTGAGACGCCTTTGTTGACTTTGGACAGCTAGTCATAGACTAGTTTCGCAGACTCCAGAGCACTCACACGGCCATACCGCCGTTTGGTTAGATGACCACAAATGATGTTCTTGGAGGTTGAATCCAATTGTGTGAATCTCTTCATATCAGCAACGGGGACACCTTCACTGACTTTTGGCACTCCAGTCTTGACGACATACCAGAGGTCATTGTCAATGGCTTCAAGATGCATGCGCATCTTATTCTTCCAGTAGGGGTAATCAGTGCCATCAAAGATGGGGCACGCAGCGGAGACCTTGATTATCCCTGCATTCGACATAGCTAAAACTCTAGGTGCTTAAACCGAATCACACAGAACAAGGGAGCACCTTGCTCTGATACCACTTGAAAGTTCTAGTTATCAACTAGAGGGGGGTGAATAGGCATTTTTTATGAAAGTCGTCAAGACATGAAATGTCTTCAAAGACAAGCAAGCAAATAACACCTACACTGTATGCAGCGGAAGATAAGTTACACTAGACATGCCATAGTCAAAGAAACAGTACAAGGACAACACGAAGAAACATAGCAGCTAGGTAGAATAGATGAGAATAGGAAGAAAGTGTGAAGCCAAATATGCAATCAGAGAGAATGTCTTCACACAATGAAGTCAAACAGGGCAAACAACAATGACTTCATGAAGCTAAACAATAAGTAAAGGGTGAAGTGATAGAACCAGTTGCTTGACGAAGACAAAGATTTGGTAGACCAGTTCTAATTTCTGTGACAACTGTACGTCTAGTTAGGGAGGCTGAGATTGAACTCAGAAGACCGTGTCTTCACCTTATTCCCCTTGATCTAAGGGCACTTAGTCCTCGCCCAATCACTCTGGTAAGTCTTCAAGGTAGACTTCCAAACCTTCACAGACTTTGTTCACCAGCGATCCACAAGGACTCTTGGATCCTTAGAATGCGAAGCCTAATCGATTGGAAGATACACAGTCTTCAAGTGTAATAAGTCTTCACATCACGCGAACAGAAAGACTTCAGTGATGCCAACATTATTTGGGCTTTGGGTGTTTTGGGTTTTGTTCTCGCAAGGACTCTCTCTCAAAGGCTTCGGAGGTGTGTTCCTCCCAAATGACAAGAGCCATGTACTAAATCTGAGCGGCAACCAATTAATGGTGTAGGGGGTGTCGGTGTCAAATCGGCGGATCTCGGGTAGGGGGTCCCGAACTGTGCATCTAAGGCTAATGGTAACAGGAGGCGGGTGTCGGTGTCAAAACCGGCGGATCTCGGGTAGGGGGTCCCGAACTGTGCGTCTAGGCGGATGGTAACAGGAGACAAGGGACAAGATGTTTTTACCTAGGTTCGGGCCCTCTCGATGGAGGTAAAACCCTACTCCTGCTTGATTGATATTGATGATATGGGTAGTACAAGAGTAGATCTACCACGAGATCAGAGAGGCTAAACCCTAGAAGCTAGCCTATGGTATGATTGTTGTTAGTCTCTGATTTGAAACCCTACGGTTTATATAGGCACCGAAGAGGGTTAGGGTTACACAGAGTCGGTTACAATGGTAGGAGATTTATATATCCGTATCGCCAAGCTTGCCTTCCACGCCAAGGAAAGTCCCATCCGGACACGGGATGAAGTCTTCAATCTTGTATCTTCATAGTCCAGGAGTCCGGCCGAAGATGATAGTTTGGCTATCCGGACAACCCCTAGTCCAGGACTCCCTCAGCAGCCCTTGAACCAGGCTTCAATGACAACGAGTCCGGCGCCCATATTGTCTTCGACATTGCAAGGCGGGTTCCTCCTCCGAATACTTCATAGATGATTTTGAACACAAGGATAGTGTCCCGCTCTGCAAAATAAGCTCCACATACCACCGTAGAGAGAATAATAATATTTACACAAATTCAACCTGCTGACGTATTCCGTGGCGTGACATCACACCACGGCCAAGCCTTTATTTTTACTGTTCCACCTCAGCGCGTTTAGCGAGGCGGTTTTTTGGCACGTCTTGTCAAAGCAGAGATCGTGTCCCCTTATTCCGGGATTCTCATCAATACGGGCGTGGGTAACCCGACCGTGTCCGTTGGCACGTCTCCTCTATCGAAGGAGACTCCCGAACGGTCACGGGGGAGGCTCTTGGTATTCAACCTCTTTATAAAGAGACCAAGGCTCCACTCCCTTCTTTCAATCTCAATCGAATCCGCCCCTCGCCTCGAGTTTCAACACCCAAAGCTCCATATTCAGGCGCTTCGGACCTTCGATGATGTCCGGCTCCGACCTGCAAGGCCGGTGGATGCCTTCCTTCGTCACGGAATAAGATGTGCTAAAGTTAAGAGACACCATGTATTTAACCGATGAAATTTCACATAGGCTGCCTGCCCAAGGGCAGGTTATTCCCACTCCCAATCCTGGTGAAAGCGTGGTGTTCGCGTCTCACTTCCTTCGGGGGCTAAGCTTCCCGACGGACCCCTTCGTGAGGGGGCTCATGTTTTACTATGGGCTGGAATTTCACGACTTGGATCCGGAGTCCATCCTCCACATCTCATCGTTCATCGTCGTGTGCGAAGCCTTCCTCCGTATTACCCCTCACTTCGGATTGTGGCTCAAGACCTTCAAAGTGGAGCCAAAGATGATCAAGGGGCGACAGGCAGAGTGCAGAGGGGCTGTTATAAGCAAGAATGCTGATGCTCCGTGGCCCGAGGGCTCTTTTCAAGAGGAGCTCAGTTTATGGCAACAAGAGTGGTTTTATATCACAGCTCCCAGGGGCACCAAATGGGTGGAGCCACCTGTTTTTTGCTCGGGCCCTCCATCGCGGCTGGCATCATGGGTCAGTAAAGGGCTTGACTGGGGGCCGTCCAAGGGCGTGCCCTTGCTGCAGGGCCGCATTCGGGACCTCCTAGAGAGAGAGATCACTTTGGTCGTAGTAGAGCAGGTGATGCTGATTGGTCACATCTTGCCCTGCAGACGCCGCCCCCTCCGCCTGTGGGAATTTAACCCGGAGGTACCACGAACTCTCCAACATTTTATGGGCGCGACGCCCATGGAGATGTACAAGCTTTTCTTCGGATCACAAGAGATGTGTCCGGACTTGACCGAGGACGCAGTCTAAGCTGCTGTCCTTGGGATACTCAAGTAAGTAGCCATGCCCGGACATGCTATCCTATATTTATTACAAACTTCCTTTTAAAAGAGTTGTCCCGTGAACAGGAGTGGATAGCGAAAGCAAAGTTAATCAGGTGTTCGGCCCCCCTCCTTGAGACCGCGCCGGATCCCATGTTAACTAGGATGCTGGAGGTTGCGCCTTTGGAAGAAGGTGAAGGGGGGGGGGGGAAGGAAGCTACCGCCCCCGCGAAGGAGGCTATCAGGAAAGGAGGGATCGAGAATCCCTCCATCCAAGGGAAGAAGAGGACCGCCTCTGAAGATCCGGAGACCATGGTCTCAACGCAGGGGAGGAAATCTTCGTCAGAGGGTCCGGCGCCGAGAGATGCCTCAGCCGCATTATGCCCCCAAGGGGATCAGCCCTCCACCGAGCCGTAAGTAAAAAGGGGAGTTTTTATTAAAATAAAGGATATCCCTACCCTATTTCTGATAACCGATATTTTACCTTGTAGTTCGGATCTCAGCCCTTCTCAGCAGAGCTCATCTCTAGGGGATGTTCGTCCGGAGATGATAGAGAGCGAAACGCCTCCCCCTGCCGTACCGTCTTACGAGGTGGGCGACCCTGAGGTGTCGTCACGGAGGGTTTCTCCGAGTCCGGCGGGGCCGGAAGGTAGTCGTATGTCCCCTCAAAGCCCTCCACGTCTGACCTTCAAAAAAGGCCATCGGACGAGTCCGGCACCGTATGGTGTACGGTTGGAGGAGCTGAAGGATCTGCTTGGGTGAGCATTTATCTCAGAAGATCACCGTGCGTTAATGGGTACGGTGATTGAAAGGATTTCGTCCGCTGAGAGCGGATTGCATGAAGCCGTCAGAAGTTTATTGACAGGTTTTGAGGTACGCAAATGATGTACCTTATGACAGTTCCGCATATAAAATGCGCCCTGTGTAGATAGTAGCCCCTGAGGCTCGGTGGGTTCTCAAAAATGATAGCGCGCCGAGGATCATATTCCCAGGTATAATATGTCGCCCTTCCTATGTAGGTGGCGAAGTGTCCGGTGGCTCGCCAGACTGATGGATTTCCCGAACTAAAGCGGCAACTTGACGTGGCGGATGCCGACATCGCGCTTGTCAATGAGCGTCTTGACGAGTCACAAGGTATGTGATCTCTCCGCGGACACTTGTTAAGGGAGTTTGATGCCCGTGCCTCACAACATGTATGCTTGACGCAGATGGTGCCGCTTCCATGGAGAACCTGCGGACGGAGCTCGCCCAGGCCAAGGAGCAGGCCAGAAAGAGTGACACGGCTGCCTTAAAGGCGGCCGAAGAGCTAAAAGCCGAACAGGCTGCTCACTGCCAAAGCAAGAAGGAGATGGCCGAGATGGCCAAGGAGTTGAAGAATGCTGCCGATCACTGCAAGCTTCTTGACAAAGAAGATCGGGTGGTACGAGAGGACCTGAAGAAGGCCACTGCCGAGGTCAAGGATGCTCGTTCTGCGATGAGAGCTATGAAGGAGGAGTTGCGTCAGGCCGGAGATATCGCGGCTGGAAAGCCCTTTCTGCTGCAGAGGAAATTCCTGGACCCTAATTATGCTCGGTTGGACCGGCTGTGGAGTCACGGAAGATGCTTATCTGGACTTGGCGGCCAGTGCGGCGGACGCGGCCGAACACTTCCGAGATCAAGAGGATCACGAAACGGGAAAGGTTTTTTGGTCGCAGTTCCATAATCCAGAGCTCCCACTTCCATTAACCGATCGCTTGGCCGAATGGGTGGAGCTGAATAGGTTATCCGGACTTGCCATGAAGGATGTCGTGAGTCTTTTGTGGCCAAAGGGGCCTAAGCCGAAGAGCTATTTTGGCTTGGTGCAGTAGTTCCTTGGTGCGGTGCCGCATATCAATGCAATGAGGAGGTCGGCATGCATAGAGGGTGCTCGGATGGCTCTTGCCCGTGGTAAGACATACTGGGCGGAGATGAAGGCAACCGATGTTGCAACCCAAGATTTAGACGGAAGCCCAGTACCCGTCGAGCACTATTTTCAGGAAGTTCGGTCGGGCGCTCGTTTAATAGATACGCAGTGCTCGAAGAATATTATGTTCGAATAACATGTATTATTTTGAAACAATATTTTGATGATATATAAAAGCTTTTTATACTTGTGCTTTCAAGGATTAAAACACCTCTTGTGCGGCCATTAATGTATATTTGTATATAACCTGAAAGATGGCAGTCTTCGGCTTCAGCCCCCACGCATATAATGCAGGGGTGTTTGCAAAAGGCGCATTTTCACACTTGATCCAACGTCTTGCTCCTATAAAGGAGGTGGTAGCGTAGCAAACTAGGCAACCGGACTATAATGCTTTATCACTTTCACTTAGCCATAGGAGTTTGACAATGGGGCTACTATATAGCCCCTAGGGGCACAGCGCTCACCGAATTTGGGGCACGTATGTACTGACCGAGCAGCCCTTCCTCAATGCGGAGGAATCCTATAGATTCCGCGGGTCATCGATGTGGTGACCAGGTCTCACGTTGTATCATAACAATCGATTTTGGCTTTCTCTCTTGAGGTGCTCGCTGGCGAACCGGTTACAATCGCATTAGTTCTCCTAGTGCCGCGTTAGCCGATAGAAGCGAGAACATAAGGTAGCAAAACACAGGAGCCGGGCAAACCCAACATTTGACCAAAGACATGATTTGGAGCTGATGCATATAAGGCCTGACTCGAGACGGCGAACACTCCCTAAGGTATTCGGTCTTTATGAAAACGGGCCGAACAACGCCCTTGGTAAGCCCCTGGTGTCCAGGTACGCGCAAAATTCTGACGTGGCCTATGCCAAAACGCGAGCCTCCTCCTTGGTTATAGTAAGAAACCAGGGGATGTGTATCAACAAGAGACAGTAAAGTCCTCCGTTGTGTCGTATCCTGGACGGGTGTCGCACGGTGTCCATCTATAAAAGAAAGGAACTTAGTTGAAAAAGATCGTGCGAAGATGTATGTTATATTAAAATAAACAAAGTACGTTTCAAAAAATAAATAAAATTGAGCTTTATTGACTCTTGTTGTATATGCGCGGAGCCCCTAGTGCGAGGGTGTGCGGCTGGTAAGCCCCTGTATGTTTACGCCGGACTCGTCTAACCGTGTCCGGGGTCTGAACGACCTGTTTGGGTGCTTGAATTAGTGAGGCCGGTTTAGTGTGTGGCCGTCGAGGCAGTCACACAATCTTCCGCGCTCGAGGAACACTCGATATTTCCCTTTAAGGAGATGATGCCTCGTGGACTGGGCATTTTAAGTGTGAGGGATGCATAATGCGGTATTGCATTAAAGCGGGCAAAAGCTTCGCGCCCCAGTAGTGCTTGATAGCTACTTGTAAATGGGGCGAGGTGGAAGGTTAACTTTTTGCGGTGGAAGTTGTCGGGTGAGCCGAACACAACTTCTAGCAATAGAGAGCCTGTACAATGGGCATATCGGCCTGGCATTACCCCTTGAAAGGAAGTGTTGCTATGGCGAATTTTTGTTGGCTCTATCCCCATTTTGCGGATTGTGTCCTGATATAGCAGGTTTAGATCACTTCCGCCATCCATTAGGACTTGTGTAAATTGGAGTACGTCGATTATCGGATCTAATATCAAGGTAGTCCATCCTGCGTTCTGGATACTTCTAGAGTAATCCTGATGGTCGAAGGTGATTGGTTTTGACAACCAACGGCGGGACTCCTTTTGGATAGGCCGTACGACACATATATCTATGGACGCCGTTTTGTTTTTCCCTTTTGTCACGTAAAGTGAGTTTACTATTTTGACTTCTTGTGGGAAATTCTTTTGTTTTCCGGTGCTCTGCTTGTGGGGTTCGTCATCGTCCTTGCTTTGTGTGTCGAGCCCCTTGTGTTCGGTGTTGAGTTTGCCGGACAGCTTGAACACCCAACAATCTCTGTGGGTATGATTTGCTGGCTTCTCGGGGGTACTGTGGATTTGGCATACCTTGTCCAAGATCTTGTTTAAGTAAGATAGCTCGTCCCCGTTATCCGTAGGGGGCAGTTTTTTATGATTCTGCCGTGAGCTTTTGAATCCGGCGTTGACTGTCGTGCTCTTCGGGCTGTTGCCCTTGGTCCGGCGCTGGTCCTTGCTTCGTCGCTGTTTCCCGTTTCCATCCCTGACTTCAGATGTACTTGGGTCGCTGGTACTGCACCTTGCCAGCCAGCTATCCTCTCCCGCGAAAAAGCGGGTCATGAGGCTTGTTAATGCGGTCATTGTTCTTGGCTTTTCTTGGCCGCGGTGTCTGGCGAGCCATTCGTCTCGGACGTTGTGTTTGAAAGCTGCTGAGGCTTCAGCGTCCGGACAGTCGACTATTTGGTTCTTTTTAGTGAGGAATCTGTTCTAGAATTTTTGGGCTGACTCTCCGGGTTGTTGAGTTATGTAACTCAAATCGTCTGCATCAGAGGTCGGACATAAGTCCTTTGAAAATTTGCCCTAAAAGCATCCTCGAGCTCTTCCCAACTTCCAATGGTGTTTTCGGGGAGGCTTTTGAGCCAATGCCGGGCTGGCCCTTTGAGCTTGATGGGTATGTATTTTATGGCGTGGAGGTCATCTCCTCTAGCCATGTGTATGTGGAGGATGTAATCCTCAATCCAGACTCCAGGGTCTGTTGTTCCGTCGTATGCCTCTATGTTTACGGGCTTGAATCCTGCAGGAAACTCATGATCCAGAACCTCATCGGTGAAACATAGGGGATGTGCGGCTCCCCTATATTTAGGTGTACCGTAATATTCGAATACTTGACGTATTGCATTGCTTACTAGAGCTTGCTTTCTTGGCCCATAGATGGATCTAGCTGGGCCATCTTTCTGATGAGAATCCGTGTGCTGATCGTGTGCCAGCTTGTGTGCGGCGCCGTTTTCGTTTCTATGTTCGCCATGGGGTCATCTATCCGACCCTGTGGTCTCCTTGTTCTTTGATTGTGGTGGCTCTACGGCCTCCTCATCAAATTCTGGCAGTAGTTTTCGCTTCGGGTAGCTCTTTGTTCGGCGACTGTCGCCGTATTTGTCTGCGGTATTGAGTACTTTGCTCCATCTGATTCCGAGCGCATCTTTCGCTGTTTTGAGCTTCCGCTTCTACTTTTTTAGGCTACGTGCAGTGTCGACGAGCCTTTTGTGGAGGTTCTTCTGGTCCGGTAACTTGTCCGGCGTGAGATCGCCCGGACTGTTATCTTCGCCGGGGACGGATTGTTTATCCGTGTTGTTCTGTTCGGACGGTTGCTTGATAGCATGTTCGCCGTCCACCGGTTCGCCCTGCTCTATGGCTGGGTCTGTGTGGCTGTGGTCTCTGTCGAGGCGGGATTTTGAGCGGCGCTTACGTCTCCGTTTTGAATGTTTTTCGAGGGAATGATCCCTCGTGGCGTCCCGCTGTTCCTCGTCGTCGCTTCCTTTAGGTGTGTCCACCATGTATACATCATGAGATGAGGTGGCTGTCCAGTTCCCTATAGGTGCTGGTTCATGTTTGTCTTCTACATCGTCGTCCATGCCATCGATGTCTTCGGAATCGAAGTCGAGCACGTCGTTTAAACTTTCGACAGTGGCTACGAAGTGGGTGGTGGGTGGGCTTCGAGTTTCTTTGTTGTCCGCATCCGAACCTTCCTGTCCATAGTCCGTCCAGGACTCGCCTGATAGAGAGAGAGAGATTTTAGTGAATTTAGCACGTCGCCAAAGGGCGAGTGCTGAAAGATGTCCGCAGCAGTGAACCCCATGATCGGTGCACAATCGGATTCGATTGGCAGGGGCGCGGCAGGTTCGGAGTCTGGAGAGGAGTCCGGCACCTTGGAGTCACGAGCTTCCCAAAGGACAGGGGTGATATTTGGCTCAATCGCCGTAGAGATCGCAGCCCCAGAAGCGGTGTCCAGCCACCCATCCTCGATTGGCGCAGTCGGTTTCGAGCTAGGGGTCGGAGCGGACACTTGCACAGCCTCCAGGACACTGTCCGGCAGCAGAGCTAGATCATGCCCATCATGACAGTGCGGCGCGCTTGGCTGCGGATCAAACCCGTTGTAGATCAAATCTCCGCGGGCGTCCACAGTGTAGTTTAAACCTCCAAATCTGACCTGATGGCCAGGGGCGTAGCTTTCAATCTGCTCCAGATGGCCAGGCGAATTGGCCCGCAGTGCAAAGCCGCCGAATACGAAGATCTGTCCGGGGAGAAAAGTCTCACCCTGGACCGCATCGTTGTTGACGATCGAAGGAGCCATCGGGCCTAAAGATGACGGCACAGAGGAACTCTCAATGAAAGCACCAATGTCAGTGTCAAAACCGGCGGATCTCGGGTAGGGGGTCCCGAACTGTGCGCCTAGGTGGACGGTAACAGGAGACAAGGGACAGGATGTTTTAACCCAGGTTCAGGCCCTCTCAATGGAGGTAAAACCATGCTCCTGCTTGATTAATATTGATGATACGGGTAGTACAAGAGTAGATCTACCACGAGATCAGAGAGGCTAAACCCTAGAAGCTAGCCTATCTATGATTGTTGTTCGTCCTATAGACTAAAACCCTTCGGTTTATATAGGCACCGAAGAGGGTTAGTGTTACACAGAGTTGGTTACAATGGTAGGAGATCTATATATCCGTATCGCCAAGCTTGCCTTCCACACCAAGGAAAGTCCCATCCGGACACGGGACGAAGTCTTCAATCTTGTATCTTCATAGTCCAGGAGTCCGGCCGAAGATGACAGTTTGGTTATCCGGACACCCCCTAGTCCGGGACTCCCTCAGCGGGGGACACGATGTTTTCCCAGGTTCGGGCCCTCTCTATGGAGGTAATACCCTACTTCCTACTTGATTGATCTTGATCATATGTGTATTACAAGAGTTGATCTACCACGAGATCGGAGAGGCAAAACCCTAGAAGCTAGCCTAGGATTATCATTGTTCTCGTCCTACGGACTAAACCCTCCAGTTTATCTAGACATCGGAGGGGGCTAGGGTGACACAGAGTCGGTTACAGAGTGTCGGTGTACTAAGGTAGGGGTACCTCAGTACCCCAACTTGTGCACGGGCAGTTGCAGCTCCCCGCAGCTAGATCTACCACATGCTTGCCGGAGACCATTCCTGCTCCATATCAAGCCATTCAAGAACAAAGTGTACAAGACAGAAGATCAAGACCCCGGCAAGAGGAGCTTGCCGGGAGGGCCGTCCCAGGCTCAAGGTTACCTCGCTCACGCAAGGCCCTGGCGAGAGGAGCTCGCCGGGGAGACTAGAAGATTACATCGTAGAAGACACGCCTCGGCGCTATCACGCGTCGGCGAGGGCCCGGGGAGCGGCAAGTTACAAAGCCCGACAAGCTTCCGGGTCCGGCAAGATCAAGACCCCAGCAAGGTACTTGCCGGGAGAGCTGCGCTGCGTGCCCGCACTCCAGCTCATCTGCCCACGCGTCGCCTTAAGCTCTCTCCAGAGACGCGTGGCGGATGGCTGTCTTTGCTGGGGGTGCGGTGGCACTCCACGGTGGTGGATCCATCACCGTGGCGACGGAGACGCATAAGGGCGGAGCTTTTGGGGTCGACGGCGACGGGCATTAAATGCCTTTGTCCCCCATCACAAAGTAGGTAGAAACCCTTTGTTCAAGCAACTTTGTAGCTTCTACTGTTCCCTTGTTCCAACCACCACCTCTTTTACATTTTACCCCTTTCTCCCACGTTGACACCTGTTGGTGACCCCTTGGCACTATAAAAGGAGGCCCATGCACAACGTGGGGAGAGGGGAATCCTTGCAACTCCCACGCTCGGTGTAGCTGCTCTCGTAGCTCTTCAAGCTCCAGAGCACAATACAACACAAAGCAGCGGTAGGGTTTCTGCGTCCATCGCGCCCGAAGCTGGGTAAAATCCGCCCGCGTGCATCGCCTCGATCTGCTCTCTGTGCCTCCTCCGCCCTCGTACCGCACTCACGAAGGGGCCCCGGCCCCATAGGTGCTCGCAGCGGGCGGGTCTCCTCCGTCCCGTCCCGACACAGAGAAAGGAATCTACATATCTGAATTGCCAAGCTTGCCTTCCATGAAAAGGAGAGTCCCACCCGGACACGGGATGAGTCTTCAATCTTGTATCTTCATAGTCCAACAGTCTGGCTGTCCGAGGACCCCCTAATCCAGGACTCCCCCAGTAGCCCCTGAACCAGGCTTCAATGACGATGAGTCCGGCGCGCAGATTATCTTCGGCACTGCAAGGCGGGTTCCTTCTCCGAATACTCCAAAGTAGATCTTGAACACAAGAATCGTGCCTTCTCTGCAAGACAAATTCCACAGACCACCGTAGAGAGCACAATATTGCACGACTCTAATCTGCTACCAACTTTTACCTAGCGTGACATCACGCCATGGCCCGGTTATTTATTCAAACCGTTTTTCCAACCTGCCACTACACGTCTTCCGAGGCGGTTTTATTGGCATGTCTTGTGGAAGCAGAGATCGTGTCCCCTTATCAAAGAAATCTCATCAATACGAGCGTGGGTAACCCAACCACTCCATTAGTACGACTCCTTGGTTTAGGCAAGTTCAAAATGGCCGCGGGGAGGACGCTTGACATTCATCCTCTTTATAAAGAGGTCAAGACCTGTCCTCTTCTTTCCACGCCTAATCCTTCCCTTCCCTTACCTCGAGGTCCAACACCGAAGGCTTAGTCCAAGCTCTCCGGACCTTCAACCATGTCTGGATCCAACCTTCAAGGCCGGTGGATGGCCTCTTCCATCACAGAGGAGGACATCAAGAAGCTTAGGGAGGCTAGTATTTGACCGCCGAAATCCTTCACAGGCTTCCTGCTCAAGGGCAGGCTATTCCTACTCCCAAACCCAATGAAAGGGTCGTATTCATCTTCCACTTCCTTCAGGGCTAGGCTTCGGTCTTCATCCCTTCGTTAGAGGGATCATGTTCTATTATGGGCTAGATTTTCATGATCTAGCCTCCGATTCCTTCCTTCACATCTCAACATTCGTTGTCCTGTGTGAGGCCTTCCTCCGCTCCACCCCACACTTTGGATTATGGCTCAAGACCTTCAATGCGGAGCCGAAGATGATCAACGGGCGACACGCGGAGTGCGGAGGCTCTATAGTAAGAAAAGGTGTCGATGATTTATGGCCAAAGGGTTCCTTCCCGGAAGTTTCCGACCAATGGCAACGGGACTAGTTTTACACAGCACCCCGAGGTAGAAAGTGGACGGCCGCCCCAGCCTTCCGCTCCGCTCCTCCACCACAGCTTGCATCATGGGTCAACAAGGGGCTGGACTGGGGATCGGTTGATGACGTGCGGACATTGCAAAGCCGCATTCAGGATCTCATCAAAAAGGACACCAATCTTGTCAAGGTAATCCAAGTAATGTTAGTTCGTCGAGTCCTGCCATGCCAACGTCGACCTCTCCGTATGTGGCAGTTCAACCCAAAAGGACAGTGAACTGTTCAGCACTTCTTCGGCATGACGCTCAAAGGGATGTATCGATTATTCTTCGGATCACGAATAAAGTGTCCGGACACAACAGAGGATGCAGGCCTCGACTGCAACCGTCCAGATACCCAGGTAAGTAACTCCGCGACCGAACATGCTGTCACTATATTTGTGACAACTTTATTCTTAGAATCCACCTTCGGCCAGGACTGGATAAGAAAGGCGGAGAGGATCAGGTGTTCGACCCCTCTTCCCGAAGATTCGTCAGATCCTGTACTAACCAGGATGCTGGATCGCGCACCTTATCAAGTGCCATTAGGGGAGGACAAGGAGAGGAATGGGGAAGCCAAAAGCGGACTTCATGCTGGAGGTACATTACGCATCCTAACTAGGGAAATTATTTCCCCCGTGCCGGAGGATGAGCGAGGAGAAGAATCTAGCAACCCCTCTCCCCACGGGAAGAAAAGGGCCGCCCCCGAAGACTTGGAAGCAGAGGTCTCCAGACAAGGGAAGAAACCTTCATCAGGGGGCCCTGCCCCAGAGGGCAACATTGCCGCACAGCGCCCACAGGGGAGCCAGCCTTTAACCGAGCCATAAGTAAACAAAGGTGCTTAGTAAGCATACCCTGTTCTTTTCCTGAGAATAACGATCGAGACATATGATTTACAGTTCGGTTTATAGCCTCCCTCAACAATGTTCGTCCTCGGGGAATCTTCTTCTAGAGATGATGGAGAGCGAAATGCCTCCTCCTAATTCTCCACCTTATGAGGCGAACGACCCTAAGGTGTTGTCCTAGAGGATCTCTCCCGATCTGAAAAGACCAGATGGTAACTCTTCGGCCGCCCGAAGTCCATGGTTTTTCAGCTCCTTGAGAGACCAACAGAAAAGGCCCAAACTGTCCGATATACAAGCGGGCACATTGACGGGTCTTCTGCGGCAAGTGGCTATCTCAGAGGCACATCGTACCTTAATGGGTACGGTGGTTGAGAGGATATCATCCGCAAAAAGCAGGTTGGATGAAGCTTTTACGAGCCTACTAAGAGGCTTTGAGGTACGCAAAGTGACATTCTTTGATTGTCCGTAAATGCAAGGTGCACTTTGTATAGATAGTAGCCCCTGAGACTCTGGTTGCCATCCAGACGAGGCGAGGAGAGGATCATAGTCTCAGGTAATGATGGTGCCAATTTTGTACGCAGGCAGCAGCAGCTCCGGCGGCTGACCGGACTGCTGTATTTGCCGAACTGAAGCGGCAACTTGATGTGGCAGATGCAGACATCACGCTTGTGAACAAGGGGCTTGACGAGGCACAGGGTATGTATATTTGGGTGGTCAGTGAATATTAATAAGAGCATGATGCTAGGATTTATGATAGGCTTTGACTACAGATGGTGCCGCCGCCGTGGAGACCTTTCGGGCAGAACTTGCCCGGGCCAAGGAGCAAGCCAGGAGAGGAATGCGGCTGCCGTGAAGACAGCTGATGAATTAAAAGCCGAACAGGCTGCTCATCACCAGAGTGAGGATAGAATAGCCAACATGGCTCTTGAGCTACAAAATGCTGCTAGCCGATATGAGCTTCTCAAAAGAGAGAACCAAGCAAAAATGGCTGACCTAAATAAGGCCTTACAAGTAGCAAAGGAAACTCGCTCTGAGATCAGAGCGGCTCGGGAGGAGCTCCGGCAAGCCGGTGAGATCGCGGCTCGAAAGCCCTCTTTATCGTCAACAAAATTCAGCGATCCGAAGTATGCCCCTCTTGATCAATTGTGGAGTTCTTCAGACACATACTTGGATTTGTCAAAGAGTGTTGCTGATGCGACGCAGTATTTCGAAGATTGAGAAGATCATGAAGCAGAAAGATTGTTATGGTCGCAGTTCACTACTCCAAGGCGTCCTCTGCTGTTGAATGAGCAAATGGCCGAATGGGCCAAGCTCCACAGGTTATCCGGGCTTTCCATGAAGGCCGTCGTGGATCACCTGTGGCCGAAGGAACCAAGTCCGGATAGTTATTTTGGGTTGGTGCAACGATTTATACATGCTGTGCCGCATATCGACGCTGTCAAGCGGTCGGCGTGCATAGTGGGTGCGCGGATGGCCCTTGCCCGCGTTAAGACATACTGGGCGAAGATGGAGGTCACCAATATTGCAACCAGGCGTCCACCCGAGGGCCAATACTCACCCGAGCACTATTTTCAAGAAGTCTTAGAAGGTGCCTATTTAATAGAGGCTCAGTGCTCCAACAATACTATGTTCGAATGACATGTATCTTGATTGTAAAAACAATGCTTTTGATAATAAAGGCTATATTTATATTTTTGCCCGTAAAGTATTGTAGTGCCTCCTGTGCGGCTGCTTATGTATATATGTATATAACCTAAAAGTTTGCAGTCGTCGGCTTCAGACTCGCGTATAACGCGGTGGTGTTCGGTGAAAGCGCGTAATCACACTTGATCCAACGTCTTGGTCCGTTAAGGAGGTGGTCACGCGGCGAACGAGGCAATCGGACTATATAGCTTTAACACTTTCACTTAGCCATAGGAGTTTGAAGGTGGGGCTACGATATAACCCCTGGTATGTCCGCATTTGTCCAAATACGATGCGTTTACATATGTGACCGGAAAACCGGTGCTTCCTTAATGCGGAGGAATCACGAAGATTCCACTAAGTCATCGAGTGGTTGACCAATCTCTCGCTTTCTCTACTGAGGTGCTCATCCGGATGAACTAGGGCACAATCGCAGTAGTTCTCCTTGTGCCACCTTTGCCGATAGAGCGGAACGTAAAGTAGCAAAACACAGGAGCCAGGAAAACCCAACTATTGACCAAAGACTTGATTCGGAGCTTACGCATATAAGGCTAAACTCGGGACGCCGAACACACCCGAAGGTATTCGGACTTTACAACATATACTAGGCTGAATAATGCCCTCGATAACGAGCCCTGAATTTCCAGGTACGCGCATTAATCCGGCGTGACGAAAGAGCGGCCGTGGTGAGAACATAGATCCCAAAAACACATTGGTTGCTGCTATAACGTCTATTTTAGATCGGCGAATCATAAGCTCGCCAATAACGCCGGTATCCCTCTTGGTTATTTTAAGTACCAGGAGGGTGTGAGCCAACCAGAGACAATAAAAAAGGTTTACACAGGGTCTTAGTCTAAAAAGAAACCTTTGAATGGGGCCCTGCTGCGCGTCTGCGCCTTTGTCCGCGTTGTGTCGTATACTGGAAGGGTATAGCACGATGGTCATTTGTAAAAAAGAAAAACCCAGGTGAAAGAATCTGGTGTGACCGTGCATAAAGTCGGTTAATATTAATGAACCGTAAAAAATCAATATCTTGAGTGTAAATAGGGTCGAGCCAAACTATGGACCTTTTACATGCGGGCAGCCCCTAGCACCACATATGGGGGCATAGCCGTTAATCAAGCTCAGGTTTATCTGAGCTGCTACAACTAGGTGTGCGCCGAACGCGTCTAGCCGTGTCCATGGTCTCGAAGACCGATGAGTTACTCGGGTTGGAGGGGCCGTTCAGTGGTTTGGCTGCTAGAGCCGCCACGTAATCTTCCACACGAAGAGAACGCTCTGTGTTTCCGCTGACTGTCATGACACCACATGGACCGGGCATCTTAAGTTTGAGATAAGCGTAATGCGGTAGTGCATTGAAACGAGCGAAGCCGTTCTTCCGAGTAGTGCATGATAGCCCCTTCAGAACGTAGCGATGTCGAAGATTAGTTCTTCGCTTCGAAAGTTGTCGGGAGAACCGAATGCAACCTCTAACGTCAAAGAGCCCGTGTGTCACGCCCAATATGCGACCCTATCCAAAAGGAACTCGAAGGTCCCACCAAGGATAGACCCGCATATTGGAACGCTTTTGCAAGGTGGATATCATTACATCAACATTACATAATAGATGGGGATACATACATAAGCCATACAATGCCACATGAATACAACAATACAACATACGAGAACAACATCCGACTACGGATGAATCATAAACAAACTCAAACAATATCCACCACTGCTAGCCAGGCTGCCGACACAGGAACCTATCCCTGATCGAAGAAGAAGCGGAAGAAGAACTCAACACAAGCAAGCATCGCTCTCGCGTCAAGATCATCGCATAACCTGTACACCTGCTGTTGTTGTCGTAGTAATCAGGAGCCACGAGGACTCAGCAATCCCATCACCATGGGTATCAAGACTAGCAAAGCTTAATGGGAAAGGAAGGGGTAAAGTGGTGAGGTTGCAGCAGCGGCTAAGCATATATGGTGGCTAACCAACGCAAATGAGAGCGAGAAGAGAAACATGCGGAATGGTCGTCAACTAGCAATGATCAAGAAGTGATCCTGAACACCTACTTAGGTCAAACATAACCCAGAAACCGTGTTCACTTCCCGGACTCCGTCGAGAAGAGACCATCACGGCTACACACGCGGTTGATGCGTTTTAATTCGGATATGGTGTCAAGTTATCTACAACCGGACATTAACAAATTCTCATCTGCCACATAACCGCGGGCACGGCTCTCGAAAGTTTATACCCTGCAGGGTGTCCCAACAGCCCATGATAAGCTCTCGCGATCAGCGAAGAATAGACCTTCTCCGGGAAGACCCGATCAGTCTCGGAATCCGGTTTACAAGACATTTCAACAATGGTAAAACAAGACCAGCAAAGCCGCCCGATCGCCGACAATCCCGATAGGAGCTGCACATATCTCGTTCTCGTGGCAACACCGGATAAGCTAAGCGTCACAGTACCGGCGTAACCCAAGTTGCCAAGGGATGGTCCCACACGGTGCTCTAGTTTGGACCAACACTTAGACAAGCATTGGCCCAGGGGGGGCTATAATAAAGATGACCCTTGGGATAGTTACTCCCAAGGGAAAAGTAGGTGGTGGTGAGGCAAATGGTAAAACCAAGGTTGGGCCTTGCTGGACAACTTTTGTTCAAAGCGAACTGTCAGGGGGGGTCCCATAAATCACCCGACCGCGTTAGGAACGCAAAATCCGGGAACATAATACCGGTATGACGGAAACTAGGGCGGCAAGAGTGGAACAAAACACCAGGCATAAGGCCGAGCCTTCCACCCTTTACCAAATATATAGATGCATTAATAATATAAGAGATATTGTGATATCCCAACATAAACCCTGTCCACCATGGAGAAATCTTCAACTTCACCTGCAACTAGCAACGCTATAAGAAGGGCTGAGCAAAAGCGGTAACATAACCAAACAACGGTTTGCATAGGAAAGGTGTCAAAGGTTAGAGGTTCATGGCAATATGGGATGGCTTGATAAACAGGTAATAGGTAGCGCAGCATAGCGACAGAACGAAGCAACTAGCATAGCAATGATAGTCGTGAGATCTAGGGTAGCGGTCATCTTGCCTGAAATCCCGCTAGGAATAAGAACGAGTCCATGAAGAAGATGAAGCCACGAAGACGAACCAAGCGTAGACGAACGCATCCTCACGATCGCAACGAAACGGGAACTATCGAGAAGAAGCACACAACATAGTAAGCACACCACACATAGACAAGACATGATGCACAACAAGCATGATGCATGACAAAGTCTACATGAAGCTACTCATGGCAAGAGATGATGCAAACAAGATCAACACATCAAAGCAAGTTTAAATGAGGCCGGAAACAACATATAACAATTCCGGTAAGTCCTCATATGCAAATTTCGAAATCGGTCCAGAACTGAATAAACATTAAGTTGAAGTTGTTAAACAGCAAGTTAAGATGCACCACAATGATCTACACAAAATTCTAGTCAAGTTACATATGAAGTTCATTAGATTCGGAGATACGGTCTAGAAGATATGAGCAAAACAAGTCAAGCAAACACCTCAAAACAAGGATGCAACATGATAATATGAAGCTACATGCAAAATCAAGCAAGTTTCATATAGAGCACACTCAAAACGGAGCAACGGTGTAACACATACACTCCATACAAGTCATATCAAGAATCTGTCCATAACAGCAACTAGGCATCTTACAAGCATCAAAACAATATGCTACAGCACCCCAACATAATAACAAAAGGCATGGGCATGAAGTACACGTAAAGCACAACAAAACATGAACACTGAGCTATCTCCAGAAACAACTAGAACATGCTCAAAAGGACATGGTAAGATTGCAAATAATAACAGTTTCATACTTTAGCAGAAATAACATCAGGTTGCAATGTTTAGAGCAAGCAAACAACATGTTACAGGAACATATCATGGCAAACAAAGGCATGGAATGAATCTACTAATTGCATAGATCAAAAGGCCCTTACTGACCATGAGCCAAAAAGGCATAGAAGATGGCACCCATGTAAACATGGCAAGTTATATTACAGGTTCATACATGGCAGGAACAACAATAAGTAGGCATGTTGGTGAGCTTGAATCACTCACCACAGAGCAATACATGGCATGGCAAGGCAACCAACAGCAAGAAGACATGTTTATGAAGCTAAGCATGGCAAGAGCAAGTTCATAGGGTGCATGGATCACTAGCAAAACACATGGGAACAAGTGAACTTAATGTTAATAGGCTGACAGCAACAATATCAAGCAACATTGGAGCAAGATAACAACATCTTCCAGCAGGCTATAATTGCAACCAAGGGAATGAATGGATAGAGCATGACATGTAGATCAAAACATGTTTATAGAGCATCTCCAGATTATGCATAGAATGATTAGTAGCAACATGTTAACATAGCAACAAAATATAATAGAATCTGTCAGGAAAAACAGCAACAGCAACTACCCTACTTAACAAGCTCGATGCACTCAGCACACAACTCACAAAAATACATGGTTGGCACCACTCAAAATATGGCATGGCATAGATCAACATACATGTAGACATCAACCTCATAGGATGCACACATCCATCATGGCAAAAATGATAAATGAGCAAGTTATAACAGTTTCAGCAGATTAACATCAACATGCACTCTTCTAACAGCATTTCGGGCATCAAGATGAGCTCAAATGAAAATGATGCAATGGACTGAAATGAAGTACTCATCGAGGCGAACAATTTGACATATTACACGCACGAAACGGAGCTACGGATGCAGAGATACAGCAGGTCAAACATGGCATGATTTGCAAATTTATCAGGGACTTAGTGGGAAAATCACCTCATGAAGCGCGAAGTCAACAGCGCGCGCAGCGACTCCGGTGAGTCGGGGCGGTCCGCGTGGCGCGAGGAAGGGCGGAGGAGGCCGGGTTGGCGGAGAGGGTGCCGGCGAGGCCGGGCCGTCCGGATCTGGCCGGACTGGCGGAGCTGGCGCGGTGACCTCTGCGAGGGCGGCGCCATCATCGCCAGCCTTGAGGCGGCGGGCGTGCACCGGCCAGTGGAGTCCCGGCGGCAAGCGCAGCGGCGGAGCGCGCCTTGCCCATGGGGCGCCGGAGACGCAGGGTGGCGGCGAGCGGAGGAGCCAGCGGCCTGAGCACACGCCCGGCGACGAGGAGGCGGCGAAGCCTTGATTGCCGGCGAAAAGCGGCCTGGCGGCGGATGGTCGGGCGGCGGCGAAGCGGGTCCGGCGGCGGGCAATCTGGCCGGGGCAGGCCCGATCTGAAACTCTCTCGGGCCACGGCGGCGGCGGGTGGTGGCGTGCCACGTGGCGGCACGGGAGTGGGTGAGGGCGGCGGCGCGGGGACGGGCGGACATGTCCAGCCCGGTTCGGACGTGTCCGTCGGCGGGAGGAGGAAGAAGGCTAGGGTTTGCACCGGGATTTCGGGGGAGGCCACATATTTATAGGTAGAGGGAGCTAGGAGAGTCCAAATGAGGTGCGGTTTTTGGCCACGTGGTCGTGATCGAACGACCGAGAACATGGAGGGGAGTTAGATGGGTTTTGGGCCACTTTGGAAGGGGTGTTGGGCTACACACAACAGAGGACTTTACGGCTACCCGGTTAACCATTGGAGTATCAAACGACCTCCAAATGGCACGAAACTCTACAGGCGGTCTACCGGTGCTATACCAAGGCCGCTTGACAAACCTCGGGCCATTCCGAGAAAGTTTAATACCCACTCACAACAAGAGACAAAAGGGGGACGCCGGAGGACATAGGAGTGCCGGATTGCAAAACGGACAACGGGGAAAATGCTCGGATACATGAGACGAACACGTATGCAAATGCGATGCACATGATGACATGATATGAAATGCATATGATGACATGGCAAAGTGCAACATGCAAGCAGATGACATGGCAATGATGGCAAATAACTGGCAGACACCTGGCGCATCGGATCCGGGGCGTTACAACACTCCTCCACTAACAAGAGATCTCGTCCCGAGATCTTAGGACCGAGACGGAAGGGAAAAAGGATGGGGTGAAACAAGAACTCAAGGAAGAAGCAAAGAATCGAGAGTCCTTGAGAAGAAGAGAGGAACGACGAGAATGACGAGAATCGAAAGCTCACGGAATCAGATAGACTAAGAAACGACTCCGGTTAGAACAAGATAAGAAACGAATAAGACTGAAAAGATTTAGGCAGCACTCCGGCTGAAAAAGGAAGGATTAGAACAAGAACTTGAGAGGATGGACTGATACTTGATGAACTCTTGAAAAATGAATTAAATCATGAAGAACCACCATGAAGAACTCCGGTGACAAAGGATGATGAGATGGAAATGAAGGATGAAAGAATAAGATTAAAGCCTTGCGGTGATTTAGTTGGAGGTTCCGAGGAAATGGTCGAGGAAATTTGAACTCCGGAAAAGAAAAGATGAAAACGCTTGGAACTAGAATTTATTCATCAAGAACAAGCACCGAAGGAATGAATTAATAAGTTTGAGGAAATAAGAATAAGATTTATTGTATGCTTATCCTCGTCAAATTTAATTGATGACAAACGGATTTGGCATTCAACTTATTCTTGTTGAAAAGGATTGAGAAGTGACATATCGCAAACTTGAGAAGGTCTTCATGAACCACCGGTAGGATTGAAAAGAACGAATGGATTAAAAAGATAGTCAAGGAAAAGAATCTTGAACGAACCATCGTAAGAATTCAAAATGACTGATGAAATAAAATGAATCACCGAGAAGAATTAGAAGAACGAATATGCTTGAGGGAATTAAGAGACAAGATAACGAAGGGATCGTGAACTGATTGAAAAATACTTGAACGAAGCACCGGGGTAATTGGATAACGTTAACTGGAATGATGGCCTCCGGTGAAACAAAAAGAAATCAACTCCTGAAATGCTCCGGATGAATGAAAAGAACTTGCATGACTTGTAACAATTTGATAGGATAACATGAAGCTAGAATCACGAATCCTCGAGAGAACAGACAAGATTTAGAGGAAAAACTCTTCTTCGGTCTTCAAATAATGACGAGAAACACCACCAAAATTACTGAGGTACTCCGGTAGAATGAAAAGCGAAGAGGTTGAGCCAACAATGAAATGATTTAAAATCAATCTTGGAGAAGGCATGTGACTGATGTGATCCATTCTTACATCACACTTGAAAAAGAATTGCGAATAACTCCGGGGGAATTAGAAGAGTCAGGTAAGATCCTGGGAAAAGACCTGTGGGTTAGGGCCCACTGAAGAAAACACCATTGGAAAGGATTGTTGAAGAGGTAGATGATGCACCGGAACAATTGAAATATTTGAATGAGGTGACAACCTCGAATTAATTCGAACATAGACGAATCTCCTGAGATGTCTTGAGCACTCCGGAGGAATAAACTGGCGAGAGGCGAACGAGCAGGGAAAACACTTGACCCAAGGAAAAAGAATATGACCAGCCCGAAAAACTTGAATTGAGTGCACCGGAAAAAGAAAGTATGAAGAATGTCGAACAAAACGAGAATTCACCGGTTGAAATAATTGAGGGAAGATTGAAGAGACTCCGAGCGAATGAAATAGATGGTCGAGAGAGAGTCAGACTCCGGGAAGAAAAAAGAGGGGAAGGGCGGGAAAACAACGGCAACTTGGAAGGGGGAAGCTACGAATATCTTGAAGAGAAAACACCGGTTGAAAACATTGAGGAAAGAAAGCAAAGACTTCACACGAGTAGGATGGATACTCGATTACGGACTCCGGATTTGAGAAGAAGAAGGGATGGTGGGTGGGAAAATAAAACAACTGAGGATTGAACTTGACAACGATGAAGAGGCTCGAGTCAACTAGACGAGAGATGCACCGGACAAAAGAGGATGGACAACGAACGAAAACTAACCACGTGATCCTAAAGAAAAATTTGAATGGGAAGAGGAGTAATTCAAAACACCTACGTCAAGAATCCTCACCAGAGCGATGAAGGGGCAGAGGAGTAAAAAGAATTCCTACTCTCCGATATAACTAGACTCTGAAAACAGTTTTCTTCTAGACTCAACAACGGCCAAACTACACGATCAATCAAGGGGGGCTCCTAGGGTTGATTCGAGGCTCGATACCAACTTGTCACGCCCAATATCGACCCTATCCAAAAGGAACTCGAAGGTCCCACCAAGGATAGACCGCATATTGGGCAGCTTTACAAGGTGGATATCATTACATCAACATTACATAATAGATGGGGATACATACATAAGCCATACAATGCCACATGAATACAACAATACAACATACAAGAACAACATCCGACTACGGATGAATCATAAACAGAAACTCAAACAATATCCACCCTGCTAGCCCAGGCTGCCGACCTGGAACCTATCCCCTGATCGAAGAAGAAGCAGAAGAAGAGCTCAACACAAGCAAGCATCACTCTCGCGTCAAGATCATCGCATAACCTGTACCTGCAACTGTTGTTGTACTAATCTGTGAGCCACGAGGACTCAGCAATCCCATTACCATGGGTATCAAGACTAGCAAAGCTTAATGGGAAAGGAAGGGGTAAAGTGGTGAGGTTGCAGCAGCGGCTAAGCATATATGGTGGCTAACCAACGCAAATGAGGCGAGAAGAGAAACAAGCGGAACGGTCGTCAACTAGCAATGATCAAGAAGTGATCCTGAACTCCTACTTATGTCAAACATAACCCAGAAACCGTGTTCACTTCCCGGACTCCGCCGAGAATAGACCATCATGGCTACACACGCGGTTGATGCGTTTTAATTCGGATCTGGTGTCAAGTTATCTACAACCGGACATTAACAAATTCCCATCTTCCACATAACCGCGGGCACGACTCTCGAAAGTTTATACCCTACAGGGGTGTCCCAACTTAGCCCATGACAAGCTCTCGCGATCAACGAAGGAATAGACCTTCTCCCAGGAAGACCCGATTAATCTCGGAATCCCGGTTTACAAGACATTTCAACAATGGTAAAACAAGACCAGCAAAGCCGCCCGATGCGCCGACAATCCCGATAGGAGCTGCACATATCTCGTTCTCAGGGAAACACCGGATAAGCTAAGCGTACAGGTACCGACGTAAGCCAAGTTGCCAAGGGATGGTCCCGCACGATGCTCTAGTTTGGACCAACACTTAGACAAGCATTGGCCCAGGGGGGCTATAGTAAAGATGACCCTTGGGTTAATTACTCCCAAGGGAAAAGTAGGTGGTGGTGAGGAAAATGGTAAAACCAAGGTTGGGCCTTGCTGGACAAGTTTTATTCAAAGCGAACTGTCAGGGGGGTCCCATCAATCACCCGACCGCGTTAGGAACGCAAAATCCGGGAACATAATACCGGTATGACGGAAACTAGGGCGGCAAGAGTGGAACAAAACACCAGGCATAAGGCCGAGCCTTCTACCCTTTACCAAATATATAGATGCATTAATAATACAAGAGATATTGTGATGTCCCAACATAAACCCTGTCCACCATGGAGAAATCTTCAACTTCACCTGCAACTAGCAACGCTATAAGACGGGTGAGGGAGTCCTGGACTAGGGGGTGTCCGGACAGCCGGACTATCAATGTCCGCCGGACTCCAAGACTACGAAGATAGAAGATTGAAGACTCCGGCTCGTGTCCGGATGGTACTTTCCTTGGTGTGGAAGGCATGCTTGGCAATACGGATATGTAGATCTCCTACCATTGTAACCGACTCTGTGTAACCCTAGCCTCCTCCGGTGTCTATATAAACCGGTGATCTTTAGTCCGTAGGACAACATACATCTCAACAATCATACCATAGGCTAGCTTCTAGGGTTTAGCCTCCTTGATCTCTTGGTAGATCTACTCTTGTACTACCCATATCATCAATATTAATCAAGCGGGGCGTGGGTTTTACCTCCATCGAGAGGGCCCAACCTGGTAAAAATATTGTGTCCTCGTCTCTTGTTACCATCCGCCTAGACGCACAGTTCGGGACCCCTACGAGATCCGCCGGTTTTGACACCGACATTGGTGCTTTCATTGAGAGTTCCTCTGTGTCGTCGCCGATAGAGCGGATGCCTCCACCCGTCTTCAAAGACGGTGTTTTCGCCGGAGAGGCCTTGGCCGCTGGCCAAACTATCCGGCTGGGTGGTTTTCTCATGACCGCCTGTCCGGCCGCCGCTTCGGCAATGACTTCTCAAGTCGTCGGAAGCAATCTTCGCGTCAGCCCTAAAGCTGCCGAACATTTAGACCCAATAGAGCTCTCGTCTGTGAACGAGCTCTTGGATCGCATCGCCGCCCTGGGAGTCGCTACGGACTACAACCAGATTGGGCTTAAAACCGATCCGAGAGATTAACTCTCCCGGGCCACCCACCACGTCGCGCAGTGGTAGAGGAGCAATCTGGAAACTCTTTGCGGTGTTGAAGACAATTCATGTCGGATTCCCGAACCCTCCATGCGGATTCCCACGGAGGGGCGGACTTGATCGAGCATTGAACTTAAAATCATGCATCGCCCCTGACTCGCTGGATTGCGTCCAGCAAACCAAACTTCCGAATTCGGAAACTCCTTGGCCTTTGAGCCTCAAGATGGGCAGGGATCCGTATTTTATTACACCCACCCGCCCAGACATATGCGATCTATCTCTAATACGGCAAGAGCCTACTGAGACAGTACATCACTACTGGGCCAGATTCCTCCTGGTTATGGACAGGATAAAGGACTGCCGAGAGGAAAACGCAATATCAATTTTCTGCAATAACTGCACGGACAAAGGAATACTAAACGCCATTGATAAATGCATAAAATTACGCGCTTCACCGATCGGCATCCATTATGCGAAAATCTTGTCGACGGAGAGTTTCCGGAAAACCGAAAATCAATTTTGGGACAATCCGGCCCCAAACCCAGTCCATAGTAAAAGGGCGCCTTGCCATCAGGCCCCAGATGCCCCGGAAGCAGACCAAGCCACAACGGCATTCATCACTCCATATGGACCATTATGCTTCAACACGATGCCCTTCGGACTAAAAAACGCCGGCGCGACATATCAGCGCATGATTCAAACATGTCTGGCCACCCAGATCGGCAAAACAGTCAAGGCATACGTAGACGACGTAGTTGTCAAAACAAAACATGTCGAAACTTTAGTAGACGATTTGAGGCTCACATTCGACAACCTCAGAGCATATGACATCAAGCTGAATCCGGAAAAATGCGTTTTCGGTGTACCAGCCGGAAAGTTGCTGGCTTCATCGTATCCGGTAGAGGAACTGAAGCAAATCCGGCAAAAATCCGAGCTCTGTCACAGTTGGATATTCCAAAAGACCTCAAGCAAATACAAAAATTAACAGGATGCGTGGCAGCCTTAAGCCACTTTATCTCCCGTTTGGGAGAAAAGGTGTTGCCCCTCTATCGCCTCCTCAGGTGCACCAAACGCTTCGAGTGGACGGATGCCGCCACTGCCGGACTCGAAGAAATAAAGGCCATATTGGCAACAAATCCGGTCCTGGCTGCGCCCACTTTGGGCGAACCAATGTTGTTGTACATCGCAGCAATGCACCAAGTTGTAAGCGCGGTCCTCGTCGTCGAACGAGTGACGGAAGGGCATAAATTCCCTCTTCAAAAACCAGTGTACTATGTATCCACTGTGTTAACCCCTTGCAAATCCCGTTACCCGCACTATCAGAAGATAGCATATGCGGTGTTCATGGCGTCCCGAAAGCTCCGGCACTACTTTCAAGAGTGCTCGATAACAGTGGCCTCTGAAGTACCACTCAATGACATTATAAATAACCGCGACGCAACGGGCAGGATAGCAAAATGGGCCATCGAGCTCTTACCAGTCGACATCACTTACAAACCTCGACGAGCTATAAAGTCGTAAGTTTTGGCTGACTTCATCGCCGAATGGACTGAAGCCGAACTCCCTAAAGAGTACAGGCGCATACTCGAATGGACTATGCATTTCGACGGCTCCAAAATGTTGGCGGATGGGGTCTGGCGTCGTCTTGGCGTCCCCACCGGAATCTGATCCAAGATGTACTTCAAATAATGTACGCGGACTCCAACAATGCAGCTGAATACGAGGCCCTGCTACATGGTCTCCGGATGGCGGTCTCCATGGGCATTCAACGCCTAGAGGTGCGCGGGGACTCAAAACTTGCAATATCCCAAATAAACGGAGACTTCGACGCCAAGGATCCGAAAATGGCAGCATATCGCAACGCTGTCCTAAAAATGTCAGCTCGGTTTGAAGGACTCGAATTTCATCACATAGCCCGAGATAATAACCAAGCGGCCGACGTCCTGGCACGCATCGGCGCGAAACGTGATGCTGTCCCTCCAAATATCTTCCTAGAACGGCTCTTCAAGCCATCCGTACTATGGGAAGAGGAGTCCGGTAGCGATAAACCGGAGAAAACCGCACCAACCGGTGATTCGGCATATGACACAACACCCTCCGCCCACGTCATAATGGCAGTAATTGCCGCGTGGACAAAACCTTTCCTAGCCTACTTACTTAGGCAGGAACTTCCCGAAGACCAAAACGAGGCCCGCTGCATAGTCCGGCGATCGAAGGCCTACAAGGTCCATGAGGAGAACTTTATAAGAAAAGTACTACGAGTCCTTCAAAGGTGTATCTCCGAAGAAGAAGGGCGAAACCTCTGGCTGAAATTCATGCGGACTAGGCGGACACCACGCAGCAGCCCGGCCCTTGTAGGAAAGGCATTACATGCAGATTTTATTGGCCGACGGCTCGGGCAGATGGATCTGCTGGACTTGGTCCAGCGATGCGTTGGTTGTCAGCTCTTTGCTAATCAGAGCCATATGCCACCCACCGCCCTCAAAACCATACCCATTACCTGGCCGTTCGCGGTCTAGGGGCTTGACATGGTTGGACCCCTTAAAGGGGGAACCCACAAGAAAAAGTACCTATTGGTCATGGTGGATAAGTTCACCAAATGGATAGAGGCCAAACCGGTCAAAACGGCAGAGTCCGGACCAGTGATAGACTTTATATCGGGGGTGGTACACCGTTCTGAGTCCCCACAAAGATCATCACCGACAACGCACGAACTTCATGGCCGATGAGGTTAAGTCATGGTGCAAAAATATGGGCATCAAGCTCGACTATCGTCGATCTATCACCCTCAAACCAACGGTCAAGTGGAAAGAGCAACTGGTCTAATAATGAGCGGCATTAAACCCAGACTAGTGAGGTCACTCACTAAATCCGACACACAATGGGTCGAGGAGCTCGACTCCGTACTCTGGGGGCTGCGAACAACGCCTAACCGTACTACGGATTCACACCATTTTTATGGTATCTGGCAGAGGCAGTCTTGCCCTGTGACATTATTCATGACTCACCTCGAGTGCGCATGTATGAGGAAAGAGAGGCCGAGCTTGATCGGCAAGACAGCTTGGACACATTGGAGGAAGAACCTGACGTCGTGAAGGCTCGTTCCGCATTCTATCAGCAGCGGGCCCGAAGATATCAAAGCAGAGAAGTACGGGCCAAGACTTACAACGTTGGTGAACTAGTTCTACGCCTGCCGGACAAGAAAAAGGACAAGCTCAAGCCCAGATGGGAGGGCCCCTTCATCATCGATCAAATCTTGACCGTGAAGCATACCGTCTCTTAAATCGTCGGATAACCGACTCGAGCGAACCCATTGAGCGCAGCCCGCCTCAAGCGATTCTATGCCTAGCGCCGGACTAAGAGTTTGTCCCTTCCCGTCAAACTTTTATACTTGGTTGTCTTTTGTTTCTCTTTTATCCTTTTGACGTAAAAGCCCTTCCGGCCTATTTTTGCATTCTTTGCATCGCATGATGTGCCATCCGCACTCATTATTCCTGGGGGCTTCTTTTACAGAAGCTCAATTACACGGGTTTCATACCCAACACATGTGTCAAGCTTCCACATGTACCTTTTACTCGCCATTATATGCATCGATATGACTTAAGTTTTGGCCAAGCTGGGTTGCTGGCTCTGTGCTTACCCCTCGTTCCCGATTGTTCGACTAGGAGGTAAAGGAGCACCTCTGCGATTATTCTTGCCGGTCACCGGATGTGTACCTCGATCGGGTGAAGCCGAAAGCTAGCGTTCTTAAGGGAATATTCGGTCGGTGATTTAAAAGATGACTTTTTACCTATTTTATCTATCTGCCCCCAGATGTTTTACTGCTTTCCTTGCAGTCCGGACATGCACTTTAGGGCATGCCTCCCAGCGAAAGGAACCCTTAACGGAACTATTCTCCCTGGAAGATGTTTCTTACTAACCATGTAATATAACATAACTAGTTGGGCACTTGTCTGATAAAGCACTAATGACCCCTACGCCTGGTCTCCATGCATACCACGGTTGTTTCTTAACCAAAAAGGTATTCGGACACACTTCGGACTCTAGGGTCCCGAGGTCGAAGCGAAAAGGTCGGAAAGACAAACGATCTACAATCCGGCTAGAAGGCATTTCACATGTCACTTTAAAGGATAACATACATTGTCAAATTTATTGATTGTATTCCTCCTCAATCCCGTCTAACAGGCTGTCCAGTTTACAGTCCCGTTGGGAATATTTAGAAGCCAACTCTACTTGGCTGTACACTAAACTCACAGGGATCTCCTTCCCATCGGGCCCCACCGGTCCAACTTCGGCCATGTGGTTGGGGTCCGCCTTCTTGTACCGCGTCTTCACCGTGGCCCAAGCCTCCCTGGAACCTTGATGGCAAGCCGAAATCTTCCACAAATGGAAGCGCTGCCGCACTCCCTGCAGCTTCTCCGCAAGCTCCCCGAGGCCCTCGGGTAGGGTGAGGGCTGGCCATAAAGCATGAACGACGCTGCTCATCGCCTGCCGAACTCGTTCGAGTAGTTGCAACAGTTCGGGAAGTGGATCACCCATTGATATGGGCATCTCCTTTGCAGGACGGCCCGTGAGTATACCTACAAGACATATCATGTCAAAATACTTCCTCGCCGAACTCTTCTTTTCAAAAGAGTTCGCTCAAGCACTTACTATAAATGTCGTGACGAAGCCGCTGATTCTCCTTAACGGAGCCGGACAACTCGGCCTGAGCGCCTTTCAACTCTTCTCCGAGCTTAGCATTGGCATCCCGGAGCTTGTTCCTTTCTGCTGAACCCTATTCAGCACACTCTCTCGCCGCCTTTAGCTGGCGTAGCAATCTTACTGTCCGGATCTTGTCCGGAGGTACCGCAATGTCATTATTAGACTCGCACGCACGCCGCAAGCAGCTATATTTATCAATAAAATGTGTTACCAGAGAGGGTCTTGCCGTCTCCTCCTGCGGCGACAAGTCTTGACCTCAAGTTGGGCCTTGCAATCTTGCAGCTCCGAGACAGCCGGGCGTTCTTCTCGTTAAGTGCTCGCAATTTCAATGATCCTTAAATCAGTTAGCATAACTGCTTTAAGTCTCGGGGCTACTCTTGGTATATACAACCATTAAAATTCCCTTACCCGTATGTCTTTCACATCTTGCTCCGTAGCTCTGGTAAAACCGTTTTGAGCAGCACGGAGATCTGCGTCCCCCGTTAAAGGCATCCAATGCCTCGGGGAAAACACGCCTCTTGAAATCTTGTCGGCAGCGCTTATGGTTCATGGCACTCTCCACCTCGGACTTGGTGGCGGACGGTCTGTCGGTATCCTCCGTTGGAGAAGGATCCGGCTCGCGTCTTGCGCTTGCCTCCCCCGTCGGGCGGCGCTGGAGCTGGCGGTGTTGGTCGGATTGGCAATTCCTGCGCTCGATCCGGCGGCGCTTTTCTCTAAAAGATCATGAGCACTTAGGCGTTTCCTCGGGCGTTGCTCTAAAATTTAAACCACGAGCTATACTTTTGCGGCGACGTTTCCATCCGCACGACGCTCCTTTTCCTCCTGCTAGTTCGGACTGACCTCTGTAGGTCGGCCGCCACAGGCTCGGCTTCCTGCCGTAAAGGCGCTTCCTGCAAAATACCATCGTTCCTGAAGGTCGAAATAGGCGGGGATGAGATAGCGGTGTCCGGACTTGATCGTGGTCACAGGAAGCGGACTTAGCCGGGGTAGTCCGCCGTAATGGCGACAAAGCATTGTCTATCTTGAGCTGGTGATACACCCGTCGATCAGCTCCACCTCGATGTCGGGATCCTCTTGGAGGCGGACCCGAGGATCTGCTGGATCCTCGGGTTGTGGGCAGGACTCACCATGTCCTCCACGATCTGGCGTAGACCTGCGCCGAAGACATAATGTAAGAAGCTTAAACTTGAAAGCACGGTAGAGCCCTTGAGGTGTTAAACACCCATCCTCTAGGGTTGACCATGGAAAACCCATCCAAAGGGTTCGTCTGAAGAAGTCCTCCTTCTCCCCTTATACAGGCCGGACGGGATCTTCACGGATCCTCGGTCGAATCCGGCCCTTTGCGGCCGTCTTGGGGTAGCATCGTCTTCCCGTTGAAATCCCACATGGGGTGGCCTCTGTATTGCAGTGGCTGCACCCCTCGCTGGATGCACGTCGCCATGACTCCGATCATGGTCAAGCCGGAATGAGCCATTAATCTTATCCAGCCCATCAAGTAATGGACACTCTTGTCTTCCTCCAAACGGGGGCTCCGCGGGCGCCAGCTGAGGCGTTTCTTCAAGGAAGCAGCATCAAACTCCGGAGGCCGATCCGGATGGGTCGGGCAACGGGCGTCTCCTATAAAAACCACTCAGAGGGCGGTCTTGGACGCCTTCTTAGGAGTGCGGATAGATATCCGGACCGGCGATCGCCATATTTGGCGCCGCCCACTTGATATATGGACCCCTGGTGAGAGCGGTGTACGAGGCAAAACAGCCTCTTCCACAATGCCAAATGGGGCTCGATGCCCGAATAGCTCACAAAGAGCTCGTAGCCCGATATGCAGCCTGAGGCGGGCGTGAGGTGGTGGAGCTGGAGTCCGTAGAACTTCAGGAGCCCGCGGAGGAACGGATGTATTGGAAATCCGATCCCCCTTATCAGATAGGGGACAAAGCACGCTCGCTCCCCCTTGTTGGGGCTTAGAGTGTCCCCCACCTGCCTCCCACCTTGATAAGTAACCAGTCCGGCCCGGACTGGGACCATGAAGGCCGGAGGGAGAATCCCCTCCGTTTGGAGCTTAACTAGCTCATTGTGCGAAACAGAGCATCTCCTCCAATTCCCCGGCGGTGGGCTGGGAGCGCGTGAAGAAGAGCCGCGTTGACGATCCATGGTGGAATGGATTTCTAGGTCAGAGGCGCTTCGATGGAGTATACGCGGGAGGAAGACGGTGCGGTTTGGATCTGGATTCTTGCCTCTTTTATAGGCGGACGACTCGTACAATTAGGGGGTGAAATGTAAAAGACACCCTGGCTTTTCGCATTCGTGCGACGCGTGGAAGAGGGCCATTATTTGGCGTAGAAGCCGAGGAACACAGTATTCAAGATACATGGAATTTGAAGGGAGAACCCGCCTTGCAACGCCGAAGACTATAAACACGCTGGACTTATCATCATTGAAGCCTGGTTCGGGGGCTACTGAGGGAGTCCTGGACTAGGGGGTGTCCGGACAGCCGGACTATCAATATCCGCCGGACTCCAAGACTACGAAGATAGAAGATTGAAGACTCCGGCTCGTGTCCGGATGGTACTTTCCTTGGCGTGGAAGGCAAGCTTGGCAATACGGATATGTAGATCTCCTACCATTGTAACCGACTCTGTGTAACCCTAGCCTCCTTAGGTGTCTATATAAACCGGAGGGCTTTAGTCCGTAGGACAACATAC
Source organism: Aegilops speltoides (assembly GCA_021437245.1). Classification (NCBI taxonomy): domain Eukaryota; kingdom Viridiplantae; phylum Streptophyta; class Magnoliopsida; order Poales; family Poaceae; genus Aegilops; species Aegilops speltoides. The sequence continues at coordinate 108,973,984 of CM038144.1, read as the reverse complement.
ATCTCAACAATCATACCATAGGCTAGCTTCTAGGGTTTAGCCTCCTTGATCTCGTGGTAGATCTACTCTTGTACTACCCATATCATCAATATTAATCAAGCAGGACATAGGGTTTTACCTCCATCGAGAGGGCCCGAACCTGGGTAAAAACATTGTGTCCCTCGTCTCTTGTTACCATCCGCCTAGATGCACAGTTCGGGACCCCCTACCCGAGATCCGCCGGTTTTGACACCGACAACGGGCTGAGCAAAAGCGGTAATATAGCCAAACAACGGTTTGCATAGGAAAGGTGTCAAAGGTTAGAGGTTCATGGCAATATGGGATGGCTTGATAAACAGGTAATAGGTAGCGCAGCATAGCGATAGAACGAAGCAACTAGCATAGCAATGATAGTAGTGAGATCCGTGGTAGCGGTCATCTTGCACGAAATCCCGCTAGGAAGAAGAACGAGTCCATGAAGAAGATGAAGCCACGAAGACGAACCAAGCGTAGACGAACGCATCCTCACGATCGCAACGAAACGGGAACTATCGAGAAGAAGCACACAACATAGTAAACACACCACACACAGACAAGACATGATGCACAACAAGCATGATGCATGACAAAGTCTACATGAAGCTACTCATGGCAAGAGATGATGCAAACAAGATCAACACATCAAAGCAAGTTTAAATGAGGCCGGAAACAACATATAACAATTCCGGTATGTCCCTATATGCAAATTTCGAAATTGGTACAGAACTGAATAAACATTAAGTTGAAGTTGTTAAACAGCAAGTTAAGATGCACCACAATGATCTACACGAAATTCTAGTCAAGTTACATATAAAGTTCATTAGATTCGGAGCTACGGTCTAGAAGATATGAGCAAAACAAGTTAAGCATGGCATTGATGCAAAATACAAACAATCATCAAGCAAACACCTCAAAACAAGGATGCAACATGATAATATGAAGCTACATGCAAAATCAAGCAAGTTTCATATAGAGCACACTCAAAACGGAGCAACGGTGTAACACATACACTCCATACAAGTCATAGCAACAATCTGTCCATAACAGCAACTAGTCATCTTACAAGCATCAAAACAATATGCTACAGCACCCCAACATAATAACAAAAGGCATGGGCATGAAGTACACGTAAAGCACAACAAAACATGAACACTGAGCTATCTCCATAAACAAATAGAACATGCTCAAAAGGACATGGTAAGATTGCAAATAATAACAGTTTCAGACTTTAGCAGAAATAACATCAGGTTGCAATGTTTAGAGCAAGCAAACAACATTTTACAAGAACATATCATGGCAAGCAAAGGCATGGCATGAATCTACTAATTGCATAGATCAAAAGGCCCTTACTGACCATGAGCCCAAAAGGCATAGAAAATATGATGGCACCCATGTAAACATGGCAAGTTATATTACAGGTTCATACATGGTAGGAACAACAATAAGTAGGCATGTTGGTGAGCTTGAATCACTCACCACAGGGCAATACATGGCATGGCAAGGCAACCAACAGTGTTTATGAAGCTAAGAATGGCAAGAGCAAGTTCATAGGGTGCATGGATCACTAGCAAAACACATGGGAACAAGTGAACTTAATGTTAACAGGCTGACAGCAACAATATCAAGCAACTTTGGAGCAAGATAACAACATGTTCCAACAGGATATAATTGCAACCAAGGGCATGAATGGATAGAGCATGACATGTAGATCAAAACATGTTTATAGAGCATCTCCAGATTATGCATAGAATGATTAGTAGCAACATGTTAACATAGCACCAAAATATAACAGAATCTGTCAGGAAAAACAGCAACAACAACTACCCTACTTAACAAGCTCGATGCACTCAGCACACAACTCACAAAAATACATGGTTGGCACCACTGGAAAGATGGCATGGAATATATCAACATACATGTAGACATCAACCTCATAGGATGCACACATCAATCATGGCAAAAATGATAAATGAGCAAGTTATAACAGTTTCAGCAGATTAACATCAACGTGCACTCTTCTTACAGAATTTCGGGCATCAAGATGAGCTCAAATGAAAATGATGCAATGGAATGAAATGATGTACTCGTCGAGGCGAACAATTTGACATATTACACGCATGAAACGGAGCTACGGATGAAGAGATACAGCAGGTCAAATATGGTATGATTTGCAAAGTTATCAGGGACTGTGGGAAAATCACCTCGAGGGGGCGGCGAAGTCAACGCGGGCGGCAGTGGCTCCGGTGAGTCGGGGCAGTCTGGCGAGGCGCGGGGAAGGGCGGAGGAGGCCGGGGTTGGCCGGAGAGGGTGCCGGCGAGGCCGGGCCGGTTCGGATCTGGCCGGACCTGGCCGGAGCTGGCGCGGCGACCTCCGGCGGAGGGCGGCGCACGCCATCGCTCAGCGCTGGAGGTGGCGGGCGCTGCACTGCTCCGTGGGTCGCAGCGAGTGGGCGCGGCGGCGGGCGGCGCGCCACCGCGACAGGCGCGGAGACGAGGGCGGCGGCGAAGCGGCGCGAGGAGCTGGCGGGCGCGCACACGCCGCGACGAGGAGGCGGCGAGCGCGCGCGTTGCCGGCGAAAAAGCGCGGCGGATGGTCGGGCCGCCGGGCGAAGCGGGTCCGGCGGCGGCGGGCCCGATCTGGCCTGGGACGGGCCCGATCTGGGCTCTCTCGGGCCGCGGCGGCGGCGGGTGACCCTCGATGCGGCTATATCTCCCACGTGTCGAAGCACGACTTAGAGGCATAACCGCATTGAAAGCAATGTCGCAAGTGAGGTAATCTTCGCACAATCCATGTAATACATAAGGGAAAAGATACATAGTTGGCTTACAATCGCCACTTCACACAATTACATGAATCAAGCATTACATCTTCCAGATACAATCAAGGTCCGACTACGGAACCAAAATAAAAGAAGAACCCCAAATCGACAAAGGACCTGATCGACCCCAACCTGGGCTCCACTCTTGATCAACTGAAGCGAAACAACACAAAGGGCAAGATCTTCATCGAGCTCCTCCTTGAGCTTGGTTCGTCACACCTTTCGATAACATAGACACTTGCAAACTGGTTTTGGAAGTATCCGGTGAGCCACGAGGACTCAGCAATCTCGCACCATGAGATCAAGACTATTAAGCTTATGGGTAAGGTAAAGGCATGAGGTGGAGCTGCAGCAAGCGACTAGCATATACGGAGGCTACCATACGCAAATGAGAGCGAGAAGAGAAGGCAAAGCACGGTCGATAAAAGTATGATCAAGAAGTGATCCTATAGCAACCTGCGTCAAGCATAACTCCAACACCGTGTTCACTTCCGGACTCCGCGGAAAGAGACCATCACGGTAACACACGCGTTGATGTATTTTAATTAAGGTCAACTTCGGTATTCTACAACCGGACATTAACAAATTCCCATCTGCCACACAACCGCGAGCACGGCTTTGAAAGATAATACCTGCAGGGTGTCCCAACAAGCCCATGACAAGCTCTCGCGATCATCGAAGAATAGACCTTCACCCGAGACACTCCGATCAGACTCGGTATCCCGGTACATCAAGACATTTCGACAATGGTAAAACAAGACCAGCAAAGCCGCCCGAATGTGCCGACAAATCCTGATAGGAGCTGCACATATCTCGTTCTCAGGGCACACCGGATTGTCCAAACTTCCGGTAGGCCAGCCCAGAGTTGCCCCTAGTGGCCACCGGCGGCTGATGGTTTGGACCAACACTCACAACGAGCACTGGCCCGGGGGGGTAAATAAAGATGACCCTCGGGCTCCGGAAACCCAAGGGAAAAAAAAGGCTAGGAGAGGCAAATGGTAAAAGGCAATGTTGGGCCTTGCTGGACAAGTTTTATTCAAAGCGAACTGTCAGGGGGGTCCCATAAATCACCCGATCGCGTAAGGAACGCAAAATCCGGGAACATAACACCGGTATGACGGAAACTAGGGCGGCAAGAGTGGAACAAAACACCAGGCATAAGGCCGAGCCTTCCACCCTTTACCAAGTATATAGATGCATTAATAAAATAAGAGATATTGTGATATCCCAACAAATAAACATGTTCCAACAAGGAACAACATCTCCATGTTCCAACAAGGAACAAACTTCAATCTTCACCTGCAACTAACAACGCTATAAGAGGGGCTGAGCAAAGCGGTAACATAGCCAAACAACGGTTCGCTAGGAATGGTGTCAAAGGTTAGAGGTTTGACATGGCAATTTGGGAGGCTGACAAGCAAAAGGTAGGCATCGTAGCATTGGCATAGCAAAAGAGCGAGCAAACTAGCATAGCAAAGATAGTAGTGATTTCGAGGGTATGATCATCTTGCCTGAAATCCCGCAAGGAAGAAGAAACGAGTCCATGAAGAAGACAAACGGACGTAGTCGAACGAATCCTCACAACTCCGGAACGAAACCGAAGCTAACGAGAGAAGCAAACCGGAAAGAAGCAAACAATATAGTAAACAACCCTCACATAAACATGGCATGATGCGCAAACAAGTATGATGCATGTCCGGTTTAATGAGGCATGGCATGGCAAAGTGCACAAAACAATCTTACAAATTAAGTGGAGCTCAATATGCAACGGAGTGGCATATTGAAGAAAACACCACATGACTTATTTAGTTCTCTCTCGTTATGAACAAGACAAGATTAAATGTTGTTAAACATGGCAAGAGGGGTGAAGCATAATTAAACTAGCTATTTAGGCAAGTTTAAATGAGGCCGGAACAACAAACGATAATTCCGGAAAATCCTCATGTCATTTAGCAATTTAATGCAACAACAAGTTTAAAACATTTTAATTGTTGTTATCATGATGCGGATGACATGCACAAGTTTTATGCAATATTATGAAAACGTTAACATGAGCAAGGTATGGAACATTTGGTCGCCATGGCGGAACGAAAAAGGGTGCCACGGCGGCGAAACAAAAACGGTGCCACGGCAACATATCCGAAAATGATGCCACGGCAACATATCGGTGATCCGATAGCTCACGGAGATACCGGTGCAAAAGAAGTGGGCGTGAGCGTGCACGGATGGTGGGGTGATCCCGGATACCGGGTTCCCACGTGTCGGTGGCATGGCAAAAGAGGGGCGTCGCAAGGACAATTTGATCACGGTGCAAAACTCGAGCATCTCATAACCAAGCATTTGTACACGGCGGTCGCCTCGGGGTTATACCTTCGAAGCGTGCATTTCGGGCGGAACGAGTTCGGCGAAGGAAGTAGACGTTCACGTAGCGGTCGTAGAGGAAGTAGTTGTTCGCGTGTCGTCGTGGGAAGTAGTCGTACACATGCCGATGGTAGTGGTACATCTCGTAGTGGAAGTAGTTGTTCATGTCCCGTGGATGTTCGGGGTCCACAGGGTCTTCGAGGGTCGACGGTAGTTGAAGTAGTGGTACACGGCGGCGGCGGTAGTGGTACACGTTTTCGTAGATGTTCAGGTCGACGGTAGTTGAACTTGGCCATCCGGAGAGGGTACTTGCCGACAACGGCCGTCGTGGTACTTGGTGCTAGTAGTTGTACACGGTCGTAGACGAACTTGACGAAATCCATCCGCAGGTAGCCGTCCGTGGTCGTACTCATGTTGGCGTGCAACACGATGGTCTCGAGGATCGTAGTCGAACTTGGCGGTCCATATGGTCACCGAAACGAAGCAACACGAGGGCCTCGAGTGGGCAGCAGCAAGGACAGGCGGTGCGTGAGCAGCGGCAGGAAGCGGGCACGCTCAAGGGAGAGCAGCAAAAGGCAGCAGCAGCAGTGAGGCGAAGGTGGTGGCCTAGCACGGCGCCTGCACTTGTCGGAGATGGCGAGCGAAGGCGGGGAAGGCGGTCACGTAGGCCAGCAGAGTCGAACGGACTCGGGCACGCATTCCAGCGAAAAGACGAACGGCGAGGCGTCTGAAGCGGGGAAGGAGCACGGGCGACGCGCTTGGGTGCCGGCACGGTGGTCGATGGAGAGGAGCTTGGCGCGGCGGGGACGAGCTCGTGCTCGAGCTCCTGAAGAAGATGGCGCGGCGGCACTGGAAGAAGGCAGCGGCGGCGGCTGGACGCGGCCGGGGTCGGCACCGGCGGGAGATAGCGGCGGCGGGCGCACCGGTGGCGGGGCAGGACGGAGACGGCGGGCGGCAGCAAGGAGGCGAGCGCCGGGGCGAGGAGGTGGAGAGGCGCAGGGCGGCGCGGTCGCGCGCGAGGAGGTGGAGAGGCGCGGGGTGGAGGAGGCGCGACGGGACGGTGGGTGGCGATGGGAGAAGCGGGCGGAGCGGGGCTTGCTCCTCTCTGGCAGCGCGAGGGGAACAAGACGAGGGGGTCGAGCGAGAGATGGTGGGGATCGGGCGAAGGGGCGACGGCGCTGCACGGGGGAGAACGAGGAGGAGCTGGGATCGGGATCGGTCGGGGTCTAGGGTTAGGGTAGGTTAGGTGGGCGGCTGGTTAGGTCTTGGTGCTAGCTGGGCGGCACGGGAGGCCGAGGCCTGGGGGGTGGTGCGCTGGCTGCATTTCCATTTTTTAAAACAGAAATGAAAATGAAAAGCTCGGGGAAAAAGAAGAGGAGTTAGAGGATAAAGAAAATATTCTCCAACTCCTGGAATTATCCACTATTTTAATAAATTGCATTGGACATTTTTAAAGGTAGAAAAATAAGACAAGTTTGAAATATTTTCAAACTTGTGTCATTTTTGAACCTGACCAAAACAACTTCAAATAAGGATATCTTTGGCAGAGAGGTTTAGGGCAAGGAGCAAGATTAACAGGGAGAGGATGAACATTAATAGAGAAGGGAGAAATGGCACTTGTCAAAAGAAGGAAATAGAGGGGAGGAGAAAGTGGGTGATGCGAGATTCATGCATGGAGCATGCAACAACATAATATGTATGAGAAAGCACACCATGCACATGATGACATGATGCAATGCACATGATGCAAGGATGCAAACAACGAACAAAAACAAAACACACGACGAAACTCGGAGTAGCTGGAAGTCTTCTGGAGCGTCGGTCTCGGGGCGTTACAACACTCCACCACTATGAGAGGATCTCGTCCCGAGATCTAGGATGGCACCGGAGGGAAAAGGAAGAGGAAGATAAGCGGTTAAACTAAGTTGCTTCTTTGACGAACGAGTGAAAACCATGAACCTTAAGAGGTTGAGCAATTTAAAGGAAAGAGTACAACAGAGATGAATGAGATTGCAAGCAAATCGTTAGAGAAGATGAACAAGGAGTATGACGAGAATTTGAATGTTGAAAGACATGGAAATAAGAGCTTCACGAACGAAAGGAATATGAACACATTGGTATAATGAGATAGCCAAGGAACAAGAATGGCTGAATTTGGACAGCACTCCGGTAGAAAAGAGAAGAAAAACTTGATGAGATGAAAAGATATGGAAGAGATGACACAACACTCCGGTTAAATGGATAAGCAAGAAAAGAACACGCTGCTCACAATTCGAGATGATTAGTGAAAAGAGCAACATCACCATGCCTCCGAAAGAAAGAATAGATGATAGATCATTGAAATAAAAGAATGGAGCAGAAAAATGCCAACTTCTGCCACAAATGAGCTTGGAAAGCATCCTTGCAAATAAGAATTGAACGGGGTTGTTGGAAAATCAACAACGAAAAGCACAAGCTTGTTGTGGGCTTATGGCAAACATCTCGAGACTATGAGGTGACAACCGGCGACAAATGGAAACCATTGATTTGATTGCGAGCACCAAAGAGATGAAAAACTGCTTTCGCCGAGAGGATAGGAGAAAACTTGGATCATTGATAAACACCATAATAGCAACATTCCTTAGGGAAGGCTTTAGGTGAAATATAACCCAAGATAACTCCAACGAAGAAGTTGATTGGTCGAAAAGATCTCTTGAACGAAGAGAAAATGATGGATTTAAAATACCTCATTCTTGACAACATATGAATCATGAAACATGAATGGAACTTGTCAAGAGTGACATAACACCATCTCAAGAGATAAGGTAGAAAGAATTGCACTTCGGAATGCAAGATGAAGAATACTTGAACTCCTCAAAACAAAACATGTGTTGAGCACCATGTTAATTTTGAGTATAGCTTGGCGGATCTTAACTTTGAGCGAAATCTTGAAGAACAATTGAAGAATGAAAAGAATCCTTGATGAACCACCATGTTGAGCCTCCATGAAGAACTCCGGTAAACAAAAGGGTGATAGAAAGAAAGAGAAGTTGAAAACACAAGGTGAATCCTTGCGATGATTTAGATGAAGCTTCGTGACGAGACATCCAAGAAAACTTGGAACTCCGGAAAAAGGAATAGATGAAACACTAGAACCGAGAATTACTTCAACATGAACAAACTCCGAAAGAAGGAATTAATCACTTGGATGAACAGTAATAAGAATTACGTTATGCCTATCCTTCACCAATTTAAATTGATGACAAGCAACGGATTTGGCATACTACTTATTCTCGTAGAAAGGATGAAAAGAGATATAGCGCCAACTTGAGGAGGTATTGATGGAATCACCGGTGGGATTGAAAAGGAATGAATGACTTAAATGATAACGAAAGAGGTGAAATCTTGAACGAGCCACCGTAAGAATTGAAAAAAAAGAGAGTAGCAAGGGCACAATTCACCGGGAAGAATTGGAAAATGAATAAAGATACTTGAGGGTATTTAGATACATGAGAACAAAGAGATCATGGACTAATTAGAGGATATTTGAACGATGCACCGGTAAGATTTGGAGAACGAGAGCTGAAAGCTGAGAATGAATAATTCTGAGATGATGGGCTTCAAAGAATGAAACTGAAAAGACTCCTAAAATGCTCCGGATGGGTGAAAAAGATTCTCACAATCGAAAACAATTAAGAGAGGATGGCAACAAGCTAGCACCATGAATCTTGAAGAGAATAGAGCAAGATTAAAGAGAAACTCTTCTTCGGTCTTCAAATGATGAGAATGACAACGAAAAACACCACCAAGAATTATTGAGGCACACCGGAAGAATCAAAAACGAAGAGGTTGAGCCAACTATGAAAAGAATTTAAAAGATCTTGTAGAAAAGCATTTGACTGATGATAACTCATTCTTACGTCAAACTTGGAGAAGAATTTAGGATAGCTCCGGAATAATTAGAAGAGTCAGGTAAGATCCTGGAAAAAGACCTGTGGGTTAGGGCCCACTCAAAAGAAAACACCGTTGAGAATGATATTAACGAGAGATTGCACCGGTTGAATTAAATGGCTTGAATGAGATAACAATCTCCAAATGGCTTGAACGGATTAAGAATGGAAACACCAATCTTCCAAGATATCTTCAGTACTCCGGAATAACAAATAGCGAGAAGTAGAATGATAATGAGGTACATCGGTATGAGAAAGCATTAGAAACGAGGAAAAAGGTATGATGAATAACGAAAGCTTGAATAGGATCCACCGGAGAAGAAACAACAATGAAGGATGATAAACTTGAAACTGTTGAGCATCTTCATGGGAAATCACCGGATAAGAACATTGACGGAAAAGAATGGAGAAACTTCGCATGAATAAATGGATACTTGGTAAAGAAATCTTAGTCCTTGAGGAAAAAGGGTGGGTGGGCGGGAAAAACAAAGGCAACTTGGGATGAACGAAACAAACACCGTTGAGAAAAACTTAGAATTTATCTTGCGGATGTGGAGAATGATCGGATGCACTTGAAGAGAAACACGCCGGTTGGAAAGAATTGACATGACAATCTCGATGATCAAAAGGATTGGTATTCACATCGGAGTATGAGAACACCATTTCGGAAAGGTATGGCATCAACACTTGACATTGAAGCAACTCGAATACCACAACTCAAAACAAAAACAAAGGACTGGCTTGCGGAATAAGCGGAACAAACATATGATAGAGATTTCGTCCAAGTTTTAAGTGGTGGGGCCTACACGGGCTCAATCGTACAGCACCATCATGTACAAGGCAAGCACATGACATACTGAAGCGTCCCAGTCGGCATAGCCAAGGACTCTTTAAGACACAACGAGACCATCAGAAACCAACCGTGAATAGGCGGACCACTAGACGTCGAACCCCAATTTCATATCATACATCCGTCGGAAAGATATCCTAAGAGCTACTTGAATTCCCACCTATGAAACTCCCAAACTTTCGGTTATGCAATCTGGTGTTGCGGATACTGAGAGCAATAATATCTCACCCAAACTAACAATCCCTACATCCATTTGTATCCATCCGTCAACACATAACCAAGAAACCTTCGAAATCGTCTACCTCAACCTTGAAAAGCATCCGTTATACAAGTCATGGCAATACTCCGTACTCACCTCGATCTTTGGGTTAGCAGGGTTATCTCACCAACAACTGCATAAAAGAGTTTTTCGATGTCGGCGTACTAAACTCAGGTATTTCAGAACTGCAACGATAAAATTATGACGACAACACCTCGGAGCTCAACTCCCCGGGACACTGCCACAACCCCTAAATGTCAGGAGGCACCAAGACAATGTTGTCATCATAAAACCATCGGAACGATTCCAAGATACCCGCGTGATCCTAAAAAAAAATTTAGTGAAATTTGAGAAGAGAAGAGTCAAAACTCTACGTCAGGATACCTCACCAGAAGGTCGAAGGGACTGGGGAGTAAAAAGAATTCCTAAACTCTCCGATATATATAGTCCTAAATGACTCAAAACATTTTTCTAGACACAACTCGGCCACTAAAAACGATCAAGCAGTGGGGGCTCCTAAGGCCGGGGATGGCTCTGATTACCAACTTGTAACGCCCTCGATGCGGCTATATCTCCCACGTGTCGAAGCACGACTTAGAGGCATAACCGCATTGAAAGCAATGTCGCAAGTGAGGTAATCTTCGCACAATCCATGTAATACATAAGGGAAAAGATACATAGTTGGCTTACAATCGCCACTTCACACAATTACATGAATCAAGCATTACATCTTCCAGATACAATCAAGGTCCGACTACGGAACCAAAATAAAAGAAGAACCCCAAATGCGACAAAAGGACCCTGATCGACCCCAACTGGGCTCCACTACTGATCAACTGAAACGAAACAACACAAAGGGCAAGATCTTCATCGAGCTCCTCCTTGAGCTTGGTTGCGCACACCTTTCGGTAACATAGACACCGCAAACTGGTTTTGGAAGTATCCGTGAGCCACGAGGACTCAGCAATCTCGCACCCGCGAGATCAAGACTATTTAAGCTTATGGGTAAGGTAAAGGCATGAGGTGGAGCTGTAGCAAGCGACTAGCATATACGGAGGCTAACATACGCAAATGAGAGCGAGAAGAGAAGGCAAAGCACGGTCGATAAAAGTATGATCAAGAAGTGATCCTATAGCAACCTCGTCAAGCATAACTCCAACATCGTGTTCACTTCCGGACTCCGCGGAAAGAGACCATCACGGTAACACCTTGTTGATGTATTTTAATTAAGGTCAACTTGGGTATTCTACAACCGACATTAACAAATTCCCATCTGCCACATAACCGCGGGCACGGCTTTGAAAGATAATACCTGCGGGGTGTCCCAACAGCCCATGACAAGCTCTCGCGATCATCGAAGAATAGACCTTCACCCGAGACACTCCGATCGACTCGGTATCCCGGTACATCAAGACATTTCGACAATGGTAAAACAAGACCAGCAAAAGCCGCCCGAATGTGCCGACAAATCCTGATAGGAGCTGCACATATCTCGTTCTCGTGGCACACCGGATTGTCCAAACTTCCGGTAGGCCAGCCCAGAGTTGCCCACACCGGCCACCGTGGTCGACGGTTTGGACCAACACTCTAACGAGCACCGCCCGGGGTAAATAAAGATGACCCTCGGCTCCGAAACCCAAGGGAAAAAAAAGGCTAGGAGAGGCAAATGGTAAAAGGCAATGTTGGGCCTTCTGGACAAGTTTTATTCAAAGCGAACTGTCGGGGGGTCCCATAAATCACCCGATCGCGTAAGGAGCGCATAAAATCCGGGAACATAACACGGTATGACGGAAACTAGAGGCGGCAAGAGTGGAACAAAACACCGGGCATAAGGCCGAGCCTTCCACCCTTTACCAAGTATATAGATGCATTAATAAAATAAGAGATATTGTGATATCCCAACAAATAAACATGTTCCAACAAGGAACAACATCTCCATGTTCAACAAGGAACAAACTTCAATCTTCACCGCAACTAACAACGCTATAAGAGGGCTGAGCAAAGCGGTAACATAGCCAAACAACGGTTCGCTAGGAATGGTGTCAAAGGTTAGAGGTTTGACATGGCAATTTGGGAGGCCGACAAGCAAAAGGTAGGCATCGTAGCATTGGCATAGCAAAAGAGCGAGCAAACTAGCATAGCAAAGATAGTAGTGATTTCGAGGGTATGATCATCTTGCACGAAATCCCGCAAGGAAGAAGAAACGAGTCCATGAAGAAGACAAGCGGACGTGGTCGAACGAATCCTCACAACTCCGAACGAAACCGGCTAACGAGAGAAGCAAACCGGAAAGAAGCAAACAATATAGTAAACAACCCTCACATAAACATGGCATGATGCATAAACAAGTATGATGCATGTCCGTTTAATGAGGCATGGCATGGCAAAGTGCACAAAACAATCTTACAAATTAAGTGGAGCTCAATATGCAGCGGAGTGGCATATTGAAGAAAACACCACATGACTTATTTATTTCTCTCGTTATGAACAAGACAAGATTAAATGTTGTTAAACATGGCAAGAGGGGTGAAGCATAATTAAACTAGCTATTTAGGCAAGTTTAAATGAGGCCGGAACAACAAACGATAATTCCGGAAAATCCTCATGTCATTTAGCAATTTAATGCAACAACAAGTTTAAAACATTTTAATTGTTGTTATCATGATCACGGATGACATGCACAAGTTTTATGCAATATTATGAAAACGTTAACATGAGCAAGGTATGGAACATTTGGTCGCCATGGCGGAACGAAAAAGGGTGCCACGGCGGCGAAACAAAAACGGTGCCACAGCAACATATCCGAAAATGATGCCACGGCAACATATCGGTGATCCGATAGCTCACGGAGATACCGGTGCAAAAGAAGTGGGCGTGAGCGTGCACGGATGGTGGGGTGATCCCGGATACCGGGTTCCCACGTGTCGGTGGCATGGCAAAAGAGGGGCGTCGCAAGGACAATTCGATCACGGTGCAAAACTCGAGCATCTCATAACCAAGCATTTGTACACGGCGGTCGCCTCGGGGTTATACCTTCGAAGCGTGCATTTCGGGCGGAACGAGTTCGGCGAAGGAAGTAGACGTTCACGTAGCGGTCGTAGAGGAAGTAGTTGTTCGCGTGTCGTCGTGGGAAGTAGTCGTACACATGCCGATGGTAGTGGTACATCTCGTAGTGGAAGTAGTTGTTCATGTCCGTGGATGTTCGGGGTCCACAGGGTCTTCGAGTCGACGGTAGTTGAAGTAGTGGTACACGGCGGCGGTAGCGGTAGTGGTACGTTTTCGTAGATGTTCAGTCGACGGTAGTTGAACTTGGCCATCCGGAGAGGGTACTTGCCGACAACGGCCGTCGTGGTACTTGGTGCTAGTAGTTGTACACGGTCGTGACGAACTTGACGAAATCCATCCGCAGGTAGCCGTCCGTGGTCGTACTCATGTTGGCGTGCAACACGATGGTCTCGAGGATCGTAGTCAAACTTGGCGGTCCATATGGTCACCGAAACGAAGCAACACGAGGGCCTCGAGTGGGCAGCAGCAAGGACAGGCGGTGCGTGAGCAGCGGCGGCGAAGCGGCACGCCAAGGGAGAGCAGCAAAGGCAGCAGCAGCGTGAGAGGCGAAGGTGGTGGCCTAGCACGGCGCCTGCACTTGTCGGAGATGGCGAGCGAAGGCGGGGAAGGCGGTCACGGAGGCCGGCAGAGTCGAACGGACTCGGGCACGCATTCCAGCGAAAAGACGAACGGCGAGGCGTCTGAAGCGGGGAAGAGCACAGGCGGCAGCTTGGTGCCGGCACGATGGTCGATGGAGAGGAGCTTGGCGCGGCGGGGGCGAGCTCGTGCTCGAGCTCTGAAGAAGATGGCGGCGGCAACCTTGGAAGAAAACAGCGGCGGCGGCTGGACGCGCGAAATCGGCACCGGCGGGGAGATAAGCGGCGGCGGGCGCACCGTGGCGGGCAGGACGGAGACGGCGGCGGCAGAAGGAGGCGAGCGCCGGGCGAGGAGGTGGAGAGGCGCAGGGCGGCGCTGATCGGCGCGAGGAGGTGGAGAGGCGCTTGGGGGAGGAGGCCTTGACAGGGACGGTGGGTGGCGATGGGAGAAGCGGGCGGGCGGGCTTGCTCCCTCTCAGCAGCGAGGGGAACAGACGAGGGGTCGAGCGAGAGATGGTGGGGATCGGGCGAAGGGGCGACGGCGCTGCACGGGGGAGAACGAGGAGGAGCTGGGATCGGGATCGGTCAGGGTCTAGGGTTAGGGTAGGTTAGGTGGGCCGGCTGGTTAGGTGCGGTGCTAGCTGGGCCGGCCTGGGAGGCCGAGGCCCAGGGGGGGGTGGCTGCGCTGGCTGCATTTCCTTTTTTAAAACAGAAATGAAAACAGAAAAGCTCAGGGAAAAAGAAGAGGAGTTAGAGGATAAAGAAAATATTCTCCAACTCCTGGAATTATCCACTATTTTAATAAATTGCATTGGACATTTTTAAAGGTAGAAAAATAAGACAAGTTTGAAATATTTTCAAACTTGTGTCATTTTTGAACCTGACCAAAACAACTTCAAATAAGGATATCTTTGGCAGAGAGGTTTAGGGCAAGGAGCAAGATTAACAGGGAGAGGATTAACATTAATAGAGAAGGGAGAAATGGCACTTGTCAAAAGAAGGAAATAGAGGGGAGGAGAAAGTGGGTGATGCGAGATTCATGCATGGAACATGCAACAACATAATATGTATGAGAAAGCACACCATGCACATGATGACATGATGCAATGCACATGATGCAAGGATGCAAACAACGAACAAAAACAAAACACACGACGAAACTCGGAGTAGCTGGAAGTCTTCTGGAGCGTCGGTCTCGGGGCGTTACAGGCATGCATAGAGGGTGCTCGGATGGCTCTTGCCCGTGTCAAGACATACTGGGCGGAGATGAAGGCCACCGATGTTGCAACCCAAGATTCAGGCGGAAGCCCAGTACCCGTCGAGCAGTATTTTCAGGAAGTTCGGTCGGGCGCTCGTTTAATAGATACGCAGTGCTCGAAGGATATTATGTTCGAATAACATGTATTATTTTGACACAATATTTCGATGAAATATAAAAGCTTTTTATACTTGTGCTTTCAAGGATTAAAACACCTCTTGTGCGGCCGTTAATGTATATTTGTATATAACCTAAAAGATGGCAGTCTTCGGCTTCAGCCCCCACGCATATAATGCAGGGGTGTTTGCAAAAGGCGCATTTTCACACTTGATCCAATGTCTTGCTCCTATAAAGGAGGTGGTAGCGTAGCAAGCTAGGCAACCGGACTATAATGCTTTATCACCTTCACTTAGCCATAGGAGTTTGACAATGGGGCTACTATATAGCCTCTAGGGGCACCGCGCTCACCCGAATTTGGGGCACGTATGTGCCTGACCGAGAAACGGCCCTTCGTCAATGCGGAGGAATCCTATAGATTCCGGCGGGTCATCGTGTGGCTGACCAGTCTCACGTTGTATCATGACAGTCAGTTTTCGGCTTTCTCTACTGAGGTGCTCGCCTGGCCGAACCGGTGCACAATCGCAGTAGTTCTCCTAGTGCCGCGTTAGCCGATAGAGCGGAACGTAAGGTAGCAAAACACAGGAGCCGGGCAAACCCAACATTTGACCAAAGACATGATTCGGAGCTGATGCATATAAGGCCTAACTCGAGACGGCGAACACTCCCTAAGGTATTCGGTCTTTATGAAAACGGGCCGAACAACGCCCTTGGTAATAAGCCCCTGGTGTCCAGGTACGCGCAAAATTCTGACGTGGCCTATGCCAACACGCCAGCCTCCTCCTTGGTTATAGTAAGAAACCAGGGGATGTGTATCAACAAGAGACAGTAAAAAAGGTTTACGCAGGGTCTTAATCTACAAAGAATCCTTGCAACGGGTCCCTGCTACACGTCTGCGCCTGTGTCTCCATTGTGTCGTATCCTAGACGGGTGTCGCACGGTGTTCATCTGTAAAAGAGAGGAACTTAGTTGAAAAAGATCGTGCGAAGATGTAAGTTATATTAAAATAAACAAAGTACGTTTCAAAAAATAAATAAAATTGAGCTTTATTGACTCTTGTTGTATATGCGCGGAGCCCCTAGTGCGAGGGTGTGCGGCTGGTAAGCCCCTGTATGTTTACGCCGGACTCGTCTAACCATGTCCGGGGTCTGAACGACCTGTTTGGGTGCTTGAATTAGTGAGGCCGGTTTAGTGTGTGGCCGTCGAGGTAGTCAAACAATCTTCCGCGCTCGAGGAACACTTGATATTTCCCTTTAAGGAGATGATGCCTCGTGGACTGGGCATTTTAAGTGTGAGGGATGCATAATGTGGTATTGCATTAAAGCGGGCAAAAGCTTCGCGCCCCAGTAGTGCTTGATAGCTACTTGTAAATGGGGCGAGGTGGAAGGTTAACTTTTTGCGGCGCAAGTTGTCGGGTGAGCCGAACACAACTTCTAGCAATAGAGAGCCCGTACAATGGGCATATCGGCCTGGCATTAGCCCTTGAAAGGAAGTGTTGCTATGGCGAATTTTTGTTGGGTCTATCCCCATTTTGCGAATTGTGTCCTGATATAGCAGGTTTAGATCACTTCCGCCATCCATTAGGACTTGTGTAAATTGGAGTCCGTCGATTATCGGATCTAATATCAAGGCAGTCCATCCTGCGTTCCGGATACTTCTAGAGTAATCCTGATGGTCGAAGGTGATTGGTTTTGACAACCAACGGCGGGACTCCTCTGGGATTGGCCGTACGGCGCGTATATCTATTGGCGCCGTTTTGTTTTTCCCTTTTGTCACGTAAAGAGAGTTTACTGTTTTGACTTCTTGTGGGAAATTCTTTTGTTTTCCGGTGCTCTGCTTGTGGGGTTCGTCATCGCCCTTGCTTTGTGTGTCGAGCCCCTTGTGTTCGGTGTTGAGTTTGCCGGACAGCTTGAAGACCCAACAATCTCTGTGGGTATGATTTGCTGGCTTCTCGGGGGTACTGTGGATTTGGCATACCTTGTCCAAGATCTTGTTTAAGTTAGATAGCCCGTCCCTGTTATCCGTAGGGGGCAGTTTTTTATGATTCTGTCGTGAGCTTTTGAATCCGGCGTTGATTGCCGTGCTCTTCGGGCTCTTGCCCTTGGTCCGACGCTGGTCCTTGCTTCGTCGCTGTTTCCCATTTCCATCCCTGACTTCAGATGTACTTGGGTTGCTGGTACTGCATCTTGCCAGCCAGCTATCCTCGCCCGCGCAAAAGCGGGTCATGAGGCTTGTTAATGCGGCCATTGTTCTTCGCTTTTCTTGGCCGCGGTGTGTGTTGAGCCATTCGTCTCGGACATTGTGTTTGAAAGCTGCTAAGGCTTCAATGTCCGGACAGTCGACTATTTGGTTCTTTTTAGTGAGGAATCTGTTCCAGAATTTTTGGGCTGACTCTCTAGGTTGTTGAGTTATGTGACTTAAATCGTCTGCATCCAGAGGTCGGACATAAGTCCCTTGAAAATTTGCCCTAAAAGCATCCTCGAGCTCTTCCCAACTTCCAATGGTGTTTTCGGGGAGGCTTTTGAGCCAATGCCGGGCTGGCCCTTTGAGCTTGATGGGTATGTATTTTATGGCGTGGAGGTCATCTCCTCTAGCCATGTGTATGTGGAGGATGTAATCCTCAATCCAGACTCCAGGGTCTGTTGTTCCGTCGTATGCCTCTATGTTTACGGGCTTGAATCCCGCAGGAAATTCATGATCCAGAACCTCATCGGTGAAACATAGGGGATGTGGGGCACCCCTATATTTAGGTGTACCGTAATATTCGGATACTTGACGTATTGCATTGCTTACTAGAGCTTGCTTTCTTGGCCCGTAGATGGATCTAGCTGGGCCATCTTTCTGATGAGAATCCGTGTGCTGATCGTGTGCCGGCTTGTGCGCGGCGCCGTTTTCGTTTCTATGTTCGCCATGGGGTCATCTATCCGACCCTGTGGTCTCCTTGTTCTTTGATTGTGGTGGCTCTACGGCCTCCTCATCAAATTCTGGCAGTAGTTTTCGCTTCGGGTAGCTCTTTGTTCGGCGACTGTCGCCGCATTTGTCTGCGGTGCTGAGTACTTTGCTCCATCTGATTCTGAGCGCATCTTTTGCTGTTTTGAGCTTCCGCTTCTGCTTTTTTAGGCTACGTGCAGTGTCGACGAGCCTTTTGTGGAGGTTCTTCTGCTCCGGTAACTTGTCCGGCGTGAGATCGGCTGGACTGTTGTCTTCGCCGGGGACGGATTGTTTATCCGTGTTGTTCTGTTGCTTGATAGCATGTTCGCCGTCCACCGGTTTGCCCTGCTCTATGGCTGGGTCTGTGTGGCTGCGGTCTCTGACGAGGCGGGATTTTGAGCGGCGCTTACGTCGCCGTTTTGACTGTTTTTCAAGGGAATGATCCCTCGTGGCGTCTCGTTGTTCCTCGTCGTCGCTTCCTTTAGGTGTGTCCACCATGTATACATCATGAGATGAGGTGGTTGTCCAGTTCCCTATAGGTGCTGGTTCATGTTTGTCTTCTACATCGTCGTCCATACCATCGATGTCTTCGGAATCGAAGTCGAGCACGGCGTTTAAACTTCCGACAGTGGCTACGAAGTGGGTGGTGGGTGGGCTTCGAGTTTCTTTGTTGTCCGCATCCGAACCTTCCTGACCATAGTCCGGCCAGGACTCTCCTGATAGAGAGAGAGATTTTAGTGAATTTAGGACATCGCCAAAGTGCGAGTGCTGAAAGATGTCCGCAGCAGGAACCCCATGATCGGCGCTGTCGGATTCGATTAGCGGTAGCGGCAGGTTCGGAGTCTGGAGAGGAGTCCGGCACCTTGGAGTCACGAGCTTCGCAAAGGACAGGGGTGATGTTCGGCTCAATCGCCGTAGAGATCGCAGCCCCCGAGGCGGTGTCCAGCAACCCATCCTCGATCGGCGCAGTCGGCTTCGAGCTAGGGGTCGGAGCGGACACTTGCACAGCCTCCAGGACACTGTCCGGCAGCAGAGCTAGATCATGCCCATCATGACAGTGCGGCGCGCTTGGCTGCGGATCGAACCCGTTGTAGATGAAATCTCCGCGGGTGTCCACCGTGTAGTTTAAACCTCCGAATCTGACCTGATGGCCAGGGGCGTAGCTTTCAATCTGCTCCAGATGGCTAGGCGAATTGGCCCGCACTGCAAAGCCGCCGAATACGAAGATCTGTCCGGGGAGAAAAGTCTCACCCTGGACCGCATCGTTGTTGATGATCGAAGGAGCCATCGGGCCTAAAGATGACGGCACAGAGGAACTCTCAATGAAAGCACCAATGTCGGTGTCAAAACCGGCGGATCTCGGGTAGGGGGTCCCGAACTGTGCGTCTAGGCGGATGGTAACAAGAGACAAGGGACAGGATGTTTTAACCCAGGTTCGGGCCCTCTCGATGGAGGTAAAACCCTACTCCTGCTTGATTGATATTGATGATATGGGTAGTACAAGAGTAGATCTACCACGAGATCAGAGAGGCTAAACCCTAGAAGCTAGCCTATCTATGATTGTTGTTCGTCCTATAGACTAAAACCCTCCAGTTTATATAGGCACCGCAGAGGGTTAGTGTTACACAGAGTCGGTTACAATGGTAGGAGATCTATATATCTGTATCGCCAAGCTTGCCTTCCACACCACGGAATGTCCCATCCGGACACGGGACGAAGTCTTCAATCTTGTATCTTCATAGTCCAGGAGTCCGGCCGAAGATGATAGTTCGGCTATCCGGACACCCCCTAGTCCGGGACTCCCTCAGCGGGGGACATGATGTTTTCCCAGGTTCGGGCCCTCTCTATGGAGGTAATACCCTACTTCCTACTTGATTGATCTTGATGATATGAGTATTACAAGAGTTGATCTACCACGAGATCGGAGAGGCAAAACCCTAGAAGCTAGCCTAGGATTATCATTGTTCTCGTCCTACGGACTAAACCCTCCAGTTTATCTAGACATCGGAGGGGGCTAGGGTGACACAGAGTCGATTACAGAGAAAGGAATCTACATATCCGAATTGCTAAGCTTGCCTTCCATGAAAAGGAGAGTCCCACCCGGACACGGGATGAGTCTTCAATCTTGTACCTTCATAGTCCAACAGTCTGGCTGTCCGAGGACCCCCTAATCCAGGACACCCCCAGTAGCCCCTGAACCAGGCTTCAATGACGATGAGTATGGCGCGCAGATTATCTTCGGCACTGCAAGGCGGGTCCCTTCTCCGAATACTCCAAAGTAGATCTTGAACACAAGAATCGTGCCTTCTCTGCAAGACAAATTCCACAGACCACCGTAGAGAGCACAATATTGCACGACTCTAATCTGCTGCCAACTTTTACCTAGCGTGACATCACGCCACGGCCCGGTTATTTAGTCAAACCGTTTTTCCAACCTGCCACTACACGTCTTCCGAGGCGGTTTTATTGGCATGTCTTGTGGAAGCAGAGATCATGTCCCCTTATCAAAGAATTCTCATCAATACGAGCGTGGGTAACCCAACCGCTCCATTAGTACGACTCCTTGGTTTAGGCAAGTTCCAAATGGCCGCGGGGAGGACGCTTGACATTCATCCTCTTTATAAAGAGGTCAAGACCTGTCCTCTTCTTTCCACGCCTAATCCTTCCCTTCCCTTACCTCGAGGTCCAACACCGAAGGCTTAGTCCAAGCTCTCCGGACCTTCAACCATGTCTGGATCCAACCTTCAAGGCCGGTGGATGGCCTCTTCCATCATAGAGGAGGACATCAAGAATCTTAGGGAGGCTAGTATTTGACCGCCGAAATCCTGCACAGGCTTCCTGCTCAAGGGCAGGTTATTCCTACTCCCAAACCCAATGAAAGTGTCGTATTCATCTTCCACTTCCTTCAGGGCTAGGCTTCGGTCTTCATCCCTTCGTTAGAGGGCTCATGTTCTATTATGGGCTAGATTTTCATGATCTAGCCCCCGATTCCTTCCTTCACATCTCAACGTTCATCGTCCTGTGTGAGGCCTTCCTCCGCTCCACCCCACACTTCGGCTTATGGCTCAAGACCTTCAATGCAGAGCCGAAGATGATCAACGGGCGACACGCGGAGTGCGGAGGCGCTATAGTAAGAAAAGGTGTCGATGATTTATGGCCAAAGGGTTCCTTCCTGGAAGTTTCCGACCTATGGCAACGGGACTAGTTTTACACAGCACCCCGAGGTAGAAAGTGGGCGGCCGCCCTAGCCTTCCGCTCCGCTCCTCCGCCACAGCTTGCATCATGGGTCAACAAGGGGCTGGACTGGGGATCGGTTGATGACGTGCGGACATTGCAAAGCCGCATTCAGGATCTCATCAAAAAGGACACCAATCTTGTCAAGGTAATCCAAGTAATGTTAGTTCGTCGAGTCCTGCCATGCCAACGTCGACCTCTCCGTATGTGGCAGTTCAACCCAAAAGGACAGTGAACTGTTGAGCACTTCTTCGGCATGACGCTCGAAGGGATGTATCCATTATTCTTCGGATCACGAATAAAGTGTCCGGACACAACAGAGGATGCAGGCCTCGACTGCAACCGTCCAGATACCCAGGTAAGTAACTCCGCGACCGAAGATGCTGTCATTATATTTGTGACAACATTATTCTAAGAATCCACCTTCGACCAGGACTAGATAAGAAAGGCGGAGAGGATCAGGTGTTCGACCCATCTTCCCGAAGATTCGTCGGATCCTGTACTAACCAGGATGCTGGATCGCGCACCTTATCAAGTGCCATTAGGGGAGGACAAGGAGAGGAATGGGGAAGCCAAAAGCGGACTTCATGCTGGAGGTACGTTACGCATCCTAACTAGGGAAATTATTTCCCCCGTGCCGGAGGATGAACGAGGAGAAGAATCTAGCAACCCCTCTCCCCACGGGAAGAAAAGGCCGCCAAGACTTGGAAGCAGAGGTCTCGGACAAGGAAGAAACCTTCATCAGGGGGCCCTGCCCCAGAGGGCAACATTGCCGCACAGCGCCCACAGGGGAGCCAGCCGTTAACCGAGCCGTAAGTAAACAAAGGTGCTTAGTAAGCATACCCTGTTCTTTTCCTGAGAATAACGATCGAGACATATGATTTACAGTTCGGCTTATAGCCTCCCTCAACAATGTTCGTCCTCGGGGGATCTTCTTCTAGAGATGATGGAGAGCGAAATGCCTCGTCCTAATTCTCCACCTTATGAGGCGAACGACCCTAAGGTGTTGTCCTAGAGGATCTCTGCCGATCTGAAAAGACCAGATGGTAACTCTTCGGCCGCCCGAAGTCCATGGTTTTCAGCTCCTTGAGAGACCAACAGAAAAGGCCCAAACTGTCTGATATACAAGCGGGCACATTGACGGGTCTTCTGCGGCAAGTGGCTATCTCAGAGGCACATCGTACCTTAATGGGTACGGTGGTTGAGAGGATATCATCCTCAAAAAGCAGGTTGGATGAAGCTTTTACGAGCCTACTAAGAGGCTTTGAGGTACGCAAAGTGACATTCTTTGATTGTCCGTAAATGCAAGGTGCACTTTGTATAGATAGTAGCCCCTGAGACTCTGGTTGCCATCTAGACGAGGCGAGGAGAGGATCATAGTCTCAGGTAATGATGGTGCCATATTTGTCATGAGCAGCAGCAGCTCCGTGGTGACGGATCGCTGAATTTGCGAATCAAGCGGCAACTTGATGTGGCAGATGCAGACATCACGCTTGTGAACAAGCGGCTTGACGAGGCACAGGGTATGTATATTTGGGTGGTCAGCGAATATTAATAAGAGCATGATGCTAGGATTTATGATAGGCTTTGACTACAGATGGTGCCGCCGCCGTGGAGACCCTTCGGGCAGAACTTGCCCGGGCCAAGGAGCAAGCCAGGAGAGGAATGTGGCTGCCGTGAAGACAGCTGATGAATTAAAAGCCCACATGCTGCTCATCACCAGAGTGAGGATAGAATAGCCAACATGGCTCTTGAGCTACAAAATGCTGCTAGCCGATATGAGCTTCTCGAAAGAGAGAACCAAGCAAAAATGGCTGACCTAAAGAAGGCCTTACAAGCAGCAAAGGAAACTCGCTCTGAGATCAGAGCGGCTCGGGAGGAGCTCCGGCAAGCTGGTGAGATCGCGGCTCGAAAGCCCTCTTTATTGTCAACAAAATTCAGCGATCCGAAGTATGCCCCTCTTGATCAATTGTGGAGTTCTTCAGACACATACTTGGATTTGTCAAAGAGTGCTGCTGATGCGACGCAGTATTTCGAAGATTGAGAAGATCATGAAGCAGAAAGATTGTTCTGGTCGCAGTTCAGTACTCCAAGGCGTCCTCTGCTATTGAATGAGCAAATGGCCGAATGGGCCGAGCTCCACAGGTTATCCGGGCTTGCCATGAAGGCCGTCGTGGATTACCTATGGCCGAAGGAACCAAGTCCGGATAGTTATTTTGGGTTGGTGCAACGATTTATACATGCTGTGCCGCATATCGACGCTGTCAAGCGGTCGGCGTGCATAGTGGGTGCGCGGATGGCCCTTGGCCGTGTTAAGACATACTGGGCGAAGATGGAGGCCACCAATATTGCAACCAGGGGTCCACCCGGGGGCCAATACTCACCCAAGCACTATTTTGAAGAAGTCTTAGAAGGTGCCTGTTTAATAGAGGCTCAGTGCTCCAACAATACTATGTTCGAATGACATGTATCTTGATTGTAAAAACAATGCTTTTGATAATAAAGGCTATATTTATATTTTTGCCCGTAAAGTATTGTAGTGCCTCATGTGCGGCTGCTTATGTATATATGTATATAACGTAAAAGTTTGCAGTCGTCGGCTTCAGACTCGCGTATAACGCGGTGGTATTCGGTGAAAGCGCGTAATCACACTTGATCCAACATCTTGGTCCGTTAAGGAGGTGGTCACGCGGCGAACGAGGCAATCGGACTATAGAGCTTTAACACTTTCACTTAGCCATAGGAGTTTGACGGTGGGGTTACGATATAACCCCTGGTATGTCCGCATTTGTCCAAATACGATGCGTTTACATACGTGACCGGAAAACCGGTCCTTCGTTAATGCGGAGGAATCACGAAGATTCCACTAAGTCATCGAGTGGTTGACCAGTCTCTCGCTTTCTCTACTGAGGTGCTCATCCGGATGAACCAGGGCACAATCGCAGTAGTTCTCCTTGTGCCACCTTTGCCGATAGAGCGGAACGTAAAGTAGCAAAACACAGGAGCCGGGCAAACCCAACTATTGACCAAAGACATGATTCGGAGCTTATGCATATAAGGCTAAACTCGGGACGCCGAACACACCCGAAGGTATTCGGACTTTACAACATATACTAGGCTGAATAATGCCCTCGATAACGAGCCCTGAATTTCCAGGTACGCGCATTAATCCAGCGTGACGAAAGAGCGGCTGTGGTGAGAACATAGATCCCAAAAACACATTGGTTGCTGCTGTAATGTCTATTTTAGATCGGTGAATCATAAGCTCGCCAATAACGCCGGTATCCCTCTTGGTCATTTTAAGTACCAGGAGGGTGTGAGCCAACAAGAGACAATAAAAAAGGTTTACACAGGGTCTTAGTCTAAAAAGAAACCTTTGAACGGGGCCCTGCTGCGCATCTGCGCCTTTGTCTGCGTTGTGCCGTATACTGGAAGGGTATAGCACGATGGTCATTTGTAAAAAAGAAAAACCAAGGTGAAAGAATCTGGTGTGACCGTGCATAAAGTCGGTTAATCTTAATGAACCGTAAAAAATCAATCTCTTGAGTGTAAATAGGGTCGAGCCGAACTATGGACCTTTTACATGCGGGCAGCCCCTAGCACCACATATGGGGGCATAGCCGTTAATCAAGCTCAGGTTTATCTGGGCTGCTACAACTAGGTGTGTGCCGAACGCGTCTAGCCGTGTCCATGGTCTCGAAGACCGATGAGTTACTCGGGTTGGAGGGGCCGTTCAGTGGTTTGGCTGCTACAGCTGCCACGTAATCTTCCACACGAAGAGAACGCTCTGTGTTTCCGCTGATTGTGATGACACCACATGGACCGGGCATCTTAAGTTTGAGATAAGCGTAATGCGGTAGTGCATTGAAACGAGCGAAGCCATTCTTTCGAGTAGTGCATGACAGCCGCTTCGGAACGTAGCGATGTCAAAGATTAGTTCTTCGCTTCGAAAGTTGTCGGGAGAACCGAATACAACCTCTAACGTCAAAGAGCCCGTGTGTCACGCCCAATATGCGACCCTATCCAAAAGGAACTCGAAGGTCCCACCAAGGATAGACCCGCATATTGGAACGCTTTTGCAAGGTGGATATCATTACATCAACATTACATAATAGATGGGGATACATACATAAGGGATACAATGCCACATGAATACAACAATACAACATACAAGAACAACATCCGACTGCGGATGAATCATAAACAGAAACTCAAACAATATCCACCCTGCTAGCCAGTGCTGCCGACACAGAACCTATCCCCTGCTCGAAGAAGAAGCAGAAGAAGAACTCAACACAAGCAAGCATCGCTCTAGCGTCAAGATCATCGCATAACCTGTACCTGCAACTGTTGTTGTAGTAATCTGTGAGCCACGAGGACTCAGCAATGCCATTACCATGGGTGTCAAGACTAGCAAAGCTTAATGGGAAAGGAAGGGGTAAAGTGGTGAGGTTGCAGCAACGGCTAAGCATATATGGTGGCTAACCAACGCAAATGAGAGCGAGAAGAGAAACAAGCGGAATGGTAGTCAACTAGCAATGATCAAGAAGTGATCCTGAACTCCTACTGACATCAAACATAACCCAGAAACCGTGTTCACTTCCCGGACTCCGCCGAGAAGAGACCATCACGGCTACACACGCGGTTGATGCGTTTTAATTCGGATCTGGTGTCAACTTATCTACAACCGGACATTAACAAATTCCCATCTGCCACATAACCGCGGGCACGGCTCTCGAAAGTTTATACCCTGCAGGGGTGTCCCAACTTAGCCCATGACAAGATCTCGCGATCAACGAAGGAATAAACCTTCTCCCAGGAAGACCCGATCAATCTCGGAATCCCGGTTTACAAGACATTTCAACAATGGTGGAAGTCTACATGAAACTAGCATGATGCATGACAAAGTCTACATATGCCTGGCTCGGCCTTCTCCCAGGAACTAGCATGATGCATAACAAAGTCTACATGAAGCTACTCATGGCAAGAGATGATGCAAACAAGATCAACACATCAAAGCAAGTTTAAATGAGGCCGGAAACAACATATAACAATTCCGGTAAGTCCTCATATGCAAATTTCGAAATTGGTCCAGAACTGAATAAACATTAAGTTGAAGTTGTTAAACAGCATGTTAAGATGCACCACAATGATCTACACGAAATTCTAGTCAAGTTACATATAAAGTTCATTAGATTCGGAGCTACGGTCTAGAAGATGTGAGCAAAACAAGTTAAGCATGGCATTGATGTAAAATGCAAACAATCATCAAGCAAACACCTCAAAACAAGGATGCAACATGATAATATGAAGCTACATGCAAAATCAAGCAAGTTTCATATAGAGCACACTCAAAACGGAGCAACGGTGTAACACATACACTCCATACAAGTCATAGCAACAATCATCCATAACAAAGAACTAGGCATCTTACAAGCATCAAAACAATATGCTACAACACCCCAACATAATAACAAAAGGCATGGGCATGAAGTACACGTAAAGCACAACAAAACATGAACACTGAGCTATCTCCAGAAACAACTAGAACATGCTCAAAAGGACATGGTAAGATTGCAAATAATAACAGTTTCGGACTTTAGCAGAAATAACATCATGTTGCAATGTTTAGAGCAAGCAAACAACATGTTACAGGAACATATCATGGCAAACAAAGGCATGGCATGAATCTACTAATTGCATAGATCAAAAGGCCCTTACTGACCATGAGCCAAAAAGGCATAGAAAATATGATGGCACCCATGTAAACATGGCAAGTTATATTACAGGTTCATACATGGCAGGAACAACAATAAGTAGGCATGTTGGTGAGCTTGAATCACTAACCACAGAGCAATACATGGCATGGCAAGGCAACCAACAGCAAGAAGACATGTTTATGAAGCTAAGCATGGCAAGAGCAAGTTCATAGGGTGCATGGATCACTAGCAAAACACATGGGAACAAGTGAACTTAATGTTAACAGGCTGACAGCAACAATATCAAGCAACTTTGGAGCAAAGATAACAACATGTTCCAACAGGCTATAATTGCAACCAAGGGCATGAATGGATAGAGCATGACATGTAGATCAAAACATGTTTATAGAGCATCTCCAGATTATGCATAGAATGATTAGTAGCAACATGTTAACATAGCAACCAAATATAACAGAATCTGTCAGAAAAGACAGCAACAGCAACTACCCTACTTAACAAGCTCGATGCACTCAGCACACAACTCACAAAAATACATGGTTGGCACCACTGGAAAGATGGCATGGCATATATCAACATACATGTAGACATCAACCTCATAGGATGCACACATCAATCATGGCAAAAATGATAAATGAGCAAGTTATAAGAGTTTCAGCAGATTAACATCAACATGCACTCTTCTAACAGCATTTCGGGCATCAAGATGAGCTCAAATGAAAATGATGCAATGGAATGGAATGAAGTACTCGTCGAGACGAACAATTTGACATATTACACGCACGAAACAGAGCTACAGATGCAGAGATACAGCAGGTCAAACATGGCATGATTTGCAAAGTTATCAGGGACTTGGTGGGAAAATCACCTCGCGGGGGCGGCGAAGTCAACGTGGGCGGCAGCGGCTCCGGTGAGTCGGGGCAGTCCGGCGAGGCGCGAGGAAGGGCGGAGGAGGCCGGGGTTGGCCGGAGAGGGTGTCGGCGAGGCTGGGCCGGTCTGGATCTGGCCGACTGGCGCGGGCGACCTCCGGCGGAGGGCGGCGGCGCGCATCGCCGGCGCAGAGGCGGCGGGCGCGCACCGCTCCGTGGTCGCGGTGAGCGGGCGCGGCGGCGGGCGGCGGCGCTGCCTTGTGGGCGCCGAGACGAGGGCGGCGGCGAAGCGGCGCGGAGGAGCCGCGGCGCGAGCACACGCCGCGACGCAGGAGGCGGCGAGCGGCGCGGTTGCTGGTGAAAGAAGCGGTGCGACGGCGGATGGTCGGCGGCGGCGGGCTGATCTGCCCGGACGGGCCCGATCTGGTTCTCTCGGGCGCGGCGCGGCGGGTTGTGGCGTGCCACGTGGCGGCGCGAGAGTGGGCGTGGCGGCGGCGCGGGGACGGGCGGACATGTCCGGCCCGGTTCGGCCGTTTCCGTCGGCGGGAGGAGGAAGAAGGCTAGGGTTTGCACCGGGATTTCGGGGGAGCTAGGAGAGTCCAAATGAGGTGCAGTTTACGGCCACGCGATCGTGATCGAATGACCGAGAGCATGGAGGGGAGTTAGATGGGTTTTGGGCCACTTTGGAAGGGGTGTTGGGCTGCACACAACAGAGGACTTTACGGTTACCCGGTTAACCGTTGGAGTATCAAACGACCTCCAAATGGCACGAAACATGACAGGCGGTCTACCGGTGCTATACCAAGGCTGCTTGACAAACCTCGGGCCATTCCGAGAAAGTTTAATACCCACTCACAACAAGAGACAAAAGGGGGACGCCGGAGGACATAGGAGTGCCGGATTGCAAAAGGGACAACGGGGAAAATGCTCGGATACATGAGACGAACACATATGCAAATGCGATGCACATGATGACATGATATTAAATGCATATGATGACATATGCAAATGCGATGCACATGATGACATGATATTAAATGCATATGCAGACACCTGGCGCAGCGGATCCGGGGCGTTACACCGTGCACCGGGCCTCTACGCCTGGTATTACTCCTTTAAAGGTAGTACTGCTTTGGTTGATTCTGGACGGGTCTATCCCCATCTTGTGGATAGTGTCCTGATATATCAGATTAAGACTACTGCCGCCGTCCATGAGGACTCGGGTAAGATGGTATCCGTCAATTATCGGTTCGAGCACCAAGGCGGCCGAACCTCCATGCCGGATACAAGTCGGATGATCCCTGCAATCGGAAGTGATCGGGCAGGCCGACCATGTGTTGAATTTGGGGGGACGGGTTCTACAGCTTATATGTCTTGGAGCGCGCGTTTGCGCTTCCTCTTTGGTATGTGGGTGGCGTAAATCATGTTCATTGTTTTGACCTCCAGTGGAATTTTTTTCTGTCCCCCAGTGTTCGGCTGGCGAGGTTCGTCCTCATCTTCAATTAGCGGCTCCGTTCCCTTGTGTTCGGCATTTAGCTTGCCGGCCTGCTTTAAGACCCAGCATTCTCTGTTGGTGTGATTCGCAGGTTTCTCGGGGATGCCATGAATCTGACAAGACCTGTCTAGAATTTTATTTAGGTTGGACGGACCATCTCTGCTGCCTTTAAATGGCTTTTTCCGTTGATCGGGTCTGGAGCCCCTGAATCCAGCGTTTACCATTGTGTTGTCTGGGCTGTCTTCATTATTTCGATGCTTGTTTTTATTGTGTCGCGGTTTTCCATTGCCATCCCTTATTTTGGATGTGCCTGGACCGCTGGTGCCGCTTCGGGCCAACCAACTGTCCTCGCCCGCGCAAAAGCGGGTCATAAGATTTGTTAGGGCTGCCATTGTCCTTGGCTTTTCCTGGCCGAGGTGTCTGGAAAGCCATTCGTCCCGGGCACTGTGTTTGAAAGCTGTTAGGGCTTTGGCATCCGGACAGTCGACGATTTGGTTCTTCTTGGTGACAAATCTGTTCCAAAGCTTACGGGCTGACTCTCCGGGTTGTTGAATTATGTGACTTAAATCGTCTGCATCCGGAGGTCGGACATATGTCCCTTGAAAATTAGCCCTGAAAGCGTCCTCGAGTTCCTCCCAGCTTCCCATGGAATTTTTGGGGAGGCTTTTCAACCAGTGCCAAGCTGGTCCTTTCAACTTGACGGGCAGGTATTTGATGCCGTGGAGATCGTCTCCGCGGGCCATATGGGTGTGAAGAATAAAGTCCTCAATCCAGACTACAGGGTCTGTTGTTCCGTTGTATGCCTCGATGTTTACGGGTTTATACCCCTCTAGAAATTCATGATCCAGCACCTCATCGGTGAAGCACAGGGAGTGTGCGGCGCCACTGTACTTGGGTGTGTCATGGAGTGGGTCCGATGGCTATAGTGTTCGGTGTTGATTCTGAGCTGGTAGTCTATCAGTATAGTCGGTTTGGTGGCCGTGATTCTGCATAGGAACGCGTTTCCTAGATCCATAGATGGACCTGGTCATACTAGCTCTTTTGTCCAGGTGCTCACGTAGATCATGTGCTGACTTGTGTGCGGCGTCATTAGCCGCTCTGTCTCGGCCACGGGGTGGTCGGTCCGGCAGATCGGCCGTATTGTTTTTCGGCGGAATGGGCATGATAGCCTCGTCGTCAAATTCAGGAAGCAGCTTACATTTTGGGTAGCTCTTTGTCTGGTGATCACCGCCGTATCTTTCATTAGTGTCGATCGCTTCGTTCCATCTGTGGTTGAGCGTATCCTGCGCGGCTTTAAGCTGTTGCTTCTGCTTCTTCAAGCTCCTCGCGGTGGCAATAAGCCTCTTGTGGAGGTTCTCTTGTTACCAGTGCTTTTCCGGGATGATGTGTGCATCGTCGTCACTATTCTCCTCTCCGGAGATAGTTTTATAAGTTTTGTCTTCGGCATCGCTGTGATCGGACAGCAGCCCCGGACCCTGTTTGCTGTCTCCTTGCTCGTCTTGCTTCATCGCTGGGTCTGCGAGGTCTTCATTGTCTTCGGCATCATCCGAGGTGTTATTCTTTCTTGTACCAGTATAGCTGTTTTTGCTATGGCAGGGTTTAGAGCGGCGCCGCTGACATCGACGCTTTTGGCTGCTTCTCAGGAGTCGTTGCATCCTTTTGCTCCTCGCCATTGTTTCCTTTGGGTGTGGCCACCATGTATATGTCATATGATGAGGTGGCTGTCCAGCGCCCTATGGGCGGTGGTTCCTGTTCTACCCCGGTATCGTCGTCCATACCGTCATGTCTTTGGAGTTGAAATCAAGCTTGTCGGTTGAGTCGTCGACAGTGGCTATTAAGTGGGTGGTGGGTGGGTAACGAATTCCTTCGTCGTCCGCTTCCCACTCAAGATGGACATAGTTCGACCAAGGGTTTCCTGACAAGGAGAGAGATTTTAATGAGTTTAGCACATCGCCCAAGGGCGAGTGCTGGAATACATCCATGGAGCTGAACTCCATGATCGGCGCCCAGTTAGATCCGATGGGTGCGGATACACTCGGTTCGGAGCCTACGGTCGGGGATGAGTCCAGGTCCGATGACACAGACCTCATTGGAAGTGAAATCTGTATTCGGCTCTATCATCGTTAAGTGTGCGGCTTCCATGCCGGGGTCCATCCTCCCGTCCTCGGATGGCACTATCTGCACTGGATCTAGAGCCAGGGCAGCTGGAGGTGTGATCTCCTGAACACCGTCCGATGGCAGATCTAGGTCATGCTTGTCACGACTTTAGGGTGCACCTGTCATGGGCTCGAATCCGTTGAAGATCAAGTCTCCGCTGATGTCAATAGTATAATTCAGGCTTCCAAACCTGACCTGATGGCCAGAGGCATAGCTATCGATCTGCTCCAGATGGCCAAGCGAGTTGGCCCGCAGTGCGAAGCCGCGATCTGTCCGGGGAGGAAAACCTCACTCTGGACCGCATCGTTGTAGATGATTGAAGGAGCCATCAAGCCTTATGGTGACGACACAGTGGAACTCTCAATGAAAGCACCAATGTCGGAGTCAAAACCGGCGGATCTCAGGTAGGGGGTCCCAAACTGTGCGTCTAAGGCTAATGGTAACAGGAGGCGGGGGACACGATGTTTACCTAGTATGGAGGTAATACCCTACTTCCTGCTTGATTGATCTTGATGATATGAGTATTACAAGAGTTGATCTACAACGAGATCGTAAAGGCTAAACCCTAGAAGCTAGCCTATGATTATCATTGTTCTCGTCCTACAGACTAAACCCTCCGGTTTATATAGACACCGGAGGGGGCTAGGGTTACACTGAGTCGGTTAAAGAGAAGGGAATCTACATATCCGAATTGCCAAGCTTGCCTTCAATGCAAAGGAGAGTCCCACCCGGACACGGGACGAAGACTTCAATCTTGTATCTTCATAGTCCAATAGTCCGACATAAGCATATAGTCCGGCTGTCCGAGGACGCCCTAATCCAGGACTTCCTCACGGGGTGGCCTATTTATAGCCTGGAGGCAACCCGACATGATATGTTTGAAATGACCCTGGGTCACTAAGGGACCTGTCAGCGTCCTGGGTTTGGGGGTATCCAGCCCTGACTGCCTGCGGCCCACCACATGGCTCCATCGACGGCCTGGTATGGCCCAGCTTCAGCATCAACAACACAAGACCCTCGTGAGGGGCCAAGCCTCGCGAGGCGGACGACGCCAAGACCCCCAAGGGGATCGGCCTCCCCAGGCTGGCTTCTGAGGGGCGGAGAGTTCTATGCAAGGATCACCTCACGAGGGTCAGCTGACGTGAGCTATGACGACCAAGGCTAGGCGGGCGCAAGGAGGGCCCAGAGAGGTGGTTTCCTCTTTGGTGCAAGGGAGGCAAGCCACAGGCGCGGAGTCCCAAGGAATCATCCAAAGTTTCC
The DNA here is from genome assembly GCA_021437245.1 of Aegilops speltoides. Taxonomy (NCBI): domain Eukaryota; kingdom Viridiplantae; phylum Streptophyta; class Magnoliopsida; order Poales; family Poaceae; genus Aegilops; species Aegilops speltoides. Next base: position 108,941,070 of record CM038144.1, on the reverse strand, counting down.
ATTCTGGTGCAACGAGACCAAGACCGCCAGGACGGCAGGATGGAGGTCATCAACAAGCCCACCACAGCGTCACGACCAGAGGCTTTTCGCATGCGAAGACTACTTTTGTCAGGATAAGCTGTACTACTTGTCCCCTTTCCAATCCGGCCGTTGTGGGATCCCTTCTCGCCAACATTTGGGAAGAGGACCAAGGCCACTATAAATAGGACTAGCCACCACCATAGAGGCAGAACAAGTCAAACTAGCTCACACCACACTAGCTCAAGAACACCGCACCTCCTGAGGCCAATTCATCCACTGTACTAGTTCATCCTCAGCCCTTAGAGGCAATCCACCTGGAGTAGGGTATTACACCGCAAGGTGGTCCGAACCAGGATAAACTGTTGTGTCTCTTTGTCTCTTTGAGCTTGTCACGCTAGGCTTAGGAGGATCGTGAGTAGGCAGGCTAGGTAGGTTGAGATCTCTACAAGCACCCCAGAATTTGAACCTATCAAGGGTTTGCAGATCCCATAATATCACATTTGGCGAGCTAGGTAGGGGTGCGTCGGATCTTCTCTTCCATCCACTGATCCACTGCCACTCCGACACCTCCATGGCCGACGTGCGCCGGGCTCGTGCTAGGCGTCAGGCCGCAGTCGCCGCCCTCGTCGCCCAGACGGCCCCGGTGGGTGATGGTTGTGCCCTCCGCGCTCCGTCTCTGGTAGCTAACGCCGCCACAGGCCCTGCCAGCCACGAGCAGCAAGCTTCATCGCTGCACCCGTCGATCCGTCATGGCGGGCGCACCCCTACCCATTCACTGACCCCAACAGCTTCGCCATCCCACGCGCATCGCGGCTAGGCGGATGCGCAGGCCGTTCTACTCATGGCACGGGAGCTCCTTCCCTACCGCCCGGCTGGTGACCTCTACGAGTAGTGGCTCGAGCGCATCATTGAGCTCGTCAGCGTCGTGCACGCGGGCTCCGCCAAGCCGGCTCGCTCGCTGCCTCAGCAACCACCTGTAGCGGGCCACGTGGCGCATGGGGCTCCTCCACCACCTCCGGCCCAGGGCGTCATCATCGAGCCAAGGCATGTGGCTCCATGGTGCGAGCCGCCGCACCCTGTACCAGATCAAGAGGATGTGAGCTGCTAAGTTGTGCAGCATCCCCAAGGAGAAGCGCGCGTGCTTCCAGCACCGCAGCACCAGGCCCGCATGCCACCACAGGAGGTGGCGGCGCACGCGTACCAAGACCAGCTTCCGACCCCTCGAAGACCTACGGTGGCTATGACAGGATGTCACGCGTTCACTTCGGAGCTCTGCAACGTTGTCTGGCCAAGCAAGTTCAAGCCTGACCTGCCTCCATATACGACAGCACCGCCGACCCCGCCGAGTTACTGCGGCTCTAAGAGCTGTGCATCGAGGTGGCCAGCAGCGACGAGAAGATCATGGCAAACTGGTTCTCGATGGCCCTCAAGGATGGTGAGCGTTCTCGGCTCCTGAACCTGACCGAGGGGTCGGTTTCTTCCTGGGAGGAGATGCGCAGCCGCTTCATTGCCAACTTCCAGGGCACTCGCGTCTGTCCGCCGGCCGTGGGTGACCTGCATCGCATCAAGCAGCAACCTGGAGAGACCCTGTAGAAGTATATCCAGCACTTCAACAATGTTCGCCTCAAGGTCCCCAAAGGTGTCGGACGAGGCCATCATTTCAGCATTCACTGATGGCGTCCGCGATGTCAATATGATGGAGGAGGTCACCATCCACGAGGATATCTGCACCGCTCTGGAGATGTTCAACATGGCGAAGAAGTGCGCGACGGATGAGGAGGGACGCCTCTCCCTCCTCGAGCTCCCCGATACTGATCTGGAAGACAAGAACACCAAGACCAAGGATGTGAAGCACGGCTGCGACCACCCCGTGTCATCCAAGAGCAACCGACCGTTTTGCATCTTCCACAACGTTCACAGCCACAACACCAACGACTGCCAGGAACTCAGGGCCCTCCGCGACAGGCGCCTCGGTTGACGCCCTGAGCGCAACTATCGAGGCTACGGTCGTCGAGGCGGCCGAGGTGGAGGACGCTGGGACAGACGGGACCATCGTCAGGAGTGGCGCGACCAGCCCCGTGAGGATCGCTGGCAGGGCCACCCTCGCGAGGGCGCCTGGAGAGAGCAGCCTCGTGAGGAGCGCCCTCAGGGCAACGCTGCTCTACCTCCACCGCCAAGAAGGAATGAAGATCACCACCAGGACGAGGGGGCTGGGGGCTTCCAGGAGCCTCAAGCAATCACTAGCATCTTGGGCGGCTCACAAGCCCCAGCTTCCCATCGCATCTTCAAGCAGTTCACGTGCGAGGTGAATGCGATGCTCCCCAAGCACAAAGCAACTCGCCCTCTCAGGTGGTACATGTGCGCCATCACCTTCAACACCTCAGACCAGCTCAAGTGCGCGGCTGCCGCCGGCGCACTCCCCATGCTCTTCTGCCCTGTCATTAGCAACGTGGTCATCACCAAGACTCTCATTGATGGTGGAGCAGGGCCCAATGTTCTGTCTGTTCAGACATTCGACAGGCTCCAAGTGCCATACTGCCAGCTTCACCCAACCAAGCCATTTTCAGGAGTGCCCGACGGTTCTACACACTTGATAGGGCAGGTTCACCTCCATGTCACCTTCGGCGAGTGCAACAACTACCACACCGAGCTCATCGACTTCGATGTCGCCGACATCCACCTGCCCTACAACGCCATCCTAGGGTACCCGGCACTGGCCAAGTTCATGGCAGCTACGCACCACGGCTATAACATCCTCAAGATGCCAGGAAGCGGCGGCGTCATCACGGTCGCGTGCCAAGTGAAGGATGTGGTGTGCTCCCTTGAGCGCACCTTCCAGGCTGCAGCGGTCGAGAACCCTGAAGACGAAGACGGCGCCCTCCCTCCTGAGGTCGCCCCCAAGATGAAGAAGTTGCAGCTGGGACAGGGGTCTCATGAAGGAGCATCGCTCGAGGACGCCGCGTTGAGCCTCGCGTCCCCGAACGCGGCACCTTCACCCATCGTACAGGAAGGCGCGCCCGATGCCCCTCTCAGGCTGGGCTCGGGGGCTCTCCTCGGGGTGGCCTCAGACCTAGCCAGGGTCATGAGGAGGTTCTCTTCAGAGCATGCTTCCCTGGAGAAGGCAGCAGGTGTGAGGCACCAGGCGTTCAGGAGTTCATCAGCAAGGCAATCAAGGAGATTCAAGAAGAAAGGGCTCTGCAAGGCGATCATTGTCTGCTGCGTGGCGCAGCTCACGGTCCCTGGTGAGGGTAAGGGGTTCCGCATCTGCATTGACATTCCCGGGCTCAACAGGCCACGTCTCGGTAGCTCATGTGGCCATCTCATGTCGGCCGATGCGAGGGTCCGCCTCACAGCTACGTCTGCATGCCCTTCGGCCTGCCGGGCGTGGCTGAAGCGTTCCAACGCTGCATGAGGGACGCCCTGACGTGTAACGCCCCGAGACCGATGCTCCAGAAGACTTCCAGCTACTCTGAGTTTCGTCGTGTGATTTGTTTTGTTTGTTGCATCATTTACATTGCATCATGCCATCATGTCATTTTTTAAAAAAAACTCATCTAAATAAATCGTATGGATTTTTCCGATCCATTTAAATCGAGGGAATTCACTTGTGATTTCTCTTTATAACATATTAAAGCCTCTCAATATTATTAGGGAGCTATATTAAATATTCCACTAATTCGGAATCACCCATAAACACACTTGCAAAATAATTTCGTTCCTTTTCTGCTTCAAGTTTGGTCTCCAACTTGCCCATAAATTATTTCGTCATTTTCCGGAGCTCCACCAAAAATCCGAACATTTTTGGACACTCCTAAATCCTAGACTCCATTCAAACCCTTTTGGCGCAAGTTAAATAATTTTGGGTTTAACTTCGCCTATTTTGCTGGAACCATTTTTTGTTGGGTTGGAAACATTCCATAAAGCCTTACAAAATATCCCACCATTGTTTTCTCCTCCATGGCCTCTTTTGGGTCTCTCCCTATTTTTTTTCTGTAAGGAGTATATGAAGAGAGAGGGGAGCAGTGCATGGCCGAAGCCCGCTTAAGGCCCAGCTGCGGCCTGACCTAGCCGGCCCGAGAGGCCTGCCCGATCTCCTCTTACCCCCAGCCGCGCCCTCGTCCCGTCCCCTCTTCCTCCTCGCAGCGCCGCCATCTCTCCCTCCTGCTGCTTCGACCCGATCCCCTCGTCCTTCTCCTCCGTCGCGAGCTCCCTTGACCTGTTCCTCCTGATCCCGCGCAACCCCCTTGTCGGCCAACCCCGGTGGCCCTCCCTCGCCGTCGTCCATGGCCAGCGCAGCCTCGCCCGCACGTCTCCTCCACCAGAGGCCCGCAACGCTCGAGGGGAGTCGAGCTCCTCCCCGTCCCCATGGTGGTTGCTTCCCCTGCTGCCTCCTTCTCCGTCGGCGACCTCGACCTCCACTGTTAGCTGCACGTCCAGAGAGCGTTACCGCCTTGCTTCTCACACCCGCACCCAAGCTGCTCCACCCCTTGCTTCGCCTCGTGCCCGACGGCTTGACCGATGGTGCCCTGCACCAGCTCGTGTGTCCGCGCGTGTAGCCACGGCTGCCATGGCTAAGGGTTTATCGTGCGTCGCCGGGAGCTCCTCCAATTGTTGCCCCGTACACCGCATCGCTGCTGCCGCTGGATTGCCGAGACTGATCCCCCGAGGAACCTCGTGTTCAACTACACAATGAGCGTCAAGTACAACTACAACCCGTGTTCGACTACGTGGATTCGCCAAGTACATGGATACGCCAAGTTCCGCTCCTAACATGTATGACTACACCCGGTGATGCGACAAGCACCCGGACAATGTGTACATCTACATCATCAAGACCAAGACCGCCCCGAAACACGTCGTCTCACCGGATCGTCAAGACCATCTCGGTTTTTGCAAGTACCTCTATGCCCGAAGACGTTGGATGCGCCAAGTTCCACTACGATATGCACCACTACTGTTGCTGAGGGTTTCGTCATGTTCAACAACATCGACTACGAATGGTGACGACCCCGAACATCTATGGAGAGTGTACGTCTACGTCCGTGAACCACTACTTCCACTACCGTCACGAGAACGACTACTTCCGCTACCGTCGTCGTGAACCACTACTTCCACTACCGTCGCGAGAACGACTACTTCCGCTGCCGTCGTCGTGAACCACTACTTCCACTACAAACTCGATCCGCCCGAAATGCACGCTTCAAAGGTATAACCCCGAGACGATCACCCGTGGACCGAATGCATGTTGTATGAGATGTACGATATGTTTGCTCCGTGCCCGTTTGATCCTTGCACGTTCCTTCCTCGTTTGCCATGCCGCCATCCCGTGGGAACCCGGAATCCGGGATCACCCCACCATCTTGCATGACTTGTTCACGCGCACTTCTTTTGCACCGGTATCTCAGTGAGTTACCGGGACCGGAATGTTGCCGTGGCACCCATTTCCGTTTCACCGCCGTGGCACCTTTTCCCTTCCGCCATGGCGACAAATGCCTCGTATCATGCTCATGTTAACGTTTTCATAAAAATTGCATATAACTTGTATATGTCATCCGCATCATGCAACAACAATTAAAATGTTTAAAATTGTTGTTGCATTAAATTGCTAAATAACATGGGGATTTTCCGGAAGTGTTGTCTGTGTTTCCGGCATCATTTAAACTTGCCTAAATAGTTAGTTTACTTTTGCTTCACCTCTTGCCATGCTTAACAACATTTAATATTGTTGTGCATAACCGAGAGAGAACTAAATGATTGATGTGGTGTTCTGTCAATATGCAACTCGTTGCATATTGAACTCCACTTAACTTGTAGTATTGTTTGTTGCACTTTGCCATGCCATGCCTCATTAATCCGGACATGCATCATACTTGATTGTGCTTCATGCCATGTTTATGTGATGGTTGTTTACTATGTTGTTTGTTTCTTTCCGGGTTGATTCTCTCGTTAGCTTCGGTTTCGTTCCGGAGTTGTGAGGATTCGTTCGACTACGTCCGTTTGTCTTCTTCATGGACTCGTTCTTCTTCCTTGCGGGATTTCAGGCAAGATGATCATACCCTCGAAATCACTAGTATCTTTGCTATGCTAGTTTCCTCGCTCTTTTGCTATGCCAATGCTACGATGCCTACCATTTGCTTGTCAGCCTCCCAAATTGCCATGTCAATCCTCTAACCTTTGACACCATTCCTAGCAAACCGTTGATTGGCTATGTTACCGCTTTGCTCAGCCCTCTTATAGTGTTGCTAGTTGCAGGTGAAGTTGAAGATTTCTCCATGGTGGACAGGATTTTTGTTGGGATATCACAATATCTCTTTTATTATTAATGCATCTATATATTTGGTAAAGGGTGGAAGGCTCGGCCTTATGCCTGGTGTTTTGTTCCACTCTTGCCGCCCTAGTTTCCGTCATACCGGTGTTATGTTCCCGGATTTTGCGTTCCTTACACGGTCGGGTGATTTATGGGACCCCCCTGACAGTTCGCTTTGAATAAAACTTGTCCAGCAAGGCCCAACCTTGGTCTTACCATTTGCCTCACCTAGCCCTTTTTCCCTTGGGTTTCCGGAGCCCGAGGGTCATCTTTATTTTAGCCCCCCCCGGGCCAGTGCTCCTTAGAGTGTTGGTCCGAAACGGGCAGAGTGCGGGGCCCCCTCGGGGCAACTCGAGGTCTGGTTTTACTCGTAGGCTGACCTATCCGGTGTGCCCTGAGAACGAGGTACGTGCGACTCCTATCGGGATTTGTCGGCGCATCGGGCGGCTTTGCTGGTCTTGTTTTACCATTGTTGAAATGTCTTGATGTACCGGGATACCGAGTCTGATCGGAGTGTCTCGGGTGAAGGTCTATTCCTTCGTTGATCGCGAGAGCTTGTCATGGGCTAAGTTGGGACACCCCTGCAGGGTTTAAACTTTCGAGAGCCGTGCCCGCAGTTATGTGGCAGATGGGAATTTGTTAATGTCCGGTTGTACAAAACCCGAAGTTGACCTTAACTGAAATACATCAACCGTGTGTGTAACCGTGATGGTCTCTTTCCGGCGGAGTCCGGGAAGTGAACACGGTGTTGGAGTTATGCTTGACGTAGGTTGCTATAGGATCACTTCTTGATCATACTTTTATCGACCGTGCTTTGCCTTCTCTTCTCGCTCTCTTTTGCGAATGTAGCCACCATATATGCTAGTCGCTTGCTGCAGCTCCACCTCATTACTCCATCCTTCCTATAAGCTTAAGTAGTCTTGATCTCGCGGGTGCGAGATTGCTGAGTCCTCGTGGCTCACCAGATACTTCCAAAACCAGTTTGCAGGTGCCTATGTTACGAAAGGTGGCGAACCAAGCTCAAGGAGGAGCTCGATGAAGATCTTGCCCTTTGTGTTGTTTCGTTCTAGTTGATCAAGAGTGGAGCCCAGTTGGGGTCGATCGGGGACCTTTATCGATTTGGGGTTCTTCTTTTATTTTGGTTCCGTAGTCGGACCTTGATTGTATCTGGATGATGTAATGCTTTATTCATGTAATCGTGTGAAGTGGCGATTGTAAGCCAACTATGTATCTCTTTCCTTATGTATTACATGGGTTGTGTGAAGATTACCTCACTTGCGACATTGCTTTCAATGCGGTTATGCCTCTAAGTCGTGCTTCGACACGTGGGAGATATAGCCGCATCGAGGCGATATAAGTTGGTAATCGAGCCTTCCCGACCTTAGGAGCCCCACCGCTGATCGCTTTTAGCGGCGAGTTGTGTCTAGAAAAATGTTTTGAGTCATTTTGGATTATATATATCGAGAGTTAGGAATTCTTTTTACTCCCGGTCTCTTCATCGCTCTGGTAAGGCATCCCGACGTAGAGTTTTGACTCTTCTCTTCTCAAATTTCACTAAATTTTTTTTTAGGATCACGCGGGTATCTTGGAATCGTTCCGATGGTATTATGATGAGAACATTGTCTTGGTGCCTCCTGTCAGGGGTTTAGTGGAAGTGTCCCTGGGAGTTGAGCTCTGAGGTGTTATCGTCATAATTTTATCATTGCAGTTCTGGAATACCTGAGTTTAGTACGCCGACATCGAAAATCTCTTTTATGCAGTTCTTGGTGAGATAACCCAGATAACCCAGTACTGAGGTGAGTATGGGAGTATTGCCATGACTCGTATAACGGATGCTTTTAGAAGGTTGAGGTAGACGATTTCCGAAGGTTTCTTGGTTATGTGTTGAAGGATGGATACAGCTGGATGTAGGATTTGCTAGTTTTGGGTGAGATATTATGCTTCCCCTGTATCCCCAACACCTGATTGCATAACCGGAGAATTTTGGGAGTTTTATAGGTGGGAATTCAAGTAGCTCCTAGAATATCTTTTCGACAGATGCATGATATGGGATTGGGTAAATCTCTATCATATGTATTTGTTCGGGCTTATTCTGCAAGCCAGTCCTTTGTTTTTGTTTTCAGTTGTGGTATTCGAGTTGCTTCAATGTCAAGTGTTGATTCCATACCTTTCCGAAATGGTGTTCTCATACTCCGATGTGAATACCAATCCTTCTCGACAATCGAGATTGTCAAGTCAATCCTTTTCAACCGGCGTGTTTCTCTTCAAGTGGATCCGATCACTTCAACATCAGCAAGACCAATTATCATTTCATCTCAACGGTGTTTGTTTCATCCGTCTCCAAGTTGCCTTTGTTTTTTCCCGCCTACCCACCCCTTTTTCCTCAAGGACTAAGATTTCTTTACCAAGTATCCTTTTATTTTTGTGAAGTTTCTCCATTCTTTTCCGTCAATGTTCTAACCCGGTGGTTCTCAAGAAGATGTTCTACTAGTTCGTCATTCCTCATTCCTTTCTCTTCTCCGGTGGATTCAAGTCAAGTTTTGTTGATCATACCTTTTTCCTCATTTCAATGTCTTCTCATACCGTGCACCTCATTATCATTCTACTTCTCGCTATTTGTTATTCCGGAGTGCTCAAGATATCTCGAAGATTCGTGTTTCCACTCTGCATTCGTTCAAGCTCTTTCGAGATTGGTATCTCATTCAAGTCATTTAATTCAACCGGTGCAACATCTCTTTTAAATCTTTTCAACGGTGTTCTTTTGAGTGGGCCTAACCCACGTGTCTTTTCCTGGATCTTACGACTCTTCTATTTTCCCGAGCTATCCTAAATTCTTCTCCAAGTTTGACGTAAGAATGAGTTATCATCAGTCAAATGTTTTTCTCCAAGATCTTTCAAATTCTTTTCATAGTTAGCTCAACCTCTTCGCTTTTGATTCTTCCGGTGTGCCTCAATAATTCTTGGTGGTGTTTCTCGTTGTCATTCTCATAATTTGAAGACCGAAGAAGAGTTTCTCTTTAATCTTGCTCAATTCTCTTCAAGATTCATGGTGCTAGCTTGTCGCCATCCTCTCATAATTGTTTTCGATTGTGAGAATCTTTTTCACCCATTCGGTGCATTTCATGAGTTGTTTCCATTTCTTTCCTCCGAAGTCCATCATGTCATAATTCTTCATTCTCAGCGTGTAGCTATCGTTCTCCAAATCTTACCGGTGATTCGTTCAAATATCCTCTAATTAGTTCATGTTCTCTTAGTTCTCATGTATCTAAATCCCCTCAAATATCTTCATTCGTTTTCCAATTCTTCCCGGTGAATTGTGCCTTTGCTACTTTCATTTTCAATTCTTACTGTGGTTCTTTCAACATTCCTCTTCTGTTGTTATCGTATCAATTAATTCAATCTTTCCGAATCCTACTTGTGGATTGTTGAAGACTTTTCGGAAGTTTATGCTATATCTCTCTTAATCCTTTCTACAAGAATAAGTAGTGTGCCAAATCCGTTGCTTGTCATCAATTAAATTTGATGAAGGATAAACATACAATAAATCTTATTCTTATTTCCTCAAGGTGATTCAATTCTTTTTCTTCTGGAGATTATTCATGATGAATAAATTATTGATTACAAGTGATTCATCTTTCTTTCCAGAGTTGGTCATCATATCACATTTCTCGGTTCGAGATGCTTCATCTTTTCTTTTCCGGAGTTCCAAGTTTTCCGCTTTATCTCGTCGCGAAGCTCCATCTAAATCATCGCAAGGCTTCACCTTGTGTTTTCAAGTTCTCTTTCTTTTTATCATCCTTTTATTATCGGAGTTCTTCATGGAGGCGCTACATGGTGGTTCCTCAAGGATTCTTTTCGCTCTTCAACTGTTCTTCAAGATTTCTCTCGAAGTTATGACCCGCCAAGCTATACTAAAAAATTAACATGGTGCTCAACACATGTTTTGTTTTGAGGAGTTCAAGCATTCTTCATCTTGCATTCCGAAGTGCAATTCTTTCTACCTTATCTCTTGAGGTGGTGTTATGCCATTCTTGATAATTTCCCTTCGCGTTTCATGATTCACAAGTTTTCAAGAGTGACATATTTAAATCCATCATTTTCTCTTGTTCAAGAGATCTTTTCAACCGTCAATCTCTTCATTGGAGTTATCTTGGTATAGATTTCACCTAAAGCCTTCCCTAAGGAATGTTGCTATTTTGGTGCTTATTAATGACCCAAGTTATCTCTTTTCCATCTTGATGGAACAAGATTTCATCTCTTCGTTAATCTCAAGCAAGCAATTGTTTCCGTTAGTGGCCGGTTGTCTCCTCATAGTGTTGAGATGTTCCATAAGTCCACTACAAGCTTATTCTTTTCGTTGTTAGTTTTCTAACAACTCCGTTCAATCCTTCTTTTTAAGGAGGCTCTTCCAAATTCAGTTGTGATAGAAGTTGTTATTCTCTTCTCTGTTCTCTCGATTCCACTCTTTCATTTGTCCCGAAGGCATTGTGATGTTTTCTTTGACCCATTATATCATTTTGGAGATCATGTTCTTTTCCTTACTTATCCATTTAACCGAAGTGTTGTGTTTTCATTCGAGTTCTCTAATTTTTATCAAGATTTCCCTCCTTCCTCTACTGGAGAGCTGTCTGAAATCTTTCTTACCCCTTGTGCCATTCTTTCAATAGTTCCAGAGATAGTGTGTTGTTGATTTCATCAAGTATAATCTCATCTTGTCAAGTTCATGTTCAATTCCTTCCATTTAGAGTCGGAGTGCTGTCCAAATTATATCAATCTTATTCCTTCTCTATCTAGTTTTAACCGGAGTGTTTTCAACTTTCCTCATCTTCGTTGCTTTCTTCCTTTCATATTGCTCAACCTCTTAAGGTTAATGGTTTCACTCGTTCGTCAAAGAAGCAACTTAGTTTTACCTCTTCTCTTCCTCTTCTGTTTCTCTCCGGTGCCATCCTAGATCTCGTGACGAGATCCTCTTGTAGTGGTGGAGTGTTGTAACGCCCCGAGACCGATGCTCCAGAAGACTTCCAGCTACTCCGAGTTTCGTCGTGTGATTTGTTTTGTTTGTTGCATCATTTGCATTGCATCATGCCATCATGTCAATTTTTTTAAAACTCAACTAAATAAATCGTATGGATTTTTCCGATCCATTTAAATCGAGGGAATTCACTTGTGATTTCTCTTTATAACATATTAAAGCCTCTCAATATTATTAGGGAGCTATATTAAATATTCCACTAATTCGGAATCACCCATAAACACACTTGCAAAATAATTTTGTTCCTTTTCTGCTTCAAGTTTGGTCTCCAACTTGCCCATAAATTATTTCGTCATTTTCCGGAGCTCCACCAAAAATCCGAACATTTTTGGACACTCCTAAATCCTAGACTCCATTCTAACCCTTTTGGCGCAAGTTAAATAATTTTGGGTTTAACTTCGCCTATTTTGCTGGAACCATTTTTTGTTGGGTTGGAAACATTCCATAAAGCCTTACAAAATATCCCACCATTGTTTTCTCCTCCATGGCCTCTTCTCTTGATTCTTTTGGGTCTCTCCCTATTTTTTTCTGTAAGGAGTATATGAAGAGCGAGGGAGCGTGCATGGCCGGCCGCTTAAGGCCCACCAGTGCGGCGACCTAGCCGGCCCGAGAGGCCTGCCCGATCTCCTCTTACCCCCAGCCGCGCCCTCGTCCCGTCCCCTCTTCCTCCTCGCAGCGCCGCCATCTCTCCCTCCTGCTGCTTCGACCCGATCCCCTCGTCCTTCTCCTCCGTCGCGAGCCCCCTTGACCTAATCCTCCTGATCCCGCGCAACCCCCTTGTCGGCCAACCCCGGTGGCCCTCCCTCGCCGTCGTCCATGGCCAGCGCAGCCTCGCCCGCACGTCTCCTCCACCAGAGGCCCGCAACGCTCGAGGGGAGTCGAGCTCCTCCCCGTCCCCATGGTGGTTGCTTCCCCTGCCGCCTCCTTCTCCGTCGGCGACCTCGACCTCCGCTATTAGCTGCACGTCCAGCGAGCGTTACCGCCTTGCTTCTCACACCCGCACCCAAGCTGCTCCACCCCTTGCTTCGCCTCGTGTCCGACGGCTTGACCGACGCTGCCCTGCACCAGATCGTGTGTCCGCGCGTGTAGCCACGGCTGCCATGGCTAAGGGTTTTTCGTGCGTCGCCGGGAGCTCCTCCAATTGCTGCCCCGTACACCGCATTGCTGCTGCCGCTGGATTGCCGAGACCGATCCCCCGAGGAACCTCGTGTTCAACTACACAACGAGCGTCAAGTACCACTACAACCCGTGTTCGACTACGTGGATTCGCCAAGTACATGGATACGCCAAGTTCCGCTCCTAACGTGTACGACTACACCCGGTGATGCGACAAGCACCCCGACAACGTGTACATCTACATCGTCAAGACCAAGACCGCCCCGAAACACGTCGTCTCACCGGATCGTCAAGACCATCTCGGTTTTTGCAAGTACCTCTACGCCCGAAGACGTTGGATGCACCAAGTTCCACTACGATATGCACCACTACTATTGCTGAGGGTTTCGTCATGTTCAACTACTTCGACTACGAATGGTGACGACCCCGAACATCTATGGAGAGTGTACGTCTACGTCCGTGAACCACTACTTCCACTACCGTCACGAGAACGACTACTTCCGCTACTGTCGTCGTGAAACCACTACTTCCACTACCGTCGCGAGAACGACTACTTCCGCTACCGTCGTTGTGAACCACTACTTCCACTACGAACTCGATCCGCCCGAAATGCACGCTTCAAAGGTATAACCCCGAGACGATCACCCGTGGACCGAATGCATGTCGTATGAGATGTATGATATGTTTGCTCCGTGCCCATTTGATCCTTGAACGTTCCTTCCTCGTTTGCCATGCCGCCGTCCCGTGGGAACCCGGAATCCGGGATCACCCCACCATCTTGCATGACTTGTTCACGCCCACTTCTTTTGCACCGGTATCTCAGTGAGTTACCGGGACCGGAATGTTGCCGTGGCACCATTTCCGTTTCACCGCCGTGGCACCTTTTCCCTTCCGCCATGGCGACAAATGCCTCATATCATGCTCATGTTAACGTTTTCATAAAAATTGCATATAACTTGTATATGTCATCCGCATCATGCAACAACAATTAAAATGTTTAAAATTGTTGTTGCATTAAATTGCTAAATAACATGGGGATTTTCTGGAAGTGTTGTTTGTGTTTCCGGCCTCATTTAAACTTGCCTAAATAGTTAGTTTACTTTTATTTCACCTCTTGCCATGCTTAACAACATTTAATATTGTTGTGCATAACCGAGAGAGAACTAAATGATTGATGAGGTGTTCTGTCAATATGCAACTCGCTGCATATTGAACTCCACTTAACTTGTAGTATTGTTTGTTGCACTTTGCCATGCCATGCCTCATTAATCCGGACATGCATCATACTTGATTGTGCTTCATGCCATGTTTATGTGATGGTTGTTTACTATGTTGTTTGTTTCTTTCCGGGTTGCTTCTCTTGTTAGCTTCGGTTTCGTTCCGGAGTTGTGAGGATTCGTTCGACTACGTCCGTTTGTCTTCTTCATGGACTCGTTCTTCTTCCTTGCGGGATTTCAGGCAAGATGATCATACCCTCGAAATGACTACTATCTTTGCTATGCTAGTTTGCTCGCTCTTTTGCTATGCCAATGCTACGATGCCTACCATTTGCTTCTCAGCCTCCCAAATTGCCATGTCAAACCTCTAAAGTTTGACACCATTCCTAGCAAACCGTTGATTGGCTATGTTACCGCTTTGCTCAACCCTCTTATAGCGTTGCTAGTTGTAGGTGAAGTTGAAGATTTCTCCATGGTGGACAGGATTTTTGTTGGGATATCACAATATCTCTTATATTATTAATGCATCTATATATTTGGTAAAGGGTGGAAGGCTCGGCCTTATGCCTGGTGTTTTGTTCCACTCTTGCCGCCTAGTTTCATCATACGGTGTTATGTTCTCGGATTTTGCGTTCCTTACGCTGGTCGGGTGATTTATGGGACCCCCGACAGTTCGCTTTGAATAAAACTTGTCCAGCAAGGCCCAACCTTGGTTTTACCATTTGCCTCACCTAGCCCTTTTTCCCTTGGGTTTCCGGAGCCCGAGGGTTATCTTTATTTTAGCCCCCCCCCCCACGGGCCAGTGCTCCTTCGAGTGTTGGTCTAAAACGGGCAGACTGCGGGGCCCCTTGGGGCAACTCAAGGTCTGGTTTTACTCGTAGGCTGACCTATCCGGTGTGCCCTGAGAACGAGGTACGTGCGACTCCTATCGGGATTTGTCGGCGCATCGGGCGGCTTTGCTGGTCTTGTTTTACCATTGTCGAAATGTCTTGATGTACCGGGATACCGTGTCTGATCGGAGTGTCTCGGGTGAAGGTCTATTCCTTCGTTGATCGCGAGAGCTTGTCATGGGCTAAGTTGGGACACCCCTGCAGGGTTTAAACTTTCGAGAGCCATGCCCGCGATTATGTGGCAGATGGGAATTTGTTAATGTCCGGTTGTAGAAAACCCGAAGTTGACCTTAACTAAAATACATCAACCGTGTGTGTAACCGTGATGGTCTCTTTCCGGCGGAGTCCGGGAAGTGAACACGGTGTTGGAGTTATGCTTGACCTAGGTTGCTATAGGATCACTTCTTGATCATACTTTGATCGACCGTGCTTTGCCTTCTCTTCTTCGCTCTCTTTTGCGAATGTAGCCACCATATATGCTAGTCGCTTGCTGCAGCTCCACCTCATTACTCCATCCTTCCTATAAGCTTAAATAGTCTTGATCTCGTGGGTGCGAGATTGCTGAGTCCTCGTGGCTCACCAGATACTTCCAAAACCAGTTTGCAGGTGCCTATGTTACCGAGCAGGTGACGCAACCAAGCTCAAGTAGGAGCTCGATGAAGATCTTGCCCTTTGTGTTGTTTCGTTCTAGTTGATCAGTAGTGGAGCCTAGTTGGGGTCGATCGGGGACCTTTGTCGCATTTGGGGTTCTTCTTTTATTTTGGTTCCGTAGTCGGACCTTGATTGTATCTGGATGATGTAATGCTTTATTCATGTAACTGTGTGAAGTGGCGATTGTAAGCCAACTATGTATCTCTTTCCTTATGTATTACATGGGTTGTGTGAAGATTACCTCACTTGCGACATTGCTTTCAATGCGGTTATGCCTCTAAGTCGTGCTTCGACACATGGGAGATACAGCCGCATCGAGGGCGTTATATGACGGCTTGCGAGGCCAGGCACCAGGCGATCCTGGCGGAGATGGAGGAGCACCTTTAGGAGCCACCCAGGCCCTCTGAGCCTCCCCATGCTCGGAACCAGAGCAGCTCGTGAAGAACGACTCCAGTGGCGCACGTTTTTTGGCTACTTCAACACCTCTTCAGCGACGGTACTAGGTGACATCTCTTTAGTTCGTTCAATCTGGGGGCGCCCCTCGGGCTGCATCATCCCCAGGCCTTGTCGGTCCGTCCCTACAGCACGTATCCCTTCTGCATCTATCAAAGCCAGTTACAATCCTTTGCAAGCTACTTTTGAATTATTAACTGCCTGATCGGCGCTTCGTCGCTAACAACATCTCGCGCCCTTGCAAGGTCTCCCGCGACCGCCTCATGATTAAGGACTGGCATGATGTCTGTGCTCGGGTCCATCCCTGCAGCGTTGCTAAATGCAAGAGGCTGACCTCTGGCTCACGGGCCAGTCCCCATGTACGTCACCTCCCGTGGCCCTTGGTGCCTTGTTCTCGCATGAGCTAATCACTGGTGGATAAGTAAGGGCGCGCGACCTAGTGCCCTCGTGGCCAAGGGAACCGTGCGCCGGCTATTTTTCCTTAGGATCTTTTCATGAGAAGACTGGGCACGGCGTCTGTGCTCGGGTCCGTCCCTGCAACATTGATAAACCCAACAGCAAAGCTCTATCTGGCGGGCCGGCCCCATTCACGTCACCTCCTGGGGTCGTTGGTGTCTGGCCTTCTCATGCAATAACCTCAGGAGAATCATTCGGCGCAGGCTGCCTAACCATCTCGCAGGATTAACACAAGCATCCCCAATCAAGAACAGGCACAAACCGCCTTGAGGTAGGGCCTCGTGAGTCACGCGCTGGCTCACGGGTGCCCATACACACCTTCTCTGGCCCTGTCGTGGAAGCCACGTGTCAGGGATGGGCTGTACACGCCCCGGGGGCTCTCCTAAGAGGGAGCCCCTCCCACGCGCTAGTGGAAGCACCATGCTCTGCGCTGGCCATTGACACTGCCGAGGAGCGGCTATGCCCGTGGAAGAGCTAAAGTGCTATGCTCCGTGCTGGTGATAAACAACTAGGGGTGGCCTCGCGGCCACATTAACCTTAGGGAGCCTCCAGGCTCAGTGACCTGCCTCACAGTGCTGCTCTACCTCGGGAGGGTAGCGCGAGGGGGCTGGGAACGGGGGCTACGCTCAGGTCACGCCTTCTGTACCCCACCTCGCCAGGCCTCACGGGCCTGGTCTTCATGCACCCCTCCCAAGCAAGAGCTCGGTGAGGAAAAGGTATGATGGTCGGTTCGTACGTCAAGGGGGACTCCTGAGCATCGCGTCTCAGGAGCCTAACTGGTCATGTAGCCCCTCACACCTTGGGCTCATCCCTGGTGATCCGGACGACCCAACGGTGGCAGAGGCATGCACGGGGCTGGGCCCTTCCGACGTAGAACACCAAGGCCGGGCTTTCTGTGGGGACCCCGACTCGCAAGTCGTGATCACCGAATGCACGTGTACAGTGATCCCAGAGATCAATGCTCACTGAACACACAGAAGCTGAATAACAAGAGTCTTACATCCATACATACCGCCTTACACAAATAGTGACCAACATGGTCAAGTCTTACATCGATAAAGCCTTAAGGGCTGAACATCAAATGAAACATAGCAGCCGAAAACGTCGTCGATAAGTAGAACCCATGCCATCTGCCTTAACCCTACGGGCATTACTCGACCGAAAACGTCCTAGTTAGCATGATCGTCTCCAAAGAACTCTTCTCGAACTCCGGTTCTTCCATGCCTGGTCAATTAAATAACCAAGTGGCAAGCCAATGAGTACTTTGAATGTACTCTTAAGCAACCCATGATTTGGTTCAAGGTACGATAATGCATGTCATAGGTAAAGTTTTGCATAAAGCTAGTTTTGAGTGCAAGGACATGTTCAACATCCTATAAGGCATGCATCAAGAGAATTCAGGTAACCATAAGAACTGGTCACAGATATCAACATAAACAGAATGGGCACCAACCCATTTATCATAAGCAGAGAGGCACCCACCCATCTCAATCGTGTCAAGTCCTCTGACTTGATCCAAGACAACACCATCATCTCACACACACCGGGTTTGAAAACAAGTGGACGTAGCCCAAGAGCGGTTACCCAACTGTCCTTGACCGTGGACACGGCTATTGAATAGTTTTACACTCTGCAGAGGTTGCACACTTTACCCACTAGATCCGGGAACTTCCGTGTCATCCACGACCATGGTACCTCAAGTACCGGGGTAAGCACCGATCACTACCTTTCCCTAGTCGACACTAACATGGAGTCCACTCTATTGGTAGTAACCCCGTGCCAACCATTTCACATCATAAAGTTGTGGAGCCTCGCTCCCATATTCATCACATACCACAAGCACGGGTACCAGCGGTGTGTCCGGTGCCACAAAAAACAGTCATGGCCGCCCTACCTGGCATGACCCCGTCCCAAGAGAGAGCACCAACTCTCCCTCGTCACTAGTAAAACGGGCCCCAAGCTAGTATCGGTCTAGGTACTCAATAATGCCCTTTCCCATATAAGGGTAGAGTGGTTGCGCATGTAAGGTTGGAATAGCAGTGTCGCAACTCCGACCAATCCGTTTTCGAAAACAACACACACACTTGCCTCGGTACACCACTTCGTCATCAAGTGGTTACCCATCTCATCATCTCCCTCGGGCATAAGTGGCACCCGACGGCGTTTTCAAAAGACTTTGAAAATATTTTGTCTCCATCCCCATGCACAAACCCATCCCATTTGCGTAGCACCTACATTAGCATCCTATCTACTCCCACCGGCATAACCCTCATAAGAAGGTAGGGCCATGCACAATGCAAGTATCAACGAGGAAGTAATCGTGGCAACCAACCCACGTGGTTCACCATCTCATCATGATCCCGATGCATCAATAATAAAGAGCTAAAAATGACATGCATATAAAGGGGTATCATAGTCATGGTCAAAGGGCCGCTTGCCTTGGTTGGCTTGATCTTCAAAGTCTTCAGGCCCTGCTCCTCCTTCTTCCTCAGCTACCTCGTCAAATACGGGATCTAACGTCGCAAGAAAACAACGGGAAAATAAGACAATAATAAAAACAGAAAAGTCAAAGTGCTCACAAAAATGTCAACTTATTTTTGTAAAATACTAGGAGGAAGGCTAGGAAGGGGACAACTTTTGGTTTTGGTTCTGGAGCAGCAAAATAGGAGTTATGGATTTTCAAAGGCTTATTTAAATGCTAAAAACCACATTTAAATATTTACAGAGAATAAAAGGTGGTTGGATTTGAATGAAAGTTGCACCATTAAATAGGCTGCAATATTCTAGGAATTTAGAAATTAGAATCAATTCATTTGGATTAATATTCTGTCCTGTGGAATTTTTGGAAATAAGACAGAAAAGGAAAAAGAAAAACGGCGCTGTGCCCTTTGGGCGGAGGCCACAGCAGCAGCAGCCCGGGGGGAAACCCAGCCTGCGCCCGCCACGTCGAAGGCGTAAAGGCTGAATATGCCTTCACCGACGGCGGATCGGTGCGTCTTGGCGATGTTTTAAACTCGACGGTGGATCCCACCCGTCGTCGGCGTGAGGTGACCGGCGGCCCCACGGCGGCCGTCGTCTACCTCCGCCCAGAGGCGACGAGCTTCGCCGCCGGCGTCTGACAGGCACGGAAGGATCACGGAGGCTACCGTCGGACTCGAGGCGAGTCGCGGTTTTGGTGGTGGTGGAGGCGGTCGCCGGAGTGGCTGCCGCGGCGGCGAGGTCCCGCGCGGAGGCGCCGGGCGCGTCGGTGGCTCGGCCGGTTCCGGCTGCAAAACAAGGGGAAACGAGGGGAAAGAATCGGTGGCGCCTCGCGATTCGGATCGAGAGAGAGCTGGGCGGAGAAGGCCTGACTGCATGGACGCCGACCAGCCGAGGCGGAGAGCTCGAGCTCGATCTCGAGCTCGGGTGGTTCTGGAGAGGAAGGAGGGTGCGGGAGGCCGATTGGGTGTGTGGAGGAGCGACAGGAGGAAGAGAGAGGCTCGGGGCGCCTTATATAGGCTGGCGCGGTTCACCGTGGCGTGGCCTCTGGCGCCCATGGATCGGCTCTGGAGGCCGTTGGAGAGGGTTGGAGCTGTCCACGGTGCTCGTGGGGATGGAGTAGGGCGCCAGGAGAAGGAGAGAGAGCGGGGAGGGTTCTTGCGCTCGCGTGTGAGGCCGGCCATTGGCCGAGCCAGCGGCGTCGAGCACGCAGCTGAGGGGAGAGAGAGGAGAGACAATGGGGACTGCACGGCGGCGTGTCGCAGACGTCGAGACACATCAATCTGGCGCGAGGGGAAGGCACGAGGCGGTCGGGAGGCGCGTGTCAGCGGTCGGCGCTCTGGCGAGGCGCTCAGAGCGCGACTTTGGCCGCATCCGCGGTTTTTCAGCGTCGCTGCTGCGTCCTCTTCTTCTGGAAGCTACAAATGGAAGGGGCAAAACACGGAAAGGGCCTTGGATGCTCTGGGGTGCGAGGGGAGAGAGAGAGGCTGAGAGAGAGAGAGAAACTGTTGTCCGGAGAGGACAAACGTGATTCCCCCCTTCTTCCACATTGCTTCCTCGGGTAGAAAAGCATCTAAGTGACAGAGGGGAGTGAGGAGGGGTTGTGGCAAAAAGATGAACTCAAGGAGATTTGTGAAAGTGGCCAAAATAGGCATTTTAGTATTTTGCCAGAAGGTGTTTGATGGAGTTTTGGATAAGCTAATGACTTCCACTGGCCAAGATACTCCATGGGGTGAAATTTCACATATATTTAGGGCCTTCCACCCATTTAGAGCTTATTTGGATAAAGTTGCCAATGCAACTCTTGCAAACCCTAGAAATGGGCAGAAATGGATTTGTGTAGATCCAGTGGAGTAGATCATTTCTCCTTGATGTACCACTTGGTGTGGTAGCCTTATTTGGTCACATGATCAGGCTCACCAAAGTTGGGGTCTTGGAGAAAAAGTTGGTAGTGCAAAGTAGTTCAAACTTGATTCTGGTCAGAGAGGGTTTTGAGGCACTTTGACCAAGATTTCCTCTTCTCCAACCTGTGCCATTTGGTCCAGATGCATCATTAGACCAATGAAGCATGTCCACCAAGTTTGAGCACATTTGGACATACTTGGCAATGTAAAGTTGATCAAACTTGAAATGGACAGAAATAGTTTTGAGGGTTTTGATGGTGGTATCTTGTTCTCCAAGTCATGAGACTTGGCAAGATCATCTAATATGTCATATGTGACATGATAGAATTTTCCTGGAATTTTTGGAGAATATTTCCTTTGTAAATATTTCAAAAGCTTGAAATATCCAGAAAGGGTTTTTGAGGTATTTGACCAATATTTTGAACATAACCAGGTGTTGAAACTCTTATATATGGACAATATATGTCCTATGAGTTTCCCTAAATTTTGTCAAATATTTTTGAAACAGTAAAGTAATTTTTTTCCTATTAAAGACCATTTCTGGCTTTAAGAAAAAGCTTTTAAATAAAATAGAACAATAACTTTTAAAATTATATTTTTGTGGTTCCTGGGCATCCTATATCTAATAGGAGTCAAATATATTTTTGGAAAGATTTTTACTGCCCTTAATCAAGTACTTGCAGTGCAAACCTCAATTCAGGGGTTTTTGGAAAACTAATTTTAGAAAATACTTTCTGGCCAAATTATTTTTGTAGGAAAATTCTATATTGCACTATACACATGCCATGGTCATTGGTCAGGAGCTTGGGGTAAGGTGATGAAATATAGAGGGTGGAGTAGCTGACTTCAAGAAGCACTTGAAAGGAATCACAGAGAGAAAACCAACTCCAAATAAAAGCCAAATAATGTAAAAAGTTTTTGTTGGCCCAAATTTTCATGCTTTATTAATGAAAATGAAATGTTACAAAATGCAGGGTGTGACAGACCTACCCCCCTTACAAGAATCTCGTCCCCGAGATTCCTAAACTAAACTAAAAAGAGATCGGAAATTCGGATCTAAGGTAGTCTTCACGCTCCCAAGTTGCTTCTGCTTCGGTGTGATTGCTCCATTGGACTTTGAAGTACTTGATGGTGCGGCTTCGAGTGCGTCGTTCAGCCTCATCTAGAATGCAGATGGGCCTCTCACGATAAGTCAAATCAGGTTGAAGATCAATGGCTTTGTGATTGACGTCCTTGTAGAGGTCGGGCTTGTTTGGAACTTGGAGACACTTCCGGAGTTGTGACACGTGGAACACGTTGTGCACATCAGAAAGTTCAGGTGGAAGTTCCAACTGGTAAGCCACTTCTCCTCGTCGCTCAGTGATCTTGAAGGGGCCAATATATCTCGGAGCGAGCTTTCCCTTGACATGAAAGCGCTGGGCTCCCTTGAGAGGGGTGACCCGGAGATAGACATGGTTTCCAACTCGGAAGTTTATGTCTCTGCTATGTGAGTCCGCATAGCTCTTACGCCTTGACTTGGCGGACTTCAGACGCTCTCGACAAGCTGGACTTGCTCTTCGCTTCACGAAGGATATCGGCCCAAAGACAAGTCCTTCTCCGCCTCCGACCAGTTGAGAGGTGTACGGCACTTCCGCCTAGATAACACTTCAAATGGTGCCATCTCAAGGCTGGCCGATAACTGTTGTTGTAAGAGAACTTCGGCGAAAGGGAGGCAATCTTCCCACTTAGCTCCATAAGCTAAGACACAGGCTCGAGCATGTCTTGAGTATTTGATTCACTCGCTTTCGGTCGACCTCCGATGCAGGGGTGGAAGCAAGTCTTGAAGGACAACTTGGTCCCCATGGCCTCCTGGAATTTCTTCCAAAACCTTGAGGTGAACTGGGTTCCTCGATCGACACAATCTCCTTGGGAACACCATGAAGGCTCACAATTCGGTTGATGTAGAGACTGGCTAACTGGTTCCCCTTGTAGGTCGTCTTGACAGGAATGAAGTGGGCCACCTTGGTCAAATGGTCAATGATGACCCATATTGAGTCATGTACCTTGCTTGACCTGGGTAAACCGGTGATGAAGTCCATCCCGACTTTGTCCCACTTCCATTCAGGCACCTTGAGGGGTTGCAACAATCCAGCGGGTCGCCGATGCTCAGCTTTGACTCTCGGCATCGTCACATTTTGCAACATAGGTGGCAATCTCCTTTTCATCCCGTGCCACCAAAATCTTTCCTTCGGTCTTGATACATCTTGGTGCCTCCGGGTGGATGGAATATGGGCTGTCATGAGCTTCTTGCAAGATCAGGTTCTTGAGCTCAACCTTGTTGGGCACGCAGATGCGATTCCCAAACCACACAATTCCTTCCTCATCTTCTCGAGAATCTCGAGGCTTTGCACGCCTTGATCTTCCTCTTGATGCCTTCAATACTCTCATGCCCCTTCCGAGCTTTCTTGATATCATCCATCAATGTAGGCTTAACTTCGAGGTTGGCCAAGAATCTGGTGCAACCAGTTCCAACCCGAAGCTTTCAAGTTCTTCATACAAGGCGGGTAGCTTGTGCTTTAGTATAGCATTCAAGGAGCAAGCCTTCTGCTCAATCGTCTGCTACCACATTAGCCTTTCGGGTGGTATTGAACACCGAGGTCATAATCCTTTATCAACTCCAGCCATCTTCTCGCCTCATGTTCAATTCCCTTTGGTGAAAATATACTTGAGACTTTTGTGATCCGTGTATATCTCACATCGCTTCCCCAAGAGGTAATGTCGCCAAGTCTTGTGGCATGAATCACTGCTGCTAGCTCAAGGTCATGAGTAGCGTAGTTCTCTTCGTGAGGTCGTAGTTGCCTTGAAAGGTAGGCCACGACTCTGCCTTCTTGCATCAGAACACCCCCCAGTCCGATTCTTGACGCATCACAATATATCACAAACTCCTTGTGTATATCTGGTGTGGCCAGAACTGGAGTGGTGGTTAGCCTCTTCTTCAACTCCTGGAAGCTCTCTTCGCACTTCGGCGTCCATTTGAACTTCTTGTCCTTCTTCAAGAGCTGAGTCATGGGTCGGCGATGCTTGAGAATCCTTCAACGAACTTGCGGTAGTATCCCGCGAGTCCGAGGAAGCTTCTGACTTCCTTCACATTGCTCGGGGATTGCCATTCAGTCACGGCTTCAATCTTAGCAGGGTCGACTGACAATCCCTCTTCAGTTAAAACATGACCCAGAAATCCAACTTCACGCAGCCAGAATTCACACTTGCTGAACTTGGCATACAGTTGGTGCTCTCGAAGCTTGTCTAGGACCATCCTCAAGTGTTGCTCGTGCTCTTCTTCCGACTTCGAGAAGACAAGGATGCCATCAATGAAGACAACGACAAACTTGTCCAAATATTCCATGAAGACCTTATTCATGAGATACATGAAGTAAGCTGGGGCATTGGTCAATCCAAAGGACATGACCGTGCATTCATCTGAGCCATATCTGATTCTGAATGCCGTCTTGAATATCTTGGGGTCTGATCTTGATTGGTAGTACCCAGATCTGAGGTCGATCTTGGAGAACACCTTGGCCCCATTGAGTTGATCAAACAGATCTTCAATCTTGGGAAGTGGGTACTTGTTCTTGATTGTAACCTCGTTGAGGGAGCGGTAGTCAATGCATAAGCGGATGGTACCGTCCTTCTTCGCCACAAACAGAACAGGTGATCCCCAAGGGGAGGCACTAGGGCGGATAAATCCCTTCCTCAACTGCTCTTCCAGCTGCTTCTTCAATTCTGCTAACTCCTCCGATCCCATTCTATAAGGCTTCTTATAGATGGGTCCTGCTCCGGGTATGAGCTCGATGATGAACTCAATATCTCGGTCAGGGGGCATTCCTGGTAACTCATCAGGAAAAACATCGGGATACTCGCATACTACCGGCACTTGTTCCAATCCAACTTCAGTCAGACAGTTGACTTGGTTGGCTTGAGCAGAGGAGGGGTTGGAGGCAAACTTAACTTCGACTCCTCGGCCATTGGTCATAGTGACAGTCCGGTTGGCGCAATCAATCAAGCCTTGGTGCTTGCTGAGCCAATCCATTCCCAAGATCACATCCAAGCCTTGTGATTTTAGGATGATAAGGTCTGCTAGGAAGTCTACCCCGTTAATGGTAATCCCGACTCCTTTACATCCTATCTTGGCTCTCATCTCTGCTCCGGGGGTTTGTACCACCATAGGGTTATTTAGGGGTGTAGGGGTCATGCCACTTTTTAATGCAAAACTTTGGGTGACAAAAGAATGCGTGGCTCGAAATCAAACAAAACAGATTCTTGGTGCTGAGTTGACAAGGAACGCACCCAAAGACGACGTCCGGGTCTTCACAGGCTTCTTCCATGTGACATGATTGTCGGTGTACTAAGGTAGGGGTACCTCAGTACCCCAACTTGTGCACGGGCAGCCCCAGCTCCCCCGCAGCTAGATCCATCAAATGCTTGCCGGAGACCATCTCCGCTCCACACCAAGCCATTCAAGAACAAAGTATATAAGATAGAAGCTCAAGACCCCGGCAAGAGGAGCTTGCCGGAAGGCCATTCCAGGCTCAAGGCTACATCACTCCTACAGATCCCCGGCGAGAGGAGCTCGTCGGGAGGACTAGAAGATCATATCACAGAAGACACGCCTCGGCGCCGCGCGCGCCCCGGCGAGGACCCGGGGAGCGGCAAGTCACAGAGCCCGACAAGCTCCCGGGCCCGGCAAGATCAAGACCCCGGCAAGGCGCTTGCCGGGGAGAGCTATGCTACGTGCCCGCACTCCAGCTCATCTGCCCACGCGTCGTCTCCAGCCTTCTCCAGAGACGCGTGGCGGATGGCTGTGCTGCATGAGGAATGCGGTGGCACTCCACGGTGGTGGCTTCGCCGCCGTGGCGAAAGGAGACGCAATGGCGGGAGCTTTTGGGGCGACGGCGACGGGCATTTAATGCTCTTGTCCCCCTCTGTCAAAAGTAGGTAGAAAGCATTGTGAGCTGCACTTTTCCCGACTGCTTCCAACTACCACCTCTTTTACGTTTTACCCCTCTACCTCACGTTGACACCGTCGGTGACCCTTGCCCTATAAAAGGAGGCCCATGCACAACGTGGGGGGTTCCACGACCGCTACTCTCGCGAGGATCATTCGCCACTCTCGCGTGAAGGTTCGAACCCCAGCAACTCTAGCGCTGGATTCGGCGGTTTCACACACCACTCCACCGTTTGCTCGCATTCTTGAGCAAGATCTAATACAACACAATGCAGCGGTAGGGTTTCTGCGACCATCGCGCCCGAAGCTGGGTAAAAATCCCCCGCGTGCATCGCCTCGATCTGCTCTCCGCGCAGCCTCCGCCCCGTGCCGAACACACGAAGGGGCCCCGGCCCCATAGGTGCCGCGCCACCCATCGGCCGCGACATCTCTGGCGCGCCAGGTAGGGGGCGTCGAGGTTGTGCGAACCTGATCCGGCGTTCGCGCGCCAGCACTCTTCATCAACCTCTCCAGCTTCATCAGCAGATTCATCGACAACTGCGCCATGGTCCCGAAGACGAGAGCTTCGAGGGTCGCGGACCCATCTCCGTCTTCCCCGCCTCCACCGGAGCCAGCGGCAGCGGAGGAGACGCCGTGGAAGGTGGACACCGCGAGGGCGCCGCGGTGCCACGAGATCGAGGACAGGACGGAGGACCGCGCCTCGGCCTCCGTAGATCCGCGTCCCCTCCAACATATAGCAGCCCAGCGGCGCCACACCACGAGAAGGTGGTATCCGCCAGCTGGGGCAAGAGCAAGCAGGGGCTCGCGGGACGCTCCGGACTGCTGTCCATGCATGAGTAAAGCGAAAGAGGTCGAGGCGGGGTTCGCTCCCCTAACATTGTTAGGGACCCGAGTATATCCGCCCGCACCGCCGCTCCCGCTCCCTCGGCCCCGGCAAGCGCCTATCCCTGGAGTGCTACAATGTCGTCGAAAGACGCGCCATCGAGCTCTAAGTCCGGCAAGGACGGCTCTGGTGCTCCATCCGACAAGCGTACCTCCTCGGAGCGCAGTAAGCCCGGTGAGGACAGCTTTGGTGTTCGTCCCGGCAAGCGCGCCTCCCCGGAGTGCCGCGCCGCCGCCATGGACACACCATTGAGCTCCACCAGCGAGCGCAAAGAAAAAGAAAAGCTAAGTCGCTCGAGCCTTCGTGCAGAGCACTCTTTTAATTTCATACTTTTATATGTTATACCCCTCGCGCATTCGCCCTTTGTACGCGAAACCTGTGCGCGGAGGAGCCTGCTTGTGGATGGTCGCACCCTTACTTCGCTTCGAACACGCTCAACGAGTTAAGAGTAAGCCGCGACCAGCTTCGCGCTCTCGTTTCGTTTCGAGCCTGCTCAGCAAGTTAAGTGCGTCGCGGCCAGACACGGCAAGGTTGCTTGCCGGAGGCGACACCAGCCAAGCGGGCTGCTGACGTTCCGCACTCAGCAAGCGTGTTGAGCACCGGCAAGTTACCTAGAAGCGTAGGGTGAAAGCACACAAAGGATGTAGGGCAGAGGGTATAACGTGGCGAGTCATGCCGTGAAATGTCGTCCGTATGAGAGACTTGGGCGCAAGAGGAGCCAAGTCGTGGCCCAGTTGCGTACTTGTTTTGTTTCCGAGTCCGCTCAACAAACACAAGTGTGCTGCAGCACCCTTATCTTGCTTCCGAGCCACGCTCAGCAAGTTAAGCGTCGCAACTGGCCCGACAAGGTTGCTTGCCGGAAGCGACACCACCAGCGGGCTGTCCCGCGGCAAGCATGTTCGCCCCGGCAAGCTCCCCAAGAGCGTAGAGTACAAACATACGAAGGACAAAACCCGGCATCGTATTGCCTAGTCAAGATTTATATACACATGCACCTACATGTACGTTGAGCAATTGCATATCTACCTCAGCTATTTTCACGACTAAAATTGCAGCAACAAGAAGGAACCAAAAGATCGCACCCGCGCCTGGGGCCCGGCGAGTCAGGGTCGCCGGGGGGCTGCTGATGCCAAAGTTCTTCTTCGGCGAGCCAGCCTCGCTGGGGGCTGCGAGCATCGAGATTCGTCTCCGGCAAGCTAGTGTTGCTGGGGGCTGCGAGTTCAGATAAGTTTTTCATCCCCCATCATGCATCCTCTCATGGACCGGGAGATGCGGGACCGCGTCTTTGAACGATCGTGTCTTGTAAAACTCAGACGTGGAGGAACCGAGTCGTGACCCGATTATGCGTTTGGTTTGTTTCGAGTCCGCTCAACAAACCCAAGTGTGCCGCTGCACCTCTATCCTGCTTCCGAGCCTGCTCAGCAAGGTAGACGTCGCAACTGGCCCGACAAGGTTGCTTGCCGGAAGTGACACCACCAGCGGGCTGTCCCGCGGTCGCTAAGCGTGTTCGCCCCGGCAAGCTCCCCGATAGCGTAAGAACACACAAGGCACACAGTCAAGTAAAAGACTCGGTCCGGCAAGCATTCCCCTCTTTTCATTAAAAGCATCCAATTTAGTACAAGTCCATAGAGGATGAAAAACATGATGGAGAGGATTACAAGTTCTTAAATGCAGCTAAATGCCCGAGGGCTTACAATTTGAAAAGATAAGGTGCCGTGATCCCTCTCCTGTTTCTCTGCTCAGAGTTCAGAGGTAGGTCAGGAGCCCCGGCAAGATAAGCTTGCGGGAGAGGAGACCCCGCAAGAGGAGCTTGTCGGGAAGGGCGAAAGGAGCGCTAGGAGGCGTGGCGGTGGCGCCGCCGTGCCGCAGAGCTGCGCAAGAGTGGCGGGCATGGGGAACGATGCCGGGAGCCACGACAAGTCCTCAAGGCCACGGAGAGCCACGGGCGCGAAGACCCAAAGAGAACACCCGGGGCCGGCCAGAGCTTGGCGGAGACAAGGCGTCGGAGGCAGAGCTTGAAGACGGGTAGTGGGACGTCGGCCGCCTCGAGGGCTACTCGCTCTCGTCTGCGACGTAGCGGCATTGCCGCCACTCCCCTCTTTCTCTTCTGCTGCCTCTCGCCAACCGCCCAAGGAGACGGCCCGGGGAGTTCAGGAGACCGGCAACCCAGAAGATGGGGTTGCGGTGGCCTGAGGCAGCGGTGTCCGACGCCTAGTCGGGCCCGCCATCCCCTCGTCGCCGCTGCCGCTCTCCTCCTCGTCACTTTCGCCGAGGAGGAGCCTTCGCTATCCGAGGAGCTGTCCACACAGCAGCGCACCGGGTTCCATAGTCGCCGAAGACCTTGACGGCGAGGAGGTCACCATCCAGAATTTGAAATGGAGGGTGAACCCGCCGTCAAGCTATGGATCCGGCGAACGTCTTCCACCCTCGGTCGAAGAACATCACGCCGGGGCTGGGGACACGACACTCACCCGAAAAGCCGCTGATCCCGCAGCCCCTCATCGTAACTCCATCACGTCGGGCGGATCCGGCCCCATTGCGTCCGCGAACGGGGCCGGCAACCGAAGGTGACGACGAGGCGCCCGGCGAAGCTTGATGAAGAACTCCCAGGGGTCATCTCCGGTGTGGACCGCGCCGTGGTCAGGAGACGCCGGAGGAGACGGGGGAGGCTCCTCACCTCGACCGCCTCTCCCTCGACCGCCTCGCCACGCCCTCGGCCTCGATCATGCCACGCCCCTCCCTCTCCCTCTCGTGGCCGGCTCCGCCGCCACGGGAGTAGGATGGGGAATGGTGCGCTGCCTAGAAGCAACCCGCGCCGCCACTGTCGAAGAGCCGGGATTCCCTCCTTCCATGGCGGCAAGAAGAACAGAAGACGAAGACGAAGGGAGAAATAGATGAGTGTGGCCGTTGTGCGCCCCTTCCGCTCTATTTAAAGGGGCGAGGTGGGGACTCAACCGCCCCGCTCAACCAATCAGGAAGCGAGGAGGCCAGAGGAGCGGGGCCGACTCGCCCTCTCCGCCCCGTGACGGCTCGGTCTCCCACCTTCGCCGCCCACGACCCCCATGCATGAGGGCCGCGTGGCGAAAAAACGGAGCCGGAGCGACAGGTGAAGCGACCCCGCTCTGCGCCACGATCACGGGGTGGGTGCCTTAAAGGTTGCATACGCCGCCCACATCTCCCACGACGCCGCAATCGACGCGTGCCGTTGCGGGAGGGGAGACGACAGATGCAGCAGCAGATTCGACGGGCCGTGGGCCAGCGGCGCAGTGCCTTGTCTTGGGCCTGGCCCAACAGCGCTTCGGCACTGTATGGCCCAGGCCCGGGGGCTCCTGTCGGTGTACTAAGGTAGGGGTACCTCAGTACCCCAACTTGTGCACGGGCAGCCCCAGCTCCCCCGCAGCTAGATCCATCAAATGCTTGCCGGAGACCATCTCCGCTCCACACCAAGCCATTCAAGAACAAAGTATATAAGATAGAAGCTCAAGACCCGGCAAGAGGAGCTTGCGGAAGGCCATTCTGTGCTCAAGGCTACATCACTCCTTACAGATCCCGGCGAGAGGAGCTGCGTCGGGAGGACTAGAAGATCATATCACAGAAGACACGCCTCGGCGCTGCTGCCTCGGGCGAGGACCCGGGAGCGGCAAGTCACAGAGCCCGACAAGCTCCGGGCCGGCAAGATCAAGACCCGCAAGGCGCTTGCCGGGAGAGCTATGCTACGTGCCGCCTCCAGCTCATCTCGCCCACGCGCCGCCTCCAGCCTTCTCCAGAGACGCGTGGCGGATGGTCTGTCTGCATGAGGAATGCGGTGGCACTCCACGGTGGTAACCGCGCCCGTGGCGAAAAGGAGACGCAAATGGCGGGAGCTTTTGGGGCGACGGCGACGGGCATTTAATGCTCTTGTCCCCTCTGTCAAAAGTAGGTAGAAAGCACCATGCTGCCTTTGTTCCCGACTGCTCCAACTACCACCTCTTTTACGTTTTACCCCTCTACCTCACGTTGACACTGCCGGTGACCCCTTGCCCTATAAAAGGAGGCCCATGCACAACGTGGGGGTTCCACGACCGGTACTCTCGCGAGGATCATTCGCCACTCTCGCGTGAAGGTTGAACCCCAGCAACTCTAGCGCTGGGATTCGGCGGTTTCACACACCACTCCACCGTTTGCTCGCATTCTTGAGCAAGATCTAATACAACACAATGCAGCGGTAGGGTTTCTGCGCGACCATCGCGTCTGCTGGGTAAAAATCCCAGCGTGCATCGCCTCGATCCGCTCTCCGCAGCCTCCGCCCCGTGCATCAACACACGAAGGGGCCCCGGCCCCATAGGTGCCGCGCCACCCATCGGCCGCGACAATGATTCACACGACCCCTGCCATTGTTGGGAAAGTTGCGGGGAGCTTGGTTCCTCGGTGGCATTCCACGGCCTTGTCCTGGGTTCTGCGCATTGGGGCGCGGGGCGTCGGGCTTCTTGTTGGGGCAATTCTTGGAGTAATGCCCTGGCTGTCCACATCCGAAACAAGTGACTTGGTTGGGGGCGACGCCCTTGCCAGCATTGTTATTGGGGTTGTTGTAAGCTGGCCTGGGGTTGGCATACTGCTGAGGTGGATAGCTGGTGCGGGTGCAGGAGCTCTTGGTTCTTGATAGGTTGGCTTGACCGGGCTGGCTGCCACTTAACGAGGCTTCGGTTCTTTGGAGCTACCCTTGCCGATCATCTTGCGCTTCTGAGTGTCATCCAAGGCACGCCGCTTGTCCTCAAGCATGAGTGCCTTGTTCACCGATCGAGAAAGGTTGGGCAGTCACACACAACAAGCGAAATAGTCATCGAGTCCGGTTAAGGCCTTCCATGAAGCGCCCTTTTGGCGGCATCGGTCTTGACATCCTCGAGGCATACCTTGAGAGAACACCGAACTTCTGCATGTACTCCTTGACGGTGCTACTACCTTGCTTGAGGCTCGAACTCACGCTTCTTGATGGCCATGATTCCGGAAGGGATGTGGGCCTTGCGAATTCCGTCTTGAAGGTGTCCCAAGTGATGTCTTGCTCAACATGCATAGCCTTGAATCCATCCCACCAAGCTCTGGCGGACCCGAGAGACAAGGGGCAACATACGCCACTTTATCACGGTCCTCAGTGCATCCGACTAGTGCCAGCAGATCCTCAATGGTGCGGACCCGCCTGCGCATCCAGGGTTCAGCAGTCTCGATGAAAGTGGGTGGTGCATGCTTCTTGAACTCCACCAGTGTGGAACGTCCATGGCCGTGCCCTGCCGGCTGGCGGTTGACAGCCTGAGCAATCATCTGGAGGGCTGCAGTGTTGGCTTGGCGCTCCTCTCGAAAGGCTTGGAGAAGCTGAGCCATATCCATGCTTGGAGGAGGTGGTGGTGGTGGAGTCTGTCCTTGGGCTTGGTCCTGGCTGGCTCCGGCCTCAGCAGAACCTCCGGCTTCTTGCGGCTGGGTAGAGGTACCAGTACGTGTTACAACAGGCATCCTGTTGGAGCGGTCAAGGTCTCATGATTGGGAACAACAATGAGGGAAAGCAGTATAGATGGAATGCCTAGTAAGGGGGTGGTGTGACACAAATTAAGTTAAACAAAGGCCAGAAGGGCCAAACTCATGCATTAAAACCAAATGGGGAATGTAGTCGTTTACAAGTTCCCGAAGGGAAAGTACGACTTCATCAAAGCAAGTTGAAAGCAAACACAACATAACATGGTTTCATAAGAACCATTACAAGGACTCGACTTCGCAAAAGGGGGTACACGACCTATCCTACCATAGGCTACGAGCTAGCCTATCCTAGTCCTGAACGGAGTCTAAGTGGTGGAATGCTCGGTCGGGTATTCTGGCTCCTCTGGGTCTTCCTCCTCATCTTCATCTGTCTTGGTCTCCTCATCGCTTGAGGAAGCGGGGGAGTGAAGGAGTTGAACACGGCGCTGCTTTGCTGGTGGCGTCTTGAAGAGGTTGCGGTACTCCTTTGCTGTCATACGGCGTGGCTGAGGTGATCCCTTGGCAGGTGCGACCTGTGGGGGTCGTCCGCCTCGATAAGCTCTGCGGGCTGTCCAGGTGCTCCATCCTTCTTGATCCTGTCTCGCCTTCATCTGAACTATGCGGAGGAGCTCCTTGGTCTCATGGAGTTACTTCCAAGCTCCGTCGACTCGAGGCCAGTGCTGTGCGCACCAGCGGCACACAAGCTGAAGTAGGTGCAAGCGAGAGAAAGTCCCTC
This sequence comes from Aegilops speltoides, assembly GCA_021437245.1. Lineage (NCBI taxonomy): Eukaryota > Viridiplantae > Streptophyta > Magnoliopsida > Poales > Poaceae > Aegilops > Aegilops speltoides. The sequence continues at coordinate 108,908,461 of CM038144.1, read as the reverse complement.
GTCCAAGGGTGGTGCTGGTGCGTTGCTCTCGTCATCACCTTCCTTACGATAAGGCAGGTAACGAGTGGCTGGCTCTCTCGCCATCTCTGGCAGGAGATCCCGGAGGCGAATCAGCGCCTTGAGGGCAGCAGTCTCCACGGCGAGAAGCAGTGTCACCACCTGGGGCCCCTCAAAGAACCAGCTCGTCGGGGCGTCGTTCGCCCTCACGACTACCTCCACGTGATAATCCTTCTTGGTGCTGTCGACCCAGTGCTCGTGGTAGGAGAAGGTGGGGACTCGAGTGAACTGGCACTTCCGGAGGCTATCCTCAAGAAGCACGGGAAACCCAGTGGTCAGGAAGTCCTCGGGTACGGTGGCCATCTACAAAAGTGGAAGGGGAAGGGTCAATAAAGGAATGTGACCTGTGTTTGGGATACTAACATAAAACATAGGTATATGGGTAATCTAGGGGATAGTCTCGCTCTAACTAACGTCCATGCTAACTAAGGCTTCCTACAGTCAGGATGGCTCTGGTACCAGCTCTGTGGGGACCCCGACTCGCAAGTCGTGATCACCGAATGCACGTGTACAGTGATCCCAGAGATCAATGCTCACTGAACACACAGAAGCTGAATAACAAGAGTCTTACATCCATACATACCGCCTTACACAAATAGTGACCAACATGGTCAAGTCTTACATCGATAAAGCCTTAAGGGCTGAACATCAAATGAAACATAGCAGTGGAAAACATCGTCCATAAGTAGAACCCATGCCATCTGCCTTAACCCTACAGGCATTCTGACTGGGAAAACGTCCTAGTTCGCATGATCGTCTCCAAAGAACTCTTCTCCGAACTCCGGTTCTTCCATGCCTGGTCAATTAAATAACCAGTGGCAAGCCAATGAGTACTTTGAATGTACTCGCAAGCAACCCATGATTTGGTTCAAGGTACAGTAATGCATGTCATAGGTAAAGTTTTGCATAAAGCTAGTTTTGAGTGCAAGGACATGTTCAACATCCTATAAGGCATGCATCAAGAGAATTCAGGTAACCATAAGAACTGGTCACAGATATCAACATAAACAGAATGGGCACCAACCCATTTATCATAAACAGAGAGGGCACCCACCCATCTCAATCGTGTCAAGTCCTCTGACTTGATCCAAGACAACACCATCATCTCACACACACCGGTTTGAAAACAAGTGGGCGTAGCCCAAGAGCGGTTACCCAACTGTCCTTGACCGTGGACACGGCTATTCAATAGTTTTACACTCTGCAGAGGTTGCACACTGTACCCACTAGATCCGGGGAACTTCCGTGTCATCCACGACCCGCGGTACCTCAAGTACCCGGGGTAAGCACCCGATCACTACCTTTCCCTAGTCGACACTAACATGGAGTCCACTCTATTGGTAGTAACCCCCGTGCCAACCATTTCACATCATAAAGTTGTGGAGCCTCGCTCCCATATTCATCACATACCACAAGCACGGGGTACCAACGGTGTGTCCGGTGCCCTGTGAAAACAGTCATGGCCGCCCTACCTGGCATGACCCCGTCCCAAGAGAGAGCACCAACTCTCCCTCGTCACTAGTAAAACGGGCCCCAAGCTAGTATCGGTCTAGGTACTCAATAATGCCCTTTCCCATATAATGGTAGAGTGGTTGCGCATGTAAGGTTGGAATAACGGTCGCAACTCCGACCAATCCGTTTTCGAAAACAACACACACACTTGCCTCGGTACACCACTTCGTCATCAAGTGGTTACCCATCTCATCATCTCCCTCGGGCATAAGTGGCACCCGACGGGGTTTTCAAAAGACTTTGAAAATATTTTGTCTCCATCCCCATGCACAAACCCATCCCATTTGCGTAGCACCTACATTAGCATCCTATCTACTCCCACCGGCATAACCCTCATAAGAAGGTAGGGCCATGCACAATGCAAGTATCAACGAGGAAGTAATCGTGGCAACCAACCCACGTGGTTCACCATCTCATCATGATTCCGATGCATCAATAATAAAGAGCTAAAAATGACATGCATATAAAGGGGTATCATAGTCATGGTCAAAGGGCCGCTTGCCTTGGTTGGCTTGATCTTCAAAGTCTTGAGGCCTGCTCCTCCTTCTTCCTCAGCTACCTCGTCAAATCACGGATCTAACGTCGCAAGAAAACAACGGAAAATAAGACAATAATAAAAACAGAAAAGTCAAAGTGCTCACAAAAATGTCAACTTATTTTTGTAAAATACTAGGAGGAAGGCTAGGAAGGGGACAACTTTTGGTTTTGGTTCTGGAGCAGCAAAATAGGAGTTATGGATTTTCAAAGGCTTATTTAAATGCTAAAAACCACATTTAAATATTTACAGAGAATAAAAGGTGGTTGGATTTGAATGAAAGTTGCACCATTAAATAGGCTGCAATATTCTAGGAATTTAGAAATTAGAATCAATTCATTTGGATTAATATTCTGTCCTGTGGAATTTTTGGAAATAAGACAGAAAAGGAAAAAAAACGGCGCTGTGCCACTGGGCCAGAGAGGCCACAGCAGCAGCAGGCCCGGGGAAACCCAGCCCACGCGGCCGCCACGTCGAAGGCGTAAAGGCTAATACGCCTTCAGCCGACGGCGGATCGGTGGTAGCCAAGACGCTTTTAAACTCGACGGTGGATCCCACCCGTCGTATGCGTGAGGTCGATCGGCGGCCCCACGGCGGCCGTCGTCTACCTCCGGCCAGAGGCGACGGCGAGCTCGCCGGCGGCGATACAGGGCACGGGAAGGGATGCGGAGGCTACCGTCGGACTCAGGGGCGAGTCGCGGTTCTGGTGGTGGTTGAGGCGGTCGCGGAGTGGCTGCGCTCACGGCGACGAGGTCCCGCGGCGGAGGCGCTTCGGGCGTCGGTGGCTCCGGCCGGTTCCGGCTGCAAAACAAGGGGAAACGAGGGGGGAAAGAATCAGTGGCGCCTCGCGGTTCCAGATCGAGAGAGAGCTGGGGCGGAGAAGGCTCAGACTGCATGGACGCCGACGAGCCGAGGCGGCGGAGCTCGAGCTCGATCTCGAGCTCGGGTGGTTCTGGAGAGGAAGGAGTGGTGCGGGAGGCCGATTGGGTGTGTGGAGGAGCGACAGGGAGGAAGAGAGAGGCTCGGGGGCGCCTTATATAGGCTGGCCGCGGTTCACCGTAGGCGTGGCCTACGGGCGCCCGCGGGATCGGCTCTGGAGGCCGTTGGAGAGGGGTTGGAGCTGTCCACGGTGCTCGTGGGGATGGAGTAGGGCGCCAGGAGAAGGAGAGAGAGGGGAGGGTTCTTGCGCTCGCGTGTGAGGCCGGCCATTGGCCGAGCCAGCGGCGTCGAACACGCTGCTGCAGGAGGGGAGAGAGAGGAGAGACAATGGGGACTGCGGCGGCGTGTCGCAGACGTCGAGACACATCAATCGGCGCGAGGGGAAGGCACGAGGCGGTCGGGAGGCGCGGTGTCAATGGTCGGCGCTCTGCAAGCGCTCAGAAGCGACTTTGGCCGGCATCCGCGGTTTTTCCACGTCGCGCGCGCGTCCTCTTCTGTCTGGAAGCTACAGTGGAAGGGGGCAAAACCTGGAAAGGGCCTTGGATGCTCTGGGGTGCAGAGGGGAGAGAGAGAGGCTATGAGAGAGAGAGGAAACTGTTGTCCAGAGAGGACAAACGTGATTCCCCCCTTCTTCCACATTGCTTCCTCGGGTAGAAAAGCATCTAAGTGACAGAGGGGAGTGAGGAGGGGTTGTGGCAAAAAGATGAACTCAAGGAGATTTGTGAAAGTGGCCAAAATAGGCATTTTAGTATTTTGCCAGAAGGTGTTTGATGGAGTTTTGGATAAGCTAATGACTTCCACTGGCCAAGATACTCCATGGGGTGAAATGTCACATATATTTAGGGCCTTCCACCCATTTAGAGCTTATTTGGATAAAGTTGCCAATGCAACTCTTGCAAACCCTAGAAATGGGCAGAAATGGATTTGTGTAGATCCAGTGGAGTAGATCATTTCTCCTTGATGTACCACTTGGTGTGGTAGCCTTATTTGGTCACATGATCAGGCTCACCAAAGTTGGGGTCTTGGAGAAAAAGTTGGTAGTGCAAAGTAGTTCAAACTTGATTCTGGTCAGAGAGGGTTTTGAGGCACTTTGACCAAGATTTCCTCTTCTCCAACCTGTGCCATTTGGTCCAGATGCATCATTAGACCAATGAAGCATGTAAACCAAGTTTGAGCACATTTGGACATACTTGGCAATGTAAAGTTGATCAAACTTCAGAATGGACAGAAGTAGTTTTGAGGGGTTTTGATGGTGTTATCTTGTTCTCCAAGTCATGAGACTTGGCAAGATCATCTAATATGTCATATGTGACATGATAGAATTTTCCTGGAATTTTTGGAGAATATTTCCTTTGTAAATATTTCAAAAGCTTGAAATATCCGAAAAGGGTTTTGAGGTATTTGACCAATATTTTGAACATAACCAGGTGTTGAAACTCTTATATATGGACAATATATGTCCTATGAGTTTCCCTAAATTTTGTCAAATATTTTTGAAACAGTAAAGTAATTTTTTCCTATTAAAGACCATTTCTGGCCTTAAGAAAAAGCTTTTAAATAAAATAGAACAATAACTTTTAAAATTATATTTTTGTGGTTCCTGGGCATCCTATATCTAATAGGAGTCAAATATATTTTTGGAAAGATTTTTACTGCCCTTAATCAAGTACTTGCAGTGCAAACCTCAATTCAGGGGTTTTTGGAAAACTAATTTTAGAAAATACTTTCTGGCCAAATTATTTTTGTAGGAAAATTCTATATTGCACTATACACATGGCATGGTCATTGGTCAGGAGCTTGGGGTAAGGTGATGAAATATAGAGGGTGGAGTAGCTGACTTCAAGAAGCACTTGAAAGGAATCACAGAGAGAAAACCAACTCCAAATAAAAGCCAAATAATGTAAAAAGTTTTTGTTGGCCCAAATTTTCATGCTTTATTAATGAAAATGAAATGTTACAAAATGCAGGGTGTGACACTTTCACCCTTCTTTTTCAAGTTGTTCATACGTCAAGGGGGACTCCTGAGCATCGCGTCTCAGGAGCCTAACTGGCCATGTAGCCCCTCACCTCTTGGGCTCGTCCTGGTGATCTGGACGACCCAACGGCGGTTGAGGCATGCACGGGGCCGGGCACTGCCGATGCAGAACACCAAGGCTTTCTCCTTCTCCTTTTCCTAAGCTGTTCGCACGTCAAGGAGGACTCCTAAGCATCGCATCTCAGGAGCCTAACTAGTCACGTAGCCCCTCACCCCTTGGGCTCGTCCTGGCGATCCGGATGACCCAACGGCGGCTGAGGTATGCGCGGGGCCGGGCTCTGCGATGTAGAACAACAAAGCGAATGGAAAAGTCGAGAGAACATAATCTAATTATTACAAAACATATTGTTCCAAGCAAACAGTCTTAAACGCCTCCTCGAGGCATGCTACATGATACAGGACGAACAGGGAAAAGCAGAGTCCCCGAGCCACCTCTTCAGACCTAGGCGTCACCATTGCCCGCTAGCGGAGCCTTGTCACCAGGCGCGTCTCCCGTTCGATCCACCTCGGTCGCAGGACCGACAACCAAGAACTTACTCAGCATGGCGTCCATGGAGCTCTTCATGGCGGCAGCAACAGAATTCTTGGAGTCGGAGTCCATCGGAGTAAGGAAAGAAGAGAGGTCAAAGCCGGCATCCTGAAGATAGAGATGGCTGAAGACACACATCAAAGCTAAGGAAGAAAGTGAGCGCGCTTCGCTTTCCACCAAGGAGGCAAACCCGTCGACAGCATCTTCGATCATCGCCAAGACTTCAGGAAGCAGAGCAGCAGGGCTCTCCCTCGGGGTCGTCACCGCCTTCTTCTTCGAGGAATCGTCCCCAAAGAGCGACTTATGAGCCTTGTGGAAATGTGCCTCGAGGGAGGCAAGGGTGCTACGCTCCATGGCGGCCACTTTCTTGGCCTCGACAAGGGCCGGTTGGGCCGCCTCTGCCTCCTCCTTTAGCTTCGTCAGGCGGTCGCACACCGCAGCCTGGTTCAAGGCCGACTTCTTAACCTCGGCGCCTCGATCAGCGATGGCATCCTCCTGGGCCTTCAGCTTCTCCTCCCGCTCCTGGAGCTGGCTAGCCTGGGCGGCCTGCTAATCCTGAAGAGCTTTCAATTCAGCCTCCACCATGCGGCACCGATCCTCAGCTTCTGTGGCCTCCTTCCGCGCCAGGTTGCGCTCGGTGGCAACCACCACGAGCACCTCTGGGCTTCCTCCGCAGAGCCCCAGGCCGCGCGGATAGACGCGTCGGCCTGAAGCCAACCAGAAATCATCCCCTGGCGTCCTTGCGCTGAGCGATGATCCGGGCCCCGAAGTTTGCCCTGGAGGAGGTCCAGCGCCGCCCTTGCCTTCTCCAGGGCCCCGGAGGTGGCAGGAGCACCATGGCTCGACCACAAGTTGGGAAAAGGAGGAGACGCCCTCGGCGCCAAGACGGAAGAAACCTCAGCCTCAGGAAGGACCGGGGGCTCTGGAGGCCGGTCAACCTCAGTAGCCGCAGCAAGAGTGGGTGTCGGTGGGGTTGGCCTCGCCAAAGGCACCGACACCCCTTGAGGATGGGCTTCCACGCCCTGGGGAGACGGCATCACCTTTGGAGCTGCGGGGCCACGACATTCACATTCTCCAGGGCCGCGGCGGCCCCTTCAACGCCCTCGACCGAGGCGACCTCCGTGTCCTCTTTCTGCTTCTTCGACGGCTGCTGCCTAATGACAGACAAAGACGCTAAGCATCGCTTCAAGAATCAACAAACAAGGCTAAGGAAAGGACTTACTGGCCGGCGAAGACATAGTTCCTCTTCAGGCACAGCAGCGGGCATTGAGGCGGGGCAGCCAGTGCTAAACTGCTCGGAGCAGGAGCGCTCGTGGTTGGTGCTGTTCGGGACATCGTCGGCGAAGGCGGAACGCTGCCCGGGGGAAGCAGTGCGGTCTTGCCCTTCTTCATGGCCGCCCGCTTGGGCTGCTTTGAAGAGGACACCCTGATCTCGTGGTGACTCCAGAAGGGCAAGACACATCCACCACTGGAGGCTCATCATCATCATTGTCAGGGGAGTCACGGAGGAGCTCCCTCTGCTGCGGGGCGGAGTATTCTTCCACAACCCCGTCCTCGGTGGCCTCGGAGGATTGATCGTCAGAGGACAGGTGCACCAAGGCGGTAGGCTACGGGGGAGGCCCCGCCCGCACAAGCCCAAACTCATCGAAGACCGACATAGCAGCAGCAACCTCCTTGCCGTCATCCCGACAGTACAGCGGGAGCCAATCTTCCGGACGATCACTCGGGTCCTTCCCTGTCAAGTATAGCAACACCTTGCTTAGATCCTCCTCGGGAAGGGCATCCTGGCGTAGGTGGATCTTGTCGTCAATGCCACCAAGCTTCCACAGGGGGCGGGAGCGGTCTTGGAGAGGCGCTATGCACTGCCTCAAGAACTCCTTGGTGAACATGGCCCCCGTCAGCTTCTCACTCCTTAGGTCCTTCTCCATCTTCTTTACCAACGGCGTCATGGAAGGGTCGGTGATCTTCTTAGAATACCACCCCTTCTCGGAGACGGGGAGTTTGGTCGGTAGCTCCAATGAGCTCTGGAGCACTTGGCATCCATCAGAACCCACTCTTCTCGGCATCCTCTACCTTCTTCCCGGCGCGGGAGATTGCGTTACCACCCCACGCCGCAACGAAGTCGATGCACCCAACCGGATTTTCACTAGTCATGCAAAGGAAGAAGAAGTGGCGGAGGATGGCGATGGAGGGCATCACACCCATAAACGCCTCACAGTAGAAGGCGAAGATGGACAGGAGGAGGATGGAGTTGGCATGAATGTGGAGCGCGTGGAGGCCATAGTGGTTAAGAACGGCGTAGAAGAAGCGGGAGAATGGGGGCACCAGCCCCGAGTAGACGCTGTGCAGGAAGAAGGGAAAGAAAGTGATGTTCGCGGGCTCCGGTGCAGCGGTGGCAACCCGGAGTGTCGTGTCCTTCCACTCGTTGTCTTCGCTCACCGTCAGGACGTGCGCGGTCTGGAGCTTCTCCCCGGCCACACAGGGCGGCAGCGGCACTAGCTCGTACCAGGTGGAGCTGGCAGCCGAGGCAGAAGACGTGGTCTTCTAAGCGGCCATCGAGCAAGAGATTGGGGGGAAATCAGCAGATCTGGTGAGTTCTTTTGCTGCTGGGAGAAGGTGATCTGGAGCAAGGCAAATAAGGGGCAATGAAAGCCTGGCGGCGGACGGCAACCCTTTTGTTAGATGGAAATAGTTGCCGAGGAAGCGTGGGGGAGCAGAGTTGCCCACGTCCCATCAATCGCCACGTGTCATCAAGGTTGCAGGCGGTTAGGGCCCGCGGCGCTCCGCACTTGCCCTTTGGCTTCGCGTGGAATCCAAGTCCGAGCGTGCCTTAGGCCCGGGGGCTACTGTCAGCATCCTGGATTTGGGGGTATCCAGCCCTGCCTACCTGTGGCCCACCACGTGGCTCCATCGACGGCCTGGTACGGCCCAGCTTCAGCATCAACAACACAAGACCCTCACGAGGGGCCAAGCCTCGCGAGGCGGATGATGCCAAGACCCCCGAGGGGTTCGGCCTCCCCAAGCTGGCTCCCGAGGGGCGGAGAGTTCTATGCAAGGATCACCTCACGAGGCTCAGCTGATGTGAGCCATGACGACCAAGGCCAGGTGGGTGCCATGCGGGCACAGAGTGCAGGTTTCCTCTTTGGTGCAAGGGAGGCAAGCCATTGGCGCGGAGTCCCGAGGAATCAGCCAAAGGTTTCCATTCTGGTGCAACGAGACCAAGACCGCCAGGACGGCAGGACGGAGGTCATCAACGAGCCCACCACAGTGTCACGACCAGAGGCTTTTCACAGGCGAAGAGTACTTTTGTCAGGATAAGCTGTACTACTTGTCCCCTTTCAAATCCGGCCGTTGTGGGATCCCTTCTCGCCAACATTTGGGAAGAGGACCAAGGCCCCTATAAATAGGACTAGCCACCACTATAGAGGCAGAACAAGTCGAACTAGTTCACACCACACCAGCTGAAGAACACCTCACCTCCTGAGGCCAGTTCATCCACTGTACTAGTTCATCCTTAGCCCTTCGAGGTAATCCACCAAAACGCTAGAGTAGGGTATTAAATTACAAGGTGGCCCGAACCAGGATAAACTACTATGTCTCTTTGTCTCTTTGAGCTTGTCACGCTAGGCTTAGGAGGATCGCGAGTAGGTAGGCTGGGTAGGTTGAGATATCCGCACACCCCCCTCAGTTTGAACCTATCGAGAGTTTGCGGATCCCATAATCCTACAGAACTGACACATGTCCAACGGTATGATTTCAAACACACGTGGTAGCTGACTCATCCAACTCCGGATAAGATTTTCTCTTATTGTCTTCACTCGAAGACATAGGATTTGGGTTGAGCATCACGTTAGTACTCAGACTTTGTTCACCTGGACCCCACTTAATAGTTCAGTGGTTCCTATGACTCAAGAAAGAAGAAAATAAACCAACGAAAGAAACTACATCTTCGCACTCCATTGATGTCAAGTGAATGTATTCACACATCATTATCTTCGACGTGAATGTCTTCATGGACCACCATTGTCTTCAATGTCTTCATACATTTTTAGGGGTCATCTCTAATAGGTAAACTAAATAAATGAGGGACTTCTACCTGTGTTCTCCTGTGAATCTCACAATCACATTAGTCCCTCAACCACGTTTGTCGTCAATACGCCAAAACCAACTAGGGGTGGCACTAGATGCACTTACACATATATAAGCTTGAACATAAATGAGTCAGTAGAAGCAACAATATCAGAATGCAGACATAAGTTAAACAAGTTTCCATAAGATGGCTAGCACAAACATGGATATAGATCAAAGAGGTGTAGGCCTCCTGCCTGGGAGCCTCCTATCTACTCCTGGTCGTCGGCGGCCTATACGTAGTAGTAGGCACCATCGGGATAGTAGTAATCTTCGTCGGCGGCAGCTGGCTCCTGGGATCCGCCATCTGATCACAGCAACCGGGTATAGAGGGAAAAGAGGTAGCAAAGCAAACGTGAGTACTCATCCAAAGTACTCAAAGACTTACATCAGATCTACATAAAGGGGTAGAATCTATGGACTAAACTGCAGAATGCCAAAATAAGACGGAGAGAAGCTAGTCCTATCGAAGACTACGCTTCTGGCAGCCTCCATCTTGAAGCAGTAGAAGAGAGAGTAGTTGGTATAGTAACAAGTGTCAATGTATAGCATAATCCTACTCGGTGATCCTCCCCTAATCGCCTTGTGGGAGAACGATCACCAGGTTGTCTCTCGAACTTATCTGGGTGTGTTTTATTAAGTATCCGGTTCTAAATGTCAGAGGCCAGAATACAACTCCAAGCGTCCTGTTACCATGGACACGGCTATTCAAATAGATCAACTGTCACATCCCTAGCTTCTGGTACTGACTGGTGTTTTGCATCTTGTTGCATCATGTTTAAATTCTATTTAAGTTGAAATGGGGATTGACCAAACGCTAGCATCAGAAAGAATTCAACTAGGTTCAAATAAAAATATTTTCAATGAACCCAAAATGCCTTCCCAAAAATGTTCATCATCTTTGGATTTGTCTTGAACCTCTGCCAAAAATATTGCACATTTTTCTAGGTCAATTGGGGGTCACTGAATTAAATCATATAGTATGTAACGCCCTGGATCCGATGCGTCAGGTGTCTGCCAGTTATTCGTGGCCCTTGCCATGTCATCTGCTTGCGTGTTGCACTTTGCCATGTCATCATATGCATTTTATCATGTCATCATGTGCATTTCATTTTGCATACGTGTTCGTCTCATGCATCTGAGCTTTTTCCCCGTTGTCTGTTTTGCAATCCGGCGCTCCTATGTCATCTGGCGTCCCCCTCTTCTCTCTTTTTGTGTGCGGGTGTTAAACGTTCTCGGAATGGACCGAGTCTTGCCAAGCGGCCTTGGTACACCACTGGTAGACCGCCTGTCAAGTTTCGTGCCATTTCGAGGTTGTTTGATACTCCAACATTTAACCGGGTAACCGCAAAAGCCTCTTTTGTTGCAGCCCAACACCCCTTCCAAAGTGGCCCAAAACCCAACAAACTCCCCTCCTTGCTCTCGGTCATTCGATGACGATCGCGTGGCCAAAAACCGCTCCTCATTTGGACTCTCCTAGCTCCCTCTACCTATATAAACACCTCCCCCTCCGAAATTCGCGGTGCAACCCTAGCTCTCCCTCCCCTGCCGCCGCCGGACATGTCCATCCTGTCGCCGGACATGTCCACCGCCGCCGCCACCTCACCCCGGCCAATCCCGGCACGCCACCTCAGCCAGCGCCGCCGCCCCGGCCAATCCCCCGTCGCCACCTCACCCTCTCTCTCTCCTCGCCCCACCATGGGCCCTGGGACCAGAATCGGGCCACGCAAGCCCGCCCGCCGCCGCCAAATCCGCCCGCTTGCCCGCTTTGCGCCGCGCCGCAGCCCATAGCCGCGCCGCCGCCTCCCTGTGGTGGCGCGCGCCCGGCCAGCGCCCGCGCCGGCCACCGGAGGTCCGCCTGCCCGCTGCTTCGTCCCGAGCGCGCCCTCAAGCCGTCCGTCCGTCCGGAACGCCTCCTGCCGTCGCGAGCCCGCGCCCTCGCCCGCGCCCCGAGCCCTGCTCGGCCGCTGCTCCTTCATATGCTACCCGGCCGTCGTCCGCCCGGCGCGCCGCCTCCTCTCCGGCCTCCTCCCTCGTCGCCGGCGTCGCCCAGCTCCGGCGAGCCCGGCCCCGCCTCGAAAACCGCACATCCCGAAGGTTGACTTTCCCCCTCAAAAATACGCCCAAGTCCCGAATATTTTGCATAATCATGCCATGTTCATCATGCTGTATCTCTGCATCCGTAGCTTCGTTTCATGCGTATAATATGTCAAATTGTTCGCCTCGACGAGTACTTCATTTCATCACATTGCATCATTTTCATTTGAGCTCATCTTGATGCCCAAATCTTTGTTGGAAGAGTGCATGTTCTTTGTAATCTCTTGAAACTATTATAACTTGCTCATTTGTCATTTTTGCCATGTTTGATGTGTGCATCCTATGAGGTTGATGTCTACATGTGTTTTGATCTATGCTATGCCATCTTTCCAGAGGTGCAAACCATGTATTTTTATGAGTTGTGTGTTGGGTGCATCAAGCTTGCTAACTAGGGTACTTGTTGTTGCTGTTTTCCTGACAGATTCTGTTATATTTTGTTGCTATGTTAACGTGCTTCTACAAGTCATTTCGTGCATTATTCTGGAGATGTTCACTAAGGATGTTTTGTTATACATGTCTTTCTCTATCCATTCATGCCCCTGGTTGCATTTTTAGCCTATTGTAGCTTGTTGTAATCTTGCTCCAAAGTTGCTAAATATGTTGCTGTCAACCTGTTAACATGAAGTTCAGTTTTGGCCATATGCTTTTCTAGTGATCCATGCACCCTATGACCTTGCTCTTGCCATGTATAGCTTCACAAACATATCTTCTTACTGTTGGTTGCCTTGCCATGCCATATATTGATCTGTGGTGAGTGGTTCAAGCTCATCAACATGCCTACTTATCGTTGTTCCTACCATGTATGAATCTGTAATATAACTTGCCATGTTTACATGGGTGCCATCATATTTTCTGTGCCCTTTTCGCTCATGGTCAGTAATGGACTTTTGCTCTATGTAATCAGTAGATTCATGCCATGCCTTTGTGTGCCATGATAAGTTCCTGTAACATGTTGTTTGAGAGCTCTAAACATTGCAACCTGATGTTATTTCTGCAAAGTCTGAAACTGTTATTATTTGCAATCTTCCCATGTCTTTTTGAGCATGTTCTTGTGATTTATGGAGATAGCTCAGTGTTCATGTTTTGTTATGCTTTACCTGTACTTCATGCTCATGCCTTTTGTTCTTATGTTGGGGTGATGTAGCTTGTTGTTTTGATGCATGTAAGATGCCGAGTTGTTGTTATGGACAGATTGTTGCTATGACTTGTTTAGTGTGTGTCTGTTGAACCGTTGCTCCATTTTGAGTGTGCTCTATATGAAACTTGCTTGATTTTGCATGTAGCTTCATATTACCATGTTGCATCCTTGTTTTGGTGTGTTTGCTTGATGTTTGTACGCATTTTGCATCAATGCCATGTTTAACTTGTTTTGCTCATATCTTCTAGACCGTAGCTCTGAATCTAATGAACCTTATATGTAACTTGACTAGAATCTCGTGTGGATCATCTAGGTGCATCTTAACTTGCTGTTTAACAACTTGAACATAAGGTTTATTCAGATCTGGACCAATTTTGAAATTTGCATATGAGGACTTACTGGAATTGTTATATGTTGTTTCCGGCCTCATTTAAACTTGCCTTGATATGTTGTTCTTGTTTGCATCATCTCTTGCCATGAGTAGCTTCATGTAGCTTGGTCATGCATCATGCTTGTTGTGCATCATGTCTTGTTAATGTGTGGTGTGTTTACCATGTTGTGTGCTTCTTCTCGATAGTTCCCGTTTCGTTGCGATCGTGAGGATTCGTTCGTCTACGTGTGGTTCGTCTTCGTGGCTTCATCTTCTTCATGGACTCGTTCTTCTTCCTTGCGGGATTTCAGGCAAGATGACCACTACCCTGGATCTCACTACTATCATTGCTATGCTAGTTGCTTCGTTCTATCGCTTTGCTGCGCTACCTATCTTTTGCTCTTCAAGCCTCCCAAATTGCCATGAACCTCTAACCTTTTGACACCATTCCTAGCAAACCGTTGCTTGGCTATGTTACCGCTTTGCTCAGCCCCTCTTATAGCGTTGCTAGTTGTAGGTGAAATTGAAGATTTCTCCATGGTGGACAGGGTTATATTGGGATATCACAATATCTCTTATATTATTAATGCATCTATATATTTGGTAAAGGGTGGAAGGCTCGGCCTTATGCCTGGTGTTTTGTTCCACTCTTGCCGCCCTAGTTTCCGTCATACCGGTGTTATGTTCCCGGATTTTGCGTTCCTAACGTGGTCGGGTGATTTATGGGACCCCCTTGACAGTTCGCTTTGAATAAAACTTGTCTAGCAAGGCCCAACCTTGGTTTTACAATTTGCCTCACCACCACCTATACCTTTCCCTTGGGTCGGCCAACCCGAGGGTCATCTTTATTTTAGCCCCCCTAGGGCCAATGCTTGTATAAGTGTTGGTCCAAACCGAGCGATGTCCGGTGCCCCCTGGGCAACCAGGGTCTATGCCAACCCGACGTCTGGCTCATCCGGTGTGCCCTGAGAACGAGATATGTGCAGCTCCTATCGGGATTTGTCGGCACAGTGGGAGGTTTTGCTAGTCTTGTTTTACCATTGTCGAAATGTCTTGTAAACCAGGATTCCGAGACTGATCGGGTCTTCCTAGGAGAAGGAATATCCTTCGTTGATCGCGAGAGCTTATCATGGGCTAAGTTGGGACACCCCTGCAGGGTTTAAACTTTGGAGAACCATGCCCGCGGTTATGTGGCAGATGGGAATTTGTTAATGTCCGGTTGTAGATAACTTAACACCTGATTCGAATTAAAACGCATCAACCGCGTGAGTAGCCGTGATGGTCTCTTCTCGGCAGAGTCCGGGAAGTGAACACGGTCTTTGGGTTATGTTTGACGTAAGTAGGTGTTCAGGATCACCTCTTGATCATTGCTAGCTTCACGACCGTTCCTTTGTTTCTCTTCTCGCTCCCATTTGCGTATGTTAGCCACCATATATGCTTAGCCGCTGCTGCATCCTCACCACCTTTACCCCTTCCTTTCCCATTAAGCTTTGCTAGTCTTCATACCCATGGTAATGGGATTGCTGAGTCCTCGTGGCTCACAGATTACTACAACAACAGTTGCAGGTACAGGTTATGCGATGATCATGACGCGAGAGTGATGTTTGCTTGTTTGGAGTTATTCTTGCTGCTGCTTCTTCGATCAGGGGATAGGTTCCAGGTCGGCAGCCTGGGCTAGCAGGGTGGATGTCGTTTGAGTTTCTGTTTGTGTTTCATCCGTAGTCGGATGGTGCTTTTATGTATGATGTGATGTTGTATTTGTGTGGCATTGTATGCCTCTTGTTTGTATCCCCGTCTATTATGTAATGTTGATGTAATGATATCCACCTTGCAAAAGCATTCCAATATGCGGGTCTATCCTTGGTGGGACCTTCGAGTTCCTTTTGGATAGGGTCGCATATTGGGCATGATAAGTTGGTATCAGAGCCTCGACCGACCCTAGGAGCCCCCTTGATTGATCGTGTAGTTTGGCCGTTGTTGAGTCTAGAAGAAAAACTGTTTTTGGAGTCTAGTTATATCGGAGAGTAGGAATTCTTTTTACTCATCAGCCCCTTCGTCGCTCTGGTGAGGAATCTTGACGTAGGTGTTTTGAATTACTCCTCTTCCCATTCAAATTTTTCTTTAGGATCACGCAGTTGGTTTTCGATCGTTGTCCCTCGGTTCTTTTCATCCGGTGCATCTCTCGTCTAGTTGACTCGAGCCTCTTCTTCTTCGCCAAGTTCAATGCTCAGTTGCCTTTGTTTTCCCGCCCTCCCACCCTCTTCTTCCCGGAGCCTGAGTCTGTTTCGAGCATCACTTTCATCCGTGCGAAGCCTCTTAAGTCTTTCATCAATTATTTCAACTGGTGAATTCTCGTCTCGTTCGTCATTCTTCATCTCTTTTCTTTTCCGGTGGATTCAATTCAAGTTTTTCGGTAGTGATTATATTCTTTTCCTTCGATCAAGTGTTTTCACTGTTCGTTCGCCTCTCGCCAGTTTATCCTTCCGGAGTGCTCAAGACATCTCAGGAGATTCGTCTGTGTTCCAATTAGTTCGAGATTGTCACCTCATTCAAATATATCAATTGTTCCGGTGCATCATCTTTCTCTTCAACAATAATTTCCAACGGTGTTTTCCTTTAGTGGGCTCTAACCCACAGGTCTTTTCCCAGGATCTTACCTGACTCTTCTAATTCCCCGGAGTTATTCTCAATTCTTTTCAAGTGTGATGTAAGAATGGATTCCATCAGTCACATGCCTTCTCCAAGATCGCTTCCAATTCTTTTCATGGTTGCCTCAACCTCTTTGCTTTTCATTCTCCCGGAGTATCTCAGTAATTTTGGTGGTGTTTCTCGTCGTCATTTGAAGACCGAAGAAGAATATTTCTCTTAAATCTTGTCTGTTCTCCCGAAGATTTGCGGTGCTAGCTCGATGTTATCTTATCAAATTGTTTCCAGTCGCGCAATTCTTTTAAATCATCCGGAGCATGTCAGGAGTTGTTTTTCCATTTCTTTTCACTGGAGGCCATCTTTTAGGAAGATTTCTTCATTCTAAGTTTTCAGATTCGTTCTCCAATTATTCTATATCTGTGCCCTTTCGTTCGTCTCAATATTCTTCCGGTGCTTCGTTCAAGTGTTCTTTATCAGTTCATGATCTCTTTGTTCTTTTGCATATAAATCCCCTCTAGCATATTGGTTCTTCTAATTATTCCCGGTGATTCCATTCCCTTTCGCCATTCAATTTTGAATTCTTCCGGTGGTTCGTTCAAGATTCTTTTTCTTCGTTTATCATATCAATCCATTCGTTCTTTTCAATTGTACCGGTGGTTCATGAAGACCTTCTCAAGTTTGTGATATGTCACTTCTCAATCCTTTTCAAGAAGAATAAGTAGTATGCTAAAATCCATTGCTTGTCATCAATTTAATTTGATGAAGGATATGCATACAATAAATCTTATTCTTATTTCATCCAAGTGATTATTCCCTTCCTTCGGAGTTTGTTCTCGATGAATAAATTCTAGTTCCAAGTGTTTCATCTTTTCTTTTCCGGAGTTCAAATTTCCTCGGCCATCTCGTCGGAACCTCCATCTAAATCATCGTAAGATTTAATCTTATTCTTTCATCTTTCATTCTATCTCACCATCCTTTTGTTAACGGAGATCTTCATGGTGGTTCTTCGTGATTCAATTCATTCTTCAAGAGTTCATCAAGTGTCATCCCATCCTCTCTAGCTCGTGTTCTATTCCTCCATGTTTCAGCCGGAGTGCTGCCTAAATCGTTTCAGTCTTATTCGTTTCTTTTCTCATTCTAACCACTCCGGTTAGAACGAGTGGTTTCTTAGTCTATTTGATTCCGTGAGCTTTCGATTCTCGCCCTTCTCGTCGTTCATCTCTTCTTCTCGAGTGCTCTCGATTCTTTGCTTCTTCTCTTGAGTTCTTGTTTCACCTCATCCCTTTTCCCTTCCGTCTCGATCCTAAGATCTCGGGACGAGATCTCTTGTTAGTGGACGAGTGTTGTAATGCCCCGGATCCGATGCGCCAGGTGTCTGCCAGTTATTCGTCGCCCTTGCCATGTCATCTGCTTGCGTGTTGCACTTTGCCATGTCCTCATATGCATTTTATCATGTCATCATGTGCATTTCATTTTGCAAACGTGTTCTCTCATGCATCTGAGCTTTTTCCCCATTGTCCGTTTTGTAATCCGGCGCTCCTATGTCATCCGGCGTCCCCCTCTTCTCTCTTTTTGTGTGCGGGTGTTAAACGTTCTCGGAATGGACCGAGTCTTGCCAAGCGGCCTTGGTACACCACCGGTAGACCGCCTGTCAAGTTTCGTGACATTTGGAGGTCGTTTGATACTCCAACGGTTAACCGGGTAACCGTAAAAGTTCTTTTGTCGCAGCCCAACACCCCTTCCAAAGTGGCCCAAAACCCAACAAAGTCCCCTCCTTGCTCTCGGCCGTTCGATCACGATCGCGTGGCCGAAAACCGCTCCTCATTTGGACTCTCCTAGCTCCCTCTACTTATATAAACACCTCCCCCTCCGAAATTCGCGGTGCAACCCTAGCTCTCCCTCCCCTGCCGCCGTCGGACATGTCCATCCTATCGCCGGACATGTCCACCACCGCGGCCACCTCACCCCGGCCAATCCCGGCATGCCACCTCAGCCAGCGCCGCCGCCCCGGCCAATCCCCCGTCGCCACCTCACCCTCTCTCTCCCCCCCACCATGCCCATGGGACCCGAACTGGCCCACATGAGCCCACGCCGCCCGCCCGCCCGCCTTGCTTGCTTGCCCGCTGTGTGCCGCCTCCCGCCAGTGGTGGCGCCCGGCGCCAGCGCCCGCGCCGTCCACCGGAGGTCCGCCCGCCCACTTGTCGTCCCCGAGCCGTGCCCAGCCCGCCCGTCTGTCTCGGGCCGCCTCCCCCCTTGCTTCTGAGCCTCAGCGCCCTCGCCCGCGCCGAGCCCCTACTCCGGCCGCCGCTCCTCCGCGCCGCCCCATCCGTCGTCCGTCGGCGCCGCCGCCTCCTCTCCGGCCTCCTCCCTCGTCGCCGGCGTCGCCCAGCTCCGGCGAGCCCGGCCCCGCCTCGAAAACCGTGCATCCCGAAGGTTGACTTTCCCCCCTCCAAAATACGCCCAAGTCCCGAATATTTTGCATAATCATGCCATGTTCATCATGCTGTATCTCTGCATCCGTAGCTCCGTTTCGTGCGTATAATATGTCAAATTGTTCGTCTGGATGAGTACTTCATTTCATCCCATTGCATCATTTTCATTTGAGCTCATATTGATGCCCGAAATGCTGTTGAAAGAGTGCATGTTGCTGTTGCTCTGCTGAAACTGTTATAACTTGCTCATTTTTCATTTTTGCCATGTTTGATGTGTGCATCCTATGAGGTTGATGTCTACATGTGTTTTGATCTATGCTATGACATCTTTCCAGAGGTGCAGACCATGTATTTTTGTGAGTTGTGTGCTGGGTGCATCAAGCCTGCTAACTAGGGTACTTCTTTGTTCTTTGTTTTCTGACAGAATCTTGTTATATTTTGTTGCTATGTTAACGTGCTTCTACAAGTCATTTCGTGCATTATTCTGGAGATGTTCACTAAGGATGTTTTGTTATACATGTCTTTCTCTATCCATTCATGCCCCTGGTTGCATTTTTATCCTACTGTAGCTTGTTGTAATCTTGCTCCAAAGTTGCTAAATAATGTTGCTGTCAACCTGTTAACATGAAGTTCAGTTTTGGCCATATGCTTTTCTAGTGATCCATGCACCCTATGACCTTGCTCTTGCCATGTATAGCTTCACAAACATGTCTTCTTACTTTTGGTTGCCTTGCCATGCCATGTATTGCTCTGTGGTGAGTGGTTCAAGCTCACCAACATGCCTACTTATCGTTGTTCCTGCCATGTATGAATCTGTAATATAACTTGCCATGTTTACATGGGTGCCATCATATTTTCTGTGCCCTTTTGGCTCATGGTCATTAAGGGACTTTTGTTCTATGTAATCAATAGATTCATGCCATGCCTTTGTTTGCCATGATAAGTTCCTGTAACATGTTGTTTGAGAGCTCTAAACATTGCAACCTGATGTTATTTCTGCAAAGTCAAACCGTTATTATTTGCAATCTTCCCATGACTTTTTGAGCATGTTCTAGTGATTTTTGGAGATAGCTCAGTTTTCATGTTTTGTTATGCTTTACCTGTACTTCATGCTCATGCCTTTTGTTCTTACGTTGGGGAGCTGTAGCTTGTTGTTTTGATGCTTGTAAGATGCCTAGTTCTTGTTATGGACAGATTATTGCTATGACGTTTACTGTGCGTGTGTTGAACCGTTGCTCCGTTTTGAGTGTGCTCTATATGAAACTTGCTTGATTTTGCATGTAGCTTCATATTACCATGTTGCATCCTTGTTTTGGTGTGTTTGCTTGATGTTTGTATGCATTTTGCATCAATGCCATGTTTAACTTGTTTGGCTCATATCTTCTAGACCGTAGCTCTGAATCTAATGAACCTTATATGTAACTTGACTAGAATCTCGTGTAGATCATCTTGGTGCATCTTAAATTGCTGTTTAACAACTTGAACATAAGGTTTATTCAGATCTGGACCAATTTCGAAATTTGCATATGAGGACTTACCGGAATTATTATATGTTGTTTCCGGTCTCATTTAGACTTGCCTTGATATGTTGTTCTTGTTTGCATCATCTCTTGCCATGAGTAGCTTCGTGTAGCTTGGTCATGCATCATGCTTGTTGTGCATCATGTCTTGTTCATGTGTGGTGTGTTTACCATTTTGTGTGCTTCTTCTCGATAATTCCCGTTTCGTTGCGATCGTGAGAATTCGTTCGTCTACGTGTGGTTCGTCTTCGTGGCTTCATCTTCTTCATGGACTCGTTCTTCTTCCTTGCGGGATTTCAGGCAAGATGACCGCAACCCTGGATCTCACTACTATCATTGCTATGCTAGTTGCTTCGTTCTATCGCTTTGCTGCGCTACCTATCTTTTGCTCCTCAAGCCTCCCAAATTGCCATGAACCTCTAACCTTTTGACACTATTCCTAGCAAACCGTTGCTTGGCTATGTTACCGCTTTGCTCAGCCCCTCTTATAGCGTTGCTAGCTGCAGGTGAAGTTGAAGATTTCTCCATGGTGGACAGGGTTATATTGGGATATCACAATATCTCTTATATTATTAATGCATCTATATATTTGGTAAAGGGTGGAAGGCTCGGCCTTATGCCTGGTGTTTTGTTCCACTCTTGCCACCCTAGTTTCCATCATACCGGTGTTATGTTCCCGGATTTTGCGATCCTAACGTGGTCGGGTGATTTATGGGACCCTCCTGACAGTTTGCTTTGAATAAAACTTGTCCAGCAAGGCCCAACCTTGTTTTACCATTTGCCTCACCACCACCTATACCTTTCCCTTGGGTCGGCCAACCCGAGGGTCATCTTTATTTTAGCACCCCCCCGGGCCAATGCTTGTCTAAGTGTTGGTCCAAACCGAGCAATGTCCGGCGCCCCCTGGGCAACCAGGGTCTATGCCAATCCGACGTCTGGCTCATCCGGTGTGCCCTGAGAACGAGATATGTGCAGCTCCTATCGGGATTTGTCGGCACAGTGGGAGGTTTTGCTGGTCTTGTTTTACCATTGTCGAAATGTCTTGTAAACCGGGATTCCGAGACTGATCGGGTCCTCCTGGGAGAAGGAATATCCTTCGTTGATCGCGAGAGCTTATCATGGGCTAAGTTGGGACACCCCTGCAGGATTTAAACTTTCGAGAGCCGTGCCCGCGGTTATGTGGCAGATGGGAATTTGTTAATGTCCGGTTGTAGATAACTTGACACCTAATTCGAATTAAAACGCATCAACCGCGTGAGTAGCCGTGATGGTCTCTTCTCGGCAGAGTCCGGGAAGTGAACACGGTCTTTGGGTTATGTTTGACGTAAGTAGGTGTTCAGGATCACCTCTTGATCATTGCTAGCTTCACGACCGTTCCTTTGTTTCTCTTCTCGCTCCCATTTGCGTATGTTAGCCACCATATATGCTTAGCCGCTGCTGCAACCTCACCACCTTTACCCCTTCCTTTCCCATTAAGCTTTGCTAGTCTTCATACCCATGGTAATGGGATTGCTGAGTCCTCGTGGCTCCTGATTACTACAACAACGATTGCAGTACAGGTTATCACGATGATTATGGCGAGAGTGATGTTTGCTTGTTTGGAGTTATTCTTGCTGCTTCTTCTTCGATCGGGGATAGGTTCGGTCGGCAGCTGGGCTAGCGAGGTGGATGTCGTTTGAGTTTCTTTGTGTTTCATCCGTAGTCGGATGGTGCTTTTATGTATGATGTGATGTTGTATTTGTGTGGCATTGTATGCCTCTTGTTTGTATCCCCGTCTATTATGTAATGTTGATGTAATGATATCCACCTTGCAAAAGCGTTCCAATATGCGGGTCTATCCTTGGTGGGACCTTCGAGTTCCTTTTGGATAGGGTCGCATATTGGGCGTGATAAGTTGGTATCAGAGCCTCAACCGACCCTAGGAGCCCCCTTGATTGATCGTGTAGTTTGGCCGTTGTTGAGTCTAGAAGAAAAACTGTTTTTGGAGTCTAGTTATATCGGAGAGTAGGAATTCTTTTTACTCCTCAGCCCCTTCGTCGCTCTGGTGAGGAATCTTGACGTAGGTGTTTTGAATTACTCCTCTTCCCATTCAAATTTTTCTTTAGGATCACGCAGTTGGTTTTCGATCGTTGTCCCTCGGTTCTTTTCATCCGGTGCATCTCTCGTCTAGTTGACTTGAGCCTCTTCTTCTTCGCCAAGTTCAATGCTCAGTTGCCTTTGTTTTCCCGCCCTCCCACCCTCTTCTTCCCGGAGCCTGAGTCTGCATTTGAGCATCACTTTCATCCGTGCGAAGCCTCTTGATCTTTCATCAATTATTTCAACTGGTGAATTCTCGTCTCGTTCATCATTCTTCATCTCTTTTCTTTTCCGGTGGATTCAATTCAAGTTTTTCGGTAGTGATTATATTCTTTTCCTTCGATCAAGTGTTTTCCCTGTTCGTTCGCCTCTCGCCAGTATATCCTTCCGGAGTGCTCAAGACATCTTAGGAGATTCGTCTGTGTTCCAATTAGTTCGAGATTGTCACCTCATTCAAATATATCAATTGTTCCGGTGCATCATCTTTCTCTTCAACAATAATTTCCAATGGTGTTTTCCTTTAGTGGGCTCTAACCCACAGGTCTTTTCCCCGGATCTTACCTGACTCTTCTAATTCCCCAGAGTTATTCTCAATTCTTTTCAAGTGTGATGTAAGAATGGATTCCATCAGTCACATGCCTTCTCCAAGATCGCTTCCAATTCTTTTCATGGTTGCCTCAACCTCTTTGCTTTTCATTCTCCCGGAGTATCTCAGTAATTTTGGTGGTGTTTCTCGTCGTCATTTGAAGACCGAAGAAGAAGATTTCTCTTAAATCTTGTCTGTTCTCCCGAAGATTTGCGGTGCTAGCTCGATGTTATCTTATCAAATTGTTTCCAGTCGCGCAATTCTTTTAAATCATCCGGAGCATGTCAGGAGTTGTTTTTCCATTTCTTTTCACTGGAGGCCATCTTTTAGGAAGATTTCTTCATTCTAAGTTTTCAGATTCGTTCTCCAATTATTCTATATCTGTGCCCTTTCGTTCGTCTCAATATTCTTCCGGTGCTTCGTTCAAGTGTTTTTTATCAGTTCATGATCTCTTTGTTCTTTTGCATATAAATCCCCTCTAGCATATTGGTTCTTCTAATTATTCCCGGTGATTCCATTCCCTTTCGCCATTCAATTTTGAATTCTTCCGGTGGTTCGTTCAAGATTCTTTTTCTTCGTTTATCATATCAATCCATTCGTTCTTTTCAATTGTACCGGTGGTTCATGAAGACCTTCTCAAGTTTGCGATATGTCACTTCTCAATCCTTTTCAAGAAGAATAAGTAGTATGCTAAAATGCATTGCTTGTCATCAATTTAATTTGATGAAGGATATGCATACAATAAATCTTATTCTTATTTCATCCAAGTGATTAATTCTTTCCTTCGGAGTTTGTTCTCGATGAATAAATTCTAGTTCCAAGTGTTTCATCTTTTCTTTTCCGGAGTTCAAATTACCTCGGCCATCTCGTCGGAACCTCCATCTAAATCATCGTAAGATTTAATCTTATTCTTTCATCCTTCATTCTATCTCACCATCCTTTTGTTAACGGAGTTCTTCATGGTGGTTCTTCGTGATTCAATTAATTCTTCAAGAGTTCATCAAGTGTCATCCCATCCTCTCTAGCTCGTGTTCTATTCCTCCATGTTTCAGCCGGAGTGCTGCCTAAATCGTTTCAGTCTTATTCGTTTCTTTTCTCATTCTAACCACTCCGGTTAGAACGAGTGGTTTCTTAGTATATTTGATTCCGTGAGGTTTCGAATCTCGCCCTTCTCGTCGTTCATCTCTTCTTCTCGAGTGCTCTTGATTCTTTGCTTCTTCTCTTGAGTTCTTGTTTCACCTCATCCCTTTTCCCTTCCGTCTCGGTCCTAAGATCTCGGGATGAGATCTCTTGTTAGTGGACGAGTGTTGTAACGCCCCGGATCCGATGCGCCAGGTGTCTGCCAGTTATTCGTCGCCCTTGCCATGTCATCTGCTTGCGTGTTGCACTTTGCCATGTCCTCATATGCATTTTATCATGTCATCATGTGCATTTCATTTTGCATACGTGTTCTCTCATGCATCTGAGCTTTTTCCCCATTGTTCGTTTTGCAATCCGGCGCTCCTATGTCATCCGGCGTCCCCCTCTTCTCTCTTTTTGTGTGCGGGTGTTAAACGTTCTCGGAATGGACCGAGTCTTGCCAAGCGGCCTTGGTACACCACCGGTAGACCGCCTGTCAAGTTTCGTGACGTTTGGAGGTCGTTTGATACTCCAACGGTTAACCAGGTAACCGTAAAAGTTCTTTTGTCGCAGCCCAACACCCCTTCCAAAGTGGCCCAAAACCCAGCAAAGTCCCCTCCTTGCTCTCGGCCGTTCGATCACGATCGCGTGGCCGAAAACCGCTCCTCATTTGGACTCTCCTAGCTCCCTCTACTTATATAAACACCTCCCCCTCCGAAATTCGCGGTGCAACCCTAGCTCTCCCTCCCCTGCCGCCGCTGGACATGTCCATCCTGTCGCCGGACATGTCCACCACCGCCGCCACCTCACCCCGGCCAATCCCGGCACGCCACCTCAGCCAGCGCCGCCGCCCCGGCCAATCCTCCGTCGCCACCTCACCCTCTCTCCTCCCCCACCACCTTGCTCCCATGGGAACTCAAACAGGCCCCTTGCGACCAGCCTGCCCAAGCCCGCCGCCCCGCCCGCTGCCCCGCTTCATATCCGCCGCCTCCCCCGGTGGCGCGCCGCCGACCGCGCCCGCGCCCGCCACCGAGGTCCGCCCGCCAGCAGTCGTCCCCGAGCCGTGCCTCAGCGCCCGCCCGTCCGTCTGGGCCGCCTCCCGCTTCTGCGAGCCAGCGCCCTCGCCCGGCGCCCGAGCCCTGCTCGACCGCCGCTCCTCCAGCGCCGCCCATCCGTCGTCCGTCGGTGCCCGCCTCCTCTCCGCTTCCTCCTCGTCGCGGCGTCGCCCAGCTCCGTGAGCCCGCCCCGCCAAAACCGTGCATCCCAAGGTTGACTTTCCCCCCTCCAAAATCGCCCAAGTCCCAATATTTTGCATAATCATGCCATGTTCATCATGCTGTATCTCTGCATCCTTAGCTCCGTTTCGTGCGTATAATATGTCAAATTGTTCGTCTGGATGAGTACTTCATTTCATCCCATTGTATCATTTTCATTTGAGCTCATATTGATGCCCGAAATGCTGTTGAAAGAGTGCATGTTGCTGTTGATCTGCTGAAACTGTTATAACTTGCTCATTTTTCATTTTTGCCATGTTTGATGTGTGCATCCTATGAGGTTGATGTCTACATGTGTTTTGATCTATGCTATGACATCTTTCCAGAGGTGCAAACCATGTATTTTTGTGAGTTGTGTGCTGGGTGCATCAAGCCTGCTAACTAGGGTACTTGCTGTTGCTGTTTTCCTGACAGATACTGTTATATTTTGTTGCTATGTTAACGTGCTTCTACAAGTCATTTCGTGCATTATTCTAGAGATGTTCACTAAGGATGTTTTGTTATACATGTCTTTTCTCTATCCATTCATGCCCCTGGTTGCATTTTTATCCTACTGTAGCTTGTTGTAATCTTGCTCCAAAGTTGCTAAATAATGTTCTTTGTCAACTTTATTAACATGAAGTTCAGTTTTGGCCATATGCTTTTCTAGTGATCCATGCACCCTATGACCTTGCTCTTGCCATGTATAGCTTCACAAACATGTCTTCTTACTGTTGGTTGCCTTGCCATGCCATGTATTGCTCTGTGGTGAGTGGTTCAAGCTCACCAACATGCCTACTTATCGTTGTTCCTGCCATGTATGAATCTGTAATATAACTTGCCATGTTACATGGGGGCCATCATATTTTCTGTGCCCTTTTGGCTCATGGTCAGTAAGGGACTTTTGTTCTATGTAATCAATAGATTCATGCCATGCCTTTGTTTGCCATGATAAGTTCCTGTAACATGTTGTTTGAGAGCTCTAAACATTGCAACCTGATGTTATTTCTGCAAAGTCAAACCGTTATTATTTGCAATCTTCCCATGACTTTTTGAGCATGTTCTAGTGATTTTTGGAGATAGCTCAGTTTTCATGTTTTGTTATGCTTTACCTGTACTTCATGCTCATGCCTTTTGTTCTTACGTTGGGGAGCTGTAGCTTGTTGTTTTGATGCTTGTAAGATGCCTAGTTGTTGTTATGGACAGATTATTGCTATGACGTTTACTGTGCGTGTGTTGAACCGTTGCTCCGTTTTGAGTGTGCTCTATATGAAACTTGCTTGATTTTGCATGTAGCTTCATATTACCATGTTGCATCCTTGTTTTGGTGTGTTTGCTTGATGTTTGTATGCATTTTGCATCAATGCCATGTTTAACTTGTTTGGCTCATATCTTCTAGACCGTAGCTCCGAATCTAATGAACCTTATATGTAACTTGACTAGAATCTCGTTGTGACGCCCCCGATTTAATCATACACTAATCATGCACGCAAACGTGTACGATCAAGATCAGGGACTCACGGGAAGAT
The DNA here is from genome assembly GCA_021437245.1 of Aegilops speltoides. Taxonomy (NCBI): domain Eukaryota; kingdom Viridiplantae; phylum Streptophyta; class Magnoliopsida; order Poales; family Poaceae; genus Aegilops; species Aegilops speltoides. The sequence goes on along the minus strand of CM038144.1, from coordinate 108,881,960 downwards.
ATCACAACACAACTCTAAAAGTAAAATAAGTCATACAAGCATCATAATACAAGCCAGGGGCCTCAAGGGCTCGAATACAAATGCTCGATCATAGGCGAGTCGTGGAAGCAACAATATCTGAGTCTGGACATAAGTTAAACAAGTTGCCATAAGATGGCTAGCACAAACTGGGATACAAATCGAAGAGGCGCAGGCCTCCTGCTGGGATCCTCCTAAACTACTCCCGGTCGCTGCCATCGGCTTGCGTAGTAGTAGGCACCTCCGATGTAGTAGTAAATAAATCGACGGTGGTGTCTGCTCTGGCTCCAACATCTGGTTGCGACAACCGAAAAAAGAAAGGAAAAGGGGAAAAGGGGAAGAAAGCAACCGTGAGTACTCATCCAAAGTACTGCAAGCAAGGAGCTACACTACATATGCATGGGTATATGTGTAAGGAGGCCATATCGGTGGACCTGGACTGCAGAATGCGAGAATAAGAGGGGATAGCTAATCTGTCGAAGACTACGCTCAGCAGCCTCCGTCTTGCAGCATGTAGAAGAGGGTAGATTGAAGTCCTCAAGTAGCATCTCCAAGTAGCATCTCCAAGTATCATCTCGGTAGCATCGCATAGCATACTCCTACCCGGCGATCCTCCTCGTCGCCTGTGTTAGAAGCGATCACGGGTTGTATCTCGCACTTGGAAGGGTGTGTTTTATTAAGTATCCGGTTCTAGTTGTCATAAGGTCAAGGTACAACTCCGGTCGTCCTTTACCGAGGGACACGGCAATTGAATAGATTAATCTTCCTGCGGGGTGCACCACATAACCCAACACGCTTGATCCCATTTGGCTGGACACACTTTCCTAGGTCATGCCCGCCTCGGAAGATCAACACGTCGCAGCCCACCTAGGCACAACAGAGAGTCAAGACGCCGGTCTAAACCTAAGCGCCAGGGTGTGGGCCCATCGCCTGAAACACACACAAGACGTTATGCGTCTGTGGCGGAAGCGAACTAGCCCCTAATACAAGTGCAGGCTTACATTCCAATCCGGTAGCGCGCCACTCGATTCTTGGCGTCAAGAAGGCTTCGGTGATACCACGGCGTCGGGATACCCATAACTACTCCCACGTAGATGGTTAGTGCGTATAGACCAAATGGCGAGACTCAGATCAAATACCAAGATCTCGTTAAGCGTGTTATTATGAAGCAATCGCGGACACCGATCAGGGCCAGGCCCACCTCTCTCCTAGGTGGACTCAACCTGCCTGCCGCTCCGCCACAAAGATCCACACGAGGGCCGTCGGGACAAAGGTCCTTTCAGCTAATCCGTGAATCACTCGCGGGTACTCTTGAAAGACCGACTTTAGTCACCATCGTAGTATGTATGTATGTATAGTATATACCGTGATCACCTCCCGAGTGATCACGGCCCAATAGTATAGCAAGGCGGTGACAAGAATGTAGGGCCAATGATGATAAACTAGCATCCTATACTAAGTATTTAGGATTGCGGTAAGGTATCAACAGATGTAGCAACAATGTCGGGCTATGCATCGAATAGGATTATCGGCGGTAACATGCTACACTACTCTAATGCAAGCGGTATAGAGGAGAATAGGCGATATCTGGTGATCAAGGGGGCTTGCCTGGTTGCTCGAACAAGGAGGGTCGCCGGTGGCGTAGTCGTCCACAAAGATCGGCATAAATCGCCACGGGGCTACCGGAGAGAAGAGGGGAAGAAATAGTAAATACATAGCAAGCAAGTGCATAACAGTCAACAAGCGAGCTAGACGTGTTCTAACGCGGTATGAGGTGATACCGGTGAAGGGGAAACGTCAGGAAAGTATCCCGGTGTTTCGTGTTTTGAGACGATGAACCGGAGGTGAAATGTTGCAGGTTCTCTATGCTAGGGATGCGTGGCGAGCGAACGGGCGCGTATCCGGATTAAATCTCTTCGTTCTGAGCAACTTTCATGTACAAAGTTTTCCCATCCGAGCTACGGTTTATTTTATATTAATTTTAAAAGATTTAATTCATTTTTAGGATTTATTTAATTATTTAAATTCAACATTATCCAGAACAGTGCACGCTGACGTCAGCATGACATCAGCATGACGTCAGCAGTCAACAGAGGTGTTGACTAGTCAAACTGACGTGTGGGTCCAGTGGGACCCACCTGTCATTCACTGTTAGGCTAATTAGGGATTAGGTTTAAACTAACTACTGTTTATTTAAGCTAACAGGTTAATTAGCTTAGTTAAAGAGGATTAATTAACTTAACTAATTCACTAATTAATTAATTAATTATAACTTTTATTAATTCATTTTTACTTATTTTATTTTTATTTTGTTAAAAACGTTCTGGGGGCGTGGGGCCCATCTGTCATAGGCCCCAGGGAGCCTAGCGGGTTTGCTCGCTTAGCGGGCGTCGGGCGCAGCACGATGTAGCGCAGCGGGCGCCCAGCCGCTGCCTCAGGCTCGGCCAACGGGAAGGGGAGGCACGGCGAACCGGGGCGCGTGCTCGCTGGACCATGGGCACTGCCCAGCCAGCCTGCGAGGCTTCGCCGGCCGAGCAGCAGATAGGAAGTGGCAGCGGCGGGAGTGGGAGGCCACGCACGGGGCCGGGCGACGGAAGGGAGTGGCGCCTGCAGGAACACGGCGAGGCTGAACGCAGCCACGACGGCGCAGCAGCAGACGAGCGCGGACGGCGGGCGGAGCAGCGGCGGGCGAAGCGAACACGGCCACCGTCGCGGTGGAAGCGGCGCTAAGCGTGGGTCGCGCGCCTAGGTGCGGCAAGCGGGAGAGGGAAGGAGGGAGGGCTCACGTGCGCTTGCGGGGAGAGGAGGGCCTTGGGGAGGAGGGCGAGAAGTGGGCGGCGAGGTCGGAGACGCGGCGTCGTCGGCGTCGAGGAGGAGGCAGGTGGGGAGGGCGCCGCGAGGTCCAGCGGCGTGGTCTCCAGCGGCGACGGGCGGCGTCGAGCACCGAGCGAGGAGAGGATCGGGCTCCTCCCGATCCGGATCGAGCGAGGGGTTCGTCTTGGGCTCGGTGCGTTCCGGGGGGAGGAGGAGCGAGGCGGCGATGGGGCGATGGGATCGGGGTTGCGGCGATGGGATTGGGGGTTGCGGGCGTCGGGCTCGATCCCGATTGGATCGGGGAGAGGAAGAGTGGGGCGTGGGGTGGAGGTCGTGGGGTTAGGGTTTCTCCCCGGTGGGGGTTATGGAGGGAGGGTGGGCGGGCTGGGCACAGGGGTTGGCCAGTTGGGCCACGCCCGAGGGGGTTTTTCCTTCTTTTTTTTCAGTTAGTTTTAGGTTTTAGTTTTTCTGTTTTGTTTTTATTTATTTTCTTTTCTATTTTAAATCAGTTTTAACTATTTAGACATTTTCTAAAAAGGTGATTGATGTACCATAACTACCCTTGTAATATTTGGCACCCACCGAACATTTTTGTTTCTACTTTCGAAAACTTTTATTGTCGACATTAATTTTAAATTTTTAATTTGACGCGGTTTGAACTAACGGACATTTAGCATCAGTAATCGGGATGACGTGGCTTGATTAGCATGGGATTATTTTAGCAAGATTATCCGGGCGTCACAATTCTCCTCCACTACAAGAAATCTCGTCCCGAGATTTAAGAGGGGGACTAGGGGGAAAGGTCTGGTTACGAAATTCTAACGAATCTTCTCGTCTTTGGTTGCTCTTCTCGAAGAGGTCGATCCATACATTGATGTCTTCATTTCTCTGCTTCAGGTCATCATGATGAAGTCGGCGTCCTTTCTTCAGGAACCCCATCGTACTTACGAAAGAATAAAGGGTGGGCATACCGGGAGAACAGACCTCTGCAAGGTCGACAATCTGTTCGATAACATCGAGGAAGGTGGCGAAAGTAACTCTCGAATTGAAACTTACGAAAATATCGAGAGCAAACTAAGAAGGTATCATGGGAAGTTTGAAAGGGCGGGCAATCGTTCGATGCCTGAAATAGAGGCGTGAAAAGGATTCAAAGCAATGGGAATAAGTATTGCGTCGATAGCGAATCGATGATCTTTGGAAGGTGGCTCGTGAGTCACATCTGAGGCCAAGTACAAGGAATTAACTTTGGAAACCGGGGTGTATAGGAGAGTCGGGTTTTGATCCCGGGACACATGGGTTATGGGCCCACCATGTGTGTTAAAAATAGGAGGTGATGTCCTCTTGCATGGTCATGATAGCAAGGCATGTAAAAAAAATAGTCTGCCAGTTATGTCGATAACAACATCGGTACCAAGGGCGAGGGACGAAGAGAATCATTTTCCTGCTCGTTGAACGAGGCAAACCAATAGGCAAGGTTCCCGTTCATCGGTGTATTACGGAAATGTTATCAACAATAGTAACAGGGGTTTCTTGTGGAATTGCGCACCGAGGTGTTTACATAAGCAGTGAATCATTACTGCTTAGATTATATAGATCACAAGAGAGGTCAAACAAACCAATGGAAAGGAAAAGTGATTATAAGGTTTAAACAGAACAATGGAAAGGAAAATGTGTCTAAACACATATTTCAAGGGTATATCCTTACCAAGGACAAGTAGAGAATGATATCCTTGACAGGATATAAGGTAGAAAAGCCTCTAGGTGAGGGGAGAGAAATTTTCACGACATTATCCATACAGCGGTGTTTGGATAATTGAGCAGGAAACATTTAGCATTGGGCTTCAATTATCCTTGTTGAAAAGCGGAGTACCACGAACATGCTTCGAGATAGCAATGCATGGTGTTTCAATCAAGGGCCAGACTTTGGATACACAAATGATCCATCAGGAGCAACTTATAAAATAAGTTTTACAGTTTCCTCCAGGAAGAATGGTTATCCTTGCAAAAGAAATTATAATGATAGGTCCTCCAGCTGGGGGGTGCTAGGCATAACATCATATTATCGGATCATCAAAGGACCAACATCATAACTCCTGTAAAGTTGTCCCAACCATCATATCTGACCGAGATTCAGATCCGGTTGGTGTCATGATACCTCAAACTTTGGATGCCTGAGAAGAAAAGGTGTGACACAATTTGACGAGATGACATTGTAAGATTCTCGGGAAATGAACTATGGAAGCGAGTCCTGAAACAAGAGTTCATCTTTAAACCAAAGAGAGAGTGAGGGGTGGCTGATGGACTCAGCGACAATTCATTGAGATTCCCAAAAAGATGGATTACCACAATCATGTGAACAAGGAGATAACATTTAACAGAACAAATGATATAATGATGTATGCTTGAGGGAAACATACACAATGAATCATTGGTTGAAAGGTTCATCCGAAATATGGGCTTAGGTAGCAGGATCAATGTTAGAATGGTGATTCGATAACCGATGGTCTAAGAATGAAATGTCGACCATTAACTTCAAAGCAATAGGGTTGCTAGAAGTTTAGAATCCAAACAACACCGTTCACTTGTTGGAAGCAACACGGGGACCAAGAAAGAATGGTGATGGTGAGAAGCATCACAATACCAATAATTCCTTAAGAGGCGGAGCAGTTAAAAGATGGTAATACTCCAAGGTAAAGAAGAACAAATGCTGGATATAGTAGGGACCTCAAGGTATAACACAAAACACGAACAAGTTTGTGTTGAACGGAAGGCCATAAAGTGGTAAAAGATATCTCAAAACATCGGGGGCAAGGATGGTATTTCTCATCATGGACTCAATTGATATCCTGGAAGAGCTCATAAGGTTGATGATGATCACGACACATTTGTCGAGAGATTTCATGAGGATGTAATCGATCAGCGATGACACCAAGTCAAAGGAATGATGAAGCGGAAGGTTATTGGAATCATGGGTACGACACAAACTCGAAATCAAGTTTGTTGTTCAAGGCGAAATGATATGACGAGGAAAATCGACATAAGCTTAGCTCATCATCGAAAATTGTGCTTCGAAAAGAAGGACCTGGTAGCACAGTTAAAAGTTGCACGATAATGATATAGCCGATAAGGCCAGGAATGACGTGATCGGGTACAAAGTCGTACTTAAACAAGATTACTAAGAGTTGTTGAACCATAGTGCGGACTCGGTTCAGTTATCGATGTCTTTGAGTGTTTAATAACTCAGAGCCCATGAAAAATTGTAATCAGTGAGAATGTAGTACTTGACGAAGAACTCATAAGGAGTTATGCAGTTCCAAGATAATCTCGAGATACCAGGGGGTAATACTCGACGTCAGATCAAAGTAGAGGTTGGACTAGGTCATTGCTCTTCAGAAGACAAGTGCTTGAACTTGTCCGAGAAATTGGATCAAGGAAGAACAATCTGATCGGAAACCACGATTGCAAAAGACCAAATCCCAGATATAAGATGAAATTATATCAAGGGGATAATTATTGTTATGAGAAGCTTCCCTGACAAGACCTACATCGTGTCCATGGGCATGAACACAAAGTTCAAGGTCGACTCCCACTTCTCCAATGCATAACCTATCATTCACTTTTCGCTTTGATAAAGGTATTAGTGTTGAAAGTTTTACCTGGTGAAATACCAGATGAGTATGACTCGTGAAAACTTCCGAGTTCACACATATAAAGGAAGGCATCGGATCAACCCGTTAGGGTATCGTGGAAACATATACCACAATCTTCAAGAGTATATATCACCAGCTCGAAAACAGAGCATGGTTGGCAAAAGGAGAGGATACAATTTACCAAAGGCACTATGTATCAGGGGAAGAACTCGCAAGGTGATTGAATATGAAGGACACTGTCGGATAACAATCCAACAAAGGACTTGACGGTCCACAAAAGGATCTGATGTGAGTATCGCTACTCAACCAGAAAAAGAAAGAATGCAAAGGCATCAGGTTATAGAATCATCTGACTAATTCGAAGCATAAATGCAAAGGAATTATGAATCCAAATCGAAGGATCAGAAGTAATGCTCTGATTAAAGATGGATAAGTTGGATAGACCAGAGGCACAATTGACGACAAATAGTTTGGTCGAGAACCAGCTCATGTTCAAAATGACGTCTGAGCCGGAAAGATAATTTAGAAGGGTTGATAGATGATTGTGTGCATTCGCACACATATTGAGTCAACAGACTCAGAATGATAATGAAAAGGGATGCCATTAAGATTACGAGACTTATGGGATTAACCATAATGCAAGTAAGCAAGAATTCCAAGAGCAATAGGGTGCTCAGGATTTTCGGAAGATCGGGTAGTATTTGAATGTATTTTTGGTGAAACACATGAACAACTTTGTACAAACGGATACTCGGCAAGCGCGAGTAATTATCCATAGGGGTATTCATGCAGCAAGGAACTGCAGGGCAGTAAGCATAAAGAATTCTCGGAATATCGAAGAGCACTACAGGACATCTTGTAATAACAAGAGCAACTGGGGATGACAATATGAACGATAGGTGTAAGTAGTTATCCAGAGGGATTTATCGAGGAAGTGAATTGCAAAAGCGATGGCACATAGTCTCGAGAGCACATCGTAGAGTATCTTCAGAATCTTACAGTGCGTGGCGGTCATCGGTAGCAAGGGGCTCTCCGGGAGAAAGTACTTGCGAGAACCTAAAGTTAGTTTTGTTTTTAGCAAAATCATTTGACCCGAATAGAAGAGAGCTCAGAGTCCCAGAGCAAAGATCAAGGAATAAAAGATCCTAATACACCCAAATGGCGACGTGGGCCTATAGGCCACACAGCCATGTTAGTAAAGGTTTTTCAATGACTAGACTCAACTTCGGCCAAGGAGTTGGAAAGGGGGATTCCTACAGGCAGTCGGCTCTGATACCAACTTGTGACGCCCCCGATTTAATCGTACACTAATCATGCATAAACGTATACGATCAAGATCGAGGACTCACGGAAGATATCACAACACAACTCTAAAAGTAAAATAAGTCATACAAGCATCATAATACAAGCCAGGGGCCTCGAGGGCTCGAATACAAATGCTCGATCATAGACGAGTCAGCGGAAGCAACAATATCTGAGTACAGACATAAGTTAAACAAGTTGCCATAAGATGGCTAGCACAAACCGGATACAAATCGAAGAGGCGCAGGCCTCCCGCACGGATCCTCCTAAACTACTCCTGGTTGTCGCCGAGAGCCTGCGTAGTAGTAGGCACCTCCGGTGTAGTAGTAAATGCGTCAGCGGTGGCGTCGCTCTGGGCTCCAACATCTGGTTGCGACAACCGAAAAGAAAGGAAAAGGGGAAAAGGGGAAGAAAGCGACCGTGAGTACTCATCCAAAGTACTACATAAGCAAGGAGCTACACTACATATGCATGGGTATATGTGTAAGGAGGCCATATCGGTGGACCGGACTGCGAATGCCGTAATAAGAGGGGATAGCTAATCACAGTCAAGACTACGCTCGCGACCTCCGTCTTGCAAAGATGTAGAAGAGGGTAGATTGAAGTCCTCCAAGTAGCATCTCCAAGTAGCATCTCCAAGTATCATCTCCAGTAGCATCGCATAGCATACTCCTACCCGGCGATCCCCTCCTCGTCGCCCTGTTAGAGAGCGATCACCGGGTTGTATCTGGCACTTGGAAGGGTGTGTTTTATTAAGTATCCGGTTCTAGTTGTCATAAGGTCAAGGTACAACTCCGGTCGTCCTTTACCGAGGGACACGGCTATTGAATAGATTAATCTTCCCTGCAGGGGTGCACCACATAACCCAACACGCTTGATCCCATTTGGCCGGACACACTTTCCTGGGTCATGCCCGACCTCGGAAGATCAACACGTTGCAGCCCCACCTAGGCACAACAGAGAGGTCAGCACGCCGGTCTAAACCTAAGCGCAGTGTCAGGCCCATCGCCTCGAGCACACACCTGCGTTCGCGTCTGTGACGCTGCCGAAGCGAACTAGCCCCTAATACAAGTGCAGGCTTACGTTCCAATCTGGCGCGCGCCGCTCAGTTGCTGACGTCAAGAAGGCTTCGGCTGATACCACGACGTCGGGATACCCATAACTACTCCCACGTAGATGGTTAGTGCGTATAGACCAAATGGCGGACTCGGATCAAATACCAAGATCTCGTTAAGCGTGTTATTATGAAGCAATCGCGACACCGATCGAGGCCAGGCCCACCTCTCTCTAGGTGGTCTCAACCTGCCTGTCGCTCCGCCACAAAGATCCACACAGAGGGCCGTCGGGACAAAGGTCCTTTCAGCCCCAACTGCGGAATCACTCGCGGGTACTCTTGAGCAGACCCGACTTTAGTCACCATCATGTAGTATGTATGTATGTATAGTATATACCCGTGATCACCTCCCGAGTGATCACGGCCCAATAGTATAGCAAGGCAGACTGACAAGAATGTAGGGCCAATGATGATAAACTAGCATCCTATACTAAGTATTTAGGATTGCAGGTAAGGTATCAACAGATGTAGCAACAATGTCAGGCTATGCATCAGAATAGGATTATCGAAAAGGAGTAACATGCTACACTACTCTAATGCAAGCAGTATAGAGGAGAATAGGCGATATCTGGTGATCAAGGGGGGGGCTTGCCTGGTTGCTCAGACAAGGAGGGGTCGTCGGTGGCGTGAGTAGTCCTGCCCACATCGGCATCAAGATCGCCACGGGGCTACCGGAGAGAAGAGGGGGGAAGAAACAGTAAATACATAGCAAGCAAGTTCATAACAGTCGACAAGCGAGCTAGACGTGTTCTAACGCGGTATGAGGTGATACTGTGAAGGGGGGAAGCGTCAGGAAAGTATCCCGGTGTTTACGTGTTTTGGACAGATGAACCGGAGGTGAAATGTTGCAGGTTCTCTATGCTAGGGATGCGTGGCGAGCGAGCGGGCTGCGTGATCCGGATTCGTCTCTTCGCTTACGAGCAACTTTCATGTACAAAGTTTTCCCATCCGAGCTACGGTTTATTTTATATTAATTTTAAAAGATTTAATTCATTTTTAGGATTTATTTAATTATTTAAATTCAACATTATCCAGAATAGTGCACGCTGACGTCAGCATGACATCAGCATGACGTCAGCAGTCAACAGAGGTGTTGACTAGTCAAACTGACGTGTGGGTCCAGTGGGACCCACCTGTCATTCACTGTTAGGCTAATTAGGGATTAGGTTTAAACTAACTACTGTTTATTTAAGCTAACAGGTTAATTAGCTTAGTTTAAGAGGATTAATTAACTTAACTAATTCACTAATTAATTAATTAATTATAACTTTTATTAATTCATTTTTACTTATTTTATTTTTATTTTGTTAAAAAGCGTTACAGGGCGTGGGGCCCATCTGTCATAGGCCCTGTGGAGCCTAGCGGGTTTGCTCGCTTAGCGGGCGTCGGGCGCAGCACGATGTAGCGCAGCGGGCGCCCAGCCGCTGCCTCAGGCTCGGCCAACGGGAAGGGGAGGCACGGCGAACCTGGGCGCGTGCTCGCTGGACCATGGGCACTGGCCCAGGCCAGCCACGGCGAGGCTCGCCGACCGAGCAGCAGATAAGCGATGGCGTGCGGCGGAGTGGGGAGGCCACGCACGGAGCGCCGGGCGACGGAAGGGAGTGGCGACACGGAACACGGGCGAGGGCTGAACGCGGCCACGACGGCGCAAGCTTGACGAGGCGGGACGGCGGGGCGGGAGCCGCGGCGGGCGTAGCCGGGCACGGCCACCGTGCGGTGGAGCGGCGCTAGCGTGGGTGCGCGCCTAGGCGCGGCAAGCGGGAGAGGGAAGGAGGGAGGGCGCTCACGTGCGCTTGCAGGGGAGAGGAGGGGCCTTCGGGGAGGAGGACGTAGAAGCGGGCGACGAGGTCGGAGACGCGGGCGTCGTCGGCGTCGAGGAGGCAGCAGTGGGGAGGGCGCCGCGAGTCCAGCGGCGTGGTCTCCAGCGGCGACGGGCGACAGCGTCGGCGCCGAGCGAGGGAGAGGGATCGGGCTCCTCCGATCCGGATTCAGAGCGAGGGGTTCGTCTTGCTGGGCTTAGTGCGTTCGGCGGGAGGAGGACGAGGAGGCGGCGATGAAGCGATGGGATCGGGGTTGCGCGCGATGGGATCGGGGTTGCTGGGCGTCGGGCTCGATCCCGAATGGATCGGGGGAGAGGAAGAGTGGGGGCGTGGGGGTGGAGGTCGTGGGGGTTAGGGTTTCTCCCCTGGTGGGGGGTTATGGAGGGGAGGGGTGGGCCGGCTGGGCCTGGGGGTTGGCCCAGTTGGGCCACGGCCCAGAGGGGGGTTTTTCCTTCTTTTTTTTTCAGTTAGTTTTAGGTTTTAGTTTTTCTGTTTTGTTTTTATTTATTTTCTTTTCTGTTTTAAATCAGTTTAAACTATTTAGACATTTTCTAAAAAGGTGATTGATGTACCATAACTACCCTTGTAATATTTGGCACCCACCGAACATTTTTGTTTCTACTTTCGAAAACTTTTGTTGTCGACATTAATTTTAAATTCTCAATTTGACGCGGTTTGAACTAACGGACATTTAGCATCAGTAATCGGGATGACGTGGCTTGATTAGCATGGGATTATTTTAGCAAGATTATCCGGGCGTCACACTCGTGTAGATCATCTTGGTGCATCTTAAATTGCTGTTTAACAACTTGAACATAAGGTTTATTCAGATCTGGACCAATTTCGAAATTTGCATTTGAGGACTTACCGGAATTATTATATGTTGTTTCCGGTCTCATTTAGACTTGCCTTGATATGTTGTTCTTGTTTGCATCATCTCTTGCCATGAGTAGCTTCGTGTAGCTTGGTCATGCATCATGCTTGTTGTGCATCATGTCTTGTTCATGTGTGGTGTGTTTACCATGTTGTGTGCTTCTTCTCGATAATTCCCGTTTCGTTGCGATCGTGAGGATTCGTTCGCTCTCGTGTGGTTCGTCTTCGTGGCTTCATCTTCTTCATGGACTCGTTCTTCTTCCTTGCGGATTTCGGGCAAGATGACCGCTTCTACTGGATCTCACTACTACCATTGCTATGCTAGTTGCTTCGTTCTATCGCTTTGCTGCGCTACCTATCTTTTGCTCTTCAAGCCTCCCAAATTGCCATGAACCTCTAACCTTTTGACACCATTCCTAGCAAACCGTTGCTTGGCTATGTTACCGCTTTGCTCAGCCCCTCTTATAGCGTTGCTTGTTGCAGGTGAAGTTGAAGATTTCTCCATGGTGGACAGGGTTATATTGGGATATCACAATATCTCTTATATTATTAATGCATCTATATATTTGGTAAAGGGTGGAAGGCTCGGCCTTATGCCTGGTGTTTTGTTCCACTCTTGCCGCCCTAGTTTCCATCATACCGGTGTTATGTTCCCGGATTTTGCGATCCTAACGTGGTCGGGTGATTTATGGGACCCTCCTGACAGTTTGCTTTGAATAAAACTTGTCCAGCAAGGCCCAACCTTGTTTTACCATTTGCCTCACCACCACCTATACCTTTCCCTTGGGTCGGCCAACCCGAGGGTCATCTTTATTTTAGCAACCCCCCCCCCCCCCCGGGCCAATGCTTGTCTAAGTGTTGGTCCAAACCAAGCAATGTCCGGTGCCCCCTGGGCAACCAGGGTCTATGCCAATCCGACGTCTGGCTCATCCGGTGTGCCCTGAGAACGAGATATGTGCAGCTCCTATCGGGATTTGTCGGCCAGATGGGAGGTTTTGCTGGTCTTGTTTTACCATTGTCGAAATGTCTTGTAAACCGGGATTCCGAGATCGATCGGGTCCTCTGGGAGAAGGAATATCCTTCGTTGATCGCGAGAGCTTATCATGGGCTAAGTTGGGACACCCCTGCAGGATTTAAACTTTCGAGAGCCGTGCCCGCGGTTATGTGGCAGATGGGAATTTGTTAATGTCCGGTTGTAGATAACTTGACACCTGATTTGAATTAAAACGCATCAACCGCGTGTGTAGCCGTGATGGTCTCTTCTCGGCAGAGTCCGGGAAGTGAACACGGTCTTTGGGTTATGTTTGACGTAAGTAGGTGTTCATATTCACCTCTTGATCATTGCTAGCTTCACGACCGTTCCTTTGTTTCTCTTCTCGCTCCCATTTGCGTATGTTAGCCACCATATTTGCTTAGCCGCTGCTGCAACCTCACAACCTTTACCCCTTCCTTTCCCATTAAGCTTTGCTAGTCTTGATACCCATGGTAATGGGATTGCTGAGTCCTTGTGGCTCACAAATTACTACAACAACAGTTGCAGGTACAGGTTATGCGATGATCATGACGCGAGAGTGATGTTTGCTTGTTTTGAGTTATTCTTGCTGCTTCTTCTTCGATCAGGGGATAGGTTCCAGGTCGGCAGCCTGGGCTAGCAGGGTGGATGTCGTTTGAGTTTCTGTTTGTGTTTCATCCGTAGTCGGATGGTGCTTTTATGTATGATGTGATGTTGTATTTGTGTGGCATTGTATGCCCCTTGTATGTATCCCCATCTATTATGTAAGGTTGATGTAATGATATCCACCTTGCAAAAGCGTTCCAATATGCGGGTCTATCCTTGGTGGGACCTTCGAGTTCCTTTTGTATAGGGTCGCATATTGGGCGTGATATAGTATTTGCATTTGGGCATTTAAATGCTATAAAATATATTAAATGCCCAAATAATTGTAAACTGAAATGTTTAGTGTTGGAAATATTCCAAACAATGACCTCTGTCAGTTGAATGATTTTTGAATGTGCCTAGCCATTTTTACTAAGTCCAGAAACAAATGTCAGAATTAGAAAAGAGAAAGAAAAAGGAAAAGAGAGAGAGAGAGAGAGAGAGAGTTACCTGGGGCTTACCTGTCGCAGCCTAGCTGGCCGAGCACTGTGCGGCCCACTGGCCCACAGTGCCAGTCGTCCTCCTCCTTGGGACAGAAGGACGTCGGGCGTGCGCGGCCACTTGCCCCGGCCACCTCCTGCTTCTACCGATGCCCTGGTCCGGCTAAAGCCTCCACGCACCCCCTGGCCCTCTTCTTCTCTCTCCCGTGGTGATTCCCCTCTCTGCCCCTCTCTCCCGCGACCGTCCGCAAGCGCCCGAGAACGCCGACGAGCTCCACCGCAGCCACCACACACGCCTCGCCTCCCTGAGTCATCCATCGCCTCTGCTACCTCGAGCAGATCCTCCCCGACGAATCTCACGAGCCCGGAGGTACCGAAGCAACGCAGTCGTCATCTTCTTCACTGCCGGTCGCCGGACCTCCCCATCATCGATTCGCTGCAGCCAGGCCATCCCCGAGCCTCCCGTGCTGATCTTCAGGACCGCTGTGAGCTCCTGCTGCTTCTTCCTTGCTCGCCTCCTCCGTTCCCATCCCCTAGCCACGTCCTCCGACCACGGCCGAGCTTGCCGCCGCCGTGCCATTTCGTTGTCGTGGCCACATTCGCCCCCGCCCATTTTTGAGCGTGCCGCCGTGCTCACCGAGCTCCCAGGAGTCGAACACGACCAACACCGGCCACTGTCGTGCACCGTAGCTCCTTCTCCCCTCCCCGCCGAACTCCGGCCGCCGCCCAAGTGGACGGCCCCGTCGTTCTAGGCCACCTCCAGCGAAACCAATGGCACTAGTCGATGCGACCGAGCCTCCTCGTCAAGTAGATGGCCTCTGCCATTGGTTTGGTCGCCGGACACGCAATCCCGCAGCCCTCCGCCGCGTCTGGCCTCGCCGGCGTCACGCCGCCGGTAGGTTTGACCCTCCTGACCAGGGATTTGACCCCCTGGGTCCATGACATGCGGGCCCTGCCTGGCTAACTAAACTAGGTTAGTGTTAGTTAAATTAGATTAATTAATTAGTCACTGACATGTGGGCCCCACAGGTCAGGTTTGACCTGACCGGCCCCTGTTGACTTGCTGATGTCACACTGACGTAATGCTGATACATTAACCACTTTTCTGGATTTTGAATAAATCTAAACGATTTATTTATTTTTAGAAAATGCCCAAAACTTCTAAAATTCATAGAAATTAATCCGTAACTCCAAATGCAAAGATTTATATATGAAAAATGATCAGAAAAATCCAATCTATCCATCTGTACTAGTTTCAAGCATGTTTAAGCAAGTTAAACCTGCTGTTTAGTGCAAAACATGATAAGGCACTATTTAAATTCATAAGTTGGGTTTGGGATTGAACCTTTGGTTCAAAATGACTCAAACCATCTTGTTTAGGTGGCATTAGCCCAACACACTCATTTTCCCATGTCATGATCATGCATCATATTGTGCATTGCATTGATTGTGTTTCCTTCTTTTTTGCCGGTAATTGTCCCCTCTCAGTAGACGTGTTTCGACGATGAGATCGATGACACCAATGAAGAACTATGCTATCTTCAGAAGTGCCAGGAAAGCAAAACCCCCTTGTACATTCCGATACAATCCCACTCTCTCGCTCCTGCTCTCTTTTACTGCATTAGGACAACAACGATTCAACTGTTACATGTTGTGGTAGTTGAACCCCTTTCCTCTGCATGACTTGTCATTGCCACAGTAAATAGATGAATCCCACTAGCATGACTATGAGTTGTTTGAGCCCTGATGTGCCTACTCATTCATGCTTGTTTGTCATGCCTGCTTCTGCCTAGAGTTGAGTCAGGTTTGATTCATCGGGGATGAATTGGAATGTGGTGAACATGTCCTACTGTTCAGAGTTAAGTGTGTGAACATGATTTGGTAAAGGTAGCGGTGAGAGGCCATGTAGGAGTACATGGTGGGTTGTCTCACTGCAGCCGTCCTCAGGAACTGAGTTCTGTGTTTGTGATCCATGTCGTGGAATTAACACGTCAGATGTCCTAGCAGAAGGACTTAGTCGCAGAGCCATCGCAACAAGATTAGCTTAAGGGGGTTAAACCGGAACAAAGGACACAGGAGATTTATACTGGTTCGGCTCCTTGCGGTGAAGGTAAAAGTCTACGATCCAGTTGTTGTGGGATTGATTGATCTCGATGAGCAGGGAGTGAATCCGCTTTACCTATCTCTCGAGCTGTTGTTTCTTGTCCCTGAACCGTCGTCCGGTCGTCCCTTTATATACACAGGTTGACGCCCGGCCGGTTTATAGAATCCCGAGGCCCGCTCATACAAGTGTCCGGCTCGGTCTCTTTCTTTCCCTAACTTACAATACAAGTTATACATCTATGCCGGTTTACTACTATTGGCCCTAATCCGGCATTGGGCTCTGGGCCTATAAGCCTCCATAGTTAAAACGCCATAGCCTTCATCTTCATGGGCTTCAGTATAGATGAGCGTGAACCGGCCCCTCCTGGGCGGTTTACACTCAGTAACTATATCCCCAACATTAGGCCCCAGACTGATTTGAACCTGTTCATGTCAATCTTCAACTTACAAAAATTATGATCTGAAACATCTTCATATTAACCTTAAACTGCCATGACATCATCTTCGGAAATCACCGTAAACCGCCATGACATCATCTGCATAAAAACTCATAAAGATTCCCTTTCATTAACTAACTCCGAAGATCGAGGCAACAGCTGTGCCCCATTTCACTGGTTCGGGCTCCTCGATTCTCGCGCTTGCCTACTTATCCATTCGCCTTATAAATAGGCCTAGGGGTCCTTCCCTTTCCCCTTCCGCACTTCTTCTTCTTCCTCTCGACGCTCAAGCCCGATAGCTCCACCGCCGCCGTCGACCTTCAAGCGCTGCATCATCCCTGGCTGCTGCATCAACCTGAATGCACCAGAGATCCGCGGCTCTCCTCCACTACTCCTGTGAATCCGGTAAGCCTTCTTCCCTCAACCAAAGATCTGCATTAGGGTTTCGGTGCTCATCTCTGTTCATCAGTGTTCGTCCGTGCTCATTGTTTTGCCTTTACTGCCTCATCGAATCTAGATCAACTTGACCTTTTTCTTCTGCGGCCGAAGCTATAGTTTAGTTCACCTCACCATAGCATCCTTTTGACTACGAACAGACCCCATCTAGATCCTTTCTGTTCTATTGTCGCCATTTTAGGGCTTTGATATTTTTCCTTTTCCTGAACTGTGCTAGATCCATAATAATAATCCTTAGCTATGAAACCTGTTTGTGTAGCACTTAGCAATTTTCAGATCTGTTGTCGTTCATACCACTGTAGGCGGTTTAACCTGTAGAAAATGACAATCCGGCAGGTACCATTAGCTCTTACGTAAACCGCCATGTTTTCCTAAACATCCATATCCGGTTTAATGTACACACACGCTTTGATTACATTCTCCGTTTTGATACCGGTTTGTGCATATCAATCTTGAACCGTGAACTGGCGTTTGCACTTCCTTTACAGTTTGTCCTCAAAAATGACCAAGAAATTCTCCTCTTGCATCTGGGTTCCTTCCCGGATCACAGAAGAACAACTCACTGGATATGTTCTAACTGGCGCTTTGGCAAAGAAGGAAGTCATTCATTGGAGAGTCCCAGGTGCCGAAAACCCTTCTGAACCTCAAGATGGAGAAGTGGTTGTGTTTATGCAGCATCTGGACCGAGGGTTTAGCCCTCTCGGATCAAAAAATTTCCATGATGTACTTGCCAGCTTCCAACTCCATCCTCAAGACATTGGACCGAACTCTGTGTCCAACATCTACAATTTCCAAGTGTTTTTTGAAGTTTATTTACAAGAAGAACCGACTGTTGAACTCTTTAGAGACTTCTTCCACTTAAACCGACGTACTGAATTTTCTGACGGCCCCAATACTGAACTTGGCGGAGTGTCGATTCAAAAAAGGAAAGAAGTCGATTTTCCTCATGCCAAACATCACAGCCACCCCAAGGATTGGAATCAAACATGGTTCTACTGTCAGAACACCGCTCCTGCTGATGAAAACCCTCTGTCGGGTTACCGTGCTTACCGGCTCAGCAATGGACATGCACTGCCTCAGCGGCTCACTTGAAAGAATGACAAACATATGCACCACAACTTGCTAAGCTCCGGGCTCTTCTAGCAAACGGCTTAACCGGCATTGACCTCGTCCGTTGCTGGATTTCATGGGGTATCATGCCCTTAAGCCACCGCACCAGGTTGTTGCATGAGTATACCGGGGATGTCAAGGACCACTGAAATACAGATGAACGATGATGAAGTCACTGAGTCTGTCAAAAAGATGCTAGATGAACCGATTTCTGAGTGCAACATGACTGGGTTGTGTCCCTTTTATGCCTCCAACAAACCGCCAGCGCTAAGATTTTACTCTTCTGCTTTCAATCCGTCTTCACTTTAACATTTTTCTGATAGCCTTTTGTTTTATTCTTACAGGCCAAAGATCCTTTTTGGAAGAGGAAAACTCAAGACAAACCGGCAAAAGCTCAAGACAAACCGATGAGGGCTCCTCGTGGCAAGAGTAAGGCCACAAAGAGGCCAGCCAAGAAGAAAATTGCCGAGTCCTCTGATCTGCCCGAAGATGTTGATGACTCGGAACAAGAAGTAGAACTTGACTCCCTTGGTTCATTTTTCATACATCTTATTGACTACGACCATTACCAGGATGATGCGGAAGCTAGCCGTGCCGACCATGTAGAGGTAATCTCTCTTTCCTCCAATTCCGATCTTGTGGCCGTAAGAAAACTCCGTCGCGCAGTCGAGAAAGTGAAACGTTCACATGCTTTCACTCATTTGGATCCACAGCATCCTGAAGCTCGTCGCACAACCCGTCATAGTGGTCAGCAAGTCACTTCCTCCGGTTTACCAGATACCCCAATCCGGAAGCGCCTTGCAGAGGTCTCTTGTAATTCTAACAAGTCTTATCCGTTGGCGGGTTACTTCCGATACCCTCTTAATCCGTCTGACTCAAATTATCAGGTAACTTCCTATTCATCCTCTGGCGATTCATCAACCACGCAAATGCCTCCCCTCAAGACCGTCCCTGGGTAAGTATAATAATTTTAGCTTTGCCTTCTTGCGCCGGTTTACCAATTTAACCTCTGTTTGCCATCTTGTAGCGCAAAAGCCCGACTCAGCAAGAAAGCCAAAACCAATGCCCCCACTGATGAGATTGAACCGAAGAGGACCTCAGAAGGTGCTGGTGGAGATGCTCATATTGCTATGGATGATCATGTGTCACAAGGTCAAGACACTTATGTTGATCCGCCAGAGGTTAACCCGGCTAGTCCTCATGTCGATCCACCAAACCCAACTGCCAATCCTCCAAGTCCAGCTGCTGATCCGCCGAGCCCAATCAAAGCCTCCGATAAACCGGCGAGCCCAAATAAAGCAACTGATGATGTTGTGATTACCGCGTTTGGCCATACTTCTCCTGGCAATCCAGTCGCTTTGTCAAAGCACAGTGCCAAAGTGAATCTGCTGCCGAAGAGAAAGGCAAATGGAAGACTGATCTGTCAAGCTGTGCTCATCTCCCCGCTCAAGAACTTCACTCTGGATACCTAAACCGCCTATATACAAGCTATGACTATGAGGCCGGTTTAGTCAACTTGATGAAGGAGCGCTATGAGGTAACTTCCATTCCAAACACTTCATAAATTTTCTTTGTATTGTATATCAACTCCATTGTAGCCCCCAAGGGCCGGTTTATCTCTTCAAGATGAATCGGGACTTTAGATAAAAAGGACTTCAACTGTGTAACCCCAAGGGCCGGTTTACCTCTTAGAGATGAACCAGGACTTTCTGTTGAAAACTTGCCCTTGTTGAATTTCCTTCACCTTTGATTTTTATGATCAATAACGCATTAGCCCCCAAGTGCCAAGATTAATACTTGTACTGAGCCTTGGGACTTTAAAAAATAGTTAAAAAAGAAGCGATCCGCATTAACCCCCAAGTGCAAAGTGTATAACTTGTTATGTGCTTGGGACTTTGAGAAAAATCTTAACATCTTCATCATCTGTCTTTTGCAGGCTGACTTGAATAACAAAGATTCCCATATTGCCGATCTTCAAGAAAACATCAAGTCCCAGCAAGCAAAAACCTCCAACGCCAAAGATGAACTGAAGGGCGCTTTAACTACCACGGAGCAATTAAAGAATGTTTTCAAAAGCGAGCGGGCGGATTGGGAAACCGAGAAGGCTGCTTTATTAAAGTGAGCTGAAGATGCCGAAGCAGCTCTTAAACCGGTGGCAGAAGAGGTAACTAGGCTAAAGCATCAAGTCAATGCTATGACTTCAGCAATATTTGGTAAGTACTCTTTGTGAGAACCTTTGTTAAACATCTTTGAAATTGCCAGTTTAGCAGCAAATTCTTAAACCGTTGCAGGTAGTCGTATTGCTCATCTGGGCTCGGATATGTGGATGAAGTTGAAAGCAGCCTATACGTTGATAGAACAATTGTATACTGGTGCTCAATGAGTCATCTGTGCGGCCTCCTTCAACAAACCGGCACCAACCTTGATCAAGGATACGTTGACCAAATTATCTATGACCCCGTACCAGATGGAAGAGGTAAAGCTATCTGTTGCAAGAGCTGGCGCTTTAACAGCACTAACTCAGGCCAAAGCTTCGATTGCTGATCTTGATTTGGCAGATATCGCAAAGGGCTATCCTGGTCAACAAGAAGACGCATCAGAATTTGATAATGAAGCCCTCAAAGCCTTGAGAAAAGAGATGCGCCCGCTGGCAAGCCAATTGGCTGAAGAGGTTGACTTGTCTGTCTATCGGTCCAGCTATGACACAGACAACAAACGGGTTGACGCAGCTGTGAAAGAAGCACAAAATCTTATCCCTCCAATCCGTAAGCACACCTATGCCCCTGACGTTGAACCGTCAAATCTTATAAGCAACAAAGCTATCTTCCAAGCCTTAACCAGGATTGATTGGGCCACCCTTGACTTCCAGCCACTAGGTGAGGAGGAGGAGGTTGAACCGACGCGAGATGATCCTTCAACTTCACGTCAACCTGGTGACGAATCATAATACGGGAGCCGGTTTGATTTTCACCTATAGCATTGTGGGCAACAAACAATTATTCTTTTGGGCATCAAAGCGCCTTGTAATAGGCTAGTTGAAATACTTTGACCTTCTGCCATCGTGCACTGCTACCTGATATTTTAATCCTACATGATTGTTGCTATGCTTGCTTTATTTGCCTTGTTATTTCTTATAAAATCCTGCCTTCTGCATTTGATAAACTTAAGCATATCCTGGTGGTTTACCACCGGACGGGTTATGATACTCAATACAGAACCAGAATTCTCATAACCAAGGTTATAAAGTAATAAAATACGAAATATATCATACTTGTGATATTAAATCACTTTTGTTGGTTTACCAACTTTTGTAGTAAGGGTGAAAACCCAAATTGGAGTTTTTAAAAACTCCCACCATGCTGTGCTGGTGCATAAAAAAATTCATGCCGGGTTATGACAAACACCGGATGATCATCCTGGCGACTTATAGTCAATGCCAGACCGGATTTAAGAGATGCCGGTTCATAATTGATTATGTGCTAACAGTTGAACTGTAAGCCACGCGGGGTTAAGAAACATCGGATTGATGTAATGACATATAGTCGGGCCGGGTCAGTAGACGCCGGTTTAACTTAGAACCTTGTCAGAAGAGATAAAACTTTGCAAAAACAAAATCAAATAAAAACTGGTAGTCGAGGCT
Source organism: Aegilops speltoides (assembly GCA_021437245.1). Lineage (NCBI taxonomy): Eukaryota > Viridiplantae > Streptophyta > Magnoliopsida > Poales > Poaceae > Aegilops > Aegilops speltoides. Next base: position 108,860,526 of record CM038144.1, on the reverse strand, counting down.
TTTCAGGGGTTGCGAGGCCCAAATTTGAGGCTTTTCATGGGCTACCAGGCCGCTGAGTTAAACCATTTGGCAAAGCCTTTTAAGATGGGCCTCCAACTAACCAATTGTCATTTTAACTTTGACAAGTTCATGGTCTGTATAAGATTGACTTGTCAAACGTTCGGCGGGTCATGCCAGGATTACCTGGATAGGAGTGGCTTACTTGATGAAGGCAGGTTAACCTGGGGTTTTAGTTGAATACACCAGGCTTCCAAGCCGTGGCTTGATAGCCAATTACAAGGGTCCTTTCAAACTCTTCGTTGCTTTGCACAAAGAGCCCCCATGTAACTTTGTGAGCTGTGCTCAATGGGTGCCTATGTTTGAGTTGTGCTTTTAGCAATAATACTCTCTTTGGCCCCTTGGGTGTGAAGCTCCCAAACTTTATTGTGGCATGATAGCCGGTTTAATAGACAAATAGGACGTCGCTTTATAAGCAGAATCCCCCTTGTAACCAAGAAATATTGGAAGAACGGCAGAGGCCCTGCTTGTTGCAAGGATGCCAGTTTATTATATTGATCATAATATATACATTGTCAAAATATGTACATAATGAGAGCCTATGGCTCAGGTGTAGTAAGGCCGTAGATGAGCGATATTCCACGGCCGACGGGTCTCCTCCTTTGATTTGCGTGAGTCTTTATGCTCTCGAACATTGATGAGTTTGTATGATCCGTTGTGCAGATTCTTGCTGACCACAAAGGGCCCTTCCCAAGGTGGGGATAACTTGTGCATATCGGTCTGATCCTGGATGAGCCGAAGCACTAAGTTGCCTTCTTGAAAGGTTCTTTTTTTAACCCGGCGGCTGTGATAACGCCGCAGGTCTTGCTGATAAACCGCCGAACGAGCCAACGCCATATCCCGTTTTTCATCCAACAGGTCCAGTGCTTCCTGACGTGCTTGCTCGTTGTCTGCTTCAACATAGTTGGCAACTCGGGGCGAGTCATGACGAATATCACTTGGGAGTACCGCCTTTGCCCCGTAAACCATAAAGAAAGTTGTATAACCTGTAGATTGATTGGGTGTGGTGTTTATGCTCCATAGCACAGATGGTAATTCTTCCACCCAACAAGCCGGCATCCTCTTCAAAGGAACCATAAGCCAAGGCTTGATACCCTTCAAAATTTCCTGATTAGCCCTCTCAGCTTGACCATTAGACTGGCGGTGAGCCACGGACGACACATCAAGCCGGATGTGTTCTCGTTGACAAAAGTCCTCCATCTCACCTTTGAAGAGGTTCGTGCCATTATCTGTGATGATGTTGTGTGGAAAACGAAAACAGAAGATCACCTTTTTGATGAATTGAACCGCCGTGGCCGCGTCACACTTGCTTACTGGCTCCGCTTCAACCCATTTAGTAAACTTGTCAACTGCCACCAACAGGTGGGTCTTCTTATCTTTGGATCGCTTGAAAGGCCCTACCATGTCAAGCATCCAAGTAGCAAACGATGAAGTGATGGGAATCATTCGTAGCTCCAGAGCCGGAACATGAGCTCGTCGTGAGAATTTCTGACAACCGTCACACCGCCTCACCAAGTCCTCAGCATCAGCATGAGCCGTCAGCCAATAGAAACCATGACGAAAAGCTTTAGAAACCAAGGATTTTGAACCTGCATGATGACCACAGTCTCCTTCATGGATCTCTCGTAGAATCTCATAGCCTTCTTCAGGAGAAACATAGCGCTGGAACACACCAGAGACACTGCAATGGTGTAACTCGCCGTTGTGAATAACCATGGACTTGGATCACCGTACTATCTGTCTGGCCAAAACAGCATCTTCTGGTAACTCACCCCGGTTCATATACGCCAAGTATGGAACCGTCCAATCCGGAATAATATGTAAAGCGGCCACCAATTGTACCTACGGATCAGGAATAGCGAGATCCTCCTTTGTAGGCAACTGAATTGATGGGTTGTGCAGGACATCTAGAAAGGTATTGGGCGGCACCGGTTTACGCTGAGATCCCAGCCGGCTTAAAGCATCAGCTGCCTCATTTTTGCGCCGATCAATGTGCTCCACTTGATAACCCTTGAAGTAACCAGCGACAATATCCACCTCTCGTCGGTAAGCCGCCATGAGTGGATCCTTAGAATCCCAAGTACCTGAAACTTGTTGGGCCACCAGGTCCGAGTCTCCAAAGCATCATACCCGGCTTAAGTTCATTTCCTTAGCAACTCGAAGACCATGGAGTAAGGCCTCATACTCAGCTGCATTGTTAGCACAAGGGAACATTAAGCGAAGAATATAATGAATTTTATCACCTCGAGGGGAAGTAAGGACAACTCCTGCCCCCGAGCCCTTCAATTGCCTGGACCCATCAAAGTGAATAGTCCAGTATGTGTTGTCCGGTTTTTCCTCCGGTGCTTGTAACTCTGTCCAATCATTGATGAAATCCACAAGGGCCTGGGACTTGATAGTTGTTCGAGGCATATACTTCAAACCGTGTGGTCCAAGATCAATGGCCCACTTAGCAACCCGGCCAGTTGCCTCCCTGTTCTGGATTATATCCCCCAAAGGAGCGGAACTGACCACTGTGATGGGATGGCCTTGGAAATATTGTTTAAGCTTCCAACTTGCCATGAAAACCCCATACACTAGCTTCTGCCAATGTGGATATCTTTGCTTTGACTCAATGAGCACTTCGCTGATATAATAAGCCGGCCTTTGAACCGGGTACTCCTTCCCAGACTCCTTGCACTCCACCACAATAGCTACGCTAATAGCCAGGGCATTAGCAGCCACGTATAACAACAGTGGCTCCTTATCAACTAAAGCAGCAAGAACTGGCGGTTCAGCCAACTGCCTCTTAAGTCCTCAAACGCCGCATCAGCAACATCGCTCCAGACAAAATCGTATGTCTTCTTCAACATCTAATAAAGAGGAATGCCTTTTCTCCCAACCTGCTGATAAACCGGCTCAAAGCTGCGATACGACCCGCCAAACGTTGAACATCATTGATACATGCCGGTTTAGCCAGGGATGTGATAGCCTTTATCTTTTCTGGATTAGCCTCAATGCCCCGGTTTGACACCAGAAAACCCAAGAGCTTGCCAGCCGGTACACCAAAAACACACTTAGCCGGATTAAGCATCATTCTATAAGCTCTCAGGTTATCAAAAGTTTCTTGCAAATCAGTTATGAGTGTCTCTGCTTTCCAGGATTTTACCACAATATCATCCACATAAGCATGCACATTGCGCCCAATCTGAGTATGAAGACAATTCTGCACCCAGTGCTGATAAGTCGCCTGGGCATTCTTGAACCCAAAGGGCATAGACACATAACAGAAGGCTCCAAAGGGAGTGATGAAATCTGTCTTCTCCTGGTCCTTAACTGCCATCTTGATCTGATGATAACCAGAATAAGCATCCAAGAAACTCAAACGCTCGCAACCCACCGTAGCATCAATGATTTGATCAATACGAGGGATGGCAAAGGGATCAGCTGGGCAAGCCTTGTTTAGATCTATGTAATCCACACGCATATGCCAAGTGCCGTTTTTCTTAAGTACCAACACCGGATTAGCCAACCACTCTGGGTGAAACACTTCCACAATAAACCCTGCTGCCAACACCCGGGCTACCTCTTCACCAATGGCCTTGCGCTTCTCTTCATTAAAACGGTGAAGAAACTGTTTGACCGATTCGAACTTCGGATCAATGTTAAGAGTGTGCTCAGCGAGTTCCCTCGGAACACCTAGCATGTCAGAAGGTTTCCATGCAAAGATGTCCCGGTTCTCACGGATGAACTTGATGAGCGCGCTTTCCTATTTTGGATCCAAGTTGACACTGATGCTAAACTGCTTGGATGAATAGCCAGGAACAAAATCAACCAATTTAGTCTCCTCAGCCGATTTATACTTCAAAGCTGGATCATGCTCTATAGTGGGCTTCTTTAGAGAAGGCATATCTGCTGGATCAACAAAGTCCTTATAAAACTTCAACTTCTCCGTTGCACAAACCAACTCAGCATAAGCCGCATCACCTTCCTCACACTCTAGAGCAATCTTGTGGCTACCATGAACAGTGATGGCCCCCTTACGACCCGGCATCTTGAGCTGCAGATAAACATAACACGGCCTTGCCATGAATTTAGCATAAACCGGCTGTCCAAACAGGGCATGGTACAGACTTCTAATTTTAACCACTTCAAAGCTCACTGTTTCTGATCTTGAATCATGATCATCACCGAACACCACCTCCAGAGCTATCTTACCAACTGGGTAAGCCGATTTACCAGGCACCACACCGTGAAAACGGTGTTGGACGGTTTAAGATTCTTATCTGTTAACCCCATACGCCGGAAGGTTTCACAATATAAGATATTGATACTGCTCCCTCCGTCCATGAGCACCTTGGTGAACTTATAACCTCCAACCTGCGGTGCAACCACCAAAGATAGGTGGCCTGGATTGTCAACCCGGGGCGGATGATCGTCCCGACTCCAAGCAATAGGTTGTTTAGACCAGCACAGATAACGGGGCACTACCGGCTCAACAGAGTTTACTGCCCTTTTATGTAGCTTCTGGTCGCGCTTGCACAGACTAGTAGTGAAAACATGATATTGTCCACCATTTAACTGCTTCGGGTTGCTCTGATAACCCGACTGCTGCTGATTCTCCTAATTACTCTGTTGATTGTGACCACCTTGGTTGTTCTGATTGCCCTGATTATTCTGAAATCATGAGTTTGAACCACCGCCGCCGTAAATGGCTCGTGAAACCCTGGATAAGCGTGAGTGTTATGGATGGCGTTCTCGTAGGAAGACGGGAGTTGATCCATAGTGGTGTACTGATATGGTGAATATGTGGACTCGTGTGCACCACCACAAAAGAGTTACTTGCGGTCGTAGTTCAGGATAGACACCGAGTTAAAGCTGGCTTGCTGCAGTTAAACCACATCACCCCTTTGCTGATAATGATGCATATGTAGTTAGTTCTGATGTAAGTCTTGCTGGGTACATTTGTACTCACGTTTTCTTAATTTATGTTTTTGTAGAGAGACTTCAGTCTCGCTAGTAGTTCCACGTGGAATTCGACGTGTAGCTTGTTACCTCAGCTACGATCTTGTGCCCTCGGCAGATCTGGCAGGTAGTCAGGCTTCTCAGCCTTTTTCATTTGTAGAGGTCTGTACTCAGACATGTTAAGCTTCCGCTTGTGCTTTGACTTGTGTGCTCTGAATGTTGGGTCATGAGACCCATGTTTGTAATATCTCGCTCCTTGGAGCCTATTGAATAAATACTTGAGTTGTAGAGTCATGTTGTGATGCCATGTTGTATTTGCACATATCGAGCATATTGTGTGTATGTTATTGAAATGCATGGTATGTGTGGGATCTGACTATCTAGTTGTTTATCCTTGGTAGCCTCTCTTACCGGGAAATGTCTTCTAGTGCTTCCACTGAGCCTTGGTAGCTTGCTACTCCTCCGGAACACTTAGGCTGACCGGCATGTGTCCTTCTACGTTCCTGTGTCTGTCCCTTCGGGGAAATGTCACGCGGTGTCTATCGGAGTCCTGTTAGCCTGCTACAGCCCGGTTTAACGGAGTCCTGCTAGCCCAGTTGCTACAGCCTGTATTCACACACTGATGACCGACACGTTCGTTGCTAGGTCATGTATGCCTGTCCCTGTAAGCTAGTGCCACTTTGGGTTCACGACTAGCCATGTCAGCCCGGGCTCCTTGTCATATGGATGCTAGCGACACTATCATATACGTGTGCCAAAAGGCGCAAACGGTCCCGGGCCTGGTATGGCGACACCCGTGGGAATACCGTGCATGAGGCCGCAAAGTGCTATGAGGTGTTACATGCTAGATTGGGGTGCCATTGAGTCGGGGTCCTGACATCAACTTCCTTGTAGGGGTGCACCATATTGCCCAACACGCTCGATCACTCTGGCCGAACACACTTTCCTGGGTCATGCCCGGCATCAGAAGATCAAGACGTTGCAACCCTACCTAGGCTTAACAGAGAGACCAGCACGTCGGTCTACATCCTAAGCGTGCAAAGGTCTTGGGCCCATCATGTTAGAAATATGCCCTAGAGGCAGTAATAAAGTGGTTCATGATAATTGTTTATTATCCATGCTATTATTACATTTCCTCGGTCATGCCTGCATTGTTCTCGAACCCACAGGGTCTACACACATAACATTTGGTGATGATCAAGTATACTTGAGTTATTGTGTTGGTGACTGAAGATTGTTCGGATGGATGAGATCCTGGACATGATGAGGAACTCTGGAATGGTTCGGAGGTGAAGATTGATATATAGGACGATGGGAATCAAATTCCGGAAGTGTTCCGGGAGATACCGGGTTATCGTCGGAAGACCGAAAATGGCTTTGGGGGGCCTCGACAAGTGTTGGGGGGCTCGTGGGCCAAGGGAAGGGGGCACACCAGCCAACAAGGAGTTGGGCGCCACCCCAAGCCCCAAACCACTCGGCGGGGAGGGTGGTGCGCCCCCCTATGGGTATCGGCCCTCCCTTGCTTGGGAGGCAAGGCACCTAGGGGCACCACCCAAACCCTAGGGCGCCTCCCCTTGGTGGTCACCGCCCCACCTAGGGGGAAACCCTAGGGCTCCCCTACCACCTCCCTTCCCCCTATATATAGAGGTAGAGAGGGAGGGCAGCCGCACCAATTCATTGCCACAGTGCTGCCCTTCCTCTCCCTCGTAGTTCCTCTCTCTCAGGTTGCTTAGCGAAGCTCTGCTAAGATTTCTCCACTGCCGCCGCCATCACGCCATCGTGCTTCCAGAGAACTCGAGCTCTGCACCATTGCTCGCTGGATCGAGGAGGTGAAGGCGTCATCAAGACGTACGTGTGTCGAACGCAGAGGTCCCGTCCGTTCGGCAGTTGATCGGGAATTCATGGGCGGATCATGATTAGATCGCGAAGACGTTTGAATACATTAACCATGTTCTTAATGCCTCCGCTTAGCGAACTACAAGGGTATGTAGATCCGATCTCTCCTCTCGTAGATGTGCATCTCCTAGATTGATCTTGGTGAGCGTAGAAATTTTTTGTTTCCCGTGCAACGTTCCCCAACACATCGCCCTTTGCACTCCTGCGTGTTGTGAACATGGCCGGTGAGCAGACCTAGCCCCCTTAATACAAGTGCGGGCATTCCAGTCCAACCCGGTGCACACCACTCAGTCGCTGATGTCTGAAGAGCTTTGGCTCATCCTACGACGCCGAGTGCCCATAATTGTCCCCGTGTAGTTGGTTAGTGCGTATAGGCAAAAAGACCAACTCAGATAAAATATCCAAACTCTTTAGGCGTGTTATTATGAAATAACCGTAGACACGACCAGGGACCAGGCCCACCTCTCTCTCCTAGGTGTCTCAACCTGCCTTGTCGCTCCGCCACAAAGACTCACTCAGAGGGCCGTCAGGAAACATGTCCTTTCAGCCCCCTGTTCGTGAACCACTCGTGGGTACTCTATGAGCCAACCCGACTTTAGTCACATCACTTTATCATGTATTATGCATATACCCCTGATCACCACCCGAAGTGATCATGGCCCGATAGTATAGCATGGCAGACGGACAAGAATGTAGGGCCACCGATGGTAAACTAGCATCATGTACTAAGCATTTAGGATTGCAGGTAAAGGTATCAACAGTAGTAGCAAAGACAGGCTATGCAGCAGTATAGGATCAAAACGATAAGCAGTAACAGCTACACTACTCTAATGCAAGTAGTAGAAATAATTGAGTAGGCGGTATCAGGATGATCAAGGAGGTTATGCTTGCCTAGAAGCTCTACGGAGAAGGATGGGTCATCAAGAGTCTAGTCGATGTCAGGAGCAGTGGCGTCAGTCTCGAAGTCTACCGGAGGGAAAGGAGGAGAAACAATGAATACAATGCAAACTGATGCATGACATGGTAATAAGCGGTGCTAGCGGTGACCTAACGCGGTACTAGGTGACACCAGCAAAGGGGGAAAACATCCGGGAAAGTATTCATGGAATTTGGCATATTCGGACAGATGAAATGGAGTGGGACGGTTCCATGTTCTCTATGCTAGGGACGCATGGCAGACGAACGGAGTGCGTATTCCGAATTGTCATGTTTTCTGAGAAACTTCCATGTATAAAGTATTTTCATCCGAGTTACAAATTATTTTATATTAATATTCAAAGTTTTATTCATTTTCTGAATTTATTTTAATTCAAAATTGAAAGATAAAATGCTAAGGGTACCCAACCCTGTGTATAAAGAAATGTACACAAAGGCTGACATGTGGGCCATGGGGACCTAGTTGACCAGTCAAAGTTTGACTGGTCAACAGGTGGTGGGCCCCCCTATCATTCTCTGTTTTATCTAATTACAAGTCTTAACTAGTTAATTAGCAGGGTAATTAATGTCAAGTTAATTAAGCAAACTTATTTAATTAATTAATTGATATTTATTTTAAAATCTATTTTTGTTTTTACAGGGCGGAGTAATATAAAGAAATTCAATTGATATTTATTTTAAATTCTATTACTTGGCGGGGGCGCACCGCGGGCGCGGAAGGCATGGTGCTATGTAGGGCGCAAGCGCACGCAAGATAGAGACAGGGGGAGGGCATGGCCCTCATCGGGGTTGGAGGGAAGGGGGCGGCGAGGCTCGTGGGGGTTGCTCGAGGAGGAGACGAGGAGGCGGCGATGGGCGGTGTCGACGCAGCGGCGAGGAAATAGCGGGGCGACACCGAGGCGAGGTGCGTCGGGGCAGTGGTTCCCGATCCAGATCTAGTGGGGGTCGTGAATGGGGGTAGTTCGGGTTAGGATTTGTGGGGATGGGGGAGTAGGCCCGGGGAGTGGGCTGGCTAGCTGGTGGCCTCGTGGCCGAACGACCCAGGGGGAGGGGGGGTTCTTTTTATTCTTGTTGTTGTTTTTTGTTTTCCTTTTATTTTATTTATTTATTTCCGTTTTCTCTTTTCTTTTAGTTTCTTTTTAAATTTAGTTTTATAAAATTACAAATGGTTCCTGAATTAGTATTACCATATATACTACTGCCACTAAAGTTTGGGCACCCAATTCAATCAATTTAATATTTTATAAATTATAAAAGGCTTTTAATTAATTGTTTAAGCCACTCATTTAATTATTTTAGTGCATTTAATTATTTTATAAAAATGTGGTTTCTCCACCATTATTACATATGAATTACTTTTCACATTTAGAACATTTTAGTCTTAATATTTGAAAAACTTTTATTGTTTGACTTTATTTTAAATTTGAAATTTGAATTAGTTTTTAATCAACGCGGGATTAACAACAGTAACCGTGGTGACATGGCATCAATAGTAGAGGGTTACCATAGCTTAACTATGCAGGCGTTACAGTATGACATGGTTATATGATGTAACATTAAGTGGCTTGCGCGTCGCAGTATTGCATGATGACTGGAGCCAATGCTTATACGACCTACACGCTGAACTCATTATTTTTATCGATGGAGTGGCAAACGTGCCACAGAGGACCCGGAGCAAGGTAGCTTCACCAGGCACATGAGAACATGATGGTGTCTACGACACCATCCGAGAGTACTTTCATGAAGATAACAAAGGATCATGGAGAAGTTCCAAGCGCCAACGGCTATATCACATCATGCTATTATGAATTGCCTATGATGTTTATCCCTTTATTGTTTGCACTCTTTGATTGCGCAGTATTCAATTATTAGGGTGATCTCTCATTCAAAAAATCAAGTTAAAAGGTGATCTTCCCAGTGTTCCAACCGTCTATAACATGTGGCTTTCCGGAGTAGGTCATGTCTACATGAGTACAAACAGATTGTGAAGTGTAAGACGGTTGAGGTCAGACCGAGCAAGCATATAGCACTCGGTTGTCTTGAAGTCCTGGCGGAATCTTTTGAGCTCGGAGCATGAAGCACCGAAAGATGAACAAGAGCCATACGAGGATATGATCGGTAGAAGATTGCCCACCGGTCAAAATTCACGTCATTAGTGATGTCCACATCAATGACTGTGAACGAGATCAGGGTCTTGAATCACTCGCTTTCAATTATGAGAGATATTGGTTTGAGTGGGAGTGCTCTATATATATTAAAGTTTGTTTAAACACTAGTGCAACATAATTATGAACAATGTCTTTAGTGAATCTTGTGTTTATCATTGTAGATCCCAACTTGTTCAACTTAGCCCCTATGCCAGAGAAAGAAAAGTTGGCTGCAAATGGTGGAAACTATGCAGATTAGATCCAGAACCTGAGATTTATTCTTAGGAATGCTAAGGAGTATGTGATGGATCAACCCCTGGGTGATCCACCTACAAAGGATGCACCACAAGAAGTTGTAGATGCTTTCGCTGGTCGTAATGATGATTATGAGCCAGTCAAGTGCCTCATGTTGACTTGTATGGATCTTGAACTACACAAGCATTTTGAACGATCAAGTAATCAATTTATAGTTGGGTCACTGGATGCACTGTACAAGAAGCAGGCAGGGACCGAACATTTTGAAATAACCATTGCCTTGATTGAATGCAACATGGCAGAATGTTCCTCAATGAGTGAGCAAATAGTGAAGCTAGCTGGCTAAGTTGATAGGCTTGCTCTCTGGAATTTGGAATTCCTCCAACAGTCGATACAGATATTGTGCTTTCTTCACTCTGCCCATCTTATGATGGTTTTATCATGAATTACATCATGAATGGTATGGATAAAAGCGCGAACGAGTTTTTCGCTATGCTGAAGACTATAGAGGCTGGAATGCAAAAGAACAAACAAGTGTTGGTGGTCAATAAGAACGTGAGTTTCAAGAAGAAGGGCAAGTCCAAGAAGAAATGTTCAGGAGCTGATAAGACCATGTGACAGAAGAGAAATAAGGGCATAGCTTCTGAAAGCACAAGTGCTCCATGCGTGATTTTGGTAATTAATGTCAACATATCTTTTGTTCGACTAATAGTGTTATCCGGTATATTTCAGACAGGTTCAATAGTGGAGCAGCAAGGACAAGAGGATGTGGAACCCCTTCAAAATGCTAAGGACAAAGATTGACAAAAGCTCAAGACTCTTCATTTCTATTTAGGTGATCAAAGATCACATTGAGTCCATATGAAAGCCAATACTATTAAAAGGGGACGAGGTGTTTCTTAATGATCTACTTGCTAAAAGTGCTTACTGATATTGCTCCAAAAACCTCACCCACTTTCTCCATCCAAATATGTCAAAATCCTAATTCCAAACTCGGCCCCACTGATTCTTTCTACCCGGAGCCACCGAGTTCTTTGACATAGACTCTGCCAGAGACCCTAACAGTTCGGTCACACCGATACAAATCTCGGTCCCACCGATATAGCCTTGCCAGCGCTTTGTGGTCTATTGCATTCACTTTGGTCCCACTGAGTTTATGCAATCGGTCTCAATGAGTTGGCTTGGCAGACTCTCTGTTGCTTATTGCTTCATTTCAGTCCCACCGAGTTGATGCAATTTGCACCACCGAGATGATGTTTGCCCTAAGCCCTAGCACATCGGTCCCACCGAGTTGTTCCAGTTGGTCCCACCGACTTGTTCCAGTCGGTCCCACCGAGATTCCTAACGTTCATATTTTTGAACAGATCGGTGATGTCTGCTAGAACTACGTCGGTATTTCCCAATAGAGGGAGGGATGATGCAGCACAACGGCTATAGGTATTCCCCTCAGTGATGAGACCAAGGTTATCGGACCGGCAGGATAACCAAGCAACACTACGTAAACAACACCTGCACACAAATAACAAATACTCGCAACCCGATGTATTAAAGGGGTTGCAATCCCTTTCGGGTAACGGCGCCGGAAGTTGGCAAATGGACGTGAGAGAGTTGTAAATATTAATAGATCAAACGCCAAACAAAATAAAGTGCAAGGTATTTTTGTATTTTTGGTTTAATAGATCTGAAAATAAAATCAAAGGAAAATAGATCGCAAAGGCAAATATAATAAAGAAGAGACCCGAGGGCCATAAGTTATATTACAGATTCATACATGGCAGGAACAACAATAAGTAGGCATGTTCGTGAGCTTGAACCACTCACCACAGAGCAATACATGGAATGGCAAGGCAACCAACAGTAAGAAGGCATGTTTGTGAAGTTAAGCATGGCAAGAGCAAGGTCATAGGGTGCATGGAACACTAGCAAAACACATGGGAACAAGTGAACTTAATGTCAACAGGCTGACAGCAACATCATTTAGCAAACTTTAGAGCAAGATAACAACATGTTCCAGCAGGCTATAATTGCAACCAAGGGCATGAATGGATAGAGCAAGACATGTAGATCAAAATATGTTTATAGAACATCTCCAGATTATGCATAGAATGATTAGTAGCAACATGTTTATATAGCAACAAAATATAACAGAATCTGTCAGGAAAACAGCAACAACAAGTACACTACTTAGCAAACTTGATGCACTCAACACACAACTCACAAAAATACATGGTTAAAACCTCTGGAAAGATGGCATGGCATAGATCAACATACATGTAGGCATCAACCTCATAGGATGCACACATCAATCATGGCAAAAATGACAAAAGAGCAAGTTATAACAGTTTCAGCAGATTAACATCAACATGCACTCTTCCAAACAGCATTTCGGGCATCAAGATGAGCTCAAATGAAAATGATGCAATGTAATGAAATGAATTACTCGTCGACACGAACAATTTGACATATTACACGCACGAAACAGAGCTACGGATGCAGAGATACAGTGCGATGAAGATGGCATGATTATCTCACAGATAAAGGACTTAGGCGAAATAATAGACCTCGGGATCTAGGGTTCCGGCGGCTGTGGAGTCAACGGCGGCGATGGCGGGCTCGATTCCGACGATGGAACCACGGGGCGGCGCCAGAGAGGGACGGGGCGGGCGGTTCCGGCCATCTCCCGGCCAGATCCGACCCGAGGAGGCCGCGGAGGCGACGAGATGGCGGCAGACGTGCGCGGAGGCGAGGCGGCGGCGCGGGCACCTTGAAGATCCGGCGCGGGCGGGCTGGAGCTCCGGCGGAGCCACGGGCGGCGCTGGTCGCCGGCGGGAGGTGCTAAGCGGCGGGACCGGCGAGAGAAGGGCGGCAGCGCGGAGGCTCGGCGCGCTGGCGGTGGCGCGCGCGCGCCAGCAGCGGGCGGAGGCGTCTTGCGGCGGGACGAGCGGTGGCGCTGGCTGCTGTGAAAGCCGGGCGGCGGCGCGATCTGGGCTCAGCGGGCGCCTCGCCCCGGCAGTCGGGCGGCGGCGCGGGAGGGCCAGGGTGACGTGGCAGCGCGGGATAGGTTGAGGGCAGCGGCGGAGGTGACGTGGCAGGCCGCCATTGGTCGGAGTGATGTGTCCGGCGGACACATCCGGCGCGGACGGACGTGTCCGGCGGCGTGAGGAGGAAGACGCTAGGGTTGGATTGCGGGATTTCGGGGGAGGCCACATATATATAGGTAGAGGGAGCTAGGAGAGTCCAAATGAGGAGCGGTTTTCGGCCACGCGATCGTGATCGAACGACCGAGAGCATGAATGGGAGTTTGGTGGGTTTTGGGCCACTTTGGAAGGGGTGTTGGGCTGCAACAAAAGAGGGCTTTACGGTTACCCGGTTAACCGTTGGAGTATCAAACGACCTCCAAATGGCACGAAATTTGACAGGCGGTCTACCGGTGCTTTACCAAGGCCGCTTGGCAAGCCTCAGGTCATTCCGAGAACGTTTAACACCCGCACAAGAGAAGAGGTCAAAAGGGACCGCCGGATGACATAGGAGTGTCGGATTGCAAAACGGACAACGGGGAAAAAGCTCGGATGCATGAAACGAACATGTATGCAAATGCGATGCACATGATGACATGATATGAAATGAAGATGATGACATTGCAAAGTGCAACACGCAAGCAAATGACATGGGAAAGACGATGAATAACTGGCAGACACCTGGCGCATCGAATCCGGGGCGTTACAACACTCCTCCACTAACAAGAGATCTCATCCCGAGATCTTAGGACCGAGAACGGAAGGGAAAAAGGGAAGATGTGAAACAAGAACTCAAGAGAAGAATCAAAGAATCGAGAGCACTTGAGAAGAACAGATGAGCGATGAGAAGGACGAGAATCTAAAGCTCCTTGAATCAGATACACTAAGAAATGACTCCGGTTAGAAAAAGATAAGAAAGGAATAGGACTGAAACGATTTAGGAAGCACTCCGGATGAAACATGGAGGAATAGAACACGAACTAGAGAGAATGGAATGATACTTGATGAACTCTTGACGAATGAATTAAATCATGAAGAACCACCATGAAGAACTCCGGTGACAAAAGGATGACGAGATAAAATGAAGGATGAAAGAATAAGACTAAAACTTGCGGTGATTTAGATGGAGGTTCCGACGAAATGGCCGTGGAAAAATTGAACTCTGGAAAATAAAAGATGAAAACACTTGGAACTAGAATTTATTCATTAAGAACAAACTCCGAAAGAAGGGATTAATCACTTGGATGAAATAAGAATAAGATTTATTGTATGCTTATCCTTCATCAAATTAACTTGATGACAAGCAATGGATTTACATATTACTTATTCTTCTTGAAAAGGATTGAGAATTGACATATCGCAAACTTGAGAAGGTCTTCATGAACCACCGGTAGAATTAAAAAGAACGAATGAATTAATATGATAAATAAGGAAGAAGAATCTTGAACGAACCGCCGTGAGAATTCGAAAATGACTGATGAAAGAGACTTAATCATCGGGAAGAATTAGAAGAACAAATATGCTTGAGGGGATTTAGATGCACAAGAACGAAGAGTTAACGAGCTGATTAAAGAACACTTGAATGAAGCACCGGGATAACTGGATAATGGTAACTGGAATGATGGCCTCCGGTGAATAGAAACAGAAATCAACTCCTGAAATACTCCGGATGGATGAAAAGAATTTGCATGACTTGAAACAATTTGATAGGATAACATCGAGCTAGCACCGCAAATCTCTGGGGAACGGACAAGATTTAGAGGAAAAACTCTTCTTCGGTCTTCAAATGATGGCAAGAAACACCACGAAAATTACTGAGATACTCTGGTAGAATGAAAAACGAAGAGGTTGGGCCAACAATGAAAAGAATTTGAAATCGATCTTGGAGAAGGCATGTGACTGATGAAATTCATTCTTACGTCTCACTTGAAAAGAATTATGAATGACTCCGGGGGAATTAGAAGAGTCAGGTAAGATCCTGGGAAAAGACCTCTGGGTTAGGGCCCACTGAAGAGATAACACCGTTGGGAAGGGATGTTGAACAGATAGATGATGCACCGGAGCAATTGAAATATTTGAATGAGGTGGCAACCTCGAATTAGTTCGAACACGCATTTAATCTCCTGAGATGTCTTGAACTCCGGAAGGATTGAATGGCGAGAGGCGAACGAGCAGGGAAAGCACTTGAGCCGACGGAAAAGAATATAATCACTACCAAAAAACTTGAATTGAATCCACCGGAAAAGAAAAAGAGATGAAGAATGTCCACCGAGACGAGAATTCACCGGTTGAAATGATTGACACAAGATTGAAGAGGCTCCACACGAATGAAATAGATGGTCGAAAGAGACTCAGACTCCGGGATGAAGAAAGTGTGGGAGGGTGGGAAAAACAAAGGCATCTTGGAAGGGGAAACCGACGAATATCTTGAAGAGAAAAACACCGGTTAAAATCATTGAGGAAAGAAAGCCAAGACTTCGCACGAGTAGGATGGATACTCGATTACGGACTCCGGTTCCGAGAAGGAAAAGGGGTGGGCGGGTGGGAAAAGAAAACAACTGAGGATTGATCTCGCAAAAGACAAAGAGGTTCGAGTCCACGAGAAAAGCACCGGATCAAAAGAGCTGAGAACAACGATCGGAAAACCAACTGCGTGAACCTAAAGAAAATTTTGAATGGGAAGAGGAGTAATTCAAAACACCTACGTCAAGATTCCTCACCCGAAAGCAACGGCGCGAGAGGAGTAAAAGAATTCCTACTCTCGATATAACTAGACTCCGAAAACAGTTTTCTTCTAGACTCGACAACGGCCAAACTACACGATCAATCAAGGGGGCTCCTAAGGTCGGTCGAGGCTCTGATACCAACTTATCACGCCCAATATGCGACCCTATCCAAAAGGAACTCGAAGGTCCCACTAAGGATAGACCCGCATATTGGAACGCTTTTGCAAGATGGATATCATTACATCAACATTACATAAATAGATGGGGATACATACATAAGGCATACAATGCCACATGAATATAACAATACAACATAAAAGAACAACATCCGACTACGGATGAATCATAAACAGAAACTCAAACAATATCCACCTCGCTAGCCCAGTCAGCCGACCGAACCTATCCCCGATCAAGAAGAAGCGAAGAAGAACTCAACGCAAGCAAGCATCGGTCTCTCGTCATGATCATCGTGATAACCTGTACTCGCAACTGTTGTTGTAGTAATCAGGAGCCACGAGGACTCAGCAATCCCATTACCATGGGTATCAAGACTAGCAAAGCTTAATGGGAAAGGAAGGGGTAAAGTGGTGAGGTTGCAGCAGCGACTAAGCATGATATGGTGGCTAACATATGCAAATAAGAGCGAGAAGAGAACAAGCGGAACGGTCGTGAAGCTAGCAATGATCAAGAGGTGATCCTGAACACCTACTTACGTCAATCATAACCCAGAAACCGTGTTCACTTCCCGGACTCCGCCGAGAAGAGACCATCACGGCTACACACGCGGTTGATGCATTTTAATTCGGATCTGGTGTCAAGTTATCTACAACCGGACATTAACAAATTCCGATCTGCCACATAACCGCGGGCACGGCTCTCGAAAGTTTATAACCCTGCAGGGTGTCCCAACTTAGCCCATGACAAGCTCTCGCGATCAACGGCGAATAGACCTTCTCCAGAAGACCCGATCAGCCTCGGAATCCCGGTTTACAAGACATTTCGACAATGGTAAAACAAGACCAGCAAAGCCGCCCGATCGCCGACAATCCCGATAGGAGCTGCACATATCTCGCTTCTCGCAACACCGGATGAGACATCCTCGAGTAAAACCAGACTCGAGTTGCCCGAGGGGCCCCGCAGTCTACTCGGTTCGAACCAAAGACTTAGACAAGCAATCGCCCGGGGCTAAAATAAAGATGACCCTCGAGAGAGCGACTCCCAAGGGAAAAAGTAGGTGGTGGTGAGGCAAATGGTAAACCAAGGTTGTGCCTTGCTGGACAAGTTTTATTCAAAGCGAACTGTTAGGGGGGTCCCATAAATCACCCGACCGCGTTAGGAACGCAAAATCCGGGAACATAACACCGGTATGACGGAAACTAGGGCGGCAAGAGTGGAACAAAGCACCAGGCATAAGGCCGAGCCTTCCACCCTTTACCAAATATATAGATGCATTAATAATATAAGAGATATTGTGATATCCCAACATAACCCTGTCCACCATGGAGAAATCTTCAACTTCACCTGCAGCTAGCAACGCTATAAGAGGTGCTGAGCAAAAGCGGTATCATAGCCAATCAACGGTTTGCATAGGGAAGGTGTCAAAGGTTAGAGGTTCATGGCAATATGGGATGGCTTGATAAACAGGTAATGGGTAGCGCAGCATAGCGATAGAACAAAGCAACTAGCATAGCAATGATAGTAGTGAGATCCAGGGTAGCGGTCATCTTGCCTGAAATCCCGCAAGGAAGAAGAACGAGTCCATGAAGAAGACAAACGGATGAAGCCAAACCAACCGTAGACGAACGAATCCTCACGATCGCAACGAAATAGGAACTAAAGAGAGGAAGCACACAACATAGGTAAACACATCACACATGAACAAGGCATGATGCACAACAAGCATGATGCATGACCAAGCTACATGAAGCTACTCATGGCAAAAGGTGATGCAAACAAGAACAACACATCAAGGCAAGTTTAAATGAGGCCGGGAAACAACATGAAACAATTCTGGTAAGTCCTCATATGCATATTTCGAAATTGGTCCAGATCTGAACAAACATTAAGTTGAAGTTGTTAAACAGCAAGTTAAGATGCACCAAGATGATCTACACGAAATTCTAGTCAAGTTACATATAAAGTTCATTAGACAAGTTAAGCATGGCATTGATGCAAAATGCATAAAACATCAAGCAAACACACCAAAACAAGGATGCAACATGTTAATATGAAGCTACATGCAAAATCAAGCAAGTTTCATATAGAGCACACTCAAAACGGAGCAACGGTGCAACACACACACACATTATACAAGTCATAACCACAATCTGTCCATAACAGCAACTAGGCATATTACAAGCATCAAAACAATATGCTACAACACCCCAACATAAGAACAAAAGGCATGGGCTTGAAGTACAGGTAGAGCACAACAAAACATGAACACTGAGCTATCTCCAGAAACAACTAGAACATGCTCAAAAGGACATGGTAAGATTGCAAATAATAACAGTTTCAGACTTCAGCAGAAATAACATCAGGTTGTAATGTTTAGAGCTATCAAACAACATGTTACAGGAACTTATCATGGCAAACAAAGGCATGGCATGAATCTACTAATTGCCTAGATCAAAAGTCCCTTACTGACCATGAGCCAAAAGGGCACAGAAAACATGATGGCACCCATGTAAACATGGCAAGTTATATTACAGATTCATACATGGCAGGAACAACAATAAGTAGGCATGTTCGTGAGCTTGAACCACTCACAGAGCAATACATGGCATGGCAAGGCAACCAACAGTAAGAAGGCATGTTTGTGAAGTTAAGAATGGCAAGAGCAAGGTCATAGGGTGCACGGAACACTAGCAAAACACATGGGAACAAGTGAACTTAATGTTAACAGGCTGACAGCAACATCATTTAGCAAACTTTAGAGCAAGATAACAACATGTTCCAGCAGGCTATAATTGCAACCAAGGGCATGAATGGATAGAGCAAGACATGTAGATCAAAACATGTTTATAGAACATCTCCAGATTATGCATAGAATGATTAGTAGCAACATGTTTATATAGCAACAAAATATAACAGAATCTGTCAGGAAAACAGCAACAGCAAGTACACTACTTAGCAAGCTTGATGCACTCAACACACAACTCACAAAAATACATGGTTAAAACCTATGGAAAGATGGCATGGCATAGATCAACATACATGTAGGCATGAACCTCATAGGATGCACACATCAATAATGGCAAAAATGACAAAAGAGCAAGTTATAAAAGTTTCAGCAGATTAACATCAACATGCACTCTTCCAACAGCATTTCGGGCATCAAGATGAGCTCAAATGAAAATGATGCAATGTAATGAAATGAAGTACTCGTCGAGACGAACAATTTGACATATTACACACACGAAATGGTGCTACGGATGCAGAGATACAATGCGATGAAAATGGCATGATTATGTCACAGATAAAGGACTTAGGCGAAATAATAGACCTCGGGATCTAGGGTTCCGGCGGCTGTGGAGTCAACGGCGGCGATGGCGGGCTCGGTTCCGACGATGGAACCACGGGGCGGCGCCGGGGAGGGACGGGGAGGGCGGTTCCGGCCATCTCCCGGCCAGATCCGACCCGAGGAGGCCGCGGAGGCGACGAGACGGCGGCAGACGCTGCAGCAGCGTAGGCGGCGGCGCTGGCACCTTGAAGATCCGGCGCGGGCGGGCCAGAGCTCGGCAGAGCCACGGGCGGCGCTGGTCGCCGGCGGGAGGTGCTAAGGCGGCGGGACCGGCGAGAGAAGGGCGGCAGCGCGGAGGCTTCAAGGCGCTGGGCGGTGGCGGCGCAGACGCCGGGCGGGCGGGCGGAGGAGTGTCGGCGGCGGGGACGAACGGCGGCGCCGGCTGCGCGGTTAAAGCGGCGGCGGCAAGATCTGGCTCAAAGCGGCGGGCCTAGGGCCCCGGGCCGGCCGGGCGGCGCGGAGGGCTGGCGATGTGGCGGCGCGGGATAGGTTGAGGGCGGCGGCAGAGGTGACGTGGCAGGCCGCCATTGGTCGGAGTGATGTGTCCGGCGGACACGTCCGGCGCGGACGGACGTGTCCGGCGGCGCGAGGAGGAAGACGGTAGGGTTGGACTGCGCGATTTCGAGGGAGGCCACATATATATAGGTAGAGGGAGCTAGGAGAGTCCAAATGAGGAGCGGTTTTCGGCCACGCGATCGTGATCGAATGGCCGAGAGCATGGAGGGGAGTTTGGTGGGTTTTGGGCCACTTTGGAAGGGGTGTTGGGCTGCAACAAAAGAGGGCTTTACGGTTACCCGGTTAACCGTTGGAGTATCAAACGACCTCCAAATGGCACGAAACTTGACAGGCGGTCTACCGGTGCTATACCAAGGCCGCTTGGCAAGCCTCGGGTCATTCCGAGAACGTTTAATACCCGCACAAGAGAAGAGGTCAAAAGGGACCGCCGGATGACATAGGAGTGTCGGATTGCAAAACGGACAATGGGGAAAAAGCTCGCATGCATGAAACGAACATGTATGCAAATGCGATGCACATGATGACATGATATGAAATGCAGATAATGACATGGCAAAGTGCAACACGCAAGAAAATGACATGGCAAAGACGGCGAATAACTGGCAGACACCTGGCGCATCGAATCCGGGGCGTTACACTAGGCAATAATCATTATATAGGCATCACATCCAAGATTAGTAGACCGACTCCTGCCTGCATCTACTAC
This sequence comes from Aegilops speltoides, assembly GCA_021437245.1. Lineage (NCBI taxonomy): Eukaryota > Viridiplantae > Streptophyta > Magnoliopsida > Poales > Poaceae > Aegilops > Aegilops speltoides. The sequence goes on along the minus strand of CM038144.1, from coordinate 108,839,803 downwards.
TATTACTCCACACATCGACCGCTATCCAGCATGCATCTAGTGTATGAAGTTCATGGAAAAATAGAGTAATGCAATAAGAACGATGACATGATGTAGACAAGATCTATTTATGTATAAATAGAACCCATCTTGTTATCCTTAATAGCAACGATACATACGTGTCGGTTACCTTTCTGTCACTGGGATCAATCACCCTAAGATCAAACCCATCACAAAGCACCTCTTCCCATTGCAAGATAAAGAGATCAAGCTGGCCAAACAAAGCCCAAATATCAGAGAATAAATATGAGGCTATAAGCAATCAGGCATATAAAAGATCAAAGAAGACTCAAAGTTCATAGGATCCCAACAAACACACCGCAAAAAGAGTTACATCATATGGATTTCCAGGAGACCATTGTATTGAGAATCAAATGAGAGAGAGGAAGCCATCTAGCTACTAACTACGGACCCATAGGTCTACAAAGAACTACTCACGCATCATCGGAGAGGCACCAATGGACATGGTGCACCGCTCCGTGATGGTGTCTAGATTGGATCTGGTGGTTCTGGAAGTTGCGGCGGCTGGAATTAATTTTCGTCGAATCCCCCAGGGTTTTTTGAATATTGGGGTATTTATAGAGCAAGGAGGCGGTTCGGGGGGCACCCGAGGTGGACACAACCCACCTGGGCACGCCCGGGTGGGTTGTGCTCCCCTCGGAGCACCGCCCAGGTGCTTCTCCGGCCCAAAAAATCTACAAAAAGTTTCACTGTGTTTGGACTCCATTTGGTATTGATTTCCTGCGATGTAAAAAACATGCAAAAAACAACAAGTGACACTTGGCACTATGTCAATAGTTTAGTACCAAAAAATGATATAAAATGATTGTAAACCATCCAAGAATGATAATATAACAACATGGAACAAAAAAATATAGATACGTTGGAGACGTATCATCATCCCCATGCTTAATTCCTGATCGTCCTCGAGTAGGTAAATGATAAAAATAGAATTTTTGATGTGGAATGCTACCTAACATGTCATCTCATATCCTTTTCTTTGTATCATGGACATTTGGACTTTTATATGGTTCAAAGCAATAGTCTAGTTTGGACATGAGATTTAAATACTCAAGCATACCAACAAGCAAACATGTATTTCAAAATATCAATGCTAAAATAAGTTATCCCTAGCCCATCATGCTCAATCATTGATCTATTGATGAAACACACTCGCATATTAGCTACATGCAATGCTCAAGTATGATCAGAGTGTCCCCTAGTTGGTGCTTTATAAGAGAAGATGGAGACTCAAATTAAAAATAAAAATTGCATAAAGTAAAAGAAAGGTCCTTCGCAGAGGGAAGTAGGGATTTGTAGAGGTGCCAGAGCTCAAAGCAAAAAACTTAGAGATAAAAACATTTTGAGAGGCATACTTTTCCCACTAACGAAAACGACTTGGAGCTCCCAACACTTTCCATGCTAGTTATATCATAGGCGGTTCCCATATAGAAATTAAAATTTATTCCTTTTTCAACCATACTTTCACTTTCCATGGCTAGCCGTATCCACGAATGTCCTCCATACCAACACTTTCCAAGGAATTTATTATTTGACAACATAAAGTAAATTCATTTTTCATTTCGGGACTGGGCATCCCTAATACCTTTGCCTTACTCTCGTCCAATGACAAGTGAATAAACACTCAACATGAGAATAACAAATCTAGCATGGAAAATATCGGCCACCCCTCACCGCCTCGCGAGCGGTACGAGCACACAAAAGAGAAATTTATTTTGAAAATTAGAGATGGCACATACAAATTTGCTTAGAAGGCAAAAGAATACCGCATATAGGTAGGTATAGTGGACACATGTGGCAAAGTTGGTTTAAGGATTTTGGATGCACAAGTAGTGATCATACTTAGTGCAGAATGAAGGCTAGCAAAGGATTGATAAGCGACCAACCAAGAAATGAATAACCTCACAAGCGAGCACTGAGCACAATTAGCACCGAATAATGCACCACAAGTAGTATGTGATTTCATTGCATAACTATTGACTTTCGTGCTTGCACAGGGAATCACAAACCATAACACCAATATTCTTACTAAAGCATAATTACCCATCAACATGACTCACATATCACATCATCATATCTCAAAACTATTACAAGGAACCAAGTTTATTTTGTCCAATGATCTTCATGAAAGTTTTTATTATATCCTCCTTTGATATCTATCACTTTGGGACTAATTTTAATGGGTTGCTTTTGATAAGCTCAAACAAGAGAGAATTTTTATTGGAAGATCATGAGCATAATATTTCTTTCTCTCAAAATAATTTAAGTGAAGCAAGAGAGAATTTCTCAAAACTTTTACTAACTCTCAAATAAATCTAAGTGAAGCATGAGATCGTTTCTTCAAAAATACTAAAGCACACCATGCTCAGAAAGATGTAAGTGAAGCATTAGAGCAATTACATAGCTCATAAAGATTTAAGTGAAGCATAGAGAGCAATTCTAACAAGTTATGGCATAATTTTGGCTCCCTCAAATAGGTGTGTCCAGCAAGGATTCAAGAGCTAAAACAAAAATCAAAACAAGAAAAGACTCATATCATACAAGACGCTCCAAGCAGAACTCATAGTGTGTGACGAATAAAAATATAGCTTCGAGTAAAATACCGATGGTCATTAGAAGAAAGAGGGGATGCCACTCAGGCATTCCCAAGCTTAGTTGCTTTCTTCTCTTTGGATAATAGCTTGGGATGCCATGGGAATCCCTAAGTTAGGCTCTTCTTACGCCTTATTCCTTCATCCATTGTAACATCACCCAAAACTTGAAAACTTCAATCACACAAAACGCAACAAAACCTTCGTGAGATCCGTTGGTAGAGGAAAACAATTCACTACTAAAAGTACTGTAGAAAACCAATTCATATTTTATTCTTGCATTATATCTACTGTATTCGAACTTTTCTATGGCAAAAACTCGTCAAAAAAAACTATACAATCATCAAAACAAGCACACAACACAAAGAAAAACAGAATCTGTCAAAAACAGAGCAGTGTGTAGCAATATGGAGATTTTGAATACTTCTGGAGCTCCAAAAATTCTGAAAATTTAGGAAGACCAGATAAATTTGTATGTTAATCTTCTGCAAAAATAATTGGTGTATTATCACGCTCCTGTTAAAAATGAGAATTATTTTCGTGAGCGCAAAAGTTTCTGTTTTTCAGGAAGATCAAACAACTATCACCCAAGAAGATCCTAATGGTTTTGCTTCAAACAAACACTAATTTAAACCTCAAAAACACTTCTAACCAGAGGCATAATTGGGTACTTTATTGAAAACAGCAAGAAAACCAAAAGGCAAAAAGATACAAGTTGGGTTGCCTCCCAACAAGCGCTATCGTTATACGCCCCTAGCTAGGCATAAAACACGGATCTACGTATTGTCATCTTTGTTTCTAGATCCATAGGATGCCCTCATGATTGATTCATATGGTGGCCTAATACTTGTTCTAGGGAAGTGTTCCATACCTTTCTGTAGTGGAAATTGAAATTTAATATTGCTCTCTTTCATATCAATCATGCACCAATAGTACGTTAAAACGGTCTATCGAGAATAATTGGACAAGATGGATTGCAATCAATATCAAGAACAATAAAATTTGTGGGCACATAATTCCTCCTTGCAAGAATAAGAACATCATTAGTTCTTCCCATAGGCTTTTTAATAGTAGAATCCGCCAAGTGCAAATTTAAAGAACACTCTTCAATATCAGTAAGACCAAGCACATCACATAGAGATTTTGGAATAGTAGAAACACAAGCACCCAAGTCACATAAAGCAAAAGAATCATAATTTTTAATCTTGACTTTAATAGTAGGTTCCCATTCATCATGCAATTTTCGAGGAATTGGAACTTCTAATTACAACTTTTCTTCCAAAGCTTTCATCAATGAACAATATGTTTAGTAAAAGATTTATTTTGTTCAGAAGAATGGGGAGAATTCATCATGGAGTGCAACAAAGAAATACAATGAATCAAAGAGCAACTATCATAATTAAAGTCTTTGTAGTCCAATAGAGTGGGAACATCACTACTTAAAGTCTTGACCTATTCAAACCCAATTTTATCAATTTTCTCAACAAGATTTTCACCCTCCGAATTATCTGGGCGCCTTCTAGCCAAAGTTGACTCTTCTCCAGTCCCTTTATCATCAATTTTAATTTTACTCAACAAGGAATCAATAGAAGAAACACCAATCATTTTAAGATCTTCACCACTTTTATCTTCTAATTAGATTGGTTTTGCGGCCATTTGATTAACTAGGGTAGCTTGTGCATCGGATATTTTTCCTAGCAAACTTTCAGCAAAAGCATATTTAGATTGGAGATTGCAAACTTCTTTACTAATATCATCGACTTGCTTTGTTATAGCATCCAACACAGCAAAGTGTTCCTTAAGTTCTTTAGTACAATACTTATTATGCTAAAATTGTGTAGTCATATATTCCTTAGTACTTTTCTCAATTTCAAGCAAAATATTGGGGTAAGGAACATCATAATATTTTCTCTGAGGCATCACGATTGTCGATGTTCTGGGAACGGGGGTATCCAGACTTGCCTGCCTGCGGCCCACGGTGTGGCTCCATCGACGGACTGCGTCCCACCTTCAGCATCAACAACTCAAGACCCTTGCGAGGGGCCAGGCCTTGCGAGGCGGATGATACCAAGACCTCCAGGAGGAGGAGCCTCCTCAGGCTGGCTCCTGAGGAGCAGAGATTTCTATGCAAGCCTCACCTCATGTGGTTCGGATGACGTGAGCCATGACGACCAAGGCCAGGCGGGTGCCAGCGGGCGGAGGACAGCAGTTTCCTCTTTGGTGCTAAGGAGGCAAGCGCGGGCGCGGAGTCCCGAGGAATCCGCCAAAGGTTTCCATTCCAGTGCAACAAGACCAAGACCGCCGGAACAGCATGACAGAGGTCATCACCGAGCCCACCACGGCGTCACGACCAGAAGCTTTGCAGGCGAAGACTACTTTTGTCAGGATAAGATGTACTAGTTGTCTCCCGTCGAATTTCGCTGTTGTGGGATCCCTTCCCGCCTTAATTTGGGAAGAGGACCAAGGCCACTATAAATAGGACCTAACCACCACCATAGGAAGGGATCGGATCCATTCCATCCTCACCAGCTCACCAGCTCACACAAGCACAAGAGCACTCCTCCTAAGGTTGTTCTCGCTGTACTAGTTAATTCCCAGCCCCTCGAGGCCAATCCACCACAAAGCAGGAGTAGGGTTTTACACCGCAAGGTGGCCTGAACCTCGGTAAACTGCTGCATCCCATTTCATTCCTGTTCATCAAGCTAGCCTGCGAGATTGGCGAGTAGGAAGAATGTGGAGGTTGAGTTCTTCGCATGCAACAAAGAGTTCGAATCTATCCAGGGTCTGCGGAGCCCGAAATCTGACATTTGGTGCGCCAGGTAGGGGTGCATCGGAGCCTCTCTTCCGCCATCGATTCGCCACCGCCCCGCAACTCTCATGGCTAACGCTGCGAGGACTTGCATTGAGCACTAGGTTACTCGGCCTGCCCAGGCAGTGTCGTCCGCTCAAGAGGATCTCCACTCCACTGTCAGGACCCCGACTCAATGCCACATAGGTCTAGCCTGTAACACATCATATCACTTTGCGGCCTCACGCACGGTATCCCCACGGGTGTCACCTTACCTTTGCCCGGGACCGTTTGCGCCTTTTGGCACACGTATATGATAGTGTCGCTAGAATTCATATGATAAGGAGCCCGGGCTGACATGGCTAGTCGTAAACCCAAAGTGGCACAAACTTACAGGACAGCATCCATGACCCAAAGATCGAACGTGTCGGTCATCAATGAGTGAATCCAGGCTGTAGCACTAGGCTAGCAGACTCGGTGAACCGGGCTGTAGCGGGCTAACAGACTCCAGTATTCATCGCGTGACATTTCCCGAAGGGACGGATACAGAGAACGAAGAAGGACACATGCCGCCAGCCTAAGTGTTCCGGAGCAGTAGCAAGCTACCATGGCTCGTGGAAACACTAGGAGACATTTCCGGTAAGAGAGGCTACTAAAGATAAACAACTAGATAGTCGATCCCACACATACCAAGCATTTCAATAACATACACACAATACGCCGATATGTGCAAATACAACATGGCATCACAACATGACTCTACGACTCAAGTATTTATTCATTAGGCTCCGAGGAGCGAGATATTACAAACATGGGTCTCACGACCTAACATTGAGCATACAAGTCAAGCACAAGCGAAGCTTAACATGTCCGAGTACGTACATCTACAAATGAAAAAGGCTTGAAGCCCGACTATCTACTAGATCTGCCGAGGGCACAAGATCGTAGCTGAGGTAACAAGCTAAACGTCAAGTCCACGTGGAACTACTAGTGACATCAAGTCTCTCTCGCAAAAACATAAAATAGGCAAACGTGAGTACAAATGTACCCAAAGAAGACTTACATCGAACTAACTACATATGCATCATTATCAACAAAGGGATGGTAGAGTTTAACTGCAGCAAGCCAGCTTTGACTCGTGGCTATCCCGAACAACGATCGCAATGTAACTCTTTTGAGGTGGCGCTACGAGTCCACATATTCACCATATCAATACACCACTATGGATCCGCTCCGCCTCCTGCGAGAACGCCATCCATAGCACTCACGCTATCTTGCGTATTTTAGAGTATCCACTTTCACTTGTCTATGAACTATGCAAGGGGTCCAAGTTTCCATATCCGAGGAATCCGCTATTCAATAGATAATGATAACCCCGCAGGGTGTACTTCTTCAAACACGCTCTCGCCACTTATCGCCTCAGACACGCCATGTACCGCGGCAACCTTCAAGTGGAAGCCGGGCGAGGAGTCGGCCACGGCCTACCTAAACACTCAAGTCTCTCGTCCGTGTTTATCGCCTATTCGGTTCCATCCGCAAGGAGATCCGCCGGGTGTCTCTCACGCCCCCAAACGATGTGAGCAGGGGTTCCCAAGCCCACCATCCGGTGCCACTTGGTACACCGTGCCACTGTGCCTAGTCTGTCCCAAGCCCACTTGTACCGGGTGCCACTTGGTAGACTACTAACACTACCTACAAACACCAGAAACTAGTTGCAACTCCTGGACAGAGAACAAGGATGATTAAGAAGCCGAGAGGGCTTGGAGCGCCCGGAGCCCAATGTGTGGTAGTAACTTTTCATGGATCACAAACACAGAACTCAGTTCCTGAGGACGGCTGCAATGAGACAACCCACCATGTACTCCTACATGGCCTCTCACCGCTACCTTTACCAAATCGTGTTCACACACTTAGCTCACACACAAAAGGACATGTTCACACACCTCCGATTCATTCCCGATGAATGAGACCTGACACAACTCTAAGCAATAGCAGGCATGACAGACAAGCATAAATGAGTAGACACATCAGGGCTCAAACAACTCCTACTCATGCTAGTGGGTTTCATCTATTTACTGTGGAATGACAGGTCATGCAGAGGATAAAGGGGTTCAACTACCGCAGCATGTAACAGTTGTATCGTTGTTGTCCTAATGCAGTAAAATAGAGCAAAAGCGAGAGAGTGGGATTGTATCGGAATGAACAAGGGGGTTTTGCTTGCCTGGCACTTCTGAAGATAGTATAGTTCTTCATCGGTGTCATCGATCACATTGTCGAAACCACGTCTATCGAGAGGGGACAAATACCGGCAACAGAGAAAGAAACACAATCAATGCAATGCACAATATGATGCATGATCATGACATGGCAACATGCTGGTGTTTTGAGCTAATGCAACTAGCAACAAAGTTAAATGAAGTTGGTTTGAACCCTAGGTTCAAATTCAAACTCCACATGTGATTATTTAAATGCCATTCATATGATTTGTGCAATACAGCAGCTATAAGTTGTTCTAACATGCATGAAAATGGTACAGATGGATAGATTGGATTTTTCTGATCATTTTTCATATATAATTTATTTGATTTGGAGTTACGGTTGAATTACTATGAATTTTTGAAGTTTGCAACATTTTCTGGAATTTTCTATATAAGAATAAATCCAGAAAATAAGTTACTGCGTCAGCATGACATAGGTATGACGTCAGCAGGTCAACTGGGTCGGCCAGGTCAAACCTGACCTGTGGGACCCATACGTCAGTGTCACAGGGCTGTTTAGGTCGCTGACATGTGGGACCAGTCAACGCTGACTTGGCCAAAGTCAAACTGACACGTGGGGTCCGCAAGATTAACACTAATCTAAACAGGAAATAAAATTGGAGTTAATTAGGGAGTGGGGTCCGTGTGTCGGTGGCCTAGGGGGTTGGTTAGCATGGTGTTTAGCCGCTAATTAAGTGTGCCACGTCGGCGTGGCCGGAGTTAGGCCGGCGACGACCTCAATCCGCGGCGGCGTCCGTCGGAGTTGCGCCAGAGGCGACGGATTGATGCGCCGAGGGCACCAGGAGGTAGCCCAAGCCCGCGCGCATCCAGGGGGACCAACGGGAGGGCGCGGGGTGGCCGGAGCTCGCCGGGGTGGAGCCCGCGGCGGCTGCCGGAGTTCGGGCATCGACCAAAACGACGCCACAAGGCACTGGAGGAGCGGCGGTTGGGTGTTTTGGGATCCTGCAAACGCACTGAGTGCGTTGATGTGCTCGGCTGCGAGCGGTAGAGCTCGGGAGCGCAGAACTTGCCGGCCATGGCGAACAGCGGCGCTCGGCCATGGTGGGAAAGCTAGTTAGGGGACGAAATAGACACGGGGAAGGGAGGGGTTCAGACCAGGAGCTCACGGCGGGTCGACGGGTAGGCTCAGCGGCTCGGGGGAGGTGCTGACGACGGTGAATCGAGGACGGCGGCTTTCGGATGCAGAGGGCGATGGCGAGCTCGAGGACGACGTCATGGGGCTCCCTGCGTCATGTGACTCGGCGATGAGGAAGAGGGCGTCACGGCAGACCTCGGGGATAGCTCGGAGAGGCAAGGAGGTTGCTGTGGCCGTGGTGGTTCCGGACGGCGGCAACGGACGCGCTCGTCCCAAGGGGAGAGGGAGCTGAGGAGAGGAGGGAGAGCAGCGAGTGAGGGAGAGCGCGAGGGGGTTCCAGGGGGCGTGCGTGGCGCCTCCAGGCGCGTCGGGGGGGGCGGCAAGCAAGCAGGAGGTGGAGGCCTCGGCGCGTCTTGCCGACGACACGCCGTCCTTCTGTCCGACGAGGAAGACGACAGGAGGAGCTGCGGTGGTGGGCTGGGCCAGTTGGCTGGGCTGGCTACAGGTAAGGCCAGGTAAGTGGCCCAGGTACTCTCTCTCTCTCTCTAATTTCTACTTTTGTTCTGTTTTCTATTTTTTGATATGTTTTGAATTAGTAGAAATACTAACTCATTTTATAAAATCCTGGAAAAAATTGTGGGCACTATTTGAATTATTTCCAATAGCCCCAAAGTACTTTCAGGATTATTTGGACATTTAAAAATATTATAAGATTTAAATGTCCAAATTCAAATACTTATGAATTAATTCAAAAATCCAGAATAGCCTCCAAAAATATGAAACCATTTTTGGAAGAGGGTTTAGCCAGGACCAAAGATGGTGAACATTTATGAAGGGCATTTTGGTTTCATTGAAAAGATTTTAGTAAGCCCTAGTTGAATTCATTTAGTGCTAGGGTTTCAACAATCCCCATTTCAACTTTCGTGAAATTTAAACATGATGACATAGATGAAGATGCAACTAATTACAAACGAAGATCTAGGGCTGTGACATCCACGCTCCTCGTGGCCGGCGCGCCGCCTAATGTCTGTAGTCGCGGGTGGCGTGGACCGCCGCTGCTCGCCCTCGCGTTGCGCCGTAACCGTGAGCTATGTAGCGTCGACGATGCCACACACTCGCCGGGAGCAGGCGAACATGCGAGCCGTGCTCATCGTGGCGCGAGAGCTACTAGATGCAGGTTGGCGGAAGGCGGCCACAATGCCCTGCTGGAGCGGGTCACCGAGCTACTTGATGCCGCCTGCAGGGGCGTGCAACCTTTCTGCACCCTGCCTACGTTGCGGACAGTGTCGGAGGCGCGTGCTGGCCCCTGCCATGCCCGCGCGCCTCTCCTTGCAGAACCTGGGGGACCCAACAGCGCCAACCCGGCCCGCAGTGCTGCTCGTCCTACCCAAGCTACGCCACCCTCGAGCGAGGCAAGCTCGGGCGGTCCCTCCTAGGGCCGCGCCGAGACGCCACCTACGGTCAGCTGGACCTGGCGCCGGGCCTGGTGGCCAACAACGTGGTACGGCCTGGTGACGACCCAGGCGCGACAATTTTAGATGCCAACGTTCCCCCCATGATGGCCCTGTTGTACCCGTCAAGAGAAGGGCCCTGCCTGTTCCCCTCACCACGCAGGGTAACGGGGGCACGTGAAGCCGAGGCTTTCCGTGAGCCGCCCCGGAGCTTCACCGACACCTTCAACGACAATAGCCACTGGGCGCCACCAATATCTCAGGAGCACGATTACGCTAACCATGGACCACAGGTGAACGAAGCCACAACAGCAGCTAGGGACCCCATGATGATGGCCCCGCTGCAGGCGGACGGAGTGTAATGGGGGCTGCACGGGGGGAGCCTGGTGCCACGGCCTCCTCCACGCCGCGTGGAGCAAGGTACTGCATGGAGATAGGTCGCTGTCGGGGATGGTGCCGGCGAGCCCTTCCCCCTGGCAGAGGGCCTGCGGTCGCCGGGGGCACCGCCAGCATCTCCCTTGCCCCTTGGTCTCATCCTGGTTTTCAAACGCCCCAACGGAGGTCGGGGGAGGCACAGGGCGGGGCCCACATCAGGTGTCATGGAAATACGTGATGGTCTCCACTCGTGACACTCTCACGTAATAATGAGTTGGGGCAGTACATGCCGCGGAGTCTCCCGAGTGCTGCCCTTGGGCCTCACGGGGGCTCCCACCCACATCCAAGTGGAAGCACTTAGCTCCGCGCTGGTGAGAAGACTAGCTAGGTGCCAGACACGGCTGTTGGCTTTTTCCCTCTTTTTGTAGCACAATTTTCCATCTTTTGGAATGAAGTTTGGAGTTTCGTGAGCTTATCAAAAGAAAAATGGGGGAATCTTTCTTGAGCCATGATGATTTCTTGCTTGCTGGCTTCATGTCTAAAAGTGAGGCTCACGCCTGCTACCCCCCTGTGAGCGCCTCGCGAGCGGAGGCTGGGCGTGGTATGCGCATGTCAAGCACGCACGGGCTAGCCCAGGACACGCCAAGGCCTGCTGGGTCAGGAATGCAACTGCCACAGGATCACCGCACGCATACCTTGCCGTAATCCGGCAATCGGCTCCTTGTGAGGCCTCTTGGACGGGCCAGCAAGCCCCTGGGGAGGGTTAAATGTTGGGGAATGTTGCAGAAAATTAAAATTTTCCTACGGTTTCACCAAGATCCATCTATGAGTTCATCTAAGCAACGAGTCAAGGGAGTGAGTTTGCATCTACATACCACTTGCAGATTGCATGCGGAAGCGTTCAAGGGAAGGGTGATGATGGAGTCGTACTCGCCGTGATTCAGATCACCGATGACCAAGTGCTGAACGGACAGCACCTCCGCATTCAACACACGTACAGAACGGACGACGTCTCCTCCGTCTTGGTCCAGCAAGGAGGAAGGAGAGGTTGAGGAAGATTGCTCCAATGGCAGCACGACGGCGTGGTGGTGTTGGTGCAGCAGTACTCCGACAGGGCTTCGCCAAGCACGTAACGGAGGAGGAGAGGTGTTGGGGAGGGGAGGGGCTGCGCCTTTGGATGTGTACATCAGCCCTCCCCTCACCCCTCTATTTATAGGGAAGGGGCAAGGGGGGCCGAACCCTCTAGATGGGATCTAGAGGGGGGCGGCGGCCAGGGAGGGGGGACTTGCCCCCCAAGCAAGGGGGGCGCCCCCCTTAGGGTTTCCCCCCCAACCCTAGGCGCATAGGCCCAAGGTGGAGGGTGCGCCCAGCCCTCCAGGGGCTGGGTCCCTGCCTCTGCGCCCATGTGGCCCTCCGAGAGGGGTGGCCCCTCCCGTGGACCCGGAACCTCTCCGGTGGCCCCGGTACAATACCGATACGCCCCCAAAACTTTCCGGTGTCCGCATGACAACTTCCCATATATAAAACTTCACGTCCGGACCATTCTGGAACTCCTCGTGACGTCCGGGATCTCATCCGGGACTCCGAACAACATTCAGTAATCACATACAAGTCTTCCTAATAACCCTAGCGCCACCGAACCTTATGTGTAGACCCTACGGGTTCGGAGACATGCGACATGACCGAGACGACTCTCCGGTCAATAACCAACAGCGGATCTGGATACCCATGTTGGCTCCCACATGTTCCACGATGATTTCATCGGTTGAACCACGATGTCGAGGATTCGATCAAACCCCGTATACAATTCACTTTGTCAATCGGTACGTTACTTGCCCGAGACTCGATCGTCGGTATCCCGATAGCTTGTTCAGTGTCGTTACCGGCAAGTCACTTTACTCGTACCGTAACGCATGATCTCGTGACCAACCACTTGGTCACTTTGAGCTCATTATGATGATGCATTACCGAGTGGGCCTAGAGATACCTCTCCGTCATACGGAGTGACAAATCCCAGTCTCGATCCGTGTCAACCCAACAGACACTTTCGGAGATACCGTAGTGCACCTTTATAGTCACCCGCTTACGCCAGATGTTTGATACACCCAAAGCACTCCTACGGTATCCGGGAGTTACACGATCTCATGGTCTAAGGAAGAGATACTTGACATTTGAAAAGCTCTATCAAACGAACTACATGATCTTGTGCTATGCTTAGGATTGGGTCTTGTCCATCAGATCATTCTCCTAATGATGTGATCCCGTTATCAACGACATCCAATGTCCATAGCTAGGAAACCATGACTATCTGTTGATCAACGAGCTAGTCAACTAGAGGCTCACTAGGGACATATTGTGGTCTATGTATTCACACGTGTATTACGATTTCCGGATAATACAGTTATAGCATGAATAAAAGACAATTACCATGAACAAGCAAATATAATAATACTTTAATTATTGCCTCTAGGGCATATTTCCAACAGTCTCCCACTTGCACTAGAGTCAATAATCTAGTTACATTGTGATGAATCGAACACCCATAGAGTTCTGGTGTTGATCATGTTTTGCTCGCGAGAGAGGTTTAGTCAACGGATCTGCGACACTCAGATCCGTATGTACTTTGCAAATATCTATGTGTCCATCTTGAACATTTTCACGGATGGAGTTGAAATGACGCTTGATGTGCCTGGTCTTCTTGTGAAACCTGGGCTCCTTGGCAAGGGCAATAGCTCCAGTGTTGTCACATAAGAGTTTGATCGGCCCCGACGCATTGGGTATGACTCCTAGGTCGGTGATGAACTCCTTCACCCAAATTGCTTCATGCGCTGCCTCCGAGGCTGCCATGTATTCTGCTTCACATGTAGATCCCGCCACGACACTCGCTTGCAGCACCGCACTACCATCGCTCCACCATTCAACATATACACGATCCGGTTTGTAACTTAGAGTCATCCAGATCTGTGGTCGAAGCTAAGCGCCGACGTAACCCTTTACGACGGCTAGCCGTCACCTCCATAAACGAGAAACATGTCCTTTGTCCTTTTTAGGTACTTCAGGATATTCTTGACCGCTGTCCAGTGTTCCTTGCCGGGATTACTTTGGTACCTTGCTACCAAACTGACGGCAAGGTTTACATCAGGTCTGGTGCATAGCATGGCATACATAATAGATCCTATGGATGAAGCATAGGGGATGACACTCATCTCTTCGTTATCTTTTGCCGTGGTCGGGGACTGAGCCGAGCTCAATCTCACACCTTGCAACATAGGCAAGAACCTCTTCTTGGACTGATCCATTTTGAACTTCTTCAAAATCTTATCAAGGTATGTGCTTTGTGAAAGACCTATGAGGCGTCTCGATCTATCTCTATAGATCTTGATGCCTAATATATAAGCAGCTTCTCCAAGGTCCTTCATTGAAAAATACTTATTCAAGTAGGCCTTAATGCTGTCCAGAAGTTCTATATCATTTCCCATCAGGAGTATGTCATCTACATATAATATGAGAAATGCTACAGAGATCCCACTCACTTTCTTGTAAACGCAGGCTTCTCCATAAGTCTGCATAAACCCAAACGCTTTGATCATCTCATCAAAGCGAATGTTCCAACTCCGAGATGCTTGCACCAATCCATAAATGGATCGCTGGAGCTTGCATACTTTGTTAGCGTTCTTAGGATCGACAAAACCTTCCGGTTGCATCATATACAGCTCTTCCTTAAGATGTCTGTTAAGGAATGCCATTTTGACGTCCATCTGCCATATCTCATAATCATAGTATGCGGCAATTGCTAACATGATTCGAACGGACTTTAGCTTCGCTATGGGAGAGAATGTCTCGTCGTAGTCAATCCCTTGAACTTGTCGATAACCCTTAGCGACAAGTCGAGCTTTATAGATTGTAACATTACCATCCGCATCCGTCTTCTTCTTAAAAATCCATTTGTTTTCTATCGCTCGCCGATCATCGGGCAAGTTTGTCAAAGTCCATACTTTGTTTTCATACATGGATTCTATCTCAGATTTCATGGCTTCAAGCCATTTGTTGGAATACGGGCCCGCCGTCGCTTCTTCATAGTTCAAAGGTTCATCGTTGTCTAACAACATGATTTCCAGGACAGGGTTGCCGTACCACTCTGGTGCGGAACGTGTCCTTCTGGACCTATGAAGTTCAGTAGCAACTTGATCCGAAGTACCTTGATCATCATCATTATTTTCCTCTTCGGTTGGTGTACGATCACAGAACATTTTCCTGCTACTGCACCACTTTCCTGCTCGAGAGGTAGTACTTCATCGAAGTTCTACTTTCCTCCCACTTACTTCTTCGAGAGAAACTCTTTTCGAAAAGCATCCGTTCTTGGCAACAAAGATCTTGCCCTCGGATCTTAAGTAGAAGGTATACCCAACGATTTCCTTAGGGTATCCTATGAAGACGATTTTTCCGACTTGGGTTCGAGCTTTTCAGTTGAAGTTTCTTGACATAAGCATCGCATCCCCAAACTTTTAGAAACGATACTTAGGTTTCTTCCCAAACCATAATTCATACGGTGTCTTCTCAACGGATTTAGACGGTGCCCTATTTAAAGTGAATGTAGCTGTCTCTAGAGCGTATCCCCAAAATGATAGCGGTAAATCGGTAAGAGACATCATAGACCGCACCATATCCAATAGAGTGCGATTCGACGCTCGGACACACCGTTATTGTTGAGGGTTCCAGCAGCGTGAGTTGTGAAACGATTCCACATTTCCTTAAGTGTGTACCAAATTTGTGACTTAAGTATTCTCCTCCACGATCTGATCGTAGGAACTTTATCTTTCGGTCACGTTGATTCTCTACCTCATTCTGAAATTCCTTGAACTTTTCAAAGGTCTTAGACTTGTGTTTCATTAAGTAGACATACCCATATCTACTCAAGTCATCAGTGAGAGTGAGAACATAACGATATCCTCCACGAGCCTCAACGCCATTGGACCGCACACATCGGTATGTATGATTTCCAACAAGTTGGTTGCTCGCCCATTGTTCCGAGAACGGAGTCTTGGTCATTTTGCCCATGAGGCATGGTTCGCATGTGTCAAATGATTCATAATCGAGAGACTCTAAAAGTCCATCAAGATGGAGCTTCTTCATGCGCTTGACACCAATGTGACCAAGGCGGCAAAGCCACAAGTATGTGGGACTATCGTTATCAACTTTACATCTTTTGGCATGCACACTATGAATATGTGTAATATTATGCTCGAGATTCATTAAGAATAAACCATTGACCATAGGGCATGACCATAAAACATATCTCTCATATAAATAGAACAACCATTATTCTCGGATTTAAATGAGTAGCCATCTCGCATCAAACGAGATCCGGATACAATGTTCATGCTCAAACTTGGCACCAAATAACAATTATTAAGGTTTAAAACTAATCCCGTGAGGTAAATGTAGAGGCAGCGTGTCGACGGCGATCACATCGACTGAACCATTCCCGACGCGCGCCGTCACCTCGCCCTTCGCCAATCTCCGCTTATTCCGCAGCTCCTGCTGTGAGTTACAAATATGAGCAACGGCACCGTTATCAAATACCGGTGAGTTACTACGAGTAATCGGTAAGGTACACATCGATTACATGTATATCAAATATACCTTTGGTGTTGCGGCCTTCTTATCCGCTAAGTATTTGGGGCAGTTCCGCTTCAAAGGACCCTCCCTTGCAATAAAAGCACTCGACCTCGTGCTTGGGTCCATTCTTTGACTTCTTCCCAGAATCGGCTTACCGGTGCCGCAACATCCTTGCCGTCCTTCTTGAAGTTCTTCTTGCCCTTGCCCTTCTTGAACTTAGTGGTCTTATTGACCATCAACACTTGATGTTCTTTCTTGATCTCAACCTCTGCTGTCTTCAAAGATTGAAAATACTTCAGAATGGTCTTTACCATCCCTCGCATATTGTAGTTCATCACAAAGCTCTTGTAGCTTGGTGGGAGCGATCAAGGATTCTGTCAATGACCGCCTCATCGGGGAGGTTAATGTTCACCGGGTCATATGGTTGTGCAACCCGCACATTTTGAGTATGTGCTCACCGACGTAACTGTTTTCCTCCATCTTACAATCAGAGAACTTGTCGAAGACATCATATCTCTCGACCGGGCATGAGCTTGGAAAACTAGTTTCAGCTCTTGAACATCTCATATGCTCCATGATGCTCAAAACGCTTTTGGAGCCCCGGTTCTAAGTCATCAAGCGTGCCGCCGCATCGAACGAGGGAGTGATCATCAAGACGAGACCGCCAAGCATTCATAACGCCTTGGTTCTTCGGGACGGAGCGTCACCTAGCGGTCCTTCTAGGACATATTGTTTCTGGCATCTATGAGGATGATCTCGTGTTCGGACCCAGTCCGTATAGTTGCTGCCATCATCTTTTAGCTTGGTTTTCTCTAGGAACGCGTTGAAGTTCATGTTGACATGAGCGTTGGCCATTTGATCTATAAGACATATTTGCAAAGGTTTTAGACTAAGTTCATGATAATTAAGTTCATCTAATCAAATTATTACAATGAACTCCCACTCAGATTAGACATTCCTCTAGTCATCTAAGTGTTACACGATCCGAGTCGACTAGGCCGTGTCCGATCATCACGTGAGACGGACTAGTCATCGTCGGTGAACATCTTCATGTTGATCGATCTTCCATACGACTCGTGTTCGACCTTTCGGTCTCTGTGTTCCGAGGCCATGTCCTGTACATGCTAGGCTCGTCAAGTTAACCCTAAGTGTTTTGCATGTGTAAAATTGTCTTACACCCGTTGTATGTGAACGTAAGGATCTATCACACCCGATCATCATGTGGTACTTCGAAACGACAAACTTTAGCAATGGTGCATAGTTAGGGGAGAACACTTATTGAAATTGTTGTAAGGGATCATCTTATTTACTACCGTCGTTCTTAGTAAACAAGATGCATAAACATAATAAACATCACATGCAATTATATAGTAGTGACATGATATGGCCAATATCATATAGCTCCATCGATCTCCATCTTTGGGGCTCCATGATCATCTTGTCACCGGCATGACACCACGATCTCCATCATCGTGTCTTCGTAAAGTTGTCACGCCAACGACTACTTTTACTTCTATGGCTAATGCGTTTAGCAATAAAGTAAAGTAATTTACATGGCGTTCTTCAATGACACGCAGGTCATACAAAAAATAAAGACAACTCCTATGGCTCCTGCCGGTTGTCATACTCATCGACATGCAAGTCGTGATTCCTATTACAAGAACATGATCTCATACACCACAATATATCATTCATCATTCATCATAACTTCTGGCCATATCACATCACATGACAATTGCTGCAAAAACAAGTTAGACATCCTCTAAATGTTGTTGCATCTTTTACGTGGCTGCAATTGGGTTCTAGCAAGAACGTTTTCTTACCTACGAATAACCACAACGTGATTTTGTCAACTTCTATTTACCCTTCATAAGGACCCTTTTCATCGAATCCGCTCCAACTAAAGTGGGAGAGACAGACACCCGCCAGCCACCTTATGCAACTAGTGCATGTCTGTTGGTGGAACCAGTCTCACGTAAGCGTACGTGTAAGGTTGGTCTGGGCCGCTTCATCCCACCATACCGCTGAAGCAATAAAAGACTAGTAGTGGCAAGCAAGTTGACAAGATCCACGCCCACAACAAAATTGTGCTCTACTCGTGCAATAGAGAACTACGCATAGACCTAGCTCATGATGCCACTGTTGGGGAACGTTGCAGAAAATTAAAATTTTCCTACGGTTTCACCAAGATCCACCTATGAGTTCATCTAAGCAACGAGTCAAGGGAGTGAGTTTGCATCTACATACCACTTCCAGATTGCATGCGGAAGCGTTCAAGGGAAGGGTGATGATGGAGTCGTACTCGCCGTGATTCAGATCACCGATGACCAAGTGCTGAATGGACAGCACCTCCGCGTTCAACACACATACGGAACGGACGACGTCTCCTCCGTCTTGATCCAGCAAGGAGGAAGGAGAGGTTGAGGAAGATTGCTCCAACGGCAGCACGATGGTGTGGTGGTGTTGGTGCAGCAGTACTCCGACAGGGCTTCGCCAAGCACGTAACGGAAGAGGAGAGGTGTTGGGCAGGGGAGGGGCTGCGCCTTTGGATGTGTACAGCAGCCCTCCCCTCACCCCTCTATTTATAGGGGAAGTGGCAAGGGGGGTCGACCCCTCTAGATGGGATCTAGAGGGGGGCGGCGGCCAGGGAGGGGGGACTTGCCCCCCAAGCAAGGGGGGCGCCCCCCTTAGGGTTTCCCCCCAACCCTAGGGGCATGGGCCCAAGGTGGGGGGCGCGCCCAGCCCTCCAGGGGCTGGATCCCTGCCCCTTGCAGCCCATGTGGCGCTCCGAGATGGGTGGCCCCTCCCGGTGGACCCCCGAAACCTCTCTGGTGGCCCCGGTACAATACCGATACGCCCCCGAAACTTTCCGGTGTCCGCATGACAACTTCCCATATATAAAACTTCACCTTCGGACCATTCGGGAACTCCTCGTGACGTCTGGGATCTCATCCGGGACTCCGAACAACATTCGGTAATCAAATACAAGTCTTCCTAATAACCCTAGCGTCACCAAACCTTAAGTGTGTAGACCCTACGGGTTCGGGAGACATACAGACATGACCGAGACGACTCTCCGGTCAATAACCAACAACGGGATCTGGATACCCATGTTGGCTCCCACATGTTCCATGATGATTTCATCGGTTGAACCACGATGTCGAGGATTCGATCAAACCCCGTATACAATTCCCTTTGTCAATCGGTACGTTACTTGCCCAAGACTCGATCGTCGGTATCCCAATACCTTGTTCAGACTCGTTACCGGCAAGTCACTTTACTCATACCGTAATGCATGATCCCGTGACCAACCACTTGGTCACTTTGAGCTCATTATGATGATGCATTACCGAGTGGGCCCAGAGATACCTCTCCGTCATACGGAGTGACTAATCTCAGTCTCGATCCGTGTCAACCCAACAGACACTTTCGGAGATACCTGTAGTGCACCTTTATAGTCACCCAGTTACGTTGTGATGTTTGATACAACCAAAGCACTCCTACGGTATCCGGGAATTACACGATCTCATGGTCTAAGGAAGAGATACTTGACATTGGAAAAGCTCTAGCAAACGAACTACACGATCTTGTGCTATGCTTAGGATTGGGTCATGTCCATCGCATCATTCTCCTGATGATGTGATCCCGTTATCAACGACATCCAATGTCCATAGCCAGGAAACCATGACTATCTGTTGATCAACGAGCTAGTCAACTAGAGGCTCACTAGGGACATATTGTGGTCTATGTATTCACACGTGTATTATGATTTCTGGATAATACAGTTATAGCATGAATAAAATAAAATTATCATGAACAAGGAAATATAATAATACTTTTATTATTGCCTCTGGGGAATATTTCCAACATTAAAACCTCGCGAGCCCTTGGAGGGCTCACCTCAGGACAAGGGCGCTTCTACAACAATAGGGCCCGCTCGGGACGCACGAGATCGAAGATAAGTCGCAACAACTACTCCCCCTAGGTCCACAGCGACGCGTTCCAAATCCTATTTTCAAAGGCATAACGTAATTTCATACATTATAAGGGGCCCCCCTTCAAAAACGCTTTCACGCCCCGCATGGCCGTCCCCGAAGATTTTTTGCATACAGGTCAAGGCAAAAGGGAAATGCATGCCTAGCTAGATGCGCTGCCCCGGCGCCGTCCTCGTCGTCTTCATCCGCCCCACCTGCGCTTTCATTGGCGTCGTCCTCATCACGACCGCGTCATCCTTGGGAGCGAATTTGGCGGCCAGGGCGTCCACGTGGTCGTCCACCCAGTCCGCCAGGATGTCCTGGATGACCCTGGGCACGGGGACTATGGCAACGTCAAAGTCAAAATGAGGGTCAAGGTTGAGAAGTTGACTGAAGATGCGAACACACGCCCGAGAAGGCCTCAGATCCTCTCTTCAATGAGCTCGTGAGCCCTCGTGGCTTGGTCCTCTAGACAGGTCACGATCTCAGTGAAGAAGCGGAAGTGGCTGGCGTTGTCATTCGCGTGCGGGTGGGAGACGCTCTCCTCGCAGATGGTTTCCAAGGCCCGGTTGGCCCTGACCCTGAGGTCCTGGAGCATCAAGGAATGCATGCGCTGGATTGTCCGGCGGTGGCATGCTTCATTTGCATTCTTCTCCACGAGAGATGCAGCACCCTCAACCTGCTGCTGAAGTTAGGATAGGTCAGCGCGAGCGGAGGACAGGTCGGCTTGAGAGGGGGCCTGAGCTTCCTTGGCGGCCCTCTCATGTTGTTCCTCCGCGTCCAGCTTTGTCTTGAGGCGGTGGTCCTGCCCTTAAGCTTGTCCTCCAGGAGCTCCAACTTTGGGTGGTACTCGTCGGCAAGAGCCGCGCGAACCTTCGCCACCCTCTGGTCGACCTCCTGCTGGATCTCGGCTCCGGAGCAATGATGATGTCCTCAGCCGTGGCTACCTGGCGCTCCCTCACTTCCAGCTGCTCAAGCTCCAGGCTGCGCTCCAAGACCTCCAGCACCAGCATCTCCTCGCATTCCTGGACCTCCTTCTCATTGGAGGGCGCCTCGCTTAGTGTTGCTACCAGGGCAGCCCTGCGCTTGGATCTGCCGCTCGAGGGTGGCGTTCATAGCTTGAAGCTTCCACTCCCGCTCCTCGGCTGCCTCACTACGGCGGTCGGCGGCTCGGGCTTCCTCCTGAGCACGGGACCTAGCACCGCGAGAGTCGGTGAGTGACACACGGCGCGCGCGGGTGCGCTTGTGCTAAAGGCGTCCGAGGTTGATGACTACCTTCAGCTAGCGCCACTCATGCGCCAAGCGGAGGTTCTCCGTCTCAAGGCGGGCATCAACATCGGCAAGCTCCCCTTCAAGCCGGCTCAGCACGCCCATCGCCTCCCGAAAAAGCTCATGGCGGACGACACTATGCCCGCGCGCGAGCTCCAGCGCACGGCCGAGCACATCCTCTGTGCCAGGGGTTGCCGGAGAGGCGCAGAGTGGCTCGCCTGCCTCTAGCAGGGGGCTGAAGGCCGGCGCCTTCTTGGCCGCTGAGGCAGTCCTGGACTAGGGGGTGTCCGGACTGCCGGATTATCATCATCAGCCGGACTCCAAGACTATGAAGATACAAGATTGAAGACTCCGTCCCGTGTCCGGATGGGACTTTCCTTGGCGTGGAAGGCAAGCTTGGCGATACGGATATGTAGATCTCCTACCATTGTAACCGACTCTGTGTAACCCTAGCCCTCTCCGGTGTCTATATAAACCGGAGGGTTTTAGTCCGTAGGACAACACAACCATTACAACAATCATACCATAGGCTAGCTTCTAGGGTTTAGCCTCCTTGATCTTGTGGTAGATCCACTCTTGTACTACCCATATCATCAATATCAATCAAGCAGGAGTAGGGTTTTACCTCCATCGAGAGGGCCCGAACCTCGGTAAAAACATCGTGTCCCTTGTCTTTTTACCATCCACCTAGACGCACATTTCAGGACCCCCTACCCGAGATCCGCTGGTTTTGACACCGACATTGGTGCTTTCATTGAGAGTTCCTCTGTGTCGTCACCGATAGGCTTGATGGCTTCTTCAATCAACAACAACGCCGTCCAGGGTGAGGCTTTTCTCCCCGGACAGATCTTCGTGTTCGGCGGCTTTGCACTGTGGGCCAATTCACTTGGCCATCTGGAGCAGATCGAAAGCTACGCCCCTAGAAATCAGGTCAGGTTTGGAAGCCTAAACTTCACGGCCGACATCCGCGGAGACTTGATCTTCGACGGATTCAGGCCACAGCCGAGCGTGCCACGCTGTCACGATGGGCATGATTTAGCTCTGCCGCGGACAAGGTAATCGAGGTCGCACACGAGTCCGCTCGACCCACAGCCGGAGCAGCATCGCGCTACCGAGGATGGGTGGCTGACACCGCCTCGGGAGCCGCAACTCATCGCGGCGATGGAGCCAATCTCGACCTTGTCCCTTATAAAGCTCGTGACTCGAGGCGCCGGACTCCTTGCCGGACTCAACCTCCTGCGCCCCGCCAATCGAATCCGATTGGGCGCCCGATCATGGAGTTCACCGCCGCGGATATCTTTCAGCACTCACCCTTTAGCGACATCCTAAATTCGCTAAAGCATCTCTCGTTATCAGGAGAACCCTGGCCGGACTACGGTCAGGAAGGTTGGGATGCGGACGACGAATAAATTCAAAACCCACCCACCACCCACTTTGTAGCCACTGTCGACGATCTAACCGACATGCTAGGCTACGACTCCGAAGACATCGACGGTATGGACGACGATGCCGGAGACGATCAAGAACCAGCGCCTACGGGGCACTGGAAGACCACCTCGTCATACGACATATACATGGTGGATACCCCGAAGGATGGGACGGCGAAGAAGCAGCGGAGGCAGATTCTTCTAAGAAATAGCCCAAGCGCCAACGTCAGCGGCGCCGCTCTAAATCACGCCACAGCAAGAATGGAGATTCCGGCGCCGGAGATAATAACACCCCAGAGAGTGCTGAAGACAACCCCCTCCAGCAAGATTCAGCACAGGAGGACGGGGAAACCAGCCCTCGAGAGAGAGCGGCAGACGAGGAGGATGAAAACTACATGCCTCCCTCCGGAGACGAGGCAAGCCTTAACGACGACGAATTCATCGTGCCAGAGGATCCCGTCGAACAAGAGCGTTTTAAACGCAGGCTTATCGCCACGACATATAGCCTAAAGAAAAAGCAGCAACAGCTTCAAGCTGATCAAGATCTGCTGGCCGACAGATGGACCGAGGTCCTCGAGGCCGAAGAGTATGAACTCGAAGGCCCCTCCAAGAGCTACCCAAAACGCAAGTTGCTCCCCCGACTAGAAGAGGAAGCATACAAACCTTCATCACCAGCGCACAATACGGCAGACCGACCACCCCGTGGTCGTGGCAGAGAGGCATCTAGGCCCTCCATTAGGACCGTACCCCGGCACCGCTCGAAAAGTACGAAGCCACGAGGGAATGCACCGGACTTGCGGGATATATTGGAGGACAAGGCAAGACAATCCAGATCTAACTACGGATCACGTGGGCGCCCCACGACCCACGACGACCACCGTCGCACCGGATACAGCAACTCCGGCTGGGCCGAACACAGTAGACAACGCTCTCTCGAGCTACGTCGTGATATCGCTCAATATAGAGGCACCACACACCCACTATGCTTCACAGATGAAGTAATGGATCATCAAATCCCTGAAATGTTTAAACCCGTGAACATTGAATCCTACGATGGCACAACAGACCCCGCGGTTTGGATCAAGATTATCTCCTTCATATCCGGATGGCCCGGCGGCATCTCCACGCCATCAAGTATCTCCCACTCAAGCTTAAAGGACCAGCTCGGCATTGGCTTAATAGCGTGCCTTGCAGAGTCAATTGGGTGTGGGAGGACCCGAAGCCGCATTCCTTGACAACTTCCGGGCACATATGTGCGACCACCGACGCCGATGACCTAAGCCACATAATTCAGCAGCTGATTTAATCGCCGATAGTTCGGACACGGTTCTTAACAAAGAAAAATCAAATCGTCGACTGTCCGGATGCAGAGGCCCTCGCTGCCTTCAAACATAACATCCGCGACGAATGGCTGGCCCGGCACCTAGGGCAGGAAAAGCCGAAATCCATGGCAGCCCTCACATCACTCATGACCCGCTTCTGTGCGGGAGAAGATAGCTGGCTAGCTCGCAGCAACAATCTCAGTAAAAATGCTGGCAGTCCGGATACTAAGGACCACAATGGCAGGTCGCGTCGAAACAAAAACAAACGCCGCGTTAACGGCGATAACAATGAGGATACGGCAGTCAACGCCGGATTCAGAGGCTCTAAACCCGGTCAGCGGAAGAAGCTATTCAAAAGAACTACTCCGGGTCCGTCCAATTTGTACCGAATACTCGACCGCTTCTGCGGATACATGGCACTTCAAAAGCCAGCTTAATCACACCAACAGAGACTGTTGGGTATTCAAGCAGCGAGCAAGTTAATTGCCGAAAACAATGACAAGGGGCTGCACAATGACGAC
This sequence comes from Aegilops speltoides, assembly GCA_021437245.1. Taxonomy (NCBI): domain Eukaryota; kingdom Viridiplantae; phylum Streptophyta; class Magnoliopsida; order Poales; family Poaceae; genus Aegilops; species Aegilops speltoides. The sequence continues at coordinate 108,815,052 of CM038144.1, read as the reverse complement.
GAGGAAGAGACCTGGCCGCCAACAAGAGAGGATGTAGGGTTTTCCCCACAAGTGCGGACGATAAACATGATATACGCAACCCATATACCCAAAAGGGAGCGGAGGCGCACTTAGGGACGATATGCGATGGAGCGATCGCCTCAAGTTCAATCCATGGTCCTCTTGCCCGATCACTTTCGATCGAAGGGACCACCCTACCAGTATCCGTCATGGTGGGTTCGCCGCATTGGTTTTAGACCCAATCGTCGATGGATTTCACCTCACTAGAGTCCTGATGGACGGCGGCAGCAACCTGAACCTGCTTTATCAGGATACAGTGCGCAAGATGGGTATAGACCCCTCAAGGATTAAACCTACAATGACAACCTTCAAAGGCATCATACCAGGTGTTGAGGCCAATCAGCAGCTCGATCACTGAAGTGGTCTTCGGATCCCCGGATAATTTCCGAAGCGAGGAGTTAATCTTCGACATAGTCCCGTTCCGCAGTGGCTATCATGCTCTACTCGGACGAACCGCGTTTGCAAAATTCAATGCGGTACCGCATTATGCATACCTCAAGCTCAAGATGCCAGGCCCTCGTGGAGTCATCACGGTCAACGGAAATACTGAACGCTCCCTCCGAATGGAGGAACACACAGCGGCTCTCGCGGCAGAAGTACAGAGCAGCCTCTTAAGGCAATTTTCGAGTCCGGCCGTTAAACGACCGGACATGGCCAAACGCGCCCGAAGTAACATCAACCAAGACCACCTGGTACATTCCGAGCACGTGTATTAATGCGGCCCCAACCCCAGCCCTTGCATGATTGCAAGACTAGCTCTTCGCGTACATTATTACACCCTAGAGATACCATGGGCATAGGGGGAGGGGCACGACCACGAAAGGCCCAGAGTGCGGCTTAACCACACTAGGGGCTCCCAAGTGTGTCACTCTTTTTCTTTTTTTCCCACAGGACTCTGTTCATCAGAGGCCCTGTCCGGCAGTAGATCTGCCTAACTCACGATGCAACAGCCAGGGAAGGACAAAGGCTACGCCAAACACTCAGGTGGTCTCCATTACGAGCATTAAATTTGTTAAATACAACAGTCCGTAGCCTACCCCTGGATGGGGATATGTTTAATTAGTCCAATCCCTTGCTTACCGCACTATTTGTATCGTTCTGCACTTATAGCAGAATTCCCTGAATAAACAATGCAACAATTTTTACCTATAATTGCATTGCCTTTTTTTACATATATGTTCATTAATGACATCTTGCACCCGTACATTTTGGTACGTCCGAACACACCAGGGGCTTACGTTCCCCGTATTATGGTGTGATAAGTCCGAACACTTTCACAAGTGCGGCACCCCGAACTTATAGCATTATATGCATCGGCTCCGAATCATGTCTTGGGTCAATAGTTGGGTTTGCCTGCCCCATGTTTTGGTGCCTTACGCTCCATTCCGTCGACTAAGGTAGACTGGAGAACCACTGCGATTACAAGCACCGGTTGAGCTGGGGCGCCTCGAAGGAGAAAGCTAAACTGATCGTCATGATAAGGCGAGAGACTGGTCGCTGTTCGAGAGGTCTTTTGAGTCCCTAAAGACTTATGCCGCTTTGAGCGAGGAACCGGCCGTGTCTGCCCAGCGTGATAGCGCCCAACTCGGTCTTCCGAATACTAGGGGCTTCACCAAATTTAAAATTATAGAATTCTATGGCTAAGTGAGAGTGTTCAAGCATTATAAGTCCGGTTGCCTTGTTCGCTGTGTTGAGCGCCTCCTAGATGGACCCAAAATGGGAACAAGAGTTCTCAAGTTTATCCCGAACACCCCAAAGACTGTGGCATGGGGGCTGAAGCCGACGACTTGCCATCTCTCGATTTAATAAACGGCCGCACGAAGGTAATATTTTAAATCAATAAGCGTTGCTTAGCGATATGAACAAAGTTTTCAGCGCACAGATAACACATTGCGAAGTTTACTCAATAATTACATCTCTGGGCACTCATCCGCAATCTTGCGGGCACCCTTCAGACAGTCTTATAGTACATCTCGGCGTCGATACTCCTTGCCCATCGGGCGGCGCGTCGGTGATAAGCCTCTCCGCATCCAGCCTGCCCCAAAGCACCTTTGCGCGAGCAAGGCCCGACGGCACCTTCAATGCAAAGGAGCACTTGATGACCTCCACCCGAGGGCACGATCCACCAGCCGCCAGACGAGGCCGGTAGCTCCCGTGCATGGCCTCTCCAGTGCCACACCGGACTATGAGGCCCTTCATGGCCTGCTCGGCTACCTTGTGGAGCTCGACCAGCTGCTTCACTGGTCGCTAGGGGCACTGGATGTCCGCCTCGAGTACTTGAGACCGAAGACCTTCTCCGCTGAGCTCCCTCCTCACCAAGGTAGAATGCGGCGGCATCAGACACACTGCAAGGCAGATCTGCAAACGCCCCTGGAGGGCTCCGAATTCGGGTAAGTAACAGGTAATTTACATTAACATGCTTGCTTTGCATGAAAAATGCCTTACCCGCCGCTATTTTCTACACATCGTCAATCTCCTGGAGGGCCTTACGGGCCTCGGCCTTAGCGGCTTTGGCACTTTCAAGAGCCGAGGCAAGCTCGGACTCTCGAGTCTTCGAGTCGCGCTCCAAACTCTCATGCTTTTTCATGAGAGCCTGGAGCTCTTGCCACACCTCCGCCACCCGCACCTCATGCTTCTCTCGCTCCGCCTGCTCATGTCGCATTATGCGTCGACGCAGACACGGCCTCCTTCAGGGTTGCCACCTCGTTCGTGGCCCCTGCAGTACCCACGTTATCCTTGTTATTTCTACTACAACCAAAATCCTTTTCTGTGAGGTACATATTTAAAAGTGGTGTTACTCACCTTATTTGTCCTCGAGCTGCTTCTTGGCAAGGCCGAGCTCTTGCTCGGACCGCTCGAGGTCCTGCTTCAAAGCACCGACCTCCGCAACAAGGTCTGGCAGAGGTCAGCAACACAGCCTGCAAACCCATATTGACATAATTTTTAGCACTCACAGATATCTTTGTTAGATCCTCACCCAGTTTTTTTTCCAACACCGAACCGAGCATCGGGGGCTACTGTCTATGCGGTATTACATTACATATTTTGAACTTCTTACCTCAAAGCCCGTTAGAAGGCTACTACAAGCTTGGTCAGCCCGCTCTTGGCGAGCTGAACCTTCCGAATCACCGCACTCATGATAGTGTGGTGTTCTTCCTCGATGGAAGCACTGTTAAGCGCCTCCAACAAGTTTTCCGGCGCCTCCGGTTGGACGGGGGCTGCCGGCGTCACGGTCTTGCCCTTCTTACGAAGGGGCGGCCTGCCGGACTCCGAACCATCATGGTTCCGCACAGAGTCCGGTGCAAAGTCCGGGAGGCTGCCTTGCGGCACCTCCGGAGCCTCCTCCTGATGGGTCTCCTCCTGGGATCCCACCTCGACGTTGTCAGCGTCACGGGGGGTGGAGGCGGTCGGAATGGAATCCACGTCCGACGGAGCCAAGGACCCGCTCAATGAAGCGGGAAGATCATCATCGGCCGGACTACACCAGTATGCGGCATTAGAAGGACACTATGTGACACAAAAGATAAATTATAAATCATTCAGGAATCCGGATACTTACGATCTTGCCGGAGGCCTGGCCCTTGAGGGCCACTCTTCGTCGCCAGCGTTGGCGTTGGCGGAGCTGTCCGGGGGATGGGTCCTTCCCCTCTTGGACCCTTCGGCCTCCCCCATTGGGGAAGCCTTCCTCTTCCTCACTCCCTCCTCTGGGAGAGAGTCCTCTTTCTCCTCCTCGTCTTCGGGGGAGGAGTCCGCCTCGGAGACATCGGACGATGAGTCCGATATCACCTGGCGCCGGGAACTTCTTCAGGTTCCCGTGGCCTTCTTCTTGGCCTTCTTCTCCGGCACCACATAAAGTGCCGGGACTAGCAGCCCCGTTAAATGGGCGTCCGCTGGGTCTTCGGGAAGGGGAGCCGGACAGTCTACCTATCCTGACGTCCTCTGCCAGTCCTGTCAAAGGCATTGGGAGTTTTAAATCCCACATAGAGTCAAACTATGAAAGAAAATAAATGTCCCATAGAGGATAACAAAGCTTACCTCGCCGGCCGGGCGCTTGGTGCTGAATCCGCGGTCTTCCGTCGCGGATGCGGGGGCTTCTCCGCCCTTGAACAGCACCCTCCAGGCGGCTTCGTACGTCGTGTCGAAGAGCCCGCTCAAGGCCTGGTGCTGTGCCGGATTGAACTCCCACAAAGTAAAGGCCCGCTGTTGGCAGGGGAGAATCCGGCGGACGAGCATGACCTGGATCACATTGACAAGCCTAAGCTTCTAGTTCACCAAGGTCCGAGACAGGATCGAGTCTGTCAGCTCCTCCGAACTTCCCCATAGCAAGCCCTTCTTTTTCCAGGAGGTGAGCTGCATAGGGGCACCAGATCTGAACTCGAGGGCAGCTTCCCATTTAGGGTCCCGTGGCTCGGTGATATAGAACCACCCCGATTGCCACCCTTTGATGGTTTCCACAAAGGCGCCCTCGAGCTAGAGGACGCTGGGCATCTTGCCCACCATGGCGCCCAAGACTCCGCTTGGGCGCCCTTCACTACCTTCGCTTGACGTTGAAGGTCTTGAGCCAAGTCGAAGTGGGGCCGGATGCAGAGAAAGGCCTCGCACACGACGATAAACGCCGAGATGTTGAGGATGAAGTTCGGCGCCAGATCGTGGAAATCCAGGCCGTAGTAGTACATGAGCCCCCGGACGAAGGGATGAAGTGGGAAGGCCAGTCCGCGGAGGAAGTGGGGAAGGAATACGACCCTCTCATGGGGCCTGGGGGTGGGGATGAGCTGCCCCTCGTCGGGCAGCCGGTGCGCGATGTCGCTGGAAAGGTATCCGGCGCCGCGCAGCTTTGCGATGTGCTCCTCCGTAACGGAGGAGGCCAACCACTTGCCTCCCGCTCCGGACATGACTAGAGGAGGTTGAGACGAGATGTGCGGACTTGGGCGCTGGAGCTCGAGTGCGCAGAGAAGGATAAGCAAAGGAGGAAGAAGGCGTAGGTGAAAAGGTGGATCCTTATCCCCTTATATATAGGCGGACGAAGACTATGCGTCCCCACCGGCCTGGTAAAACTCGCTTATCTCCCAAGCGCCACCATCAATGGCGCGGTTGGGTTACCCACGTCCATATTGATGGGAATCCCGGAATAAGGGGAACACGATCTCTGCTCCGACAAGACGTGCCAAGGAAACCGCTTCACTAAACGCGCTGAGGTGGTATAATAAAAAACGATTCAAGTAAAGGCTTGCTAGTGGCGTGACGTCATGCCACAAAATACGTCAGCAGATTTAACTTGTGTGCATATTATTCTCTCTACGGTAGCATGTGGAAATTATTTTGCAGAGCCGGACACTATCCTGGTGTTCACAATCTTCTATGAATTATTCGGAGGAGGAACCCGCCTTGCAATGCCGAACAATATGCACGCTGGACTCATCGTCATTGAAGCCTGGTTCAGGGGCTACTGAGGGAGTCCTGGACTAGGGGGTGTTCGGACAGCCGGACTATCATCGTCAGCCGGACTCCAAGACTATGAAGATACAAGATTGAAGACTCCGTCCCGTGTCCGGATGGGACTTTCCTTGGCGTGGAAGGCAAGCTTGGCGATACGGATATGTAGATCTCCTACCATTGTAACCGACTGTGTAACCCTAGCCCTCTCCGGTCTCAGATAAACCGGAGGGTTTTAGTCCGTGAGGACAACACAACCATTACAACAATCATACCATAGGCTAGCTTCTAGGGTTTAGCCTCCTTGATCTCGTGGTAGATCCACTCTTGTACTACCCATATCATCAATATCAATCAAGCAGAGTAGGGTTTTACCTCCATCGAGAGGGCCCAACACAGGTAAAAACATCATGTCCCTTGTCTCCTGTTACCATCCGCCTAGACGCACAGTTCGGGACCCCCTACCCGAGATCCGCCGGTTTTGACACCGACTGCCGCTCTCCGGGTCTTGGCGAAGGTGCTGGGCGGCACGGTCTCGCTTCTAAAAGATGAAGCCGACGTTGGGGTTGCCCAGCCACTGGTGATGACCAATGGAGGAGCCCTCGGCACGCCTCCTGCGTCCCAGGACTGACCGAGAAGGGAGAATGCTGGGAGCACAGGCTCACGGCCTCCTAGTGGCGCATCCACGTCGCGGATAGGCCCCCTGCCTCGCGCGGGTGTCTGATGCAGAGGGCGCAAAACCATGAGTGGACCATGGACCTTTGGAGGTTGCTTCGCAGAAGGTTTCACCGCCGCAGCCGGAGGGATCCTGAAGAGCCAGGATCAGGAAGGGATGCGACATGCAGAAAATCACAAAGATAAGGTACATACTCATCTACAGCTATGTACTTCCTCTGCTTCAGCGGCCGGTAGGCGTCACCGCTGCAGCTTGGAGGCCCCTTCCTCTTGCGGAGTGCTTCAAGGTTCAGGCAAAGCAGGCCAAGGTTCAGGGCATGACTCTTTGCAGCTGGAGCACCCCCGGGGCTTCAGGGGCGGCGGCCTGAGGAGCATCAGGCCGCACCTGCTCACCAGCCTTAGGAGCATCAGGCAGCACGAGCTCTCCAGTATCCACCTCAGGAGCGCTCGCCGGAGCTTCAGGAGCGGCTACCTCGAAAGCGCCTGGCAACACCCGCTCCCCAGCGGTCGCCTCAGGAGTACTCGAGGGCGTTCGCCCCCTGCGTCTTCATCCGGGGCGCACGCCACGGGGTGAACAAGCATTGGAGCCACCAAGACAGGGTTCTCACGAGGCCCTTCAAAGCCTGCCGGGGGAAGCCCCCACTCATCAAAGAGAGGCATCTGCCTCACGAAGTCCTCTTTGTACGAGCAAAGGTACAAGAGGCAACTATCCTCCGGAAGCGCGTCAGGTGCGGGGCCGCCTGTCAGGAGCTCGAGCATCGCATGCAACATCTTGGAAGGAAGCAAAGGCACTTGAAGCCTCATGGGATCCTTGGAGCTAGTGAAGGTTCACATTGGGCGAGAATGGCGCTGGAGCGGGGCGATGCACCACCGGATGAACTCCTTTGTAACGCGTACGATGCGGCTACACCTCCCACGTGTTGAGGCACGACTTAGAGGCATAACCGCATTGTGGTTGTTTCGCAAGAAGGGTCATCTTCACATAATCCCATGTAATGAACAAGAAAGGGATAATGAGTTGGCTTAGAATTGCCACTTCACACAAGTACTTAACTAAATCATACATCATTCAGAGTACACACATAGGTCCGTCTACGGACAAATCCAAAAGAATGAAGACAACCCCAAATGGTAGATCCCCGATCATCCCAACTGGGCTCCACTATTGATCATCCGAAAAAAAACATAGTAATGTCCAAGATCCTCATCGAAATCCCAAATGAGCTCGGTCACCTGCATTGATATCATCGGCACCTACAACAGTTTGGTAGTATCTTGTGAGTCACGAGGACTCAGCAATCTCCCTGCGAGATCAAGGCTATTTAAGCTTAAGGGTAGGACAAGGTAATGAGGTGGAGTTGCAGCAATTGATAAGCAAAATATAGTGGCTAACAGGCGAGTACAAGAGTAGGAAGAGAAACTACACAACGGTCGTCATCTGAAGTGATCGAGACATAACCCAAACCATGTTCACTTCCCGGACTCCGCCGAGAAGATACCATCATGGCTACATACGTGGTTGATGCATTTTAATTAAGTCAAGTGTCAAGTTATCTACAACTGGATATTAACAAATTCCCGTCCGATACATAACCACGGGCACGGCTCTTGAAAGTTTATACCATGCAGGGGTGTCCCAACTTAGCCCATTATAAGCTCTCCCGACCAACGAAGGATATTCCTTCTCCCGGGAAGACCCAATCAATCTCGGAACCCCGGTTACAAGACATTTTGGCAATGGTAAAACAAGACCAGCAAGACCGCCGAATGTGCCGACAAATCCCGATAGGAGCTGCACATATCTCATTCTCAGGGCACACTGGATGGGCAACACATCGGGTTGGCATAGACCATGGTTGCCCAGGGGGCGCCGGAAATCGTTCGGTTCGAACCAACACTTGGAGAAGAACTGGCCCGGGGGGGTTAAAATAAAGATGACCCTTGGGTTGGCCTGCCCAAGGGACGGTTATAGGTTTTTAGGCCAATGTAAAACCAAAGTTGGGCCTTGCTAGAGGAGTTTTATTCAAATCCAACTGTCAAGTGGTTCCCATAAACCCAGCCGCGTAAGGAACGCAAAATAAAAGAACACAACATCGGCATGACGGAAACTAGGGCGACAAGAGTGGAACAAAACAACAGGCAAAAGGCCGCGCCTTGCACCCTTTACCAAGTATATAGATGCATTAGGTAAAATAAGAGATGTTGTGATATCCCAACATAAACTTGTTCCAACATGGAGCAATCTTCAACTTCACCTGCAACTAGCAATGCTATAAGAGGGGGCTGAGCAAAAGCGGTAACTTAGCCAAACAACGGTTTCTAGGAAAGGTGGGTTAGAGGCTTGACATGGCAATACGGAAGGCATGGTAAACAAGTGGTAGGTAGCGCAACATAGCAATAGAGCGAAGTAACTAGCAAGCAAATATAGAAGTGATATCATGGGTAATGGTCATCTTGCCTGAAATCCCGTAAGAAAGAAGAACGGGTCCAAGAAGAAGACAAACGGACGTAGTCGAACGAATCCACACAACTCCGGAATGAAACCGAAGCTAACAAGAGAAGCAAACAACATGGTAAACCAACAAGCATAAGCCTGGCATGATGCACAAACAAGTATGATGCATGTCCGGTGTAATAAGGCATGGCATGGCAAAGTGCGACAAACAAAACTACAAGTTAAGTGGAGCTCAATATGCAATGAGTTGCATATCGACGAAACACCACATCCATTTATTTAGTTCGCTCTCGTTTATGTACCCAACAACATTAAATGTTATTCATAATGGTAAGGGGTCAAGCATAATAAAACTGCCTAGGTAGGCAAATTTAGATGAGGCCGGAAACAACAAACAACAACTCCGGAAAATCCCCATGTGCATAGTTTGAGTTTGGTACTGTTCTGCCTATTACATAATTTTAGAGTTGTTAAGCATGCAAAGTAAGTGCACCAAGTTAAACTAGGCATTTATTCAACCCCATTTACATATATAGTTTATTAAAATTGGAGCTACGGTTATTTTGTTATGAAATAAATCATTTTAACATGGCATTTATGCAAAATTAAACAAACAGCAAGTTTAACCATTTTAAACATGGATGAAAGTGGCATGATGTGAGACTAGATGAAATCCTAAGCATTTTACATATATAAATTATTTACATATATGATGCACCACTTGTGAGTTATTAAATGCATGAACTCTAGGGGTTTTTCTGCAAAACTGTAATTCAGTGGATAATAGTTTAATTCACGGATCTGGGAAAAAACATGCCGGGTCGAATCTACTGGCCCAACAGGAGAAAAAAAATAGAGGGGCGTCGGCGGGGTGGCCTCACCATGGGCCAAGCCTAGTTTGGAAGCAGGCCGGCTGGGCCGGTGGAAGGAGGCAGGCCGACGCAGAAGTGAGGGCGTCAGATCGGTCAACGCGGGGACGAGGCATCTCCTCGTTCATTACATGGGAGGCAGAGCAATGCAGAGGAGGCGAGCAGGGCGCCGGTGACCGGGAGCAGAGCTCCGGCGAGCAGGGCAAATGGGCGGCGAGGTCTTGGGCATGGGGATGCTCGGATCAACCAGATCCAGGGTGCGGGGAGCCCGTTCCCGGCGACGGCGGGGCTCGACAGCTTGCGCGGGCTCAGGGCAACGAGGATCCGTTCCAGGACGAAGCAGTGGTAGGCATCCATGGCGACGGAGTATCTGAGAGAGAGAGGGATTAGAGAGAGGGGAAGCCGAAGAAGAGGATGGGAGGAGGAGGCAAGGTGCTGGCCTGCGGGTCGACAGCGGCGACGAGGCTGACGATGTCGTGGAGCTTGTGCGCGAGCAGAGGAGCCCGGGGACTCGGGCGCGCGAGGCTGCAGGAAGCTCCGGCTGGTCGAGGTACTTGGCGATGCGGACGCCGGGGCTTGCAAACTGCTGCTGTTGCTGCCATGATGAGGCAGCAAGGCGAGGGAGGCGAGGCGACGAAGACCTTGGTGCGCCATGGCTCGAAGAAGGCCTCGTGGTGAAGAACTCCGAGAAGTAGTGAACGAGGCGACGACGAGCTCCCTCGGGAGGCGCAGGCATGGCGCCGGTTGAGGAGGCTGGTTTCCGTCCAGATAGAGTGACGGCAGGCAGGGGCTTGCGGTGCTGGTCTCTGGCGAGGTAAGGAGGAGGACGGGGAGGCTGGGGATCAAACCCCTCTCAATCAGGATCGAGAGAGTGAGCTGGAGGCGCAGCTACAGCTTGCGGTGGAGATCGAGCAGAGGAGGCATGGCCTCGGGCTCGAGGAGGGAGGAAGCTGCGGTTTGCTGTGGTTGTTGATGAAGAAGGCAGGGACGAGGCGAGCATGGATCGAGAGGAGTTGAGTGCTTCGGGAGGAAGGGAAGGTGGATCTGGTTGGTGGATTTTTGGATCGGGAGCGATCACAAGGAAGAAGGTAGGGAGTTGGCTGGCTGCGCGAGGAAAAAGAGGGAGGTTGTCGGGCGGCGGCGACGGTGACGGCTGAAGGATTTGGTGGATGGATGGGACAGGGCTAGGGTTTCATCTATTTATAGATAGAGAAGAAGGTTTTGATCATCCGATCAAAATCGGACGGTTGAGAAAAACAGGCTAGGGAAGCTCAAATAAGATAACAGAGATGTTTTATAGATGTTTGGGGATGATCCAGACTCATCGGCCACGACAGCCCGGTTCGGGTTTGGAGCAGTTTTTGGACGCGCGCAGGAGGAGGTCGGTGGCCTGCAGAGAGGTTAGGTGGTTTGGCAAGAGGGAATCGAAAACCTAGTTGGACTCGGATCGGTTAACGAATGCAACGGAGAGAAGTGAGGAGCGGCAACTACGAGCGGATGCAAGTTTTAAGAAAACAATGCCGATGTAATGCAAATGATGACATGAGATGAAATGCATGACATGAACAAAATGCAAAACGAAAGACAAAAACCCAACCACGAAGGAAATAATATATCACATAGCTGGAAATGGCAAGAGTTGGAGTTACAATTATGGAAAGTTACATTTGGGGCGTTACATCCTTCACCACCATCGGCCCCGTCACCCCAACCTTCTTCAATTTGCCCAGCCTGGGCCAGACATGGGCAAGCCGATGGTCAACGAGCTTCGCGTGCCCCCAGCCTGAGCTAGGCACCGCAGGTGTTCGCGGGAGTAGGAGCAGGGGGCTAAGCGTGCCTGCATCCACATACACCCACTGCTTCCGGAGTCCCCTCACATCTGGGCAGAGAGTGAAGTCAATGCCCGAGCGGGATCGTCGCCGCCACGGCCTGGAAGGCCATGCATTCCGAGTACTGGCGACCATCGACCAGGTTGAGTGAGAAGAAATGGCGAAACAAGGCGACGAAGGGAGCAATGCCCACCATAGCTTCGCACATGAAGGCCAAGACGGCGAGGAGGATGATGGATTTGGGGTCCACATGCAGCGCCTGGATCTGGTAATGCGAGATTATGGCATTAAAGAAATCAGAGAAAGGAGGGATTAGGCCATTCAAGAGAGCATGAAGATGGATGGGAATCTCGGTGGCCTCCATGTCGATCTTGGCCCAGGAGGCAGGCCAAGCCGTTGTCCCCTTCCACTCGTTGGAATCGGCGGTGAGGGCTGGCCAACCAGATTGATCACCGTCGACCGCTCAAGAGCAGGCTCCATGATAGGCCGAGATTTAGCCGGGGCATAGGCCTTTCCCTTCTTCTTCGACCACGGGGCCATGGCGTCAAGAGAGGATTGGCACCGGCATTGTATCTAGGAGAAGAGCTGCGGGTAGGTAGTAAAGGGGAGGAGCCAAGGGCGAGCGCGGCGAGTAATGATGGCAAGGTTGCATTAGCAGCAGGCGGCCACCAAGCCTGGCAGTTATCGAGGCGGCGTGGGGATGCCAACATCCCATCAAGCGCCACGCGCCGACCAAGGCTGCAGGAGATTAGGGCCCATGGTGCTACGCACTTGCCCTTTGGCTTTGCCTCAAAACCAAATTCTAGCATGCCTTGGGCCTGGGGGCTACTGTCAGCGTTCTGGGAACGGGGGTAACCAGACTTGCATGCCTGCGGCCCACAGCATGGCTCCATCGACAGCTAGGTATGGCCCACCTTCAGCATCAACAACTCAAGACCCTCGCGAGGGGCCAAGACTCATGAGGCGGATGACACCAAGACCTCCACGAGGAGCGGCCTCCTCAGGCTGGCTCCTGAGGAGCAGAGATTTCTGTGCAAGCCCCACCTCATGAGGTTGGGATGACATGAGCCATGACGACCAAGGCCAGGTGGGCACCAGCAGGTGCAGGACAGTAGTTTCCCCTTTGGTGCTAAGGAGGCAATCACAGGCGCGGAGTCCTGAGGAATCAGCCAAAGGATTCCATTCCAGTGCAACAAGACCAAGACCGGCAGGACAGCGGGATGAAGGTCATCGTCGAGCCCACCACGGCGTCACGACCAGAAGCTTTGCAGGCGAAGACTACTTTTGTCAGGATAAGATGCATTAGTTGTCTCCCTTCGAATTTGGCTGTTGTGGGATCCCTTCCCGCCTTCATTTGAGAAGAGGACCAAGGCCACTATAAATAGGACCTAGCCACGACCATAGGAAGGGATCGGATCCATTCCATCCTCACCAGCTCACCAGCTCACACAAGCACAAGAGCACTCCACCTGAGGTTGTTCTTGATGTACTAGTTCATCCCCAGCCCCTCGAGGCCAATCCATCACAAAGCAGTACTAGGGTTTTACATTGCAAGGTGGCCCGAACCTGGGTAAACTGTTGCATCTCATTTCCTTCCTATTCATCGAGCTAGGCTGTGAGATTGGTGAGAGGGCAGACTAGGGAGTTTGAGTTCTTCACACACACCCTAGAGTTCGAATCTATCTAGGGTCTGCGGAGCCTGAAATCCGATAATGACTATGCAAAGAAAAACGCACACAAAAACAAAACCGACGAGAAAACGTCGAACAAAAAAGAGAGGGCGAATAAAATGGCAAATTTTTGTGAAGTGGGGGAGAGGAAAATGGCAAATAATGTAAATTGTGAGAAGATGATATTTGTGATTAGGAACCTGGTAGATGTTGATGATGTCTCCCCATCAACGGTGCCAGAAACTCCTCTTGATGTCTGCTAGAACTACGTCGGTATTTCCCAGAGAGGGAGGGATGATGCAGCACAGCGATGTTAAGTATTTCCCTTAGTGATGAGACCAAGCTTATCGAACCAATAGGAGAACCAAGCAACACTACCTAAACAGCACCTGCACACAAATAACAAATACTCGCAACCCGACGTATTAAAGGGGTTGTCAATCCCTTTCGGGTAACGGCGCCAGAAGTTGGCAAATGGACGTGAGAGATTTGTAAATATTGATAGATGGAATGCCAAATAAAATAAAAATCAGCAAGGTATTTTTCTATTTTTGGTTTAATAGATCTGAAAATAAAAGCAAAGGAAAATAGATCACAAAGGCAAATATAATAAAAAAGAGACTCGGGGATCGTAAGTTTTACTAGTGGCTTCTCTCGAGAAAAATAGCAAACGGTGGGTGAAAAAATTACTATTGGACAATTGATAGAACTTCAAATAATCATGACGATATCAAGGCAATGATCATTATATAGGCATCACGCCCAAGATTAGTAGACCGACTCCTGCCTGCATCTACTACTATTACTCCACACATCGACCGCTATCCAGCATGCATCTAGTGTATTAAGTTCATGGAAAAACGGGGTAATGCAATAAGAATGATGACATTATGTAGACAAGATCTATTTTTGTAGAAATAGACCCCATCTTGTTATCCTTAATAGCAATGATACATACGTGTCGGTTACCTTTCTGTCACTAGGATCAAGCGCCGTAAGATCGAACCCATCACAAACCATCTCTTCCTATTGCAAGATAAATAGATCAAGTTGGCCAAACAAAACCGAAATATCGGAGAATAAATACAAGGCTATAAGCAATCATGCATATAAGAGATCAATGAAGACTCAAATAACTTTCATGCATAAAAAGATAGATCTAATCATAAACTCAAAGTTCATCGGATCCCAACAAACACACCGCAACAAGAGTTACATCATATGGGTCTCCAAGAGACCATTGTATTGAGAACCAAACGAGAGAGAGGAAGCCATCTAGCTACTAACTACGGCCCCGTAGGTCTACAAAGAACTACTCACACATCATCGAAAAGGCACCAATGGACATGATGCACCCCCCGTGATGGTGTCTAGATTGGATCTGGTGGTTCTGGCACTTGCGGCGGCTGGAATTGATTTTCGTCGAATCACCTAGGGTTTCTGGAATATTGGGGTATTTATAGAGCAAAGAGGCGGTTCGGGGGGCACCCGAGGTGGGCACAACCCACCTGGGCGCGCCTGGGCCCCCTGACACGCCCTGGTGGGTTGCGGTCCCCTCGGAGCACCCCCTAGGTGCTTCTTCGGCCCACTGGATGTCTTCTGGTCCAAAAAATCCACAAAAAGTTTTGTTGCGTTTGGACCAGCAACTGGCACTTGGCACTATGTCAATAGGTTAGTACCAAAAAATGATATAAAATAACTATAAAATGATTGTAAAACATCCAAGAATGATAATATAACAGCATGGAACAATCAAAAACTATAGATGCGTTGGATATGTATCAATCGGTGCCACCGAGTTTCCTATTCGATGCAACCAAGATGAGTCAAAAGTGTGTAACAGTTGGATTTTGTGTGTAGGCTATATATATCCCTCCACCCATTCTTCCTCATTGAGGTGAGCCATTAGAACGTGCCTACACTTCCACCATTCAGTTTCTAAGAGGGAACCACCTACTCATGTGTTGAGATCAAGAGAGTCATTCCAACCTTTTGAACATTGATTTCTAGCCTTCCCCAAGTTGCTTTCCACTCAAATCCTTCTTCCACCATAGCCAAATCTGTGTGAGAGAGAGAGTTGAGTGTTGGGGAGACTATCATTTGAAGCACAAGAGGAAGTAGTTCATCATCTACAGAGCATCTATTACCTTTTGGAGAGTGGTGTCTCCCCGTCGTGATGTGGAGTTGAACCAAGAAGGTTGTAAGGGCAAGGAGATCGCCAAGCTACTTCATGAAGATCTACCCGTGTGAGGCAATTCCTTCATGGGCGATGGCCATGGTGGGATAGACAAGGTTGCTTCTTCGCAGAGCCTTCGTGGGTGGAGCCCTCCATAGACTCGCACAGCCGTTAGCCTTCATGGTTTGAAGTCTCCATCAACGTGAACGTATGATAGCACCACCTATAGAAACCGCACCAAAAACTCTCTGTGCCTCCATTGAGTTTGCACACTCCAATCCCATCCCTTTACATTCTTGCACTTGCATGCTTTACTCTTTCCGCTACTCATAGTCTTACTATGCTTGTGTAAAATGTAATGTGTGTGCCTTAACATGTGCTAAACTCAACCTTAACTTGAAGAAATTAAAAACTGCCACTTTTGCTTGTTAAGGGTTGATCTAATCCCCCCTCATGACCCCTCTTCTTGAATTTGCAATTGGTATTAGATATTTGGTCTCCATTGCTTCGGTTGAATTGCCATTGGAGGAAGATGGATTAGTCTACATTGGGAGTATTGGACGTAGAGTGCCTATTCTTGACGGGGAGTTCTATGGTTCATGGAAACAATGAGATGCTCGAAATTTTCAATGAATATAATTTGAACAAGTATATTCTTAGCCCTTATGTGCCTCCTATTGACCCTTTGCATCTGACTCCCGATGAGTATCTTGACATGGTTCGCAATCTTAGGACCATTGATCTTATCATTAGAGGATTGCCTAGAAATTTTGTTGTTTGTTTGCCAACCTTTGAGTGTGCATATACTCTATGGAATTATCTCGTGGAATACTTTCCAAATTACTCGTTGAAAAATCTAGATGAGATTCTTCAAAAGTCTATTGCTTTTCAGAAATTGAAGCCTAGTGATCCCAAGTTTGATGAATGTCTATTTGAGCTCCGTGATCTTATGCCTGCTAAGGGTAATGTTGGAATCATTAGTAGCATCATCTCAGAGACAATTAGGATTCATAAAATTGAACATTATCATGGTCATAAATCTAATGAATCACTTGCTCTAGGTGATGATCACACACATGATGATGATGACATTGAGCATGGCTATTATGCTGAAGACGAAGAAAGTGATATTGACTATGAGGAGACTATGAGAAATCTTAGTATAATGGCTAACTTACATGGCTACATGGCCGGAGGAAAAGAGTGGACTCTTGATAGTGGATGTACCGATCACATGACCGGAGATAAAGACATGTTCCGTGGGCTTGCTAAAAATGATGGTCCATGCAAGTATGTCACTTTTGGAGACAATTCCAAGTGTAAGGTACTTGGCCTTGGTAAGGTGGCCATTTACAATGATAGCTCTATTCATAATTTTTATGCTCGTTGAATCTCTTGGTTACAGTCTCCTTTCTGTATCTAGACTAGTCGACTTTGGTTTCAATGTTCTATTTGCCGAAGTAGATTACCAAGTGTTTCATAGAAATAATCATATTGTGTTGTCCTATGGACTAAAACCCTCCGGTTTATATAGACACCGGAGAGGGCTAGGGTTACACAGAGTCGGTTACAATGGTAGGAGATCTACATATCCGTATCGCCAAGCTTGCCTTCCACGCCAAGGAAAGTCCCGTCCGGACACGGGACGGAGTCTTCAATCTTGTATCTTCATAGTCTTGGAGTCCGGCTGACGATGATAGTCCGGCTGTCCGGACACCCCCTAGTCCAGGACTCCCTCAGTAGCCCCTGAACCAGGCTTCAATGACGATGAGTCCGGCGCGCATATTGTTCGGCATTGCAAGGCGGGTTCCTCCTCCGAATAATTCATAGAAGATTGTGAACACCAGGATAGTGTCCGGCTCTGCAAAATAATTTCCACATTCTACCGTAGAGAGAATAATATGCACACAAGTTCAATCTGCTGACGTATTTTGTGGCATGACGTCACGCCACTACCAAGCCTTTACTTGAATCGTTTTTTATTATACCACCTCAGCGCGTTTAGCGAAGCGGTTTCCTTGGTACGTTTTGTCGAAGCAGAGATCGTGTTCCCCTTATTCCGGAATTCCCATCAATATGGACGTGGATAACCCAACCGCGCCATTGATGGTGGCGCTTGGGAGATAAGCGAGTTTATCCAGGCCGGTGGGGATGCATAGTCTTCGTCCGCCTATATATAAGGGGATAAGGATCCACCTTTTCACCTACGCCTTCTTCCTCCTTTGCTTATCCTTCTCTGCGCACTCGAGCTCCAGCGCCCAAGTCCGCACATCTCGTCTCAACCTCCTCCAGTCATGTCCGGAGCGGGAGGCAAGTGGTTGGCCTCCTCCGTTACGGAGGAGCCTATCGCAAAGCTGCACGGCACCGGATACCTTTCCAGCGACCTCGCGCACTGGCTGCCCGACGAGGGGCAGCTCATCCCCACCCCCAGGCCCCATGAGAGGGTCGTATTCCTTCCCCACTTCCTCCGCGGACTAGGCTTCCCACTTCATCCCTTCGTCCGGGGGCTCATGTACTACTACGGCCTGGATTTCCACGATCTGGCGCCGAACTTCATCCTCAACACCTCGGCATTTATCGTCGTGTGCGAGGCCTTTCTCTGCATCCGGCCCCACTTCGGCTTGTGGCTCAAGACCTTCATGTAACGCCCTCGATGCGGCTATATCTCCCACGTGTCGAAGCACGACTTAGAGGCATAACCGCATTGAAAGCAATGTCGCAAGTGAGGTAATCTTCGCACAATCCATGTAATACATAAGGGAAAGAGATACATAGTTGGCTTACAATCGCCACTTCACACAATTACATGAATAAAGCATTACATCATCTAGATACAATCAAGGTCCGACTACGGAACCAAAATAAAAGAAGAACCCCAAATGCGACAAAGGACCCTGATCGACCCCAACTGGGCTCCACTACTGATCAACTAGAACGAAACAACACAAAAGGCAAGATCTTCATCGAGCTCCTCCTTGAGCTTGGTTGCGTCACCTGCTCGAAAACATAGGCACCTGCAAACTGGTTTTGGAAGTATCTGGTGAGCCACGGGGACTCAGCAATCTCACACCCGCGAGATCAAGACTATTTAAGCTTAAGGGTAAGGTAAAGGCATGAGGTGGAGCTGCAGCAAGCGACTAGCATATATGGTGGCTAACATACGCAAATGAGAGTGAGAAGAGAAGACAAAGCACGGTCGATAAAAGTATGATCAAGAAGTGATCCTATAGCAACCTACGTCAAGCATAACTCCAACACCGTGTTCACTTCCCGGACTCCGCCGGAAAGAGACCATCACGGTAACACACGCGGTTGATGTATTTTAATTAAGGTCAACTTCAGGTCTTCTACAACCGGACATTAACAAATTCCCATCTGCCACATAACCGCGGGCACGGCTTTCGAAAGATCAAATCCCTGCAGGGGTGTCCCAACTTAGCCCATGACAGGCTCTCGCGATCATCGAAGGAATAGACCTTCACCCAAGACACTCCGATCAGACTCGGTGTCCCGGTACATCAAGACATTTCGACAATGGTAAAACAAGACCAGCAAAGCCGCCCGAATGTGCCGACAAATCCTGATAGGAGCTGCACATATCTCGTTCTCAGGGCACACCGGATTGTCCAAACTTCCGGTAGGCCAGCCCAGAGTTGCCCCTGGTGGCCACCGGCGGTTGACGGTTTGGACCAACACTCACAACGAGCACTGGCCCGGGGGGGTAAATAAAGATGACCCTCGGGCTCCGGAAACCCAAGGGAAGAAAAGGGCTAGGTGATGCAAATGGTAAAAGTCAATGTTGGGCCTTGCTGGACAAGTTTTATTCAAAGCGAACTGTCAAGGGGGTCCCATAAATCACCCGACCGCGTAAGGGACGCAAAATCCGGGAACATAACACCGGTATGACGGAAACTAGGGCGGCAAGAGTGGAACAAAACACCAGGCATAAGGCCGAGCCTTCCACCCTTTACCAAGTATATAGATGCATTAATAATATAAGATATATTGTGATATCCCAACAAGTAAACATGTTCCAACAAGGAA
Source organism: Aegilops speltoides (assembly GCA_021437245.1). Lineage (NCBI taxonomy): Eukaryota > Viridiplantae > Streptophyta > Magnoliopsida > Poales > Poaceae > Aegilops > Aegilops speltoides. The sequence continues at coordinate 108,795,841 of CM038144.1, read as the reverse complement.
CAACATCTCCATGTTCCAACGAGGAACAAACTTCAATCTTCACCTGCAACTAACAACGCTATAAGAGGGGCTGAGCAAAGCGGTAACATAGCCAAACAACGGTTTGCTAGGAGTGGTGTCAAAGGTTAGAGGTTTGACATGGCAATTTGGGAGGCTGACAAGCAAATGGTAGGCATCGTAGCATTGGCATAGCAAAAGAGCGAGCAAACTAGCATAGCAAAGATAGTAGTGATTTCGAGGGTATGATCATCTTGCCTGAGATCCCGCAAGGAAGAAGAACGAGTCCATGAAGAAGACAATCGGACGAAGTCGAACGGATCCTCACAACTCCGGAATGAAACCGAAGCTAACGAGAGAGGCAACCCGGAAAGAAGCAAACAACATAGTAAACAACCATCACATAACCATGGCATGATGCACAACCAGTATGATGCATGTCCGGTTTAATGAGGCATGGCATGGCAAAGTGCAACAAACAACACTACAAATTAAGTGGAGCTCGATATGCAACGAGTTGCATATTGACGAAACACCACATCAATTATTTAGTTCTCTCTCGGTTATGAACAAGACAAGATTAAATGTTGGTTAACATGGCGAGAGGTGAAGCATAATTAAACTACACCATCTAAACAATTTAAATGGGGCCGGATATAAAAACAACAAATCCGGTAAATCCCCATATGCATTTAGCAATTTAATGCAACAACAAGTTTAAACATTTTAATTGTTGTTATCATGATGCGGATGACACATGCAAGTTTATGCAATTTTTAAGAAAATGTTGACATGAGCATGAAACGAGGCATTTGTCGCTATGGCGGAACAAAACGGGTGCCACGGCAACGAATCCGAAAATGATGCCACGGCGGCTAAACGAAAAGGGTGCCACGGCGGCGAAACGGAAATGGTGCCACGGCAACATTCCGGTGATCCGACAACTCCTCGAGATGTCGGTGCAAAAGAAAGTGTGGGTGAGCGTGTGATGCAAAGGATGGTGGGGTGATCCCGGATACCGGGTTCCCACGTGTCGGTGGCATGGCAAAAGAGGGGCATCGCAAGGACAATTCGACCACGGTGCAAAACTTGAGCATCTCATACAACCAAGCATGCATTCGTTCACGGGCGGTCGTTCTCGGCGGATATACCTTTGTAGCGTGCATTCGGGGCGGAACGCGTTCGACACGGTGTAGGGGTAGTAGTTGTTCACGGGACGTCGTGGAAGTAGTCGTTCGCGGCGACGGTAGTTGTACACGTTCGTTTCGTAGATGTCCGGGGTCGTCGGTAGAGGAAGTAGTGGTACACGGCCGTAGATGTACTTGGCGATCCGAAGGGGTACTTGTACTCGCATCGTCATGGTAGTAGTCGTACACGGTTCGTAGGGGTACTTGGCGTTCTTGGCGATTCCGAAGAAGGCAGTAGATGTACTTGGCGAATCCACAAGGCGTGCACGGTTCGAAGTGGAACTCTTGACAAAAACCACGGGGCTGACTTGGCATGCAACGAGCACGACACGATGGCATGAAGGGCGGCGCTGGTTCTCTGCTCCAACGGGCGTAACGACGGGCGAAAGCGGGCGGCCGACCAGAGGTGGTGGCGACATGGAGGGGCGACGCGAACGACGGCGAAGGGGGCGACGATGGTGGGGTCTCGGCGGCTGCGGCACGGAAGAAGAAAGCGGCGGGCGCCATGGGAACGCAGCAGAGGAGAGGCGCGGGCGCCGCGCGGAGGGCGGCGCTTAGCGGCGGGGCCGAGAGGAGGGCGAGTGCGGGCGGAGCAGAGGGGACGCAGCGGCTTGCAGAGCAGCAGCAAGGTCATGGGCGCCAAGCGAGGAGGAGGGGGTCGCCGGCTGGGACAGCTCGTGCTCGAGCTCTGAAGAAGATGGCGGCGCGCTGGAAGAAGGCAGCGGCACGGCTGTTAGGTCGGTATGGCGGCGCCGGACGCCGGGACTAGCAGCGGCCGGGTGGCGGAGGCTCGGGCGACGGTGGCGAGGCCAGGGAGGCGAGCGAGAGGAGGGAGGAGCGCGGGCGCTGGTCGAGAGGAGCAGCGAGGGGGATCGGGGCGCCGGGATCTGGCGAAGGGGAAACAAGAGCGAAGGAGAGTGGCGGCGAGGGAGAGACGAGGGAGAGTGGGGGATCGGGCCGGGTCTAGGGTTAGATCGGTGGGGCGGCTGGGCCTTGATGCAAATGGGCCGGCCTGGGAGGCCGATGTCCTGGTGGGTGCTACTGCTGCTGGGCTGCTCTGCTGCTTTTTCTTTTCTTCAAAGAGAAAATAAAACAAGAAAAGCACAGAGAGCTGGGGAAGGAGTTAGGGAGAGATAAAAATATGGCTGGGGTCCATGGAATATGCCCAATTTGAATAAATTGGTTTGGCAATTTTTTAGAGGAAGAAAAATAATTCAAGTTTGAATTAAATTCAAACTTGAGCCATTTTTGAACCCAACCAAAACAACTTAAAATGAGCTGAAAAATTGTCAGAGAGGGTGTAGGCATGGTTTAAGATTAATAGGGAAGGAATGAACATTTATGGAGAAGGGGAAAAGGTCACTTGTCAAAAGAAGGAAATAGAGGGGAGGAGAAAGTGGGTGATGCGAGATTCATGCATGGAACATGCAACAACATAATATGTATGAGAAAGCACACCATGCACATGATGACATGATGCAATGCACATGATGCAAGGATGAAAACAACGAACAAAACAAAACACACGACGAAACCCGGAAAAGCTGGAAGTCTTCTGGAGCATCGGTCTCGGGGCGTTACAACACTCCACCACTATGAGAGGATCTCGTCCCGAGATCTAGAATGGCACCGGAGGGAAAACGGAAGAGAAAAAGAAGAGGTAAAACTAAGTTGCTTCTTTGACCAACGAGTGAAACCATGAACCTTGAGAGGTTGAGCAATTGAAAAAGGAAGAGTACAATAGAGATGAACGAGATTGCAAACAATCTGGTAGAAAAGAGGAACAAGGAGTATTACGAGAACTTGAAGGTTGCAAAGACATGAATCAAGAGTTTCACGATCGAAAAGAATGTGACCACCTCGGTACAATGAGATAGCCAAAGAACAAGAATGACAGAATTTGGACAGCACTCCGGTAGAAAAGAGAAGAAAACTTGATGAGATGAAAAGATACTTGAAGAGATGACACAACACTCCGGTTAAATGGTTAAGCAAGAAAAGGAACACGATCCTCACAAAATGAGGTGATGAGTGAAGAGAGCAACATCACAATGTCTTCGGAAGAACAAAAAGAAGATAGATCATTGGAATAAAAGAACGGAGAAGAAAATTACAACTTCTACCACCATTGAATTTGGAAGGCATCCTTGCAAGAAGGTTAGAATAGAGTTGTTGGAAGACCAACAACGAAAAGAATAAGTTTGCAGTGGGCTTATGGAAAACATCTCAAAATGATGAGGTGACAAACGGCCACTAACGGAAACACTTGCTTGCTTGAGATTAACGAAGAGATGAAAGCTTGTTCCATCAAGATGGAAAAAAGATAGCTTGGGTCATTAATAAGCACCAAAATAGCAACATTCCTTAGGGAAGGCTTTAGGTGAAATCTATACCAAGATAACTCCAATGAAGAGATTGACGGTTGAAAAGATCTCTTGAACAAAGAGAAAAGGATGGATCTAAATATCTCATTCCTGACAACCTGTCAATCATGAAACACGAGGAGAAATTATCAAGAGTGACATAACACCATCTCAAGAGATAAGGTAGAAAGAATTGCACTTTGGAATGCAAGATGAAGAATACTTGAGCTCCTCAAAATAAAACATGTGTTAAGCACCATGTTTATTTTAGAGTATAGCTTGGCGGATCAAAACTTCGAGGGAAATCTTGATGAACAAATCAAGAATGAAAGGAATCATTGACGAACCATGATGTAGAGCCTCCATGAAGAACTCCGGTAATAAAAGGATGATGAAAAGAAAGAGAAGTTGAAAACACAAGGTGAATCCTTGCAATGATTTAGATGGATCTCCGTGATAATTTAAGCTTGGAACTCCGGGAAAAGAGAAGATGAAACAAATGAAACCGAGAATTTTAAGGGCCTCCGGAATAAAGAATTAATCACTTGGATGAACAAGAATAAGAATTATGTTATGCTTATCCTTCACCAATTAAATTGATGACAATCAACGGATTTAGCATACTACTTATTCCCGTAGAAAGGATTAAGATAGATATGGCGCAAACTTGAGAATGTCTTCAACGAACCACCAGTAGGATTGGATCAACAAATGGATTGATATGATGAACAAGGAAGAGAGATCTTGAAAGAACCACCGTAAGAATTGAAAAAGAGAGTAGCAAAGGCACAATTCACCGGAAGAATTGGAAAACGAATGGAGATACTTGAGGGAATTTAAATACAAATGAACGAATAGATCACTAGCCGATTAAAGATCACTTGAACGAAGCACCGGTAAAATTTGGAGAATGATAGCTGAAAGCTGAGAATGAATAAATCTTAGATGATGGGCTCCGGATGAACAAACTGAAAAAGGCTCCTGAATTGCTCTGGATGGATAAAAAGAATTCTCACAATCAAACAATTATGAGAGGATGACCTCGAATTAGAACCACAATTCTCTGAGAGAACAAATAAGATATGGAGGTAAAACTCTTCTTCGGTCTTCAAATGATGAGAATGACAACGAGAAACACCACCAAGAATTATTGAGGCACACCGGAAGAATCAAAAGCGAAGAGGTTGAGCCAACTATGAAAAGAATTTGAAAGAACTTGGAGAAAAACATTTGACTGATGATAACTCATTCTTACGTCAAACTCTGAAAAGAATTTGGGATAGCTCCGGAATAATTAGAAGAGTCAGGTAAGATCCTGGGAAAAGACCTGTGGGTTAGGGCCCACTCAAAAGAACATCGTTGAAAAGATTTAAAAGAGATGTTGCACCGGTTGAATTACATGGCTTGAATGAGATAACAATCTCGAAATATCTTGAACGTATTGAGAATGGAAGCACAAATCTTCGAGATATCTTAAGCACTCCGGAATAACAAATAGCGAGAAGTAGAATGATAAAGAGGTGCACCGGTATGAGAAGACAATGAAATGAGGAAAGGAATATGATGAAAATCGAAAGCTTGAATTGGATCCACCGGAGAAAAAACAACAATGAAGGATGATGAACTTGAAGCTGTTGAGCATCTTCATCGGAAATCACCGAATAAGAACATTGATTGAAAAGAATGAATAGACTTCACATGAATAAATGGATACTTGATTAAGAAAATCTGAGTCCTTGAAGAAAAAGGGTGGGTGGGCGGGAATAACAAAGGCAACTTGGAGACGGATGAAACAAACACCGTTGAGAAGAAATGATAATTGGTCTTGCTGATGTTGAAGTGATCGGATCCACTTGAAGAGAAACACGCCGGTTGAAAAGGATTGACATGACAATCTCGATTGTCGAGAAGGATTGGTATTCACATCGGAATATGAGAACACCATTTCGGAAAGGTATGGAATCCACACTTGACATTGAAGCAATTCGAATACCACAACTCAAAACAAAACAAAGGACTGGCTTGCAGAATAAGCCGGAACAAACATATGATAGAGATTTCGTCCGAAGTTTTCGTGGTGGGGCCTACACGGGCTCAATCGTACAGCACCATCATGTACAAGGCAAGGCACATGACATACGAAGCGTCCCGAGTCGGCATAGCCAAGGACTCTTTAAGACACAACGAGACCATCAGTAAAACCAACCGTGAATAGGCGGACCACTAGACGTCGAACCCCAATTTCATATCATACATCCGTCGAAAGATATCCTAAGAGCTACTTGAATTCCCACCTATAAAACTCCCGAAACTTTCGGTTATGCAATCAGGTGTTGGGGATACAGGAGCAATATATCTCACCCAAACTAACAATCCCTACATCCAGCTGTATCCATCCGTCAACACATAACCAAGAAACCTTCGGAAATCGTCTACCTCAACCTTCGAAAAGCATCCGTTATACAAGTCATGGCAATACTCCCGTACTCACCTCAGTACTGGGTTAGCGGGATTATCTCACCAACAACTGCATAAAAGAGATTTTCGATGTCGGCGTACTAAACTCAGGTATTCCAGAACTGCAACGATAAAATTATGACGACAACACCTCGGAGCTCAACTCCCCGGGACACTGCCACAACCCCTAAATGTCAGGAGGCACCAAGACAATGTTGTCATCATAAAACCATCGGAACGATTCCAAGATACCCGCGTGATCCTAAAAAAAAAAATTTAGTGAAATTTGAGAAGAGAAGAGTCAAAACTCTACGTCAGGATACCTCACCAGAAGGTCGAAGGGACTGGGGAGTAAAAAGAATTCCTAAACTCTCCGATATATATAATCCTAAATGACTCCAAACATTTTTCTAGACACAACTCGGCCACTAAAAACGATCAAGCAGTGGGGGCTCCTAAGGTCGGGGAAGGCTCTGATTACCAACTTGTAACGCCCTCGATGCGGCTATATCTCCCACGTGTCGAAGCACGACTTAGAGGCATAACCGCATTGAAAGCAATGTCGCAAGTGAGGTAATCTTCGCACAATCCATGTAATACATAAGGGAAAGAGATACATAGTTGGCTTACAATCGCCACTTCACACAATTACATGAATAAAGCATTACATCATCTAGATACAATCAAGGTCCGACTACGGAACCAAAATAAAAGAAGAACCCCAAATGCGACAAAGGACCCTGATCGACCCCAACTGGGCTCCACTACTGATCAACTAGAACGAAACAACACAAAAGGCAAGATCTTCATCGAGCTCCTCCTTGAGCTTGGTTGCGTCACCTGCTCGAAAACATAGGCACCTGCAAACTGGTTTTGGAAGTATCTGGTGAGCCACGGGGACTCAGCAATCTCACACCCGCGAGATCAAGACTATTTAAGCTTAAGGGTAAGGTAAAGGCATGAGGTGGAGCTGCAGCAAGCGACTAGCATATATGGTGGCTAACATACGCAAATGAGAGCGAGAAGAGAAGACAAAGCACGGTCGATAAAAGTATGATCAAGAAGTGATCCTATAGCAACCTCGTCAAGCATAACTCCAACATCGTGTTCACTTCCGGACTCACGGAAAGAGACCATCACGGTAACACACGCGTTGATGTATTTTAATTAAGGTCAACTTCAGGTCTTCTACAACCGACATTAACAAATTCCCATCTGCCACATAACCGCGGGCACGGCTTTCGAAAGATCAAATCCCTGCAGGGGTGTCCCAACTTAGCCCATGACAGGCTCTCGCGATCATCGAAGGAATAGACCTTCACCCAAGACACTCCGATCAGACTCGGTATCCCGGTACATCAAGACATTTCGACAATGGTAAAACAAGACCAGCAAAGCCGCCCGAATGTGCCGACAAATCCTGATAGGAGCTGCACATATCTCGTTCTCGTGGCACACCGGATTGTCCAAACTTCCGTAGGCCAGCCCGAGTTGCCCTCGTGGCCACCGGCGGTTGACGGTTTGGACCAACACTCTAACGAGCAACGGCCGGGGTAAATAAAGATGACCCTCGGGCTCCGAAACCCAAGGGAAGAAAAGGGCTAGGTGATGCAAATGGTAAAAGTCAATGTTGGGCCTTCTTTGGACAAGTTTTATTCAAAGCGAACTGTCAAGGGGTCCCATAAATCACCCGACCGCGTAAGGGACGCAAAATCCGGGAACATAACACCGGTATGACGGAAACTAGGGCGGCAAGAGTGGAACAAAACACTGCATAAGGCCGAGCCTTCCACCCTTTACCAAGTATATAGATGCATTAATAATATAAGATATATTGTGATATCCCAACAAGTAAACATGTTCCAACAAGGAACAACATCTCCATGTTCCAACGAGGAACAAACTTCAATCTTCACCTGCAACTAACAACGCTATAAGAGGGGCTGAGCAAAGCGGTAACATAGCCAAACAACGGTTTGCTAGGAGTGGTGTCAAAGGTTAGAGGTTTGACATGGCAATTTGGGAGGCTGACAAGCAAATGGTAGGCATCGTAGCATTGGCATAGCAAAAGAGCGAGCAAACTAGCATAGCAAAGATAGTAGTGATTTCGAGGGTATGATCATCTTGCCTGAGATCCCGCAAGGAAGAAGAACGAGTCCATGAAGAAGACAATCGGACGAAGTCGAACGGATCCTCACAACTCCGAACGAAACCGGCTAACGAGAGAGCAACCCGGAAAGAAGCAAACAACATAGTAAACAACCATCACATAACCATGGCATGATGCACAACCAGTATGATGCATGTCCGGTTTAATGAGGCATGGCATGGCAAAGTGCAACAAACAACACTACAAATTAAGTGGAGCTCGATATGCAACGAGTTGCATATTGACGAAACACCACATCAATTATTTAGTTCTCTCTCGGTTATGAACAAGACAAGATTAAATGTTGGTTAACATGGCGAGAGGTGAAGCATAATTAAACTACACCATCTAAACAATTTAAATGGGGCCGGATATAAAAACAACAAATCCGGTAAATCCCCATATGCATTTAGCAATTTAATGCAACAACAAGTTTAAACATTTTAATTGTTGTTATCATGATGCGGATGACACATGCAAGTTTATGCAATTTTTAAGAAAATGTTGACATGAGCATGAAACGAGGCATTTGTCGCTATGGCGGAACAAAACGGGTGCCACGGCAACGAATCCGAAAATGATGCCACGGCGGCTAAACGAAAAGGGTGCCACGGCGGCGAAACGGAAATGGTGCCACGGCAATATTCCGTGATCCGGCAACTCTCGAGATGTCGGTGCAAAAGAAAGTGTGGGTGAGCGTGTGATGCAAAGGATGGTGGGGTGATCCGGATACCGGTTCCCACGTCGGTGGCATGGCAAAAGAGGGCATCGCAAGGACAATTCGACCACGGTGCAAAACTTGAGCATCTCATACAACCAAGCATGCATTCGCTCACGGGCGGTCGTTCTCGGCGGATATACCTTTGTAGCGTGCATTCGGGCGAACGCGCTCGACACGGTGTAGGGGTAGTAGTTGTTCACGGACGTCGTGGAAGTAGTCGTCATGGGCGACGGTAGTTGTACACGCTTCGTTTCAGATGTCCGGGTCGTCGGTAGAGGAAGTAGTGGTACACGGCCGTAGATGTACTTGGCGATCCGAAGGGGTACTTGTACTCGCATCGTCATGGTAGTAGTCGTACACGGTTCGTAGGGGTACTTGGCGTTCTTGGCGATTCCGAAGAAGGCAGTAGATGTACTTGGCGAATCCACAAGGCGTGCACGGTTCGAAGTGGAACTCTTGACAAAAACCACGGGGCTGACTTGGCATGCAACGAGCACGACACGATGGCATGAAGGGCGGCGCTGGTTCTCTGCTCCAACGGCGTAACGACGGCGAAGCGGGCGGCGGCACCAGGAGGTGGTGGCGACATGGAGGGGCGACGGCGAAACGACGCGAAGAAGCGACGATGGTGGGGTCTCGGCGGCTGCGGCACGGGAAGAAGAAAGCGCGGGCGGGCGCCATGGGAACGCAGGCGATGGAGAGGCGCGGGCGTCGCGCGAGAGGGCGGCGCCGCGGCGGGGCCGAGAGGAGGGCGAGTCTGCGGGCGGAGCGAGAGGGGACGCAGCGGCTTGCAGAGCAGCAGCGGCGTCATGCGCGCCTAGCGAAGGAGGGGGCCGCTGGCTGGGACAGCTCGTGCTCGAGCTCTGAAGAAGATGGCGCGGGCGGCGCTGAAGAAGGCAGCAACACGGCTGTTAGGTCGGGCGCTGGCGGCGCGAGACGCCGGGACTAGCAGCGGCCGGCGGCGGAGGCTCGGGCGACGGTGGCGAGGCCAGGGAGGCGAGCGAGAGGAGGGAGGAGCGCGGGCGCGGGTCGAGAGGAGCAGCGAGCAGGGGGATCGGGGGCGCTCGGGATCCTGGCGAAGGGGAAACGAGAGCGAAGGAGAGTGGCGGCGCGAGGGAGAGACGAGGGAGAGTGGGGGGATCGGGCCGGGGTCTAGGGTTAGATCGGTGGGGGCGGCTGGGCCTTGATGCAAATGGGCCGGCCTGGGAGGCCGATGTCCTGGTGGGTGCTACTGCTGCTGGGCTGCTCTGCTGCTTTTTCTTTTCTTCAAAGAGAAAATAAAACAAGAAAAGCACAGAGAGCTGGGGAAGGAGTTAGGGAGAGATAAAAATATGGCTGGGGTCCATAGAATATGCCCAATTTGAATAAATTGGTTTGGCAATTTTTTAGAGGAAGAAAAATAATTCAAGTTTGAATTAAATTCAAACTTGAGCCATTTTTGAACCCAACCAAAACAACTTAAAATGAGCTGAAAAATTGTCAGAGAGGGTGTAGGCATGGTTTAAGATTAATAGGGAAGGAATGAACATTTATGGAGAAGGGGAAAAGGTCACTTGTCAAAAGAAGGAAATAGAGGGGAGGAGAAAGTGGGTGATGCGAGATTCATGCATGGAACATGCAACAACATAATATGTATGAGAAAGCACACCATGCACATGATGACATGATGCAATGCACATGATGCAAGGATGAAAACAACGAACAAAACAAAACACACGACGAAACCCGGAAAAGCTGGAAGTCTTCTGGAGCATCGGTCTCGGGGCGTTACACTTCAACGTCAAGCCGAAGGTAGTGAAGGGCGTCCAAGCGGAGTGCGGAGGCGCCATGGTGGGCAAGATGCCCAACGTCCTCTAGCTCGAGGGCGCCTTTGTGGAAACCATCAAAGGGTGGCAATCGGGGTGGTTCTATATCACCGAGCCACGGGACCCTGAATGGGCAGCTGCCCCCGAGTTCAGATCTAGTGCCCCTATGCAGCTCACCTCCTGGAAAAAGAAGGGCTTGCTATGGGGAAGTTCGGAGGAGCTGACAGGACTCCAGTCTTGTCTCCAGACCTTGGTGAACTAGAAGCTTAGGCTTGTCAATGTGATCCAGGTCATGCTCGTCCGCCGGATTCTCCCCTGCCAACAGCGGGCCTTTACTTTGTGGGAGTTCAATCCGGCACAGCACCAGGCCTTGAGCGGGCTCTTCGACACGACGAACGAAGCCGCCTGGAGGGTGCTGTTCAAGGGCGGAGAAGCCCCCGCATCCGCGACGGAAGACCGCGGATTCAGCACCAAGCGCCCGGCCGGCGAGGTAAGCTTTGTTATCCTCAATGGGACATTTATTTTCTTTCATAATTTGACTCTATGTGGGATTTAAAACTCCCAATGCCTTTGACAGGACTGGCAGAGGACGTTCGGACAGGTAGACTGTCCGGCTCCCCTTCCCGAAGACCCAGCGGACGCCCGTTTAACGGGGCTGCTAGTCCCGGCACTTTATGTGGTGCCGGAGAAGAAGGCCAAGAAGAAGGCCACGGGAACCCGAAGAAGTTCCCGGCGCCAGGTGATATCGAACTCATCGTCCGATGGCTCCGAGGCGGCCTCCTCCCCCGAAGACGAGGAGGAGAAAGAGAACTCTCTCCCAGAGGAGGGAGAGAGGAAGAGGAAGGCTTCCCCAACGGGGAGGCTGAAGGGTACAAGAGGGGAAGGACCCATCCCCCGGACAGCTCCGCCAATGCCAACGCTGACGACGAAGAGTGGCCCTCAAGGGCCAGGCCTCCGGCAAGATCGTAAGTATCCGGATTCCTGAATGATTTATAATTTATCGTTTGTGTCACATAGTGTCCTTCTAATGCCGCATACTGCTGTAGTCCGGCCGATGATGATCTTCCCACTTCATCGAGCGGGTCCTTGGCTCCGTCGGACGTGGATTCCATTCCGACCGCCTCCACCCCCCGTGACACTGACGACGTCGAGGTGGGATCCCAGGAGGAGAACCATCAGGAGGAGGCTCCGGAGGTACCGCAAGGCAGCCTCCCGGACTTTGCGCCGGACTCTGTGCCGGAACCCGCAGTGGTTCTAGAGTCCAGCAGGCGGCCCCTTCGTAAGCAGGGCAAGACCGTGATGCCGGTAGCCCCCGTCCAACCGGAGGCGCCAGACAACTTGTTGGAGGCGCTTAACAGTGCTTCCATCGAGGAAGAACACCGCACTATCATGAGTGCGGTGATTCAGAAGGTTCAGCTCGCCAAGAGCAGGCTGACTGAAGCCTGCAGTAGCCTTCTAACAGGCTTTGAGGTAAGAAGTTTAAAATATGTAATGTAATACCGCATAGACAGTAGCCCCTGATGCTCGGTTCGGTGTTCGGAAAGAAAAACCGGACTGAGGATCTAACAAAGATATACGCAGGAGTGCTAAAAATTATGTCAATATGGGTTTGCAGGCTGTGCTGCTGACCTCTGCCAGACCGATCATGGAGGTCGGTGCTTTGAAGCAGGACCTCGAGTGGTCCGAGCAAGAGCTCGGCCGTGCCAAGAAGCAGCTCGAGGACAAAGAAGGTGAGTAACACCACTTTTAAATTTGTACCTTACAGAAAAGGATTTTGGTTGCAATAGAAATAACAAGGATAACGTGGGTACTGCAGGGGCCACGAACGAGGTGGCAACCTTGAAGGAGGCCGTATCTGCGGCCGAACGCAATGCGGCCGCGGAACAGGCGGAGCGAGAGAAGCAGGAGGCGCGGGTGGCGGAGGTGCGGCAAGAGCTCCAGGCTCTCATGGAAAAGCATGAGAGTTTGGAGCGCGACTCGAAGACTCGAGAGTCCGAGCTTGCCTCGGCTCTTGAAAGTGCCAAAGCTGCTAAGGCCGAGGCCCATAAGGCCCTCCAAGATATTGACGGTGTGAGGAAAATAGCGGCGGGTAAGGCATTTTTCATGCAAAGCAAGCATGTTAATGTAAATTACCTGTTACTTACCCGAATTCGGAGCTCTCTAGGGGCGTTTGCAGATCTGCCTCGTAGTGTGTCTGATGCCGCCGCATTCCACCGTGGCGAGGAGGGGAGCTCAACGGAGAAGGTCTTCTGGTCTCAGTACTCTGAGGCCGGACATCCAGTGCCCCCTAGCGACCAGCTGAAGCAGGTGGTTGAGCTCCACAAGGTAGCCGAGCAGGCCATGAAGGGCCTCATAGTCCGGCTTTGGCCTGGAGAGGCCATGCCTGGGAGCTACTTCGGCCTCGTGCGGCGGCTGGTGGATGCGTGCCCCTGGGTGGAGGTCATCAAGCGCTCCGCCTGCATTGAAGGTGCCCGTCGGGCCCTTGCCCGCGTAAAGGTGCACTGGGGCAGGCTGGATGCGGAGAGGCTTATCACTGACGCGCCGCCAACGGGCAAGGAGTATCGTACGCCCGAGATGTACTATAAGACTGTCCTGAAGGGTGCCCGCAAGATTGCGGATGAGTGCCCCAGAGATGTAATTATTGAGTAAACTCACAATGTGTTATCCTGTGCGCTGAAAACATTGTTCATATGCGCTAAGCAACGCTTATTGATTTAAAATATTACCTTCTGTGCGGCCGTTTATTAAATCTGAGAGATGGCAAGTCATCGGCTTCAGCCCCCATGCCACGAGTGCTGGGGTGTTCGGGATAAACTTGAGCACTCTTGTTCCCATTTTTGGGTCCATCTAGAGGGGCGCTCAACACAGCGAACAAGGCAACCGGACTTATAATGCTTGAACACTCTCCCTTAGCCATAGAATTCTATAATTTTAAATTTCGGCGAAGCCCCTAGTATTCGGAAGACCGAGTTTGGGGCGCTATCCATGCCTGGGCCGGACACAGCCGGTTCCTCGCTCAAAGCGGCATAAGTCTTTAGGTACTCGAAAAGACCTCTCGAACAGCGACCAGTCTCTCACCTTATCATGACAGTCAGTTTTAGCTTTCTCCACTGAGGCGCTCGCCCAGCTCAACCAGGGCGTAATCGCAGTGGTTCTCCCAGTGCTACCTTAGCCGACGGATCGGAACGTAAGGCACCAAAACATGGGAGCTGGGCAAACCCAACTATTGACCCAAGACATGATTCGGAGCCGATGCATATAATGCTATAAGTTCGGGGTGCCGCACTTGTGAAAGTGTTCGGACTTATCACACCATAATACGGGGAACGTAAGCCCCTGGTGTGTTCGGCCGTACCAAAATGTATGGGTGCAAGATGTCATTAATGAACATATATGTAAAAAAAAGGCAATGCAATTATAGGTAAAAAGTGCTACATTGTTTATTCAAGGAATTCTGCTATGAGTGCAGAACGATACAAATAGTGCGGTAAGCAAGGGATTGGACTAATTAAACATATCCCCCTCCAGGGGTAGGCTACGAACTGGTGTATTTAACAAATTTAATGCTCGTAATGGAGACCACCTGAGTGTTTGGCGTAGCCTTTGTCCTTCCCTGGTTGTTGCATCGTGAGTTCGGCAGATCTACTGCCGGACAGGGCCTCTGATGAACAGAGTCCTGTGGGAAAAAAAGAAAAAGAGTAACACACTTGGGAGCCCCTGGTGTGGTTAAGCCGCACTCTGGGCCTTTCGTGGTCGTGCCCCTCCCCCTATGCCCATGGTATCTCTAGGGCATAATAATGTACGCGAAGAGCTGGTCTTGCAATCATGCAAGGGCTGGGGTTGGGGCCGCATTGCTACGCGTGCTCGGAATGTGCCAGCTGGTCTTGGTTGATGTTACTTTGGGCGCGTTTGGCCATGTTTGGTCATTTAACGGCCGGACTCGAAAATTGCCTTAAGAGGCTGCTCTGTACTTCTGCCGCGAGAGCTGCTGTGTGTTCCTCCGTTCAGAGGGAGCGTTCAGTATTTCCGTTGACCGTGATGACTCGCATCTTGAGCTTGAGGTATGCATAATGCGGTACCGCGTTGAATTTTGCAAACGCGGTTCGTCCGAGCAGAGCGTGATAGCCACTGCGGAACGGGACTATGTCGAAGATTAACTCCTCGCTTCGGAAATTATCCGGGATCCGAAGACCACTTCGGTGTGGTGAGCTCGCATGATTGGCCTCAACACCTGGTATGACGCCTTTGAAGGTTGTCGTTGTAGGTCTAATCCTTGAGGGGTCTATAGCCATCTTGCGCACTGTATCCTGATAAAGTAGGTTCAGGCTGCTGCCGCCGTCCATCAGGACTCTAGTGAGGTGAAATCCATCGACGATTGGGTCTAAAACCAATGCTGCGAACCCACCATGACGGATACTGGTAGGGTGGTCCCTTCGATCGAAAGTGATCGGGCAAGAGGACCATGGATTGAACTTCAGGGCGACTGGCTCCATCGCATATACGTCCCTAAGTGCACGCTTCCGCTCCCTTTTGGGTATATGGGTTGCGTATATCATGTTTACTGTCCGCACTTGTGGGGGGAAACCCTTCTGTCCTCTAATGTTTGGCAGCCGGGTCTCTTCCTCGTCGTCGCTGTGCAGCCCCTTGTCATTGTTTTCGGCAATTAACTTGCCTGCCTGCTTGAATACCCAACAGTCTCTGTTGGTGTGATTAGCTGGCTTTTCGAAGTGCCATGTATCCGCAAGAGCGGTCGAGTATTCGGTACAAATTGACGGACCGGAGTAGTTCTTTTGAATGGCTTCTTCCGCGACCGGGTTTAGAGCCTCTGAATCCGCGTTGACTGCTGTATCCTCATTGTTATCGCCGTTAACGCGCGTTTGTTTTGTTTCGACGCGACCGCCATTGTGGTCGTTAGTATCCGGACTGCCAGCATTTTTACTGAGATTGTTGCTGCGAGCTAGCCAGCTATCTTCTCCCGCACAGAAGCGGGTCATGAGTGATGTGAGGGCTGCCATGGATTTCGGCTTTTCCTGCCCTAGGTGCCGGGCCAGCCATTCGTCGCGGATGTTATGTTTGAAGGCAGCGAGGGCCTCTGCATCCGGACAGTCGACGATTTGATTTTTCTTTGTTAAGAACCGTGTCCAGAACTGTCTGGCTGATTCGTCTGGCTGCTGAATTATGTGGCTTAGGTCATCGGCGTCTGTTGGTCGCACATATGTGCCCTGGAAGTTGTCAAGGAATGCGGCTTCGGTCCTCCCAGCACCCAATTGACTCTGCGGGCAAGCTGTTAAGCCAATGTCGAGCTGGTCCTTTAAGCTTGAGTGGGAGATACTTGATGGCGTGGAGATCGTCGCCGCGGGCCATATAGATATGAAGGAGATAATCTTTGATCCAAACCGTGGGGTCTGTTGTGCCATCGTAGGATTCAATGTTCACGGGTGTAAACCCTTCAGGGATTTGATGATCCATTACTTCGTCTGTGAAGCATAGTGGGTGTGCGGCGCGCGATATCATGACGTAGCTCGAGAGAGCGTTGTCTGCTGTGTTCGGCCCGGCCGGAGTTGCTGTATCCGGTGCAACGGTGGTCGTCATGGGTCGTGGGGCGCCCACATGATCTGTAGATAGATCTGGATTGTCTTGCCTTGTCCTCCAATATATCCCGCAAGTCCGGCGCATTCCCTTGTGGCTTCGTACTTTTCAAGCGGTGCCGGGGTACGGTCCTGATGGAGGGCCTAGATGCCTCTCTGTCATGACCACGAGGTGGTCGGTCTGCCGTATTGTGCGCTGGTGATGAAGGTTTCTATGCTTCCTCCTCTAGTCGGGGGAGCAACTTGCGTTTTGGGTAGCTCTTGGAGGGGCGTTCGAGTTCATACTCTTCGGCCGCGAGGACCTTGGTCCATCTGTCGGCCAGCAGATCTTGATCAGCTTGAAGCTGTTGCTGCTTTTTCTTTAGGCTATTTGCCATGGCGATAAGCCTGCGTTTAAAACACTCTTGTTCGACGGGATCCTCTGGCATGACGAATTCGTCGTCGTTAAGGCTTGCCTCGTCTCCGGAGGGAGGCATGTAGTTTTCATCCTCCTCGTCTGCCGCTCTCTCTCGAGGGCTGGCTTCCCCGTCCTCCTGTGCTGAATCTTGCTGGAGGGGGTTGTCTTCGGCACTCCCTAGGGTGTTATTATCTCTGGTGCCGGAATCTCCATTCTTGCTGTGGCGTGATTTAGAGTGGTGCCGCTGACGTCGGCGCTTGGGCTGTTTCTTAGAAGAATCTGCCTCCACTGCTTCTTCGCCATCCCCATCCTTTGGGGTATCCACCATGTATATGTCGTATGACGAGGTGGTCTTCCAGTGCCCCGTAGGCGCTGGTTCTTGATCGTCTCTGGCATCGTTGTCCATACCGTCGATGTCTTCGGAGTCGTAGTCTAGCATGTCGGTTAGATCGTCGACAGTGGCTACAAAGTGGGTGGTGGCTGGGTTTTGAAATTCTTCGTCGTCCGCATCCCAACCATCCTGACCGTAGTCCGGCCAGGGTTCTCCTGATAACGAGAGATGCTTTAGCGAATTTAGGATGTCGCCAAAGGGTGAGTGCTGAAAGATATCCGCGGCGGTGAACTCCATGATCGGCGCCCAATCGGATTCGATTGGCAGGGGCGCAGGAGGTTCGGAGTCCGGCAAGGAGTCCAGCGCCTCGGAGTCACGAGCTTTATAAGGGACAAGGTTAGTATTCGGCTCCATCGCCACAGTAGTTGTGGCTCCCGAGGCGGTGTCCAGCCACCCGTCCTCGGTCTGCGTGGTCTGCTCCGAACTGTGGGTCGAGCGACTCGTGTCGCCTCGAGGCACCGTCCGTGGTAGAGCTAAATCATGCCCATCGTGATAGCGCGGCACGCTCGGCTGTGGCTCTAATCCGTCGAAGATCAAGTCTCCGTGGATGTCGGCCGTGAAGTTTAGGCTTCCAAACCTGACCTGATGGCCAGGGGCGTAGCTTTCGATCTGCTCCAGATGGCCAAGTGAATTGGCCCGCAGTGCAAAGCCGCCGAACACGAAGATCTGTCCGGGGAGAAAAGCCTCACCCTGGACGGCGTTGTTGTTGATTGAAGAAGCCATCAAGCCTATCGGTGACGACATGGAGGAACTCTCAATGAAAGCACCAATGTTGGTGTCGAAACTGGCGGATCTCGGGTAGGGGGTCCCGAACTGTGCGTCTAGGCGGATGGTAACAGGAGACAAGGGACACGATCTTTTTACCCAGGTTCGGGCCCTCTCGATGGAGGTAAAACCCTACTCCTGCTTGATTGATGTTGATGATATGGGTAGTACAAGAGTGGATCTACCACGAGATCAAGGAGGCTAAACCCTAGAAGCTAGCCTATGGTATGATTGTTGTAATGGTTGTGTTGTCCTACGGACTAAAACCCTCCGGTTTATATAGACACCGGAGAGGGCTAGGGTTACAGTCGCCATAATGGTAGGAGATCTACATATCCGTATCGCCAAGCTTGCCTTCCACGCCAAGGAAAGTCCCATCCGGACACGGGACGGAGTCTTCAATCTTGTATCTTCATAGTCTTGGAGTCCAGCTGACGATGATAGTCCGGCTGTCCGGACACCCCCTAGTCCAGGACTCCCTCAGTGGTTATGGCGTAGAAGGTTAGGTCATCTGGGCATGTGAAATCTTGGTAAGCTTATTAAAGGATCACATCTTCTGTGTTAAAGATGTTATATTTGACAAGGATAAACTTTGTAGTGCTTGTCAAGCAGGAAAATAGGTTGGAGGAAGTCATCCCGTGAAGAATATCAGGACCACGAGAAGACCAGTTGAGCTACTTCACATGGACCTCTTCGGTCCCAATGCTTATAAGAGCCTTGGTGGTAACTCTTTCGATTTGGTCATTGTTGATGATTTTTCAAGATTTACGTGGGTGTTCTTTCTTGATGACAAATCATGGGTCCAAAAGATCTTCAAAATTTTGCCAAGAAGGCCCAAAACCAATTCGAAGTGAAGATCAAGAAGGTTCGAAGTGATAACACAACGGCGTTCAAGAACGCAAATGTGGACACCTTTCTTAATGAAGAAGTGATATCACACGAGTTCTTGGCTGCGTACACATCTCAACAAAATGGAGTTGTCGAGAGGAAGAGCCGGACAATTATCAAGATGGCGAGAACGATGTTTGATGAATACAAGATGCTAAGACACTTTTGGGAGGAAGCAGTTGAGACAGCTTGTCATGCCACATATCAATTATATCTTCACAAGCTTCTCGGAAAAACGGCATACGGGCTACTCACCAGTAACAAACTCCAAGTTGGATACTTTCGAGTATTTGGCTCAAAGTGCTACATTCTTGATAAGCATCATCGTTCTGAATTTTCTCCTAAATCTCATGAAGGTTTCCTACTCGGTTATGGCTCAAATTCTCACACTTACCGTGTCTACAACAATTTCACACGAATGGTTGAAGAGATGGTAGATGTGATGTTTGATGAATCTAACGACTCGCAAGTAGAGCAATTGCCAATTTATGTAGGATACAAAGATCCCTCATAAGTGATTCAATATTTGTCTTTTGGCAAAATTCGGCTAAGGAGGTGAAGGAGAGTACTTCGTCCATTCAAGTGGAAGCCTCAACTTCACATCAAGGTGAACCACAAGTTGACATTGAGGCATCCACAAGTGGAACATGTCAAGATGAAGGAAACAAGGAAGTATAATAAGATGAACCACCTCGACCTCCTTCTCCACCTCCACAAGAAAACGACAACGCCGGCAACAATGAAAAAGAAGATGATGAGGATGAGGATGTTCCACCACAACCTAAGAAAAATCTCTCATGAGTTAGAGCAAGATTCCCAAGGGATCATCCTGTCGAACAAATCTTTGATGACATCCAAACCGAGAGTGCCACTCGCTCTAAAACTCATTTGGCTATCTTTTGTGAACACTGCTCATTCATTTCTATTGTTGAACTATGAAGGTAGAAGAAGCCCTTGAGGATCCGGATTGGATAAATGCTATGCATAAAGAGATACATAACTTCGAGAGGAATCAAGTATGGACATTGATTGAAAAGCCCAATGATGATCGTAATGTCATTGGAACCAAATGGGTGTTTCAGAATAAGTAAGATGAAGATGGACAAGTTGTGTGCAACAAGGCCCGTCTCATTGCTCAAGGCTACACTCAAGTCGAAGGTATGGACTATGGTGAGACATATGCACCTGTTGCTAGACTTGAGTCCATTCACATTTTACTTGCTTATGCCAATCACCATGATATCACTCTATACCAAATGGACATTAAAAGTGCTTTTCTAAATGGTGAAATTGAATAGGAAGTTTGTGTTAAACAACCTCCCAGCTTTGTTATCACCAAGAAACCTAATCATGTTTACAAACTTCACAAAGCTCTTTATGGCCTTAAACAAGCTCCTAGATCTTTGTATAAATGCTCGACCAAGTTTATTATTGAAAAAGGCTTTGAAATTGGGAAAAATTATTCTACTCTTTTTACTAAAAGGGTTAATGAACAACTATTTGTGTGCCAAATTTATGTGGATGATATCATATTTGGTTCTAGTAACCCCCCATTTTAGTGAAATGTTTGGAAGGCTAATGTCGGAGAAGTTCGAGATGTCTATGATGAGTGAAATCAAATTTTTCCTTGGTTTGCAAATCAAGCAAATTAAGGAAGGTACCTTTGTCTCACAAACAAAGTATACCAAGGATCTTTTCACATGCAAGAAAGCAAAGGTATGAAAACACCCATGCCTACTAGTGGACATCTTGACTTGACCATGGATGGCAACGCGGTTGACCAAAAGGTTTACGATCAATGATTGGTTCATTATTATATCGACCTGTCTCTCATCCCGATATTATTCTAAGTGTGTGCATGTGTGCACGATATCAAGAGGCTCCTAAAGAATGTCATCTTAAGGCCGTGAAAAGGATAGTGAGATATTTGATTCATACACCAAACTTTGGCATTAGGTATCCTAAGAGGTCATATTTTGATCTTGTTGGCTATTCCGACTCGGACTATATATGTCGGTGACAAGGTTGATAGAAAGTACACTTTGGGTACATGACAATTTCTTGGTAGATTGAAAGCACAAGTGCTCCCTGGGTGATTTTGGTAATTAATGTCAACATATCTCTTGTTGGACTAACACTTTTACCTAGTATGTTTCAGAAAAGTTCAACAATGAAGCGGCATGGACTAGAGGATGTGGAACCCTTCAAGATGCTAAGGACAAAGGATTGGCTCAAGCTCCAAGCTCAAGACTCTACATTTTCTATTTTTAGTGATCCAAGATCACATTGAGTCCATAGTAAAAGCCAATACTATCAAGAGGGTATGAGGTGTTGCTTAATGGCTTGCTTGCTCAAAATGCTTAGTGATATGCTCCAAAGCCTTCAACTACCTACTCATGTCCACATATGTCCCAAACCAAAAGTCCAACTCGGCCCCACCGGTTCTTCCTATTCGGCGACACCGAGTTCAGATGTCATAGCCACTGCCACAAACCCTAGGCAAATTGTCTCACCGATAGGGATCTCGGTCTTACCGAGATGGGGTTGTAATCTCTCTGTGTATGTCCATTACCAAAATCGGTCTCACCGAGTTTGAGTAATCGGTACTACCGAGATTACAATGCAAACTCTCTGTTTCCTCTTCATACCATTTCGGTCCAACCGAGATGAGCGAATTGTTCCCACCGAGTTTGCCTGACCAACCCTCTGTGTATCCATCACCAAAATTGGTCTCACCAAGTTTGTGCAATCGGTCTCACCGATATTACGTTATGCCCTAACCCTAATGATATCGGTCCTACCGAGTTGCATGTCGGTCCCACCGAAAATCCTAACGGTCACATGATTTGCTAAATCGGTCCGACCGAGTTTCTCAATTCGGTCCCACCGAGATTGGCAAGTTGTGTGTAACAGTTAGATTTTGTGTGGAGGCTATATATAGCCCTCCACTCACTCATCATTCATAGAGAGAGCCATCAGAACATGCCTACACTTCCAACATATATTTTCTGAGAGAGAACCACCTACACTTGTGTTGAGACCAAGATATTCCATTCCTACCATATGAATCTTGATCTCTAGCCTTCCCCAAGTTGCTTTCCACTCAAACCTTCTTTCCACCAAATCCAAATCCTGTGAGAGAGAGTTGAGTGTTGGGGAGACTATCATTTGAAGCACAAGAGCAAGGAATTCATCATCAACACACCATTTGTTACTTCTTTGAGAGTGGTGTCTCCTGGATTGGCTAGGTGTCACTTGGGAGCCTCCGACAAGATTGTGGAGTTGAACCAAGGAGTTTGTAAGGGCAAGGAGATTGCCTACTTCATGAAGATCTACCCCTAGTGAGGCAAGTCCTTCATGGGCAACGGCCATGATGGGATAGACAAGGTTGCTTCTTCGTGGACCCTTCATGGGTGGAGCCCTCCGTGGACTCGCGCAGCCGTTACCCTTCGTGGGTTGAAGTCTCCATCAATGTGGATGTACGATAGCACCACCTATCGGAACCACGACAAAAAACATTCATGTCTCCAATTGCGTTTGCACACTCCGATCCCATCCCTTTACATTCTTGCAAGTTGCATGCTTTACTTTCCGCTGCTCATATACTCTTTGCATGCTTGCTTGATATGTGTTGTGATTGTTAAACTTGTGCCAAAACTCTACTCCAACTTAAAGAAATTAAAAACTGCATCTTTTCTCACTTAGTGTCTAATCACCCCCCCTCTAGACACCTCTTCTCGATCCTTTCATAGATCCCTTGTCTCTTGGTCCTCCAAGAAACAAAATTTGGTATCATTATCCACGACCGAAGCGGAATACATTGCCGCCGGATCATGTTGTGATCAGTTACTTTGGATTACTCCAAACTCTTAAAGATTATGGGATACATGTGAAACATGTTCCATTGCTTTGCGACAGGGAGAGTGCTATTAAGATTGCTCACAATTTCATGCAACATTCTTGAACTAAGAATATTAATGTTCGTCATCATTTCATTCGTGATCATGTTGCTAAAGGAGACATCAATCTTTAACATGTTTGTACCGACAAGCAATTGGCGGATATCTTCACTAAACCACATAATGAAAAGATATTTTGCCAATTGAGAGGTGAATTGAATATCATTAATGCCTCAAACAACATGGAATAGAGATTCCATTTGGATACATGCAATGTATGAGCCTATGTGACTAATCCTTGATGTTTCTCTTATGATGATGACCATTTATCTTGGATATATATCACCTTTGTGGATGAAATGATATTCGTTGCCTCTTCTTTCTTTCAATTTTTTTTCTAGTGTGAACATAGAACAACAGGAGTGTCGTGTTAAATTTTGGAATTTTTTGGGGTTCATTTGGACAATTTTATACATTAACTGAGTTTTCTAGTCATTTATGCGCATAATTCAAAGTTGAACTACAGGTACATGCTCCAGTGCATAAAAATGGGATGAAAAATCAAATGTGTGTCCTTGGTTGTATGCTTAGGTCACATGCAAGAAATGGGAATGAATGTCAAACACCTCGACACCGTCACTCGGACGCAAGCATTGAGATACATGGTTTCTAAATTCTAGTAAATCCAAAACTCATCTGAAATTCATGAAACTAGGCATGCTATCATGGAACGACATCAAGATGTTGTGGCAAAAAATATTTCCCATTTGGGCAGGTTTGTGTATAAGCTTCTCACAAACCAGAACTTCTCGCAACAAGCCTCATGGTTCTAGTAAGGAACATGCCACCTTTGTGGATGAAACAATATTACCTGCCTCTTCTTGCTTTCAAATTTTTGTCTAGTGGCAACATAGAGCAACATGTGTGTCATGTTAAAATTTGGATTTTTTGGGGTTCATTTGGACATTTTTATACATTAACTAAGTTTTCTAGGCATTTGTAGGATATCGGGTTCCGGCAAAACCCTTAAAGTTCGAACTCTGGGGCACGTGTGAAGATCTTCCTCCTACCGATCCACGCCCCAACGCCTCGCTGAGAAATTAGGCTACATGATGAACAACACAAGGGACGCAAGGTTTATACTGCTTCGGGCCATCGTTGTGGTGTAATACCCTAATCCAGTGTGTGGTGTGGTGGATTGCTTCTAGGGTTGGTGATGAACAATACAGAGGAAGAACACCCTCCTGAGGAGTGTTCTTGTGGTGGTGTGCTTGGAGAGGAATCGCTCCGTCTCTGTTGGCTCTGGGTGAGATCCAGATGGCTTCTACTGTGATGGCTATCTCTATATATGGAGGCCCTAGTCCTCTTCCCAAATATTGAGCGGGAAGGGAGCCAACAATGGCCATTTTGAAGGGGAACATCTAGTACAAGTTATCCTGACTAAAGTTGGTCTTCGGCCGCCAAAGGCACTGGTGATGAGGCCGTCTTGGGATCCACGGTGACCTCCGTCCTGCCGCTCTGCTGGCCTTGGTCCCGTTGCACCGAAATGGTAACCTTTGCTCGATGCCTTAGTACTCTGCGCCTGCGCTTGCCCCCTTTGCACCAAAGAGGAAACAAGGACACTGCACAGGCCGGCGCCCGCCTGGTCTCGATCGTCATGGCTTGCATCATGGGCACCTCGCGAGGTACCCCTACCTTGATCTCTCCGCCTCCTCGCGAGCCTGCCTGGTGAGGCCGTTCCTGAGGAAGCCTTGCATCGTCCGCCCCGCGAGGCTTGGCCCCTCGCGAGGGTCTTGAGCTTGAGTTGATGAATATGGGACGTACTGGCCACCCCTTGAGCCACGCCGCAGGCCGCAGGCAGGCAAGTCTGGGGACCTCGTTCCCAGAACGCCGACAGTAGCCCCCGGGCCCAAGGCGTGCTCGAACTTGGCTTAGCAGCGAAGCGAAAGGGCAAGTGCGGAGTGCCGCGGGCCCCAACAGCCTGCGACCTTGGGCTCCGCGTGGCGGTTGATTGGACGTGGGCGTCTCCACTTCCCCATGCTGCCTCGGCAACTGCCCGATTTGACGAGTCACTACTGCATGCAAAAAGAGTCATGATTACCTGCGATCGTGGAGGCCGACGGTTGGCCTCCCTTGGGTTATAAATGTGCGAAGGCGCAGGTGTTGACATCGGATTTTGGCAAGGTACAAAAGGCAAGTAAGATGGTCTCAAGTGAAAGAGTTTTCAACATACAAAGTTTCAGGTCGCCGAGTGGAATAACTTTGATGTTTAATTTATTGCCATTCGACCTTATCTCAATGGTCGAAGTTGTACTCCGAGTGACGGAATTCAACATTCCGAGTGGTTTTCGGCCGATCATGCCTTCAAGAAAACCTCGGATGAAGGAGCATTCTAAAGGACTTGTCTTCGTCTCGTCGAGGCAATCAATTTTGATATATAAATCATCTCAATCCGAGTTCATATGCAAAAGTTAGAGGCAATACATTGCAGGCCGAAGCTGAATGGAAATATGGCACGAAGTACCAGACACCGTGTCTGATGGGTCGCGCGAGCAATTCGGCCCTCAAGATGGCCTTGAATTGAAAAACCTTCAACACGAAAAAGTTTCGCCTCGTCGAGCCGATCGATTTTCATATATAATTCGTCTCAATCCGAGGTCGTATGAGACTTGGGGAGACAAATCAAGATCAGGCTATGTTTTTGGTCGAGTGAAAAGCTTACCATCCGAGTGAAAACTCATCGGTCGAGTGAAAGCTTACCTTTCGGGTAAAAACCTACCGATCGAGTAAAAGGTCGAGTGAAAACCTACCAATTGAGTAAAAGGTCGAAAACCTACCGATCGAGTAAAAGGTCGAGTGAAAACCTACCGATCGAGTAAAAGGTCGAGTGAAAACCTACCGATCGAGTAAAAGGTCGAGTGAAAACCTACCGATCGAGTAAAAGATTGTCTTCCGACTGAAAATGTGGTCGACATTTGTCTTCCGAGTGAAAATATAGTCATCCGAGTGGAAAAGTCCAGTCGGACCATCCGAGTGAAAGACTCTAATATCCGAGTGGATGAGCTCAAATCCGAGTGAAACTAAACATGTGACCCAAAGTTTATCAAGATGATTTCGGATGAAGAAGTGTTTAATACAGAAGTTGTGCGTATCATCAAAACGGTAAACTTTGGTTCTGGAGTCATTGTCATCAGAGATAGTATATGGCCTGCAAATTCACAACAAGACTCGGATAATTCAGTCTACCGCAAGACCGAGTCCGACTGGAAGGTAAAGACGACCTCGAAAAGTATTCAAGATGGCCTTATTTGAAAAAGTGATCAACATGAGAGTTGTTCGTATCGTCGAGGCGCACAAGTTTGTTATTTGGGCCATCTTGATCGGAGGTCATATGGAGGCTCGGAGGCCTGCACAAGGAGGAAGACAGAAGTTGGGCCAGATTCAGACTGAATCCGAGTTGGAATAGAACTAGGACTCAAGGACGCGAATTGATGCAATTTTTCTTGTAAGGAACGCCTAGATGAATCCTTTACTTGTACGGGAAGTCCAGCCGCCTCTTATATATGTTGGGGGTGACGGCCGATTGAACAACACACAATCGAACAAATCAATATACTACCTTTTCATGTCTACTTTTTATCTCTCCACTGTTTTTCTCTCTTGTTCTTCACTGTTCTTCGTGTTTGAGAGCTGTGAATCCCGAGGCTCTAGGGGCGAGCGAATCGACCTAGGGCAGCCCATAGTCACCGCAATCCGACGGGTCCCTCCCGGTGCACGGGTTTCGGTTCGCAAAAGCACCCGCCGACCGCCTTGCGATCGCTACTGTCGGTCGGGTCTCCTTCGACGTGAGCTGCGTGCATCACCCCGGCGTCGAGGGTACACGTGACGTGTTCGTGTGTCAACACACTTTTTGGCGACTCCGCTGGGGATCGAAGATCAATCATCATCATCCACCATGTGTGACCTTCCCAAGCCATCTAAGGTAGACGCCGATAACATCATTAAGCCCAGTCTTGATGAGATATCGGCCGATCATCGCCAAGTCTATGAGGAGTACAAGAAGGCGCACAAGGAGAAGGACTTGTAGGAGTTCCTTGCAAACATTCATAGAAAATACTAATGCTCAGAAGAATACATCTCAATCGTCTAGTGGTAATGATGGTGTAGCTGCTAGTGTGCAAAACCCTAATCTGGCTTTACCTATTGCATCGGCGCCTCCCGTGCCGATGACTTATTATCCTACCCAAACAAATCAGATTGTGGCTGCACCCATTAATCCTATTATGAGCATGCCAGGTTCGGTGGCAACACCGAACCCAACCTTACCTACAGCTACCACCACTCGACCACTAGCAAATTATGGGTCGACATACCTGCCACAATTCCTACCTACAGCTAGTAACCCTACTCCTCCTATGCCACTGCCACCAGCTTCATCGTCTATTATGGATGATGGTTTGGCTAATCTTAGAGAGGAGATGGCTAAGATGCTTCGAGAGAATTTTGGAGTTGAGTTACCTCGGAATCAGATTTACCAAAAGCCGTACCCCGAGTACTTTGATGCCATCCAGTGCCCTCCAGGATATAAAATTCCAGATTTTGTTAAGTTTAATGGAGAAGTGTGACGCCCCCGATTTAATCATACACTAATCATGCACGCAAACGTGTACGATCAAGATCAGGGACTCACGGGAAGATATCACAACACAACTCTAAAAGTAAAATAAGTCATACAAGCATCATAATACAAGCCAGGGGCCTCGAGGGCTCGAATACAAGTGCTCGATCATAGACGAAGTCAGCGGAAGCAACAATATCTGAGTACGACATAAGTTAAACAAGTTTGCCTTAAGAAGGCTAGCACAAACCGGGATACAGATCGAAGAGGCGCAGCCTCCCGCCTCGATCCTCCTAAACTACTCCCGGTCGCCGCCGCCACCCGCACGTAGTAGTAGGCATCTCCAGTAGTAGTAGTAAATGCGACGGTGGTGGCGTCGCCCTGGTTCCAACATCTGGTTGCGACAACCGTAAAGAAAAGAAAGGGGAAAGGGGAGAAAGCAACCGTGAGTACTCATCCAAAGTACTCGCAAGCAAGGAGCTACACTACATATGCATGTGTATATGTGTAAAGGGCCATATCGGTGACCGAATCGCAGAATGCCGTAATAAGAGGGGATAGCTAATCCCGTCAAGACTACGCTCGCATCCTCCGCCTTGCAAAGATGTAGAAGAGAGTAGATTGAAGTCCTCCAAGTAGCATCTCCAAGTAGCATCTCCAAGTAGCATCTCCAAGAGCATCGCATAGCATAATCCTACCCGACGATCCTCTCCTCGTCGCCTGCTAAAGAGCGATCACCGGGTTGTATCCGCACTTGGAAGGGTGTGTTTTATTAAGTATCCAGTTCTAGTTGTCATAAGGTCAAGGTACAACTCCGGTCGCCCTTTTACCGAGGGACACGGCTATTCAATAGATTAACTTCCCGCAGGGTGCACCACATAACCCAACACGCTTGATCCCATTTGGCGGACACACTTTCTGGGTCATGCCCGCCTCGAAGATCAACACGCCGCAGCCCCACCTAGGCACAACAGAGAGGTCAAGACGCCGGTTCAAACCTAAGCGCCGCAGGGTGCAGGCCCATCGCCTCGAAAGCACACACACGTTCGCGTCTGTGACGCGCCGAAGCGTAACTAGCCCCTAATACAAGCGCAGCTTACGCTCCAATCCGGCGCGCCGCTTCGATTCTTGACATCATGAAGGCTTCGGCGATACCACGACGCCGGGATACCCATAACTACTCCCACGTAGATGGTTAGTGCGTATAGACCAAATGGCCGGACTCGGATCAAATACCAAGATCTCGTTAAGCGTGTTATTATGAAGCAACGCATGACGCCAATCAGGCCAGCCCACTGCCTCCTAAGTGGTCTCAACTCGCCTGCCGCTTCCGCCACATAGATCCACACAGAGGGCCGCCGAGACAAAGGTCCTTTCAGCCCCAATCAAGTGAATCACTCATGGTACTCTTCGACGGACCCGACTTTAGTCACCATCTCGTAGTATGTATATGCATAGTATATACCCGTGATCACCTCCCGAGTGATCACGCCCAATAGTATAGCAAGGCAGACTGACAAGAATGTAGGGCCAATGATGATAAACTAGCAACCTATACTAAGCATTTAGGTTTGCAGGTAAGGTATCAACAGATGTAGCAACAATGTCAGGCTATGCATTAGAATAGGATTATCGAAAAGCAACATGCTACACTACTCTAATGCAAGCAGATAGAGGAGAATAGGCGATATCCGTGATCAAGGGGGGGGCTGCTGGTTGCTCGGCAAGAGAGAGGGTCGTCAACACCGTAGTCGAACCGGGCAGCAGCAGCGTCGGTCTCGTAGTCTACCGAGAGAAGAGGGGAAGAAACAATGAATACAATGCAAACAGATGCATATCGATGCATGACAAGACAAGTAACGATGCTAGGTGTGCCTAATCGCGTAGTAGGTGATACCGACGAAGGGGAAACATCCGGAAAGTATTCCTGTTCCGCTTTGACCGGTGAACCGGAGGGGAAAGTTGCGTGTTCAATATGTTAGGGGTGTGTGGTGGATGAACGGGCTGCGTATCCGGTTCGTCTCGCTGCTCGAGCAACTTTCATGTATAAAGTTTTTCCATCCGAGCTACGGTTTATTTTATATTAATTTTAAAAGATTTAAATTGTTTTTAGAATTTTAATTAATTTAATTTAATTCAACATTATCCATAACAGTGTTTGCCGACGCCATCATGACATCAAGATGACATCGCAGTCAATGAGGTGTCGATTAGTCAATCGACGTGTGGGTCCATGGGACCCACCGTCATACTGCTTGTTAACTAGGTTTTAGTTAAACTAATTACTATTTAATTAAACTAACTAGTTAATTAGGTTAACTAAACATGATTAATTAACTTAATTAATTCACTAATTAATTAATACTTTTATTAATTATTATTTTTATAATATATTTTTTAACGTTCCCAGGCGTGGGCCCCGCCGTCATAGGTTCGGGGCCTTAGCGGCGACGGGGATATGGGCGCTGGCGCTGGCGCCGCCAATGCAGGGCGCTGATGTCGGCCCGGCCGTGGCGACAGTGAGTGGCGGCGTCGAGGCGGAGCCGGAGGGCTACTAGGCGACGTCGTGGCCTCGCTGGCACCGGCACAGGCAGCAGAGGCCGGTCGGTGCGCGTCTGGCGTCAGGCACCACGGCGAAAGGAGAGGGGGAGCGCGGCGCGCGCAAGGCGAAGGCGTCGCATGATGGCGCGGACGCGCCGCACGCGTCGGTGGAGGTCAAGGCGGGCTTGGTCGACGCGGCGCTGCCGCAGGCGCTGCATGGCGATAGCCACCGCAGGCGAGGAGCGAGACAGGTGGACGGCGCACGGAGAGTACGGAGGACGAGGGAGAGAGGAGGTCGGGGCCTCACAGCGGGTCTGTAGGGCACGGGCAGCGGGGGTCGAGGAGGAGGCGGAGACGAGCGACGCAGGGGAAGGGATCCGGCGAGGAAGCAGTCCGGCAAGGTCTTCGGGTGGCGGCGAAGTCGAGATTCGGCGAGGGAGTCCGAGGAACGGCGGGGTCCAGGGCGACGGCGTCGGGGAGCCGGTCGACGACGGTGCTCGGGCCGATGATGGGGTTCGATCCGGGTGGCGGAGAGGGGCGCAGGGGGGGCGACGCGGTGGCGTCTAGTGGCGGCGGGACAAAGCGACGCCGGGCGGCGGCGGTGGGCGGCGGCGGCGGGGTCGGGTGGTTCCGCCCGATCCGATCTGGATCGGGAGGGGAGCGAGTGGGGGCGAGTGGGTGACGGGTGGTTAGGGTTGCGGCGTGGGGATATGG
This sequence comes from Aegilops speltoides, assembly GCA_021437245.1. Classification (NCBI taxonomy): domain Eukaryota; kingdom Viridiplantae; phylum Streptophyta; class Magnoliopsida; order Poales; family Poaceae; genus Aegilops; species Aegilops speltoides. Next base: position 108,765,361 of record CM038144.1, on the reverse strand, counting down.
GAGTGAGGGTGGCGGTTGGGCGGCTGGTTGGTCGTGGCCTGGGCTTGGGCGGTGGCTCTTGGGCGGAGCCCCGGGGGTGAGTGCTTTCTTTTTATTTATTTTTGTTTTGTTTTATATTTCTGCTTTTCTGTTTTATTTTAGTTTCCTTTTGAATTTGGTTTTATAAACTACACCACTGGTTCCTAATTTAGTTTTAATAAGTATGCCACTGCCCTATAAGTTTTTGGCAATAAAACAAACAGTTTAATATTTTATCAAATTGAAAAGGGTAGGTAGTTAAATGTTTTGCTGCTGTTTTAAATAATTTAGTGCACTTAATCCTTTTATAAAATTGTGGTTTCTCCACCATAATTACCGATGCATTATTTGGCAACACCCCAACATTTTAGTTTTAATATTTGAAAATATTTTATTGTTTGCTTGATTTTGAATTTGAATTGAACCGTTTCAACTAAAGCGAGATTAGCTATAATAATTGAGGTGACATGGCATCATTAACGTGGGATTATGTAGCCTAATTACCCAAGGCCACAATTCTCCTCCATTACAAGAAATCTCGTCCGAGATTTAAGAGGGGTCTAGGGGAAAGGTCTGGTTACGAAATTCTAACGAAGTCTTCTCGGTGTTGGTTGTTCTTCTCAAGAGGTCGATCCATTACATTGATGTCTTCGTTCCGCTTGGGTCATCATGATGAAGTTGTCGCCCTTCCTTGGGGATGTTCATCGTACTTACGGAAAGGATAAGGGGTAGCTTCAAAAGGACAGACCTCTACAAGGTTGACTATCTGGTCGATAACATCGAGGAAGGTGGCGGAAGTTACTCTCGAATTGAATCTTAAGAAAATATCGAGAGCAAAGTAAGGAGGTACCATGAGAAGTTTCAAACGGATAGGCAAGCGTTTGATGCCTAATCAGAAGGTGAAAGGGGTTTGGGCAACGAGAATAAGTATTGCGTCTGATACCAAAATAGATCACTTGGGTCGGTGGTCCGTGAATTACATACGAGTCCACGCACGAGGAATAACTCTGGGAACAGGGGGTGTACAGGAGAGTCAGGTTTCGATCCTGTGGAACTGTGGGTTATGGGCCCACCATGGGGTTGAAGGTAGGAAGGGGGCCGACATCTTGCACGGTTATGATAGCAAGGCATGCCAGAGAATAACCTGTCAGTTACCTCGGTAACAATGTCGGTACCAAGGGCGAGGGACGAAGAGAACAATTTTCCCGCTCGTTGAACGAGGCGGACCAATAGGCAAGGTTCCCGTTCATCGGTGTATTTCGGAAATGTCATCAACAATAGTAACAGGGTTTTGCTGACGAAATGGCGCACCGAGGTGTTTACATAAGCAGTGAATCATTACTGCTTAGATTATATAGATCACAAGAGAGGTCAAACAAACCAATGGAAAGGAAAAGTGATTATCAGGTTTAAACAGAACAATGGAAAGGAAAATGTGTCTAAACACATATTTCAAGGGTATATCCTTACCAAGGACAAGTAGAGAATGATATCCTTGACAGGATATAAGGTAGAAAAGCCACTAGGTGAGGGGAGAGAAATTTTCCATATAGCGGTGTTTGGATAATTGAGCAGGAAACATTTAGCATTGGACTTCAAAAGTCCGAGTTGAAAAGCGGAGTACCACGAACATGCTTTGAGATAGCAATGCACGGTGGTTCAATCAAGGGCCAGACTTTGGAAACACAAATGATCCATCAGGGGCAACTTATAAAATAGGTCTTACAACTTCCTCCGGAAAGAATGGTTATCCTTGCAAAAGAAATTATAATGATAGGTCCTCCAGCAGGGGCGGGGTGCTAGGCATGACATCATGTTACCGGGTCACATAAAGACCATTGTTATAACTCTTGGAAATAAGTTCCAATCATCATATCGACCGAGATTCAGATCTGATTGGTGTTTGATACCTCGTGCTCGTGGATGCCCGAGAAGAAAAGGTACGACACAAGGTAACGAGGTGACATCGTAAGATTCTCGGGAACGAACTATGGAAGAGAGTTCCAAAACTAGAGTTCATCATTAAATCAAGGAGAGGGTGAGGAGGTGAATGATTGACTCAAATGACAATCCATCAAGGTTAACAAAAGATGGATTACCACAATTATGTGAACAATGAGATAACATTTGTCAGATCAAATGGTAAAATGATGTATGCTCGAGGAAAAACATGCACAATTAAACATTGGTTGAAAGGTGCACCCGAAATATGGGCTGGGTTGCACGGCCAACATTGGAATGGTGATCCAATAATCAATAGTCCAAGAATGAACGACCGACCATTAACTTCAAAGCAATAGGGTTGCTAGAAGGGCGGAATCCAAACAGCACCGTTCATCTGTTGGTATCCTAGTTAGAACCAACACGGGGACCAAGAAATGAACGAAGATGGCGAGAAGTATTTCTATGTCAAGAATTCTCCAGAGGTGGAACAATTCTCACAACATCCTCGACATATAGATGGTAATATTTCAAGGTAGACTATAATATAAGCTAGATAGCAAGGAAATCAAGATACAACTCAAAACATGAACAAGTTTGTGTTGGGGGAAGGCAAGAATGTTGTCGATGATAACACAAATCATCGAGGGGCAAGGATGGTACTTCTCATCATGAATTCAATTGTTATCCTGGAAGGTATCATAATGTTGATGATGATCATGTTACATTTGTCAAGAAATTTCATGAAGATGTAATCGATCGGCGATGACATCTAGTCAAAGGAATGATGAAGCGAAAGGTTATTGGAACCATGGGTACGACACAAACTCGAAATCAAGCTTGCTGTTCAAGGCAAAATGATATGATGAGGAAAATCGACATAAGCTTAGCTCATCGTCAAAATTGTGCTCCGGAAGAAGGACCAGGTAGTACAGCTTAAAAGTTGCACGATATCGATATGGCCGATCAGGCTAGGAATGGCGTGATCGGGTACAAACTCGTACTTAGAGAAGATTATCCAGAGTTGTGGAACCGTAGTGCAGACTCGGTTCAGTTATCGGTGTCTTTGAGTGTTTAATAACTCAGAGCCCATGAAAGATTGTAATCAGTGAGAATGTAGTACTTGATGAAGAACTCATAAGAAGTTATGCAGTTCCAAGATAATCTCGAGATACCAGGGGGGGTAATACTCGAAGACGGATCCAAGTAGAGGTTGGACTGGGGTATTGATCCGTAGAAGACAAATGTTTAAACTTGCCCGAGAATTGGGAACAAAGAAGAACAATATGGTCGAAACCATAACTACAAGGGGTCCAATTTAATAACACCGAAAGAATTACTCGAATGAGTAAATATTTGGCAAGAAGCTTCCATGATAAGTTCCACATCGGGTCCATGGGCATGAACGAGAGTTCAAGGTCGACTCCACTTCTCCAATGCATACCCTTTCATTCACTTCTCGCTTTCGATGAAGTTGTAGTGTTGAAATATTATCCGCAAAATACCGTAAGAGTACGACTCGTGAAAACTTTTGAGTTCACACATATTAAGGCGCATATAGGTTCAACCCATCGGGCATCTTAGAAGCATATACCAGAATCTTTAGAAGTAATTAACTCAAGCTCGAAGGCAGAGCATGGTTGAGAAAGCAGAGGATACAATTTACCAAAGGCATTATGGATCAGAGGAAATGCTCACAAGGTTATTGAATATGAAGGGCGTTGTCAGATAAAACCCAACAAGGGAACCGATGGTCCACAAGGGATCTGATGTGAGCATCGATACTCAACCAGAGGAAGAAGAATGCACGGGCATCATATTATAGAACATCTGAACAATTCGATGCTTAGATAACAAAGGAATTATGATTTCCAAAACAAGGGATCAGAAGCAGACGCTCTGATCAAGTATGGATAAGTTGGATAGACCAGAGGCACAATTGACGACAAATAGTTTGGTCGAGAACCAGCTCATGTTCAAAAATGATGTCTGTGCCGGAAAGATAATTTAAAGGATCAACCGATGATTGCGTGCTTTCACACACATGTTGAATCGATAGGATCAAAATGATCGTGTCAAAGGATACTAATGAATATCGCTACACATATGGAAAGCATCCATATTGCAAGCAGACAAGTATTTGCCAAGCAATAGTTTGAAGAGGATACTCGGAAGATTGGGTAGTATTTCCAAGTAATTTAAAAAGCATATGAACAACTCGGGATAAGCGGATACTCGATAAGTGCGAGAATTATCCGTAGGGGTATTCAGGTGACAAAGAACAGCAAGGCAATAAGCTCAAGGATTATCGAAACAATGACGAGTATTTCGGGGTATCTTGTAATAACAAGACTAACTGGGGATGAATGTAAGAATAACAACTGCCAGTAGTTATCCATAAGGGTTGACAGTGGAAGGGGAATTGCAAACGCGATAGGCACAAGGTCTCGAGAGAATATCAAAGAGTATCTTCTTCTTCTGGTGCAGCAGGCGGTCATCGGTAACAAGGGGCTCTCCGGGAGAAAGTATTTCCGAGAACCTAAAGTTAGTTTTGTTTTTAGCAAAATCATTTAACCCGAATAGAAGAGAGCTCAGAGTCCCAGAGTAAAGATCAAGGAATAAAAGATCCTAATACCACCCAAATGGCGACGTGGGCCTATAGGCCACACAGCCATGTTAGTAAAGGTTTTGCAATGACTAGACTCAACTTCGGCCAAGGAGTTGGAAAGGGGATTCCTACAGCAATGGCTCGATACCAACTTAGACGCCTCGATTTAATCGTACACTAATCATGCACGCAAACGTAATGCGATCAAGATCGTGGACTCACGGAAGATATCACAACACAACTCTAAAAGTAAAATAAGTCATACAAGCATCATAATACAAGCCAGGGGGCCTCGAGGGCTCGAATACAAGTGCTCGATCATAGACGAAGTCAGCGGAAGCAACAATATCTGAGTACGCACATAAGTTAAACAAGTTTGCCTTAAGAAGGCTAGCACAAACCGGATACAGATCGAAGAGGCGCAGCCTCCCGCCTCGATCCTCCTAAACTACTCCCAGGTCGCGCCGCCGCCCGCACGTAGTAGTAGGCATCTCCAGTAGTAGTAGCCGCCGACGGTGGCGTCTGCTCTGGTTCCAACATCTGGTTGCGACAACCGTAAAGAAAAGAAAGGGGAAAAGGGGAGAAAGCAACCGTGAGTACTCAGCCAAAGTACTGCAAGCAAGGAGCTACACTACATATGCATGTGTATATGTGTAAAGGGCCATATCAAGGACCGAACTGCAGAATGCCGTAATAAGAGGGGATAGCTAATCCCGTCAAGACTACGCTCGCAGCCTCCGTCTTCTGAGATGTAGAAGAGAGTAGATTGAAGTCCTCCAAGTAGCATCTCCAAGTAGCATGTCCAAGTAGCATCTCCAAGAGCATCGCATAGCATAATCCTACCCGCGATCCTCTCCTCGTCGCCTGTTAAAGAGCGATCACCGGGTTGTATCCGCACTTGGAAGGGTGTGTTTTATTAAGTATCCAGTTCTAGTTGTCATAAGGTCAAGGTACAACTCGGGTCGCCCTTTACCGAGGGACACGGCTATTCAATAGATTAACTTCCTGCAGGGTGCACCACGTAACCCAACACGCTTGATCCCATTTGGCCGACACACTTTCTGGGTCATGCCCGCCTCGAAGATCAACACGCCGCAGCCCCACCTAGGCACAACAGAGAGGTCAGCACGCCGGTCTAAACCTAAGCGCCAGGGTCAGGCCCATCGCCTTGAGCACACACAAGACGTTGCGTCTGTGCCGGAAGCGTAACTAGCCCCTAATACAAGCGCAGCTTACGCTCCAATCCGCGCGCGCCGCTTGCGATTCTTGGACGCCACGAAGGCTTCAGCCGATACCACGACGCCGGATACCCATAACTACTCCCACGAGATGGTTAGTGCGATAGACCAAATGGCCGACTCGGATCAAATACCAAGATCTCGTTAAGCGTGTTATTATGAAGCAACCATGACGCCGATCGTACCAGCCCACTGCCTCCTAAGTGGTCTCAACTCGCCTGTCGCTCCGCCACATAGATCCACACGAGAGGCCGCCGGGACAAAGGTCCTTTCAGCCCCAATCCGTGAATCACTCGCGGGTACTCTTCGAGCGGACCCGACTTTAGTCACCATCTGTAGTATGTATATGCATATATATACCCGTGATCACCTCCCGAGTGATCACGCCCAATAGTATAGCAAGGCGGTCGACAAGAATGTAGGGCCAATGATGATAAACTAGCATCCTATACTAAGCATTTAGGTTTGCGTAAGGTATCAACAGATGTAGCAACAATGTCGCTATGCATCGTAATAGGATTATCGAAAAGCAAGAATATGCTACACTACTCTAATGCAAGCAAGATAGAGGAGAATAGGTGATATCCGTGATCAAGGGGGCTTGCCTGGTTGCTCGGCAAGAGAGAGGGTCGTCAACACGGTAGTCGAACCGGGCAAAGCAGCTACGGTCTCGTAGTCTACCGAGAGAGAAGAGGGGAAGAAACAATGAATACAATGCAAACAGATGCATATCGATGCATGACAAGACAAGTAACGATGCTAGGTGTGCCCAATCGCGTAGTAGGTGATACCGACGAAGGGGAAACATCCGGAAAGTATTCCCGTGTTCCGCGTTCGGACCGGGTGAACCGGAGGGGAAAGTTGCGTGTTCGATATGTTAGGGGTGTGTGGTGGATGAACGGGCTGCGATCCGGTTCGCCTCGCTGCTCGAGCAACTTTCATGTATAAAGTTTTTCCATCCGAACTACGGTTTAATTTATATTAATTTTAAAAGATTTAAATTGTTTTAGAATTTTAATTAATTTAATTTAATTCAACATTATCCATAACAGTGTTTGCTGACGTCATCATGACATCAGCATGACATCAGCAGTCAACAGAGGTGTTGACTAGTCAAACTGACGTGTGGGTCCAGTGGGACCCACCTGTCATACTCTGTTTAAGTTAACTAGGTTTTAGTTAAACTAATTACTATTTAATTAAACTAACTAGTTAATTAGGTTAACTAAACATGATTAATTAACTTAATTAATTCACTAATTAATTATTATTAATTATTATTTTTATAATATTTTTTTTTAACGTTCTTAAGGGCGTGGGCCCCGGCTGTCATAGGCCTGGGGGGCCTTAGCGGGCGCACGGGGATACGGGCGCTGGGCGCTGGGCGCCGCCAATGCTGGGCGCTGATGTCAGGCGGCCGCCGTGGGCGACGGGCCGGTGGCGGCGTCAGAGGCGGAGCCGAGGGCTACTAGGCGACGCTGTGGCCTCATGGCACCGCGCAAGGCAGCAGAGGTCAGGCTTGGTCGGCCCGGCGAGGCACCACGGCGCGGCAGGAGTGGGGAGCGCGGGCCGCGCTCGGCGAAGGCGCGATGATGGCGCGGACGCGCCGCACGTCGCGGTGGAGGTCAAGGCCGGGCTTGGTCGATGCGGCGGCTGCTGGCGGCGCCGCGTGGCGATAGCCATCAAGGGGCGAGGAGCCGAGACAGGTGGACGGCGACGGAGAGTACGGAGGACGAGGGAGAGAGGAGGTCGGGCCTCACAGCGGTCTGTAGGGCACGGGCAGTGGGGTCGAGGAGGAGGCGGAGACGAGCGACGCAGGGAAGGGATCCGCGAGGAAGCAGTCCGCGAGGTCTTCGGTGGCGGCGAAGTCGAGATTCGCGAGGGAGTCCGAGGAACGGCGGGTCTGTGGCGACGGCGTCGAGGAGCCGGGCCGACGACGGTGCTCGGGCGACGATGGGGTTCGATCCGGGTGGCGGAGAGGGCGAGGGGGCGACGCGGTGGCGCCTAGTGGCGGCGGGACAGCGACGCCGGCGGCGGCGTGGCGCGGCGGCATGGGGTCGGGTGGTTCGGTCCGATCCGATCTGGATCGGGAAAGGGAGCGAGTGGGGGGGGCGAGTGGGTGACGGGGTGGTTAGGGTTGCAGGCGTGGGGGATATGGGGAGTGAGGTGGCGGTTGGGCGGCTGGTTGGTCGTGGCCTGGGGCGGTGGCTCTAGGCGAGCCCCGGGTGAGTGCTTTTATTTATTTTTGTTTTGTTTTATATTTCTGCTTTTCTTTTATTTTAGTTTCCTTTTGAATTTGGTTTTATAAACTACACCACTGGTTCCTAATTTAGTTTTAATAAGTATGCCACTGCCCTATAAGTTTTTGGCAATAAAACAAACAGTTTAATATTTTATCAAATTGAAAAGGGTAGGTAGTTAAATGTTTTGCTGCTGTTTTAAATAATTTAGTGCACTTAATCCTTTTATAAAATTGTGGTTTCTCCACCATAATTACCGATGCATTATTTGGCAACACCCCAACATTTTGATTTTAATATTTGAAAATATTTTATTGTTTGCTTGATTTTGAATTTGAATTCGAACCGGTTTCGAACTAAAGCGAGATTAGCTATAATAATTGAGGTGACATGGCATCATTAACGTGGGATTACTGTAGCCTAATTACCCAAGTCCACAAGAAGGCACAAAACCACATGGGAGCATGTTAGTCAATACTTAGCACAATTGGGTGAGGCAGGCTCACCAATGAGTTGAAAGTGCTTATTTCCTTTGTCATTAATTGGTACCGCATTTTCATGGTTTTCTTCTTTACCACATGGTTCCATTCGAGTTTGGTCGCAGCTAGAGCAGAAATTTCATGATCACTTTTATAGCGGTGACAATGAACTCAAGTTGTCACATCTAACATCGGTTAAGCAGAAGCATGATGAATCGGTCACCGATTACGTCAAGAGATTCAAAGAAACGAAAAACCGGTGTTTTAGTTTGGTGATAACCGAGAGAGACTTGGCAGACCTAGTGCTGAGTGGTTTGAGAACTCCCATTATAGAAAAGCTAGAAGGCTATGAGTTCTTAAATATTAACCAAGTCTTACAAAGGGCTTTGGCTCAGGAAAGCCGAAGCAAAGATCTCAAGGAAGTGCATAGATACAAAGCCGATCGTCCAAAGATGAATATGGTGGAATATGATAGTGATCACTCGGACGATGAGGGTGATGGTTTTGCTACTAAATTTGTTTGGCCATCTAAGGCCAAACCCTTTACTTGCAATGATCTGAAACTGATTCATAAGAATTGTGATGAAGAGATGAAGTTTACTTTTAACATTGCTAAGTGTGATAGAATATTTGATGCTTTGCTGCAGGCTAAGATTATTAGAATATCTCATACTTCACCGCCGTTTGAAGAGCTTAAACGGCGTGCTTATTGCAAGTATCATAACTCATTTTCTCATGCTACTAACGATTGCAATGTTTTTCGACGACAGATACAATCGGCCATTAATGATGGAGGATTGAACTTTTCTAAGATGCAAGTTGATAAACAGCCCTATCCAATGAACACCATGGATTTAGAAGGGAAGAAGCTGCTCATTCGGCCGGAGGTAGCCGAATCTGCTAATAAAGCTAATGTCATTGTTGGTGAGCCCAGGAAAGACAAGGAGGGTGACAAGGTCTTGGGGAGACATGTTATGCTTGATAAACAACCCGATGGCAAGGAAGTGATCAAAATCACCATCAAGAATCCTACACTCGGGGGGCAAGCACATGTACAGCAAGGCGCTCGAGTTAAATTTGTCAAGCCCAAGAGTCCAGAAGTTGGCAAATGGAAGAGGAATGAAGCTAAAGTGCAACGCAAGCGGATCAAGCTAACTTTTTGATATGTTGCTGTCCAAATATGCTAATCAGTCGGCTGGTCCTAGCTCTAACCGGCCATCAGACTTCAAGCGACCAAGGTCACCATCAGATGATATGTTCAGTCGGTATACGAAACCGAGTGGACCAAGGGCGTAGTTTTCAGAAGAGCAGAGGCAATCTGTATGGGATCAACTTGAATACTCATATAATGGCCGACTAAACATAGGCGACTATCAGTCGGCTGGTCAAAATATGCGATTGGGTGGAAACTATCCGAGTGTAAGAATACACCCAGGTGGAAGCTATCCGAGTGAAAAAATGTGGATGGGTAGATTCCGTCCGACTGAGTTCCATCCGAGTGGATACCATCCGAGTGCCATCAATCCGAGTGGATTCCATGCAATTAAAAAGGTGCGCCCAAATGGAAATTTCATGCATCTAGAAAATTGAAAGGAATGGCGTGTTAAGTCACCAAGTGTTGCAGCAGTTGAGTCGGGCAAAGGCAAGGAGAAAATGGATGTCGACTCACTTATCTTGGGCACCGAAACATTCCCCATACAAAGAGCCGATCGTGCATAATCACTCAACTGAGCCGATACTTTCTATCGCACCAAAGCACTCGTCTAATGACCATGAAGCAAGCACCAGCCAAGTAAAGGTAAGAGATGCTAAATAGACTCGACCAAAGTGGTGTCCTCCAGGGCTAACAAAGACACAGAAGAGGAAACTACAGAGGTTAAGGAGTCAAGAGATGGCGGAGCAGGAGGCCGAGAAGCAAAGGGATAAGTTGTTCAATGACACTCGGCCCATGGTTCCAGCAAAACAAGTGTGGAGGCCAAAACAAATACAAGATACATCAGCTTCTACATCTATCACAGAAGTGCCTACACCACCCAAAGAGGACGATGCGACAGCTATTACATCGTCTGTGGCACTTCTTACCTCTCCTTCACTCGGACAGATTTCGAATCGGTCGATCCACTTGAAGAAGAGGTTGATATGTTGGACTATGAATCTACGCCGGTTCATGAAGGTATGGATATCAATATGGTGTATTACTTACCTGCTGAGTTTCATGCTGTAGATGAGGAAGGGGAAGTGGCTCAGCTGGATTTTGGCCCTAAAAACGCAATATTCGAGAAGCCAAAAGAACCAGTAACACATTTGAAGCCGTTGTATCTCAGAGGTCATATCAATGGATCGCCACTTAGTCGAATGCTTGTTGATGGTGGTGCTGTGGTAAATCTTATGCCTTATTCGGTCTTCAAGAAATTGGGTTTGCCTGATAAAGAATTGATCAAGACCAATATGGTGCTCAACGGGTTTGAAGGCAAAGAGAAAACTGAAGCCAAAGGTGTAATGTATGTGGAGCTTACAGTTGGAAGCAAAACTTTGACCACTGCATTCTTTGTCGCTGAGGTGCAAGGTAACTACAACGTTATACTAGGCCGTGATTGGGTTCATGCAAACCAGTGCGTGCCATCCACTATGCACCAGTTTTTGATTCAGTGGGTTGATGATGAAGTGGAAGTCATTCATGCGGATAACTCGGCCTGTGTTGCTTTGGCCGATGCATCGGTGGATTGGCAACATCCCAATGCTACTTGCTTGACGGGACGTGACTTATCAGAGTTTGATTTTCTCAGCACGACCAAGAATGGTTTTGTGCCCGTGTCTTTAAAGCCGACTGAATGCAATCGGCTCCAAGGTATGATATGTTTAAATGGATTCTAATTCGAGTGGTTACAAAACGTTTTGTAAAATATCGATCCAAAGGAGGACGATATGTATGAGTCTATAGAGGAGTTGGATGACATGGATAAACTTGGACAAGGTTTTACATCGGCTGATCCATTAGAAGAGATAGATATTGGAGATGGTTCAGTCACTCGACCGACATTTATAAACAAAAATTTGAAAGCCGATTGTAAGGCTAAGTTAATCGAGCTATTGAAAGAATATGTTTGTTGCTTTGCATGGGAATATCATGAGATGCCAGGGCTAAGCCGAGAGCTAGTGGAGCATCGGTTGCCTATAAAGGCCGGTTTTAGACCTTATAAACAGTCGGCCAGAAAGTTTAATCCAAAAACATATGACCGAATCAAGGAAGAGATCGGTCGACTGCTTGAAGCTAATTTCATTCGACCTTGTAGATATGCCGAGTGGATTTCTAACATTGTCCCAGTGGAGAAGAAGGGATCCGGCAAGTTGAGGGTGTGCATTGACTTCAGAGATTTGAATAGGGCTACACCCAAAGATGAGTATCCCATGCCAATAGCCGATATGCTTATTAATGATGCTTCTGGACATAAGGTTATTAGTTTTCTAGATGGTAATGCTAGATACAATCAAACTTTTATGGCCGAAGAGGACATGTACAAGACAACTTTTCGATGCCCTGGTTTCCTTGGTTTATTCGAGTGGACAGTGATGACATTCGGATTAAAAAATGCTGGCGCCACATATCAAAGGGCTATGAATTTGATTTTTCATGATTTACTCGGTGTCATACTTGAAGTTTATATTGATGATATTGTTGTCAAATCGGATGCTTTTGAATCTCACTTGGCCGATTTGTGTTTAGCTTTTGAAAGAATGAAAAAGTATGGACTGAAGATGAATCCTTTGAAGTGTGCTTTCGGTGTGTCAGCTGGCAAGTTTTTGGGTTTCATTATTCATGAAGATGGCATAGAAATTGATCCCAAAAAGACAGAGGCTATACAGAAAGTGGAGGCTCCAACATGCAAGAGAGATATGCAAAAGTTCCTTGGCAAGGTCAATTATTTGAGACGGTTCATAGCTAATCTATCAGGGAAAGTTGATGCATTTACTCCCATCCTTCGGTTAAAGAATGATGCTGATTTCACTTGGGGGGCAAAACAGCAAGAAGCATTTGATATGATCAAGAATTTTTTTCACTCCTCCGGTGATGAGAGCACCCAAACATAGGGAACCCTTCAGACTTTACATTGCAGCAGAGGAAGGAGTTATGGGTGCTGTTCTAACTCAAGAGACCGAATGAAAAGAGCATGCCATCACTTATTTGAGCCGCCGCATATTGGACGTAGAGACAAGGTATACATTTATTGAGAAATTATGTCTATGCTTATATTATGCTTGCACAAAACTGAGACATTATTTAGTGCCGAGTGCTTGTGTAGTAGCTTGTCAAACCGATGTCATTAAATACATGTTGCATAGGCCAATTCTTAGTGGTAGAATTGGCAAGTGGGCTTATGCTTTGATTGAATATGATTTGGCTTATGAATCTCTAAAATCCATGAAAGGCCAAATTGTTGCTAATTTCATTGTTGAACATCGGATTAATGACAAGCATGATGCTGATATGAACCTTGTTTCATTAGTACCATGGAGATTATACTTTGACGGTTCAGTTTGTCGCAATCGCCAAGGTGTTGGTATTGTTTATATATCTCCTCATGGTGCTATTTTTGAAGCCTCATGCCACTTAGAATATTTTTGCACAAACAATCAAGCCGAATATGAAGCATTGTTATTCGGCCTAGAGATGTTACTTGCTATAGGTGTTACACATATTGAGGCTTACGGTGATTCGTTACTAGTAGTGCAGCAAATATCTAAAGTCTTTCAGTGTTTGGACGAATCACTTAATGTTTATCTTGATAGATGTCTAGATATAATTTCTACTTTGGATTGTTTTAGCATTGCACATATATCTAGACATGACAATTGAAAGCAAATGAGTTGGCACAAAAGCATCCGGATATCATGTTGATCATGGCATGTTTCATATTTCTCAAATTCGATGTCTTGTCTTACCAGATAGAAGAGGCCAAACCGTAACCCACCGATTTGGTCATTAACAAAAAATCTAGTGCAGATGACAATTCGATCGAGGAAGCCCATTGTTGCTTACTTGCGCAATCCGAGTGAAAGGGTGGACAGGGCTGTTCGGCGTATGGCTTTTAAATATACCATGACGGATGATGACCTTTATCGCCGAACGGTTGATGATGTTCTTTTAAAATGCTTGGATGAGGTCCAAGCAAGAGTTGCTATGGGAGAGGTACATGAGGGCATTTGTGGTACTCACGAGTCGGCTCCCAAAATGAAATGGTTATTGCGACGTGCTGGGTTTTATTGGCCGACTATGATTAATGATTGCTTCAGATATTATAAAGGGTGTGAAGCTTGTCAAAAGTTTGGTGATATTCAATTGGCTCCTGCTGCTATGTTACATCCTATTATCAAACCGTGGCCTTTCAGAGGTTGGGGGTTAGATTTCATTGGACAAATTCACCCGTCTTCCTCAAAAGGGCATCGGTTCGTATTGGTGGCAACTGATTATTTCACTAAATGGTCTGAAGCAATACCTCTCAAGAACATGACACATACGGAGGTAATTCAATTCATAACCGAACACATTATTCACAGATTTGGTATTCCTCAAACGTTAACTACAGATCAAGGTTCATCTTTTATGTCACACCAAGTCAGAGAGTTTGCCGAATCTTATAATATAAAGTTGCTCAATTCCTCTCCATATTATGCCCAAGCTAATGGACAAGCCGAGTCTAGCAATAAAATTTTAATCAAGCTCATCAAGAAGAAGATTGAGGATAATCCGAGGAGATGGCATGAGTTGTTGTCTGAAGCTTTATGGGCACATAGAATTTCAAGGCATGGTGCTACAAAGGTAACTCCATATGAGCTAGTATATGGTCAAGAGGCCGTTTTACCAGTGGAGGTAAATTTGAATGCTTTGAGAATAGCCAAACAAAATGATTTATCGGTAGAAGACTTTTATAACTTGATGATGGACAATATTGATGAAGTTGCCGATAAAGGTTTGGTTGCTTTGGAGTGCATAGAGAGAGACAAGTTGAGGGTTGCAAGAGCTTACAATAAGAAAGTTAAGTTGAAGAATTTTCAAGTTGGTGAACTCGTCTGGAAAGTGACTCTACCGATTGGTTCAAGAGATAGAAAATTCGGGAAGTGGTCTCCAAGTTGGGAAGGTCCTTTTAGGATTACAAGGGTTGTTCCTGGAAATTCATATTTGGTAGAATCAATACAAGGGGCATTGTTACCCCGAGCTCTCAACGGAAAATATTTGAAGAAGTACCACCCGAGTGTGTGGCAGGAAGCCTGAGTAGGCAATGGCCGATATACGATTATCGCCCTTAGCACAAACATGGCCGATACATAATTATCGCCCTGAGGAAAATAAATGGCCGATGGAGTGTTGACATCGTCCTTAGAACAAACACCGTGCATATTATTTTTCGGCGTGCAAGCTTTGCCGAAAAACAGGGGGGCATGTGTTGACATCGGATTTTGGCAAGGTACAAAAGGCAAGTAAGATGGTCTCAAGTGAAAGAGTTTTCAACATGTAAAGTTTTAGGTCGCCGAGTGGAATAACTTTGATGTTTAATTTATTGCCATTCGACCTTATATCGATGGCCGAAGTTGTACTCCGAGTGACGGAATTCAACATTCCGAGTGGTTTTCGGCCGATCATGCCTTCAAGACGACCTCGGATGAAGTAGTATTCTAAAGGACTTTTCTTCGTCTCGTCGAGGCAATCGATTTTGATATATAAATCATCTCAATCCGAGTTCATATGCAAAAGTTAGAGGCAATACATTGCAGGCCGAAACTGAATGGAAATATGGCGCGAAGTACCAGACACCGTGGCTGATGGGTCGCGCGAGCAATTCTGCCCTCAAGATGGCCTTGAATTGAAAAACCTTCAACACAAAAAAGTTTCGCCTCGTCGAGCCGATCGATTTTCATATATAATTCGTCTCAATCCGATGTCGTATGTGACTTGGGGAGACAAATCAAGATCAGGCTATGTTTTTGGTCGAGTGAAAAGCTTACCATCCGAGTGAAAACTCACTGGTCGAGTGAAAGCTTACCTTTCGGGTAAAAACCTACCGACCGAGTAAAAGGTCGAGTGAAAACCTACCAATTGAGTAAAAGGTTAAAAACCTACCGATCGAGTAAAAGGTCGAGTGAAAACCTACCGATCGAGTAAAAGGTCGAGTGAAAACCTACCGATCGAGTAAAAGGTCCAGTGAAAACCAACCAATCGAGTAAAAGGTCGAGTGAAAACCTACCTATCGAGTAAAAGATTGTCTTCCGACTGAAAATGTGGTCGTCATTTGTCTTCCGAGTGAAAATATAGTCATCCGAGTGGAAAAGTCCAGTCGGACCATCCGAGTGAAAGACTCTAATATCCGAGTGGATGAGCTCAAATCCGAGTGAAACTGAACATGTGCCCGAAAGTTTATCAAGATGATTTATGGTGAAGAAGTGTTCAATACAGAAGTTGTGCGTATCATCAAGACGGTAAACTTTGGTTTTGGAGTCATTGTCATCAGAGATAGTATATGGCCTGCAAATTCACTACTAGACTCGGATAATTCAGTCTACTGCAAGACCGAGTCCGACTGGAAGGTAAAGACGACCTCGAAAAATATTCAAGATAGCCTTATTTGAAAAGGTGATCAACATGAGAGTTGTTCGTATCGTCGAGGCGCACAAGTTTCATATTTGGGCCATCTTGATCGGAGGTCATATGGAGGCTCGGCGGCCTGCACAACGAGGAAGACAGAAGTTGGGCCAGATTCAGACTGAATCCGAGTTGGAATAGAACTAGGACTCTAGGACGCGAATTGATGCAATTTTTCTCGTAAGGAAAGCCTAGATGAATCCTTTACTTCTTTGGGAAGTGTGGGGACCCCGACTCATCAGTCGAGATCACCGAATGCACGTGTACAGTGATCCCAGAGATCAATGCTCACTGAACACACAGAAACTGAATAACAAGAGTCTTACATCCATACATACCGTCTTACACAAATTATGACCATTATGGTCAAGTCTTACATTGATAAAGCCTTAAGGGCTGAACAACAAATGAAACACAAGCAGCGGAACTTTTCGTCGATAAGTAGAACCCATGCCATCTGCCTTAACCCTACAGGCATTCTGACTGGGAAACGTCCTAGTTCGCATGTTCGTCTACAAAGAACTCTTCTTCGAACTCTGGTTCTTCCAGGCCTGGTCAATTAAATAACCAGTGGCATGCCAATGAGTACTTTGAATGTACTCGCAAGCAACCCATGTTTTGGTTCAAGTTACAACAATGCATGACATAGGTAAATTTTGCCGAAAGTTAATTTTGAGTGCAATGACATGTTCAACATCTTGTAAGCAGGCACCAAGAGAATTCAAGTAACCATGAGGACTGGTTACAGATATCAACATAAATAGAGTGGGCACCAACCCAGCTATCATAATAGAGTGGGCACCAACCCATCTCATTCATGTCAAGTCCCTTGACTTGACCCGAGTCGTTTTATCAATACTCACACTTGGTTTGTAAACAAGTGGACGTAGCCCAAGAGCGGTTACCCAACTGTCCTTGATCGTGGGCACGGCTATTTGAATAGTTTTACACTCTACAGAGGTTGCACACTTACCCACAAGATCCGGGGAACTTCCGTGTCATCCACGACCCGCGATACCTTAAGTACCCGGGGTAAGCACCCGATCACTACCTTTCCCTAGACGACACTAACATGGAGTCCACTCGATTGGCAGTAACCCCCGTGCCCAACTTTTCACAAAACACTTTCTTGGAGCCTCGCTCCCATACTTATCACATACCACTGGCACGGGGTACCAACGGTGTGTCCGGTGCCCTGTGAAAATAGTCATGGCCGCCCTACCTGGCACGACCCCGTCCCGAGAGAGCGCACCAACAACTCTCCCGTCACTTGTAATGCGGGCTCCAAGCTAGTATCGGTCTAGGTAATCAATAATGCCCTTTCCCATATAAGGGTAGAGTGGTTGCGCATGTAAGGTTGGAATAACGGTCGCAACTTCGACCAATCCGTTTTTGAAAACAACACACACACTTGCCTTACTTTGTCCCCATCACCATGCATATCCCCGTCCCTTTTTGCGTAGCCCTACTTTAGCATCCTATCTACTCCCACCGGCATAACCCTCATAAAAAGGGTATGGCCATGCACAATGCAAGTATCAACAAGGAAGTAACCGAGGCAACGAACCCACGTGGTTCACCATCTCATCATGATTCCGATGCAACAATAATAAAGAGCTTTATGGCATGCATAAAAGGTTTCGTAGACATGGTCAAAGGGTTGCTTGCCTTGGTTGGCTTGGTCTTCAAAGTCTTCAGGCCCTTCTCCTCCTTCTTCTTCAGCTACCTCGTCAAATACGGGATCTAACGTTGCAAGAAAATAGCGGGAAAATAAGACAATAATAAAAACAGAAAAGTCAAAGTGCACAGAAAAATGTCAACTTATTTTTGTAAAATACTAGGAGGAAAACTAGGAAGGGGAAAATTCTTGGTTTTGAATTTGGAGCTAGGGAAACAGAGTTGTGGATTTTCAAACAGAGGTTTTATTGTTCAAATTTGAATTTAAATTTGAACAGAGCAGAAAGGTGTAATGGATGTGCATGAAAGTTACATCAATAAATAGGTGGGATTATTCTGAGATTTTAGGAGTTGGAAATATTTCATTTGGACAAATATTTTGCCCTGTGGAATTTTTGGAAAGGAGACAGAAAAAGAAAAAGAAAAGTGGCGCTGTGCCACTGGGCCTGAGAGGCCATGGGCAGCAGGCCCAGAGGCGAAACCAGCCCACACGGGCTGCCACGTCAAAGGCGTAAAGGCGAAATACTCCTTCAGCCGACGGGCGAACCAATCTTGTGCTGAAGCGTTTTAAACTTGACGGTGGATCCCACCCGCCGTATGCGTGAGGTCGACGGGCTGGCCCCACGGCCGTCGTCGTCTACCTCCGGCCAAAGGCAACGACGAGCTCGCCGGCTGCGATACAGAGCACGGGAAGGTGCGCGGGTGGTACCGTTGGACTCGGGGCGGAGTCGCCGTTTGGGTAGTGGTGGAGACAGTCGCCGGAGCAGCCTGGTTCGCCGGCGACGAGGTCACGCGGCGGAGGTGCTTCGGGCATCGATGAATCCGGCCGTTCCCGGATGCAAAAAGAGTGGGAAAGAGAGGGGAAAAGGTTAGCGTGGCCGCGCGGTTCCAGATCGAGAGGAAACGGGGGCGGAGGAGGCCTGTACCGCGCGAACGCCGACGAGCCAAGGCGGCGGAGCTCGAGCTCGATCTCGAGCTCGGGCGGCTCTGGAGATGAATGGGTGGTACGGGAGGTGGATTACGAGCGTGGGGAAGCGACAGGGAGTGAAAGAGGGGCTCGGGGTCGCCTTATATGGGCTGGCCGAGGTCCACCGTAGGCGTGGCCTACGAGTGCCCGCGGGATCGGCTCGGGTGGCCGTTAGAGAGGGAATGGAGGGCTCGGGGGTGTTCGTGGGAGTGGTGTAGGGTGCCAGGGAGAGAGAGAAGGAGCGGGGCGAGCTGCACGCGGGCCACAGGAGTGGCGCGAGCATTGGCCGAGCGGGGCGGCGTTCTGGCGTGAGCTGCAGGAGAGAGAGGAGGGCGCGGGAGCAAGTGGGCGGCCTGCTGGCGTGGAGCGGATGTCGAGGGGCATCGATTGGCGCGCGGGGGAAGCTCGAGGTGGTCGGGAGGCACGGCGTCAACGGTCGGTGTCCTGCCGGGCACTCCAGAGCGCGACTTTGGCCGGCATCCGCGGTTTTTCCGCGTCCGCGCGCGTCCACTAGTGTCTGGAGGCTGCAGGGGGTTTGGTCAAAAGCTGAAACGGGCCTTGGATGCTCTGGAGAGCCGAGGGGAGAGAAGGAGGCTGAGAGAGAGGGGAGAAGTTGCTGTCCAGAGAAGACAAATGGGGTTTTCCCCCTCCCTCATCATTGCTTCCTCGGGCAAAAAGCGTCCAAGTTGCAGAGGGGAACTAGGAGGGGTTGTGGTAAAAAGATGGGCTCAAGGAGATTAGTGGAAAGGGCTGGAATTTGCATTCCAAAATTCTGCCAGAAGGTGTTTGATGATGTTTTGGGCAAGCTAATGACTTCCACTGGCCATGAGACTCCACAGGGTGAGATGCCACATATAATTAGGGCCTTCCACCCATTTTGAGCTTATTTGGACAAAGTTGCCAATGCAACTTTTGCAAACCCTAAAAATTGGGAGGAATGGATTTTTGTAGATCCAGTTGAGTAGATCACTTCTCCTTGATGAACCACTTGGTGTGGTGGCCTTATTTAGTCATGTGATCAGGCTCACAAAAGTTGGGGTCATGGAGAAAAAGTTGGTAGTACAAAGTAGTTCAAATTTGATTCTGGTCAGAGAGGGTTTTGAGGCACTTTGACCAAGATATCTTCTTCTCCAACCTGTGCCATTTGGTCTACATGCATTTTTAGACCATTGGAGCATGTGCACCAAGTTTGAGAACATTTGGTCATGTTTGGCAATGTAAAGTTGCTCAAACTTCAAAATAGACAGATATGGTTTTGAGGGGATTTCATGGGGTTATACTATTCTCCATGACATGAGACTTGTCAAGATTATCAAGTATGTCATATGTAAGATGATAGAATTTTCTTCGAATTTTTGGAAAATATTTCCTTTGTAAATATTTCAAAAGTTTGAAATATCCAGAAAGGGTTTTTGAGGGATTTGACCAATATTTTGAACATGACCATGTGTTGAAACTCTTATATATGGAACATATATGTCCAATGAGTTTCCCTAAATTTTGTCAAATATTTTTAAAACAATAAAATAATTTTTCCTATTAAAGACCATTTCTGGGCTTAAGAAAAAGCTTTTAAATAAAATAGTAAAACAACTTTTTAAAATTATATTTTTGTGGTTTATGGGAGTCCTACACCTAATAGGATTCAAATATACCTTTTGAAATATTTTTCATAACCCAAATCAAGTACTTGCAGTGCAAACCTCAATTCAGGGGTTTTTGGAAAACTAAATTTAGAAAATACTTTTTGCCCAAATTATTTTTGTAAGAAAATTCTATATTGCACTATACACATGGCGTGGTCATTGGGCAGAAGTTTGGGGCAAGGAGATGAAGTACAGAGGTGGAGTAGTTGACTTTAAAGAGCACTTGAAAAGAAGCACAGAGAGAAAACCAACTCCAAATAAAAGCCAAATAATGCAAAAGTTTTTGTTGGTCCAAATTTTCATGCTTTAATAATGCAAATGAAATGTTACAAAATGCAGGGTGTGACAGACCTACCCCCCTTACAAGAATCTCGTCCCCGAGATTCCTAAACTACGCTTTAAAGAGATACGGAAACTCGGATCTAAGGTAGTCTTCACGCTCCCAAGTTGCTTCTGCTTCAGTGTGGTTGCTCCATTGGAACTTGAAGTACTTGATGGTGCAGCTTTGAGTGCGTCGCTCAGCCTCATCCAGAATGCAGATGGGCCTCTCACGGTAAGTCAAATCAGGCTGAAGGTCAATGGCTTGGTGATTGATGTCCTTGTAAAGATCAGGCTTGTCTGGAACTTGGAGACACTTCCAGAGTTGTGACACGTGGAACACGTTGTGCACATCGGAAATTTCAGGTGGAAGTTCCAATTGGTAAGCCACTTCTCCTCGTCGTTCAGTGATCTTGAAGGGGCCGATGTATCTTGGGGCGAGATTTCCTTTGACATGGAAGCGCTGGGTTCCTTTGAGAGGGGTGACCCGGAGATAGACATGGTCTCCTACTCGGAAGTTTATGTCTCTACGACATGAGTCAGCGTAGCTCTTCTGCCTTGACTTGGCGGTCTTCAAACGCTCTCTGACAAGCTGGACTTGCTCTTTTGCTTCACGAAGGATATCAGGCCCAAAGACAAGTCCCTCTCCGGTTTCTGACCAATTGAGGGGTGTGCGGCATTTCCGTCCGTATAACACCTCAAATGGCGCCATCTGAAGGCTTGCCTGATAAATGTTGTTGTAAGAGAACTCGGCGAAAGGGAGGCAGTCTTCCCACTTAGCTCCATAAGCTAAGACACAGGCTCGGAGCATGTCTTCGAGTATCTGATTTACTCGTTCTGTCTGACCTCCCGTCTGTGGGTGGAAAGCAGTGCTGAAGGACAACTTGGTCCCCATGGCCTCTTGGAATTTCTTCCAAAACCTTGAGGTAAACTGGGTTCCTCGATCTGACACAATCTCCTTGGGAACACCATGAAGGCTCACGATTTGGTTGGTGTAGAGACTGGCTAACTGGTTCCCCTTGTAGGTCGTCTTGACAGGAATGAAGTGGGCCACCTTGGTCAAATGGTCAACAATGACCCATATGGAGTCATGTCCCTTGCTTGACCTGGGTAAACCGGTGATGAAGTCCATCCCGACCTTGTCCCACTTCCATTCAGGCACCTTGATGGGTTGCAACAATCCAGCGGGTCGCTGATGTTCAGCTTTGAATCTCTGGCATACGTCACACTTTGCAACATAGGTGGCGATCTCCCTTTTCATCCCGTGCCACCAAAATCTTTCCTTCAGGTCTTGGTACATCTTGGTGCCTCCAGGGTGGATGGAATACGGGGTGTCATGAGCTTCTTGCAAGATCAGATTCTTGAGCTCACCCTTGTTGGGCACGCAGATGCGATTCCCAAACCACACAACTCCTTGCTCATCCTTTGAGAATCCTGGGGCTTTGCCCGCCTTGATCTTCCTCTTGATTCCTTCAATACTCTCATGTCCCTTCTGAGCTTCCTTAATATCATCCATCAAAGTAGGCTTAACTTCGAGGTTGGCCAAGAATCCTGGTGCAACCAGTTCCAACCCGAAGCTTTCAAGTTCTTCATACAAGGCGGGTAGCTTGTCCTTAAGCATAGCATTCAAGGAACAAGCTTTCCTGCTTAATGCATCTGCTACCACATTAGCCTTCCCAGGGTGGTACTGAACACTGAGGTCATAATCTTTTATCAACTCTAGCCATCTTCTCTGCCTCATGTTCAATTCCCTTTGAGTTAAAATATACTTCAGACTCTTGTGATCTGTGTATATCTCACATCGCTTCCCTAAGAGGTAATGTCGCCATGTCTTCAGGGCATGAACCACTGCTGCTAGCTCAAGGTCATGAGTAGCATAATTCACTTCATGAGGCCGTAGTTGCCTTGAAAGGTAAGCTACGACTCTGCCTTCTTGCATCAGAACACCTCCCAGTCCGGTTCTTGAAGCATCACAATATATCACAAATTCCTTGTGTATATCTGGCGTGGCCAGAACTGGGGCGGTGGTCAGTCTCTTCTTCAGCTCCTGGAAGCTCTTTTCGCACTTCGGCGTCCATTGGAACTTCTTGTCCTTCTTCAAGAGCTGAGTCATGGGTCGGGCAATGCTTGAGAATCCTTCAACGAACTTGCGGTAATATCCCGCGAGTCCGAGGAAGCTTCTGACTTCCTTCACATTGCTCGGAGATTGCCATTCAGTCACGGCTTCAATCTTAGCGGGATCAACTGACAATCCTTCTTCAGTTAAAACATGGCCCAAGAATCCAACTTCACGCAGCCAGAATTCACACTTGCTGAACTTGGCATACAGTTGGTGCTCTCGAAGCTTGTCTAGGACCATCCTCAAGTGTTGCTCGTGCTCTTCTTCCGACTTCGAGAAGACAAGAATGTCATCAATGAAGACAACGACAAACTTGTCCAAATATTCCATGAAGACCTTATTCATAAGATACATGAAGTAAGCCGGGCATTGGTCAATCCAAAGGACATGACCGCACACTCATACAGCCATATCCGGTTACAAATGCCGCCTTCGAATATCTTGGGGTCTGATTTTCAGTTGGTAGTACCCAGATCCGAGGTCGATCTTGGAGAACACCTTGGCCCCATTGAGTTGATCAAACAGATCTTCAATCTTGGGAAGTGGGTGCTTGTTCTTGATTGTAACTTCATTGAGGGAGCGGTAGTCTATGCACAAGCGGATGGTACCGCCCTTCTTGCCACAAATGTAGGTGATCCCCAAGGGAGGCGCTAGGGCTAATAAATCCTTCCTCAACTGTTCTTCCAAATGCTTCCTCAATTCTCGCTAACTCTTCCGATCCCATTCTATAAGGCTTTATAGATGGGTCCCGCTCCCGTATGAGCTCGATGATGAACTCAATGTCTCGGTCAGAGGCATTCCCGTAGCTCATCAGAAAAACATCGGGTATTCGTGATACTACCGGCACTTGCTCCAATCCAACTTCAGTCAGACAGTTGACTTGGTTGGCTTGAGTAGGGGAGGAGTTGGAGGCAAATTTAACTTCGACTCCTTGGTCTTTGGTCACAGTGACAGTCCGGTTGGCGCAATCTATCAAGCCTTGGTGCTTGCTGAGCCAATCCATTCCTAAGATCACATCCAAGCCTTGTGATCTAAAGATGATAAGGTCTGCTAGGAAGTCTACCACATTAATGACAATCCCGACTCCTTTACATCCTATCTTGGCTCTCATCTCTGCTCCGGGGGTTTGTACCACCATAGGGTTATTAAGGGGTGTAGGGGTCATGCCACTTTTTAATGCAAAACTTTGGGTGACAAATGAATGCGTGGCTCCAGAATCAAACAAAACAGTTGCAGGTGCTGAATTGACAAGGAATGTACCGAGCACGACGTCCGGATCTTCCTGGGCTTCTTCTGCAGTGACATGATTCACACGACCTCTGCCGTTGTTGGGCAGGTTACGGGGAGCTTGGTTCCTTGGCGGCATTCCACGGCCTTGTCCTGGGTTCTGCGCATTGGGGCGCGGGGTGTCGGGCTTCTTGTTGGGGCAATACTTGGAGTAGTGTCCTGGCTGTCCACACCCAAAGCAAGTGACTTGGTTGGGGATGATGCTCTTGCCAGCATTGTTATTGGGGTTGCAGTAAGCTGGCCTGGGGTTGGCATACTGCTGAGGTGGATAGTTGGTGCGGGGTGCAGGAGCTCTTGGTTGCTGATAGGTTGGCTTGACCGGAGCTGGTTGCCACAGACGAGGCTTCTGGTTGCTGGAGCTACCCTTGTTGATCATCTTGTGCTTACGAGTGTCATCCAAAGCACGTCGCTTGTCCTCAAGCATGAGTGCCTTGTTCACCAGAACAGGAAAGGTCGGGCAGTCACACACAACGAGCGAGTACTGCAGAGTCCGGTTAAGGCCTTCCATGAAGCGCCCTTTTGGCAGCATCAGTCTTGACATCCTCGGGGCATACCTTGAGAGAACACTAAACTTCGTGCATGTACTCCTTGACAAAGGCCGCTACCTTGCTTCGTGGCTCGAACTCACGCTTCTTGATGGCCATGATTCCGAAGGAATGTGGGCCTTGCGAATTCTGTCTTGAAGTTATCCCAAGTGATGTTTTGCTCAGCATGCATAGCCTTGAATCCATCCCACCAAGCTCTGGCAGTTCCCTCGAGACAGTGGGCAGCATATGCCACCTTCTCACGGTCCTCACTGCATCCGACTAGCGCAAACAGATCCTCAATGGTGCGTACCCAGTCGTCTGCATCCAGGGGTTCAGCAGTCTCGATGAAGGTGGGTGGTGCATGCTTCTTGAACTCCACCAACGTGGAACGTCCATGGCCGTGTCCCGCCGGCTGGCGATTAACAGCTTGAACAATCATTTGGAGGGCTGCAGTGTTGGCTTGGCGCTTGTCTCGGAAGGCTTGGAGAAGCTGAGCCATGTCCATGTTTGGAGGAGGTGGCGGTGGTGGAGTCTGTCCTTGGGCTTGGTCCTGGCTGACTCCTGCCTCAGCAGAACCTCCGGCTTCTTGCGGCTGGGTAGAGGTACCAGTACGTGTTACAACAGGCATCCTGTCGGAGCGGTCAAGGTCTCATGATTGGGAAAATAAAATGAGGGAAAGCAATATAGATGGGACGCCTAGTAAGGGGGTGGTATGACACAAATTTAAGTTAAACAAGGGCCAGAAGGGCCAAACTCATGCATTAAAACCAAATGCGGGATGTCGCCATTTAGAAGTTCCCGAAGGGAAAGTACGACTTCATCAAAGCAAGTTGAAAGCAAACACAACACAACATGGTTTCATATGAACCATTACAAGGACTCGACTTCGCATAAGGGGTACACGACCTATCCTACCATAGGGTTACGGACTGCCCTATCCTAGTCCTGAACGGCGTCTAATTGGTGGAATGCTCGGTCGGGTATTCTGGCTCCTCTGGGTCTTCCTCCTCATCTTCATCTGTCTTAGTCCCTTCGTCACTTGAGGGAGTGGCGTCGTGAAGAGGTTGCGATACTCCTTCTTGGTGCTGTTGATCCAGTCCTCGTGGTAGGAGAAGGTGGGGGCTCGAGTGAACTGGCACTTCCTGAGGCTATCCTCAAGAAGCACGGAAATACAAAGGGTCGTGAAGTCCTGCACGACGGCCATCTACAAAAGTGGAAGGGGAAGGGTTAATAGAGGGAATTTGACCTATGTTTGGGATACTATCATAAAACATAGGTATACGGGTAATCTTGTGGATAGTCTCACTCTAACTAACGTCCATGCTAACTAAGGCTTCCTACAACAGATGGCTATGATACCAGCTCTGGGGGACCCCGACTCATAAGTCGAGATCACGAATGCACGCGTACAGATGATCCCGAGATCAATGCTCACCGAACACACGTAAGCTGAATAACAAGAGTCTTACATCCATACATACCGTCTTACACAAATTATGACCATTATGGTAAAGTCTTACATTGATAAAGCCTTAAGGGCTGAACATCAAATGAAACACAAGCAGCGGAAATATTCATCGATAAGTAGAACCCATGCCATCTGCCTTAACCCTACAGGCATTCTGACTGGGAAACGTCCTAGTTCGCATGTTCATCTCCAAAGAACTCTTCTTCGAACTCCGGTTCTTCCAGGCCTGGTCAATTAAATAACCAGTGGCAAGCCAATGAGTACTTTGAAAGTACTCGCAAGCAACCCATGTTTTGGTTCAAGTTACAACAATGCATGACATAGGTAAATTTTGCCGAAAGCTAATTTTGAGTGCGATGACATGTTCAACATCTTGTAAGCATGCACCAAGAGAATTCAAGTAACCATAAGGACTGGTTACAGATATCAACATAAATAGAGTGGGCACCAACCCAGCTATCATAATAGAGTGGGCACCAACCCATCTCATTCATGTCAAGTCCCTTGACTTGACCCGAGTCGTTTTATCAATACTCACACTTGGTTTGTAAACAAGTGGACGTAGCCCAAGAGCGGTTACCCAACTGTCCTTGACCGTGGACACGGCTATTCGAATAGTTTTACACTCTGCAGAGGTTGCACACTTTACCCACAAGATCCGGGGAACTTCCGTGTCATCCACGACCATGATACCTTAAGTACCGGGTAAGCACCCGATCACTCCCTTTCCCTAGACGACACTAACATGGAGTCCACTCGATTGGCAGTAACCCCCGTGCCCAACTTTTCACATAACACTTTCTTGGAGCCTCGCTCCCATACTTATCACATACCACTTGCACGGGGTACCAACGGTGTGTCCGGTGCCCTGTGAAAACAGTCATGGCCGCCCTACCTGGCACGACCCCGTCCCGAGAGAGCGCACCAACAACTCTCCCGTCACTAGTAATGCGGGCTCCAAGCTAGTATCGGTCTAGGTAATCAATAATGCCCTTTCCCATATAAGGATAGAGTGGTTGCGCATGTAAGGTTGGAATAACGGTCGCAACTTCGACCAATCCGTTTTTGAAAACAACACACACACTTGCCTCGGTACACCACTTCGTCATCAAGTGGTTACCCATCTCATCATCTCCCTCGGGCATAAGTGGCACCCAACGGGGTTTTCGAAAAGACTTTTGAAATCACTTTGTCCCCATCGCCATGCATATCCCCGTCCCTTTTTGCGTAGCCATACTTTAGCATCCTATCTACTCCCACCGGCATAACCCTCATAAGAAGGGTAGGGCCATGCACAATGCAAGTATCAACAAGGAAGTAACCGAGGCAACCAACCCACGTGGTTCAACATCTCATCATGATTCCGATGCAACAATAATAAAGAGCTTTATGGCATGCATAAAAGGTTTCGTAGACATGGTCAAAGGGCTGCTTGCCTTGGTTGGCTTGGTCTTCAAAGTCTTCAGGCCCTTCTCCTCCTTCATTTTCAGCTACCTCTTCAAATACGGGATCTAACGTTGCAAGAAAATAGCGGGAAAATAAGACAATAATAAAAACAGAAAAGTCAAAGTGCTCAGAAAAATGTCAACTTATTTTTGTAAAATACTAGGAGGAAAACTAGGAAGGGGAAAATTCTTGGTTTTGAATTTGGAGCTAGGGAAACAGAGTTGTGGATTTTCAAACAGAGGTTTTATTGTTCAAATTTGAATTTAAATTTGAACAGAGCAGAAAGGTGTAATGGATGTGCATGAAAGTTACATCAATAAATAGGTGGGATTATTCTTAGATTTTAGGAGTTGGAAATATTTCATTTGGACAAATATTTTGCCCTGTGGAATTTTTGCAAAGGAGACAGAAAAAGAAAAAGAAAAGTGGCGCTGTGCCACTGGGCCAGAGAGGCCACGGGCAGCAGGCCCAGAGGGGAAACCAGCCCACGCGGGCCGCCACGTCGAAGGCGTAAAGGCGAAATACGCCTTCAGCGACGGGCGAACCGTCTTGCTGCGTCTTGCTGCTTTTAAACCTCGACGGTGGATCCCACCGCCGTATGCGTGAGGTCGACGGGCTGGCCCCACGGCCGCCGCCGCTCACCTCCGCCAGATGGCAACGACGAGCTCACCGGCGGCGATACAGAGCATGGGAAGGTGCGCGGGTGGTACCGTTGGACTCGGGGCGGAGTCGCCGTTCGGGTAGTGGTGGAGACGGTCGCCGAGCAGCTGGTTCGCCGGCGACGAGGTCACGGGCGGAGGTGCTTGAGCGCCGATGAATCCGCCGCTCCGGCTGCAAAAAGTGGGAAAGAGAGGGAAAAGGTCAGCGTGGCGCGGTTCCCGATCAAGAGGAAGCGGGGCGGAGGAGGCTCTGTACTGCGTCTGACGCCGACGAGCCGAGGCGGCGGACTCGAGCTCGATCTCGAGCTCGGGCGGCTCTGAGATGAATGGATGGTACGGAGGTGGATTAGGAGTGTGGGGAAGCGACAGGAGGAAAGAGGGGCTCGGGTCGCTTTATATGGGATGGCCGAGGTCCACCGAGGCGTGGCCTCTGGTGCCATGGGATCGGCTCGGTGGCCGTTAGAGAGGGAATGGAGGGCTCGGGGTGTTCGTGGGAGTGGTGTAGGGTGCCAGGGAGAGAGAGAAGGAGCGGGCGAAGCTGCACGCGGCCACAGTGGAGTGGCGCGAGCATTGGCCGAGCGGGCAGCGCTCGCGCGAAGGCAGGAGAGAGAGGAGGGCGCGGAGCAAGTGGGCGGCTCTTGGCGTGGAGCGGACGTCGAGGGGCATCGACTGGCGCGCGGGGGAAGCTCGAGGTGGTGGGGAGGCGCGGCGTCAACGGCCGGTGTCCTGCCGGGCGCTCCAGAGCGCGACTTTGGCCGGGATCCGCGGTTTTCAGCGTCGCGTCAAGGCCCACTAGTGTCTGGAGGCTGCAGGGGGTGTGGGCAAAAGCTGAAACGGGCCTTGGATGCTCTAGAGAGCCGAGGGGAGAGAAGGAGGCTGAGAGAGAGGGGAGAAGTTGCTGTCCAGAGAAGACAAATGGGGTTTTCCCCCTCCCTCATCATTGCTTCCTCGGGCAAAAAGCATCCAAGTTGCAGAGGGGAACTAGGAGGGGTTTTGGTAAAAAGATGGGCTCAAGGAGATTAGTGGAAGGGGCTGGAATTTGCATTCCAAAATTCTGCCAGAAGGTGTTTGATGATGTTTTGGGCAAGCTAATGACTTCCAGTGGCCATGAGACTCCACAGGGTGAGATGCCACATATAATTAGGGCCTTCCACCCATTTTGAGCTTATTTGGACAAAGTTGCCAATGCAACTTTTGCAAACCCTAAAAATTGGCAGGAATGGATTTGTGTAGATCCAGGTGAGTAGATCACTTCTCCTTGATGCACCACTTGTTGTGGTGGCCTTATTTAGTCATGTGATCAGGCTCACAAAAGTTGGGCTCATGGAGAAAAAGTTGGTAGTACAAAGTAGTTCAAATTTGATTCTAGTCAGAGAGGGTTTTGAGGCACTTTGACCAAGATATATTCTTCTCCAACCTGTGCCATTTGGTCTACATGCATTATTAGACCATTGGAGCATGTGCACCAAGTTTGAGAACATTTGGTCATGTTTGGCAATGTAAAGTTGCTCAAACTTCAAAATGGACAGAAATGGTTTTGAGGGGATTTCATGGGGTTATACTATTCTCCATGACATGAGACTTGTCAAGATCATCAAGTATGTCATATGTGAGATGATAGAATTTTCTTGGAATTTTTGGAGAATATTTCCTTTGTAAATATTTCAAAAGTTTGAAATATCCAGAAAGGGTTTTTGAGGGATTTGACCAATATTTTGAACATGACCATGTGTTGAAACTCTTATATATGGAAAATATATGTCCACTGAGTTTCCCTAAATTTTGTCAAATATTTTTAAAACAATAAATAATTTTTCCCTATTAAAGACCATTTCTGGCCTTAAGAAAAGCTTTTAAATAAAATAGTAAAACAACTTTTAAAATTATATTTTTGTGGTTTATGGGAGTCCTACACCTAATAGGATTCAAATATACCTTTTGAAATATTTTTCATTACCCAAATCAAGTACTTGCAGTGCAAACCTCAATTCAGGGGTTTTTGGAAAACTAAATTTAGAAAATACTTTTTGGCCAAATTATTGTTGTAAGAAAATTCTATATTGCACTATACACATGGCATGGTCATTGGGCAGAAGTTTGGGGCAAGGAGATGAAGTACAGAGGTGGAGTAGTTGACTTTAAAGAGCACTTGAAAAGAAGCACAGAGAGAAAACCAACTCCAAATAAAAGCCAAATAATGCAAAAGTTTTTGTTGGTCCAAATTTTCATGCTTTAATAATGCAAATGAAATGTTACAAAATGCAGGGTGTGACAGGAAGTCCAGCCACCTCTTATATATGTTGGGGGTGACGGCCGATTGAACAACACACAATCGAACAAATCAATATACTACTTTTTCCTGTCTACTTTTTATCTCTCCACTGTTTTTCTCTCTCGTTCTTCGCTGTTCTTCGTGTTTGAGAGCTGCGAATCCCGAGGCTCTAGGGGCGAGCGAATCGACCTAGGGCAGCCCATAGCCGCCGCAATCCCTGACGGGGTCCCTCCCGGTCGCTGGGTTTCGGTCTGCAAAGCACCCGCCGACCGCCTTGCGACGCGCTTATCGGTCGGGTCTCCTTCGACGTGAGTTGCGGTGCATCACCCCCGGTGTCGAGGGTACACGTGACGTGTTCGTGTGTCAACAGCAGGCCCCCGCTGCACATCTCTTTCCCCCGCTTTCTTCTTCTTCCTCCCTGCTCCAGTCGCCCGCTGTGCTCATGGCGCCGACGAAGAGGTTCTCGGCCGCGGAGAAGGGGAAAACTCGCCGGGAAGGGCCTGACTGCCCTCCGCCCAAGCGCGGCCGAGGTCGGCCCCGTAAGCACCCCGCGACTCCTGCGGTGGCTCCTCGTGGTCGCGGCGGTGGTTCCTCGCATGGTGACGGCCGCCTGATGTGTGAGGGAAGGCGCGTTGTGGCCGCGCGGCCTCCCAGGCCGTGCTTCCACTCGGCCGAGGTGCTGCCGAAGTTTGTCGTGTGGTCGGTGGACCCGGCCGGTAGCTGGCTCCAGCTTCCCCGTTTCTTCGCCAGCGACCTCCCGGCTGGCGCTCCTAGCGGCCTCTGGCTCCAAGCGGACGGCTGCTGCAACAGGGCTTCCTGGGTCTCGATGGAGATCTCCGTCGCCAGGAACGTGGCCTCGGCCCGCGGCTGGCAGGCGTTTGCACACGCACGCAGCCTGGGCCGGCGGTGCACCCTGCATTTTAAGTTTGACGGCGACGCGACCCTCTACGTGAGGGTGTTTGGGGAAGACGGCCGCTGTGTCAGGTGCTGCCCTGAAGACGATGACGGTGACCAAGTGTTGGGACTTGGCGACGACCGCCATGAGGACGAGGGCGAGCCCGCTGACGGCGGCGCTTGTAGCCCGCCAAGGTTCAGCGGCTCCCCCTCTGGTGACAGCTCCTCCAGTGGTGGCTGCGATCAACCACCGCGCCGTCGCGCTTGCTTCGAGGGTGGTAGCGGGTCATCCCGCCGTTGTGCCTCGATGAAGCGTGAGGAGGAATCTGATTGAGCTAAGGAGGGCGGTGTGAATACCCCCTCACGAGCCGTCGCCGGGCATGCCGCGTTTATTTTGTTATCCTCCTTTTCCTGCATAGAGAGAGAGAGGAGTATGGAGCCCCGTGCGGGCGTGCTGGACTATTTCCTTTAATTATTATTCTATTGCCATTATTCCCATGCCGTGTTGTGGTGTTGCGGCTGCGTGCTTGTGTGTAGGAACAACTTAGCTCGGGGGGCTCGGTGTAGTTTTCGCCTCGCGAGGTACCTGCCTGAGGCCTCGTCGGGCGTCTTGAGGCCTGCAAAATTCAGCTGGGAGGATAGCTTTCGAACCTTTGTCGTGAGGGTGACCAGCTCAGGTCCTGTGTTTGCGTCGCGATGCCCATGGGGCATGGACCGGGAGGGGTGCTCCCGCTGTGAACTTGAGTGCGGAAGCCTTATGAAATTGGGTAAGAAGGTGCTCATGAGGGCGCCCGCGTAGCCCCCTCGCGAGGCTTGCAAAAGAGAGGTCAAGTCAGGCGAAAAATAGAGAAAAAGAATCATGTTTAGGGGACGGCAAACAACACTAGAAGCAACTCCAATAAAGTTTCGAACAAGGGTGAACAAGCCAACTGCACAAAGCAAATGAAAAGCCACGTCCGGCACCTAGTCTAGTCTTCGATGTCTTCTCACCAGCCCGGAGCTAAGTGCTACCACTGGGCGTGGGCGGGAGCCCCCGAGGCCCAAGGGCGGCACTCCAGAGACTCCGGGGCGTGTACAGCCCCAACTCAGTATTACGTGAGAGTGTCACAGGCGGCGAGCTTCACAATCATTGGCCTTCTTCACAGGCACCGGGCCCTTTCTTGGGGCGACGAGCTTCACAGGCACTGGGCCTTCTTTGCAGGCACTGGGCCCTTCTTCACAGGCGTCGGGCCTTCTTTATAGGCACTGGGCCTTACATCAAGGGTAGAATCTCCGGAGGTGTTGAATGTTCCACACGTTCAGGATGGGCACCCCCTCCTAGGTCTCCAAGCTTGTGGCGCCAGGTCTAGAAACAAGAACAACCTTGAATGGGCCCTCCCACTTGGGCGAGAGCTTGTGCAGCCCTTCCCTGGAGAGCACCCGCCTGAGCACGAGGTCACCTACCTCGAGAGTCCTGGGGCGGATGTTGCGGCAGTGGTACCGCCGCAACGCCTGCTGGTATCTTCCCGCTCGAAGCGCAGTCTCCCGACGGTGTTCCTCCCCCAGCACGAGATCCATCCCCCGCATGGCGTCCTGCTGCGCTTCGTCAAATGCCAGGACCTACGCGGAGCGACGGCTGACCTCGTGAGGGAGGACCGCCTCTGCCCTGTAGAGGAGGAAGAACGGGGTTTGGCCGGTCGACTTGGTGGCGGTAGTGCGGATAGACCATAGCACGGACTGGAGCTCGTCGTACCAGCCCCTGCTGCAGGCCTCCAGCTTCTTTTTGAAGGTCTTGGTTTTGAGGCCTTTCAGGACCTCTGCGTTGGCGCGTTCAGCCTGGCCGTTGCTCTGAGGGTGTGCCATCGAAGCATAGCATATCTGCGTTCCAAGGATAGCACAATATGTTTTGAAGAGATTGCTGGTGAACTGCGAACCATTTTCGGTGATGATGCGATTAGGCACCCCGAATCGGCTCACGAGGCCCTTGATGAACTTGACCGGAGCTAGCTGGGATGGTGCAGACAGCTTCCACCTCTGCCCACTTGGTGAACTTGTCAATGGCGACGTAGAGGTAGCGATAGCCACCTAGCGCCCGAGGAAACGGGCCAAAATGCCCAGCCCCCAAACCGCGAACGGCCACAAGAGTGGAATGGTCTGCAGGCCCTGAGCTGGCTGATGAATCTTCTTGGCGTGGAATTGACAGGCTTCACAAGCCTTCACCAGCTCGATTGCGTCATTGAGTGTTGTGGGCCAATAAAATCCCCTGCGAAATGCCTTGCCGATGAGGGTCCGTGATGACGAGTGGTGCCCACAGTCTCCACCGTGAATGTCTGCCAGCAACTCGTCCCCCTATTCCCTGGAGATGCAACGCAGGGAAACACCGTTGGGCCGCTTCTAGTAGAGCTCTCCGTCTTGGATGTAGTAGGTTGTGTCCTGCCGGGCCACACGTTCCGCATCCTGTCCTTTCTCTGGTAGAATCCCTTGCATCCCGAAGCACCGTGCTAAGGAAATACACGGGATGCTCGACGAGGGTGGGTGCACCGATGGAGCCCGCACCCTTCGGTGAGTCGAGTGCCTCTCGAGGCATTTGAGCGCCCGGCTCCTGACTGCTTGGTGCGGTCCCCTCAACCCCGGAGGCATCTTCCTGTTGAGGCTGATCCCCATCTGCGGAGGTCGCGGCCCTTGCATGGCCTTCCAGGCCTTGAGCTGCCGCAGTCAGGGTTGCGGCCGATGCGGCCTTGACCCGACGCTCCTCCAAAACCGCCACCAGAGCTGCGCTGGCAGAGTAGGGTGTGGCGGCGAGGTAGAGCACCAAGGGCTCCTGAGGGCGTGGAGCCACCATCACCGGAGGGCTGGTCAGGTACTTCTTGAGATCTTGGAACGCTTCGTCAGCCTCTTGAGTCCATTCGAATGGATCCTTCTTCTTCATTAGCTTGAAGAAGGGTAGGGCATGTTCCCCCAGCTTGGAGATGAAGTTCCCTAACGCAGTCACTCGCCTGGGAGCTTCTGCATTTCTCTGAGGGTTTGCGGCGGACTCATGTCTTCGATTGCCCAAAAGCTTGCCAGAAGGAACACCGAACACGCACTTCTCTGGGTTGAGCCGTAGGTCCACTTCATGAAGGCTCGCGAAGGTTTCTTCCAGGTCCTGTATCAGGGTCTAGGCCTCCCGAGATTTCACCACGATGTCGTCGATGTAGGCCTCGGTGTTTCTCTCGAGCTGTCGACCCAATGCGATATGCATCAGTCGCTGAAAGGTTGCACCTGCGTTGCGCAATCCGAATGGCATGCAGGTGTAGCAGTACACCCCGCACGGGGTTAGGAAGGCCGTTTTATCCACATCTTCTACCGCCATCTTGATTTGGTGATAGCCCGAGAAGGCATCCAGGAAGCACAACAGGTCGCACTCAGCGGTGGAGTCGACGATTTGGTCGATGCGGGGGAGCGGGAACGGATCTTGAGGGCAGGCCTTGTTGAGGTTGGTGAAGTCGACACACATGCACTCCTTTCCTCCCTTCTTAGGCACAACAATAGGGTTTGCCAGCCATTCCGGATAGTGAACCTCGCGAATGACTCCCGCAGCTTCTAGCTTGTGGGTTTCTTGGACGATGAAGGCCTGCTTCTCGGTGGACTGCCGCCTTGCTTTCTGCTTCACGAGGCGCACATTGGGGCACACGTTCAGGTGGTACTCGATCACCTGCCACGGGACACCCGCTAGATACTTGGATTCCCATGCGAACACCTCCTTGTTCGCGCGCAAGAATTTCACTAGGGCCTCCTCTTGCTCGGGGTCGAGATTGGCGCCGGAGGATCCATCCTCATCGACTGGTACCTTCTTAGTCTCCGCCTTGTCTTGGGTGAATAGCTGCTTCTTCTTGGTTGGCGCAGCCCCCTTGGCCTTGAGGGTGTCGGCGCTGGTGGGCTGTGCCACTGCGGCCGCCTTGAAGGTGAGCTTGAGCGCCTGCATAACATCCTTTGTATCTCCTGCTATGGCGAGGACGCCCCTGCTCCCGGGCATCTTCATGAGGTTTTAGGCCATGTGAGTCGCTGCCATGAACTGGGCCAAGGCAGGGTAGCTGAGAATGGCATTGTACGGGAGGCCAATGGGGGCGATGTCGAAGTCGACCCTCTCCGTGCGGAAGTTGTAGTGGGCGCCAAAGGTCACCGGGAGGCGGATCTGCCCCAGGGAGCCGGTGGAACGGCCTGCGATGCCCGAGAAGGACTTGCTGGGTTTGACTCGCTCCAGGGGCACGTGGAGGAGGCTAAAGGCCTCCACCGAGAGCACGTTGAGGCCGGCAACTCCGTCGATGAGGGTCTTGGTGACGCCCACCTGGCAGATGGTGGGAGTGCACAGCATCGGGAGTGCACCCGAGCAGGCGGTGTTGTCGGGGTGATCATCCAAGCTAAAGGTCAAGTCGGCCTTGGGTGCCACCCAACCCAGATGGGCTTCGCGGTGCGTGAGGGTGGTGCCGATCTGGCGGACAAATAGCTTGACATGGCGGCTCGAGGATGGCGCTTGCGAGCCGCCCAGGAGAGCTGCGACGACCGGGGGCGCCGACGCAGCATAATGGGCGAGGAAGAGGTCGCACAGCTCCTCCCATGAGGCCACCGAAGCCGTCGGCAGGTGGAGCAGCCACATGCGCGGAACTCCGGTGAGGGCCACGGTAAGCCAGTTAGCCATGACCCTGTCGTCGCCCCCGGCCTTGAGGACAGCCTCCTCATACGCCAGCAGGAAGCTAGCAGACCCGTCACGCCATCGTAGCACGGCGGCATCTCTGGCTTGAACTTGTTCGGCCATTGCACCTGTCGCAAGGCGGGGGCCAAGGCTCGGAACCCCCTGGCCCCAGTGCTGGCGTCGGTAGCCGGAGCGGGCGGCGCGTTGTCCGCCATGAGGGCAAAGCGCGGTGTTGATGGAGAGAGGGTCGACGGAAGGGAGACCTCCAGCGCACCCCCTACCTGGCGCGCCAAATGTCGGATATCGGGTTCCGGCAAAACCCTTAAGGTTCGAACTCCGGGGCACACGTGAAGATCTTCCTCCTACAGATCCACGCCCCAACGCCTCGCTGAGAATCTAAGATACACGATGAACAACACAAGGAATGCAAGGTTTATACTGGTTCAGGCCACCGTTGTGGTGTAATACCCTAATCCAGTGTGTGGTGTGGTGGATTGCCTCTGGGGCTGGTGATGAACAGTATAGAGGAAGAAAATCCTCGCGAGGGGTGTTCTTGTGGTGGTGTGCTTGGAGAGGAATCGCTCCGTCTCTGTTGGCTCTGGGTGAGATCCAGATGCCTTCTACTATGATGACTATCTATATATAGAGAGGCCCTAGTCCTCTTCCCAAATATTGAGCGGCAAGGGAGCCAACAACGACCATTTATAAGGGGAACATCTAGTACAAGTTATCCTGACTAAAGTTGGTCTTCGGCTGCCAAAGGCACTGGCGATGACGCCGTCTTGGGCTCCACGGTGACCTCCGTCCTGCCGCTCTGCTAGCCTTGGTCTCATTGCACCGAAATGGTAACCTTTGCCTGATGCCTCGGTACTCCGCGCCTGCGCTTGCCCCCTTTGCACCAAGGAGGAAACAAGGACACTGCATAGGTCGGAACCTGCCTAGCGCCCGCCCGGTCTCGATCGTCATGGCCTGCATCATGGGCACCTCGCGAGGTACCCCTGCCTTGATCTCTCCGCCTCCTCGCGAGCCTCCCTGGTGAGGCCGTTCCTAAGGAAGCCTTGCGTCATCCGCCCCGCGAGGCTTGGCCCCTCGCGAGGGTCTTGAGCTTGATTTGATGAAGATGGGCCGTACTGGGCGACCCCTTGAGCCACGCTGCAGGCCGCCGGGAGGCAAGTCTGGGGACCCCCATTCCTAGAACGCCGACAGCATTTTATGTGCCCAATTCAAATTTGAACTACAAGCACATGCTCCAGTGCAGAAAAATGGGTTGAAAAATCAAATGTGTGTCTTTGGGGGCATGCTTAGGTCCCATGCAAGAAATGGGAATTAATTTCGGACACCAGGGCACCGTTGCTTGTCGGCAAAACCTTGAGATACTTTGTTTTTAAATTGTATTAAATCAAAACTCATCTGAATTTCGTGAAACTTGGCATGCTATCACGGAATGGCACCAACATGCTGTGGTAAAGAAATTGTCCCATTTGGGGAAGATATTGATATACGCTCCTCACAAACCAGAGCATCTCCCAAGAAGCCTCGTGGTTCCAGTAGGGAACGTGTGTCACCTTTTTGGATGAAATGACATTCGTTGCCTCTTCTTGCCTTGATTTTTTTTCTAGATGAAACATAGAGCAAGAGGAGTGTTAGGTTAAATTTTGGAATTATTCGGAGTTCGTTTGGACATTTTTATGCATTAACTGAATTTTCTAGGCATTTTATGTGCATAATTAAAAATTAAACTACATGCACATGCTCCAGTGTAGCAAATTGGGTTGAAAAATCATATGTGTGTCTTTGCGTGCATGCTTACACTACTACAGGATGCTGCTAAAGCGACACTACAGTCACAGACCCTTTGATGAAACTGTGTGAAATGCATTTATCGCAGATGGTGGTGTAAAAGAACCATCAAAAAAGGTGCAAAACGTTTGCGATGGCAGAGCCATCGAACATGGTTTAGATTTTAGTTACGTTTGCAATGTAGGGCACACGGTAAGTCCATTCGAACTATTTGCGATGAGGCAGAACAACAAAAATGGGCAACCATATCAATGTGTGTGCGATATATGGCATACAGTTCACTCCTATGAAATGTTTGTTATTAGGGAGTGCAACAGAAACGGTTAGCCATATCAAGGTGTGTGTGATACACGGCATACGGTTCACTTAGACGAACTATTTTTGATTAAGGAATGCAATAGAAACGTGTCGGTGTACTAAAGTAGGGGGTACCTTAGTACCCCGAACTTGTGCACGGGCAGACGCAGTACCCCGCGGCGAGGCTTGCCGGACGCCCGGCAAGGCTCTCCACCACTCCTCATTACTGCCATTCAAGAACAAAGTACTAGCCAAGAGCACGAAGGCCCCGGCAAGAAGAGCTTGCCGGGAAGGCCAACCAGGCACCATCAGAAGACTTGCCGCGGCGCCAAGGCGCCGGCAGCCCGCCCGGCGGCAAGCTTGCCGCACACAAAGAAGAACAGGTCAGCGGCAAGGCACTTGCCGCGCAAGGCTGCCACCAGACTCAGCGCACCCAGCGACGCAGTCATCGCAGGTCGCCCCAAGGGCACGTGGCGAGGCGCCACACAGCCATGCGGAGCGAGGTGGCAAACGGAGTCGACAGAGGCGCCATCGTGGCAACCGTGGCTCACTTAACGGTCACTCCTCCCGCCTTGTTAGGCGACCAGACGGCATTTAATGCCCTTGTCCCCGCCGTCGAGTTAGGTAGGGCACCGTTGTACCAACCTCGCTTTTACATTTCTACCCCTCTTCCTACGCTGCCACCTGTGGGTACCCCTTCAGACTATAAAAGGGAGGCCCATGCGACGAGAAGGGGTTCGTCCATTCGACACCCACAGCACCACCATACGCCGCACGCCGAGCTAGATCAAATAACAACACAAAGTAGTAGAAGGGTGTTATCTCTCGGAGAGCCCCGGCTGGGTAAAGATTGCCTGCCTCCCTGCGGCGCCTAACCTCGATCTGCTCACAGCGCGACCCCGCTCCCTTGCCGAACCAGAAGGGGCCCCCAGTGCCCCATAGGTGCTCGAGGCCGCAGAGAGAAGCCCCGACATCTTTGGCGCGCCCGTAGGCACGCCGAGGTCGTGAGCATCCGATCCGCCCCACGCGCGCTACATCAACGCCATCGCCAACATGCCACCGAAGAAGCCTTGAGGTGGCCGCCCGCTTCACGCCGGTTTCGCCACCACCGCCGAGCAAACGGGCGGCGGAGCGGGCGCCGCGGAGGAGCGGGCGCCGCCGTGGGTCTCGTGGTCGCCACTAGATCCAAAACAAGGCCCATCGCAAGCGCCGGGCGCATCGAGTAGACGCCGCACCTCCCAGGAGGTGCAAGGTCAATAACGCCCGGTGCTCCCTAGCACCGTGCTCGCGCTGGAACAAGGCCAACCTGGTGGGTCGCGGACGCCGAGGTTAGCATGCACGCCCGCATGCCGGGCGCGAGCGAGATACTGTCGCCAGACGGGTGTGGTACCTCCCAATCCAGCTGGGGAGTCCAAGCACCTCCGCCTCCGCGCCGCTCATCACCACCGCCACCTAAGACAGATAGGAAGCGCCGCCAAGCCCACCTGCTTCTAGACATCCTCCGGCGCCGCACAAGATCGACGATCGAGGATGGCCATACACAGCCTCATCGGCCGCTTAACGGCGACAAGCCCCGCGATCGAGCTGCCGAGGTTCCGGCAGGCGCCAGCGCAAGCGACGCCGACAAGACCGCTGGGGCGCCACCTCTGTGCACTCCCAGCCCTAAAGGTTAAGATCGCTGCTCACGGACCAACCTCGACGGCGACTCCACCGCGTCGTCGACCCGCGAACTCGCCGCGATCAACGCCACGCCCTCCAAGAACGGCAACACGAAGACGCCAGTACCCGCGATCGAAGCGCCGGAGAGAAGCGCAACGCCAATCGACAAGTGCGCTGGGCCCATTGCCGACGCAAGACGCGAACCGGAGAACCAGGCAACTTGTCAGACGCTGCAGGTTGCCCTGCGCTCACCCGCGAGTTGCGGCAAGTCCAAAGGGCCCAAAACCAAGAATTTCAAGCCGACGCGTGCGAGAAGTATGACGGCAGGATACACCCGCCGGAGTTCTCAAGATCTACACCATTGCGGTGCGAGCTGCGGAGGGCGAACGAGAAGATCTCGCCAACTACTTCCCGCGGTACTCAAGCCCAACGCCGTCTTGGCTCATGCACTTGCCGGACGGCTCCATCTCCTCATGGGCGGACTGTGCCATCAGTTTGTCGGCGCTTTCACGGGTGGCCACAAGCCTCATGGTCGAAAGTGACCTCCACTTGCTCGCCCGTATGAGGGGGAGCTCTCGCAAAGTATATACAAAGATTCAGCCAGTGCAACGCAACATCCTAGACGCCCACCCCGCCGCGTTATTAGCGTGTTTCATCGAACGCGCGAATCGCAGGATGAGGGAGGAGATGGCGATGTGCAAGATCGAGATGTCACGAGCTTACGCCTGGCCGACAAGTGTGCACGAGCTGAGGAGGGGATGAAAATCCCCGGAGAGATTGCCGGAGCAGAAGGATCTGACAGCGAGGATGCCGCCCCGGCAAGGAAGAACCGGAGGCGGAACAATGGGAAGAGGAAAGCTAAAGATGTGCTAGCTGTTGAGCATTCCGGCAATGTAGGCGGCTCCTACAAGGCCAAGACCGACGATTCCGGTGAGGCTGTAGCAGCCGCCGACAAGCAGGACGGCTCCGGCAAGCGTTATTGCAAGATCCACCGCACCAAAGGCCATGACCTCCAAACCTGCAAAAAAGTAGAGCAGATGGCGGAGCTGCAAAAAGCTGAGTATGAGCACCGCAATAAGGAGAGAGCCCAAGGAGGTGGCGGAGGATCCGGCAAGAAGCTTCCCGCCTGGGGGGGACTCCGCGGCAAGGCTAAGCGCGCAGGAGACAGCCTCCCGCGCCGCGACAAGGACGAAGATGAAGATGAGGATGAAGAGATGGAGGAAGATGAGACCGATGATCAAGAGTTTCGTATATGATCAAGTGTTGGCATCGACGGCGGCGCCTCGCACACCTCGCACCGCCAACTCAAACAATGGGTGCGAAGTGAATGCAGCGGAGCCGTCCCGTCAAGGCACGCAGCTCAAGTGGTCCGCACGCCCATCGTTTTGACGTTGAGGACCACCCTGATCATGTCATCATGGTCGGGGTGCTTGCCAATGCTGGTTTCACCAACAATCCGCAACCTCAAGGTCATGAAGATGCTGGTCGACGGCGGGGCCAGCCTGAACTTGATTTCCTTCGCAGTGCTCAAGAAGCTCCAGATCCCCGACAGCGAGCTCGAAGAAACTGGTGCCTTTCAAGGAATAAATCCGGGAAGAGGCAAGCCTAAGGGGAAGATCACATTGCCGTGACGTTCGGCGGCGAACTGAACTTCGGGATCGAGAGGGTCACGCTCGATGTGGCTGATATCCCTTGCCCTACAACGGGATACTCGGCCGACCCACACTCGCCAAGTTCATGGCGGCCTCTCACTATGCATACAATGTGCTCAAGATGCCCCGGTCCGATGAGTGTTATCTCTGTCCAAGGCGACAAGAGGGATGCGCCATCTGCACCGACAAGATCTACCGAAGCAGCGTCGCAGAGAGCACGAGCCACTTGTCACCGAAGCTCCCCGGGAAGAAGAAAGCCAAGTCCGCAAGAATAGCTCGTGCCGACTCGCAAGCGCACCTCCCCGGAGCGCTGCGCTGCCGCCGAGGATGCGCCATCGAGCTCCACCGCAAGTGCGAAAGCGAAGGCGACCAACCAAAGGCTAAGCCCGGCGAGAACAGCTCGCGCCACTCGCAAGCCCGCCTCCGAGTACCACGCCGCCCGTCGAGACGCGCCATCGAGCTCTGCGGCCGAGGAAGCAAAGAAAGCTGCCAAACTTCGAACTTTTGAGATTGTGTTTCCTAGAAGTCCACACCTTGTATGAAGAACCCGAGCGCAGAGGGGTCGAGTCGTGGTTAGGTTGCGCCGCCGATCCGCCGAGTCCACTCGACGGTAAGAGCGCCGCAACCAGCCCGCCGAAGTTCTTCCGCGGAGGCAACACCGCCACTGGCTGCCGATGCCTGCGCCAGCAAGTGTGTTTGCGCCAAGGGTTCCCCGAAAGCATAAAAAAACATACAAGGGGGTGGTGGAAACCAAGGAAGAAGTACGACCCCGTCGGACTGCTGAAGACAGAAAAGCTAAGTCACCCGAGCTTTTGTACAAGAGCACTTTTTAGTCCTATAGCCCTGTGTTATACCCCTCGAGCATTTATCCCTTGTAAAAAAAACATGTGCGCAGAGGAACCAACTCGGGGTTAAGTTGCGTTCTTGCTTTGTTTCCGAGTCCGCTCAACAATGCAAGTGTGCTGCAACTGGCCCGAGAAGGTTTCTTGCCAGATACAACACCGCCAAAGAAGTCAGCCGACGCCCCAAGACTCAAGAAGTGTGTTAGCCCGCAAGTTCCTAGAAGCGAGGGTTAAAAACGTACAAGGGATACAACGAAACAGAGGGCGTAACATAGCAAGCCTTGCCATGGGGCAGCCTTCGTATGAGAAACTTGTGCGCGGAGGAACCGACTCGCGGCTAAGTTGCATCCTTGCTTTGTTTCCGAGTCCGCTCAACAATACAAGTGCGCTGCAACTGGCCCGAGAAGGTTTCTTGCCGGAAACAACACTGCCAGCGGGCTGCTGATGTTCCGCACTCAGCAAGTGTGTTAGCCCCGGCAAGTTCCCTAGAAGCGTAGAGTGTGAACATACGAAGGGCAAAGCATGGCATCGCGTGTAGAGTCACATCATGAAAGAATAGCTTATTACAAAGACTGCCTCGCTTATTTTCATGGCTATGATTACAATGACAAGGAGAAGCTGAAGGGCTACTTGGCCACAGTTCTCGACAAGCCAGCTTCGCTAGGGGCTGCGAGTGCCAAAGCTCCTTTGCGATGGGCCAGGGCCCCCGGAGGCCGCGGCATCAGCGATAAGAGCCAAAGAAGGCACACCAGTACCTGGGTCTTGCCGGAGCCAGGGTTGCCGGGGACTGCGAAGGCCAAGGTTCCTCCCCCGGCAAACCAAGGTCGCCGGGAAGCTACGGAGTCAGATAAGTTTCTCATCCCTCGTCATGCATCCTCTTGTGGACCGGGGAAGGCGGGGCCGCGTCCTTGAACGAGTGTGCTTTGTAAAAGAAACCCGTCGCTGAGGAGGCGAAGTCGCGTTGTTGCGCCTTGGGTTGTTTCCAGTCCGCTCAACAACACAAGCGCTGCAACTGCCCGACAAGGTTTTCTTGCGGAAGCAACACCGCCAATGGCTGCTTGGCCCCAAGACTCAGCAAGTGTGTTCGCTCCGCAAGTCCCCTAGAAGCGAGGGGTGGGAATGTACAAAGCACACAATAAGTAAAGGACTTAGCCCGACGAGCGTTCCCCCCTTTTTTCATTAAAAACATCCTGGTTTAGTACAAGTCCATACGAGGATGAAAAACATGATAGAGAGGATTATAGATTTTAAATGCAACTAAGGCCCGAAGGCTTACAAGTTAAAAGATAAGGTGCCCGTAATCCCCCTCCTGTTTCTCTGCTCAGATGTAGGTCAGGAGTCCCCTGCAAGAGAAGCTTGCCGGGAGGGCGAAGGGGCACCTAGGAGAGCTACGGCGCCAAGACACCAAGAGAACTTCCCGGGGCCGCCAGAGCTTGGCGGAGACGGAGGCGCCGAAGC
The DNA here is from genome assembly GCA_021437245.1 of Aegilops speltoides. NCBI lineage: Eukaryota > Viridiplantae > Streptophyta > Magnoliopsida > Poales > Poaceae > Aegilops > Aegilops speltoides. The sequence goes on along the minus strand of CM038144.1, from coordinate 108,721,562 downwards.
AGAGCTCAAGACGGGTGGTGGAACGTCGACGCTGTCAAGGGCGCCTCGCCTCAGATTCGATTTGACGGCCTTGCCGCCACCCTCTTCCTTCTTCCGCAGCCTCCCTACGCCACCGCCCAAGGAAGCGCCCCCGGGAGTTCGAAGGCCGGGCGACCCGGATGATGGGGTCGCCGGTGGCCATGAGGCAGCGTCCGACGCCTAGTCGGACCCGCCATCTCGCCATCGCCGCTGCCGCTCCCCTCCTCGCTACTCGCCGAGGAGGGACCTTCGCTGTCGGAGGAGCTGTCCACACAGATCTCGCCCGGTGCCGGAGTCCCGAAGACCTTGACGGCGAGAAGGTCGCCTCCATTAACTTAAAATGGAGGGTAAACCCCGCCGCCAAGATGTGGATGCGGCGAACGTCTTCCACCCTCGGTCGGCACATCACGCCGGGCTGGGGATACGACACTCACCGAAAAGCCGCCGATACCACAGCCCCTCATGCGCAACTCCAACTTCGGGAGGATCCGCCCATTGCGCTGCATGAACGGGCCGGCAGCCGGAGGCGGCGACAGGTGCTCGCCGCAGCTTGATGAAGAACTCCTGTGGATCGCCTCCGGTGTGGACCGCCGAGGAAAGGAGCTGCTGGCGGAGACGGGGAGGCGACGCCCGCCCGCCTCTCCTCGAAGCGCCGACCGCGTCCTCGACCTCGTCCGCGGCTCGCCCCTCCCTCTTCCCCTCGTGGCTGCCTGCCACCACAAAGTGGATAGGGAGAGGCGCGCTGCCTGGAGGCGACCCTCGCTGCCACCGTTGAAGAACCAGGATTCCCTCCCTCCATGGCGGATGGGGAGAAGAGTAGCGGAAATTGAAGACGAAGGGAGAAGAGGAAGTGCGAGACTATTGTGCTCCCTTTCGCCCCTTTTAAAGGGCGAGGTGGGGCTCAACCGCCCGGCCACCAATCAGGAGCTAGGAGGGCAGAGGAGCGGGGCCGACTCGCCATCTCCGCCCGTGACGGCTCGGTCTCCCACCTTCGCCGCCCACGATTCCCCGCGCATGTGAGCCGCGTGGCGAAAAAGCAGGAGCCGGGGCGACGGGTGAAGCGACCTCGCCCTGTGCCATGATCACGGGGGTGGATGCCTTGAAGATCGCAAACGCCACCCACGCCCCACGACGCCGCAATCGACGCTGCCTTTGCGGGGAGCGCGGTGGGTCTGGAGCCTTCTCAGTGCGGACCAGCCACGCAGTGTGCTGCAATCGCTTTTGGGCCTGGCCCAACAACGCCGCACTGACTGTGGCCCAGCCCGGGGCTCTGCCGGTGTACTAAAGTAGGGGGGTACCTTAGTACCCCGAACTTGTGCACGGGCAGACGCAGTACCCCGCGGCGAGGTTTGCCGGACGCCCGGCAAGGCTCTCCACCACTCCTCATTACTGCCATTCAAGAACAAAGTACTAGCCAAGAGCACGAAGGCCCCGACAAGAAGAGCTTGCCAGGAAGGCCAACCAGGGCACCATCAGAAGACTTGCTGCGGCGCCCTACGCCCGAAGGGCCGGCGGCAACAAGCTTGCCAAGACAAAGAAGAACAGGGCTGCGGCAAGGCACTTGCCGCGGCAAGGCTGCCACCCAGACTCCAGCACACCCAGCGACGTGTCATCGCAGGGCCGCCCCAAGGGCACGTGGCGAGGCGCTACACAGCCATGCGGAGCGAGGTGGCAAACGGAGTCGACAGAGGCGCCATCATGGCAACCGTGGCTCACTTAACGGTCACCTCCTGCCTTTGACTGCAGAGCGACCAGACGGGCATTTAATGCCCTTGTCCCCGCCGCCGAGTTAGGTAGGGGCAACCTTTGTTGCACTATTGTACCAACCTCGTGCTTTTACATTTCTACCCCCCTTCCTACGCTGCCACCGTGGGTACCCCTTCAGACTATAAAAGGGAGGCCCATGCGCGAGAAGGGTTCGGTCCATTCGACACCCACAACACCACCATACGCCGCAGACGCCGAGCTAGATCAAATAACAACACAAAGCAGCAGAGGGGTGTTATCTCTCCGAGAGCCCCGGCTGGGTAAAGATCGCCTGCCTCCCGCGGCGCCCGACCTCGATCTCTGCTCACAGCGCGACCCCGCCTCCTTGCCGAACTGAAGGGGCCCCGAAGGCCCTATAGGTGCTCGAGGCCGCAGAGAAAAGCCCCAACAAAACGGTTCAACTTAACAAGATATGTGTGATATGCGGCATACAGTTCACATGGATGAACTGTTTGCGATGAACCAAAAGAACACAAATGAGTCCTATAAACAAGATGTGTGTGGTACGTGGCAAACAGCCGACTTAGATGAACTGTTTGTGATGACAAATTAGCACACAGATGGTTAATACAGTAAGTTTGTGTGCAATTCTGTGTGTACAAAAAACTTTCAATAATGCAAACTAGTTGCTTGCGGTGGCTAGGAGCATGATGCGTCTGCGAGTACTCGTGTGCAATGATTAGTAGGTTACACATATGTTTCCTTATGTTAACATGTATGTGAACTTGCAATATGGATAGTTAATATGCAAATGCCTTCCGGACGTCGGGCACACACTTAAACTCAAAGAACTGTTTACGATACTAATACTTTCCATGAAAATTTAAGAACTTGGCTAACAACATTTGAGTAACATATATATAGTGGTTACACTATCTAACAAAAGGAGGATCTTTGTAACACGGTTTTGACAACCATATGGTCCATATCTAGATACTTAACATAGTAACAACAATCACATTTTAAGAGGCTAACGACCAACAACCATATGGTCCATATCTACATACTTAACATAGTAACAGCTAGCACATTTTAAGAGGCTGAGGGCCAACAACCACAACTATCCGCTGGAAGCAGCTTGATCACGCCAACTCGGCATCTCGTCAATGAAAAGGAAGAGCCCTCCTGTGCCTTGGTAGAACATGAGTAGAACAGTTTCTCCAATTTTCCAATATGGATGCATTGCCACGCCAAGCGAAAACTTGTTAATTTGAATGGTTCCATTTCTGCCGGAAATGCAGTACATTGCAATCACTTTGGCGTTATTAGCAAGCACAAGTGTAATTCGACCACGCCGGGAAATCGAACCAGGAACTGCTACAATGGGCAATTTCTATTGAAATGTAGAATAAAACCAATCGTAACATATCGTTGAAGATATATATAGTTTATGAGCATCAACATTAAAGTAAGACTTTTTACTAGCATTTTGTGCACACAATTGGTCCTATTCAATGTGTGCACCATAGGTATAATTATTCCCATCCAAAATCCAGCGTTCATACGCTGTGCTATCTCAGTCAGATTATTAACAAAGTTTATGACATGCTTAAAGTCCTTCTAGTGAAATTTGGTATGCTTAGTAACATATAGATCGCTCACTATCCATCCAACATATCCTGCTTAAAAGGTGGAAAGGTATTATTTATTCCGAACATGGCAGAAGAATATATAGTGCGCATAATTTGGTAAATAGAATTTGTTACTGCCTAGGAACGGAGTTAGAAAATGAAGTCACAATTGGTTGCTTAAATAGTGATCAATTAGTCAGAACAAATTACCCGATTTTGATAAGTAATATGACATCATGGAGAAAGTTGAAAGGACACTAACCTCGATCAGACTTTGATCGGCTGATGACATTGGGGAAGTAAACATCCATGTTAATTGGACCAGGCTGTGGTGCACGCACTAGAATTTTATTGCCAGCTTTCAGTTCATAATACTTAGACATTTTTTCCAAAGGTCCGCATTAGAATAGGAGTGACCATCTTTATCAAGTATTACACTAACGGTCATTGTATGTCCATGCTGTGTTGTCAATATGACGTTCTAGGAGTCATCAACAAAGTAAAGCCCAAGGTTTCCTTCTACTCTGTTCTTGTAAAGCAAGGGATGTACTGCTTGAAATGAAAATTAAGATCGTAAATTAGATATATTGAAATAACAGAGCAAGATGCAAATGTGGGACTAACTGATAGAACAGAACAATATATAGATGAAAGCAAAGTGCAAAAATATATAATTAAAAGTAGATAATGTAACATAGATTTGATTCAAATATATAGATAATGTAGCAATAGATGGTATATGTTCACAAATTTAGGCCATGCCAACCGTGGTAGGTTGAGATTGAACATACCGATCGCTCCCTGAAGTCATTCGGAATGGTGAGATAGAACTTCGTTTCCGACTGGCCATCACCACACTTGCCCCATTTGTGCTCGCACTGTGGACACATGAATGAACACCCATGAATCAGCTAGAACAAAAATGATTCCACTGCGATTTTCGCCAGTTGATTAACAACAACGGATGGACTGCAATAAGAGATGAGTGAATATTTCTCTAAGTTGATTACCTTCTCCATGAGAAAAATCCCCGGCCCAATCCCACAGAAAACCCCAGTCGACAAGAGTCTAGAATGTCGGTGCGGATAGGCAGCAGAAAGCGGTAGGGGCGAAATCCCGTGCCGTTTGGAGTGTGACCTCCTCCCGCCGACAACACCGCCGTCAAGCTTAGGGTGGCCACCGCGATAGAAGTTGACGAGGTGCAGAGTTGCGGAGGAGTCCGCGGCGAGTGGGTCGGGACGAAGGGGGCGAGGGTTTTCTTTTTTTCCTTTTGCATGTGTCAGTGAACACGCACGGTGAGGCGGCGGAGATGAATCGTGTGCGATAGTAAATCACCGAGATTGAATGGGAATCCAAATTTCCTTTGTCCTTTGTCCATCAGTTTTTTTCTACGATGCACATAAACCCTGCTAATTACCGTGTTCAAATTTGGCACTTTTCCTGGTTCATTTACAATATTTAGGGGATTATGTGCGCTTTCTAGGCATTAATGCACATAATTCGAATTCAAACAATCGGTGCTTGAAAAGGTGCACGAGAACGGTCTGGAAAACCATGATCGGGCTATTTAGTAAATTCTCATGCCTTTTACAAGGAATGGGCAGATATTTCAAGGAAATGTGTTTACTGGGTACTATACAAAAATGTAATACATGCTTGGAAAACATGACCCCTCGCATGGTGCCATGGTATGGCCTCACCATGCCCTGGTAAAAAATTGAGAATGTTTGTCTTATGTGGTCATGCACGCCATTCATAAATCGAACCATCACCGAGGAAATTTCATGGTTTCGAGGGGAATCAGCAAGATTGAAGGGGCCGGGAATCCAAATTTCCTTCCTAGCTTGTGATTCAGTTTTTTCTACAATCAACATACCCCCTCAAATGCAACGTGCTCAAATTTGGCATTTTTCCAAGCTCATTTACCATATTAGGGGATTATGTGCATTTTCTAAGCATTAATCCACATAATTCAAATTCAAACAACCGGTGCATGAAAAGGTGCAGACGAACGGTCTGGAAAAACCATACTCGCGGTATTTAGTAAATTCTCAAGCCTTTTACAGGGAATGGGAAGAGATTTCAAGGGAATGCATGGCAATAGTCAACCACAAACGCGTCATTTACTGGGTTAGCAACTATAGAAAAATGAAATACGTGCTTGAAAAACATGACGCGTTGCATGTTGCCATCATGGTATGGTCTCACCATGCCCTGGTTAAAAGCTAAGAAGGTTTGATTAATGTCGTCACGCACACCCTTCATAAATCGAACCACCACCGAGGAAGTTCCATGCTTTTGAGAGGGAAATCACCAAGATTGAAGGGGAATCCAAATTCCCGTCGTAGTTTGTCATTTAGTTTTTTCCAATGATCAACATACTGCCTCAGATGCAACATGTTCAAATTTGACATTTTTCCAGGATCTTTTACCATATTTAGAGGATTAGTTGCATTTTCTAGGCATTAATGCACATAATTCAAATTCGAATAATCGGAGCATGTAAAGGTGCACAAGAATGGTCTGGACAACTATGCTCTTGCTATTTAGTACATTCTCATGCCTTTTACAAGGCATGGGCAGATATTTCAAGGAAATGTGTGGCAATAGTCAACCATAAACGTGTCGTTTACTGGGTTAACAACTATACAAAAATGAAATACATGCTTGGAAAACATGACGCGTGGCGTGGTTCCATGGTATGGCCTCACCGTGCCCTAGTAAAAATTTGATAATGCTTTCCTTATGTCGTCATGCACGCCTTTCATAAATCGAACCATCACTGAGGAAGTTTCATGGTTTCGAGGAGGAAATCATCAAGATTGAAGGGGGATCCAAATTTCCTTTGTCCATGATTTTTTTCTATGACCCCGCAAATCACCGTGTTCAAATTTGGCACTTTTCCGGGATCATTTACCATATTTAGGGGATTATGTGTATTTTCTAGGCATTAATGCACATAATTCAAGTTCAAACAATCGGTGCATGAAAGGGTGCACAAGAATGGCTTGGAAAATGATTCTCGTGCCATTTAGTAATTTCTCATGCCTTTTAGAAGGAATGGAAAGATATTTCGATGAAATGTGTGGCAATAGTCAACCACAAACATTTGTTTATTGGGTTTTCAACTATAGAAAAAATGAAACAAATGCTTGAAAGACATGACGCCAGGCATGGTGCCATGGTATGACCTCACCATGACTTGGTAAAAATTTGAGAAGGTTTGGCTTATGTTGTCATGCACGCCCTTTATAAATCGAACCATCGCCGGGGAAGTTCCATGCTTTCGAGAGGGAAATCACCAAGATTGAAGGTGTAACGCCCCGGACACACCCGCCGGTGGTCGTTACTCCTGGCGGGATCTAGACTGGCCCCACAGATCAATACTAGTCTTTTCTCAAGACTTTGTCCTCACTCATGCGCACCCGGAGCAATCTTCGGCCGGTCACCCATCCCGAGACTACTCCAAGCCGAGCACGCTTAACTTTGGAGTTCTCGTCCAATGGGCTCCGGAAAAGAAGGAATTCCTTATTGATATGAGTAGTCTATCATCCCTAATAAGCCAGTGATATCACATACACCCACACTCGAGGAACCGACGCCCTCGCTCCACAGAACGCTCCTCTGGCACAACCGTCTCGCATCCAGTCCGACATGTGCCATGCCGTGGTGCCACGACGGGTCACAAACGCCATGAACAACATGACCGCGACCTGTCCGCAACCATCCGTAACCGCGAGGGTCGGCTCGATACCAACTTGTAACGCCCGGACACACCCGCCGGTGGTCAGCGTTCTCGGCGGGATCTAGATCGCCCCACAGATCAATACTAGTCTTTTTCGCGCACTTTGTCCTCACTCATGCGCACCGGAGCAACTTCGGTCGGTCACCCATCTGAGACTACTCCAAGCCGAGCACGCTTAACTTTGGAGTTCTGTCCGAATGGGCTCCCGGAAAAGAAGGAATTCCTTATTGATATGAGTAGTCTATCATCCCTAATAAGCCAGGATATCACAGAAGGGGAATCCAAATTTTCTTCGTTCTTTGCCCTGGAGTTTTTTCTACAATGGACATACAGCCTGCAAATAACCGTGTTCGAATTTGGCATTTTTCTGGGCTCATTTACCATATTTAGGGGATTATGTGCATTTTCTAGGCACTT